>CM077584.1:41666790-42866790 GCA_039657365.1 Stephania yunnanensis
TGCCAATTAGTGGCATGACATTGACTGAGGCATTCGTATCACATAAGAAATTTCTAAATTGGTGCTTATTAATTCTTATTGATATGCATATTTCTCTAAGATCCCGTGTTTTGATTATTTGAAGTCCGATATGAACATTAACTTTAGTTCTGCCTTCTTTAGGACTACCTTGATGACATTACCTTTCGGTGGTTCTTCAGAAGGTCCTTCATCATTTTTTTGGCCTTCCACTATTTCTTTCCCATCTTTTCACTCTTCAGGGCATTGATTCTTTGTTGCCCACTCCCTCGAGTTCATCTTTCCTTACTTCCTTTTCGTAAAAAAGCTTAACCTTTTAGGCATTTAGTTTAAATGTGACAAGTCAATTATTAGACATATTTTGTAGTGTAATTTAGGTTGATTTTATAAATAAATGATGATATTACACTATTATTCTCTTGTTTAAGTGATTTTAGGTTTTAAATAGAAAAATGAAAATAGAAGAAAAGAGAAAGAAAAGCAAAACAACAGCTGGAATAATGTACCAGTGATTAGTCAACGATTAAGAATAACACTAGGAACTTCCATATAAACCAACAACAGAAGAAAGCTAGCAAAACCACACTGAATTGGAGAATGAACTATAAATCACCAGCTAAATTGGTGAAACACTGAAAGCTAAACTGAGTGATTTGCTTAGTAGTTCATGATATGTATACGTAAGGAGACTATAAAGAGGCTAGAGAGCTTCGAAATAATCCTTCTAACTCTCTTCCTTTTGCTTTTAACTATTGCTCTAGTTTCGTTTTATTCTCTATGTTTGAAGATACTTTAGAGCTTTGATTTATATTAAGGTATATATTCATTCCTTATGTCTTTTAATTATATTTATGCATTGTTTATTTCCAAGATGAAATAGTAGTCTATTAATCTAAAAAAACTCTAGACAATGTAGTATATTTTTTATTATTAGATAGTTATAATTAAGGAATTATGTATTTAATGCTTTAGATCTAACATAATTAACAAGTTGTTTTTGCGTACTACAACTAAAGAAGATTATTATTGCATGCATGTTATGTGGTATTAAGATTCTGAATTTATGTCTATAGTTATTGACAACAATTTCGGAAGTAGTAGCTAGAACAAATCTATAGGGCATTTCCCGCGTGGATGTTTTAGGTGATTGTATTCTAAATCTTTTATTATGCAGCTTTGGTAATCTTGGCTTAGACTAAACATGATTTTCATTGTACTTAATGCTATTGTATTTCTATGGTGTTACGTGTAACAGCCCAAATTTATTAAACTAGAATTAACGTTAATTTCGAAGATTAACAGTCGTAATTCGGGAGTTAAGTAGACAACACGGTTGACTCGGACACGAAAATCGAGGAAATATGTTATTTATGAATGGTGGTTATGTATATGTGGTGTTTAAAAATCATTATTATTATATTGCACTACATGTGTGTATGTTGCTATCGGGCGAGTTTGTGTGATAGTTGTTCACCTCGAAAGGCGAGTCAACATGGGTGTCGAATAGGCGAACTATGGGTACACTAGGAGACTCGACTAATTCATGTTAAGATGACTAATTAAACAATTATAATAGGTAATGTGAACATAGGCCAAGTAAACTCAAATTAAAACAATAGGCTATGGCGTGCCTCGAAATGCATGTCAAGATGCGAGGCACTGGGTACTGCGTAGTCGAAAGTTAATGGGACCACAAGTTTGTTGGTTTTGATAAATAAAAGACTAACCATATGAATTAAAATGGTCCTATGTTAGTGTAATTAAATTAAAATGAATCAAGGCCTATAGTTTAGTTCATCCATTGGAAACTATATGATTTTTCTAAAGATATGTATTGATACATCTAGGAGTCAAGTGAGTAGCAAATTAGTGTCACATGGAATCTGTGAGTGGGCTAAGTGGCTAGAAGTAGGTCATTAGAAAAATCTCAGGATACGTAAACACATTGAGATCAAGGGATAAAAATAAATCCCACCTTAATATATAACATCAGTTGATCAATACATGCAACCAAAACCAAATCACTTGTAAATTTGAAATCAGAGAAGAATGAGTAATTCAAATCTAGATTTCAAGGATTTGGAGGTGAAATTTAGAGTTCAAGCTTAAGGTAATCTTATTCTCCATTATCATCATCACTATCAATCGAGCTAAAAATTGGGCATTTTAGTATAATTCAGGTTTGAGGAGTTGGTTTTAGATTTTAGGTATTATTTTAATTAAATTCACATGGAGAGTGTGTTAGATAGGTTTAAGTAGTCAAAATTGAAGGGAAAAACATAATTCTCGACATGAGAATTCTGTCACAAAGGCTTGGTAGCGCACTACCTAGAACGGTTTGCATGCTAATCATTATGGGTTTCCCATCAGTTCTTCAAGATGAAGAACGGTAACGCGCTACATCATTCCCATAGCGCACTACACGAATCATATAGTGCGCTAACAATAGACAGAAACTGAACATAAAGGGCAGTTTTGGAATTTTTGACTTAATACATATCCCAAACACCTACAAACATACTAAACATGTAAAATTGGATTACAAGACTAGTTTGAAACATTATTGATTATAATGAGCACAATTGTGATGATTTTAAGGAATTACTTGATAAAGAATTACTTGATAAAAAAATTAATGATAATGATTTGTTAGAATTGAATTATTATGATAACCTAAATACTGAAAATTATGCAATTAATGCAGCAACATTGGAAACTCAAAAAAAGTTTCAAAGAATGAAAAATTTGTAGATACTCCAAATGACAAGAAAGTAACTCAGGAATGGAGAGTTAAGCAACCGAGGAATGGGAAGATTATTAATAGGCTAGTAGATCTTAAGGTTAAGAAGAATACAAAGAAGAAGAAATAGAGTTTATGTGTTATATAGCTTAATGGTCCTGGATATATAAATTTGAATATAAAAACCAAATGGGCTTGGTACTTTAGAGCCAATGTGATACAATTTCTAATGCAAATCTCATGCCGATACACTTCTTTTTACATACTCTATTGAAGTTGGATGAACTTGCTTCTGAACGAGTTCCTCTACTAAATCATTCTTTAATTGAACTAATAGGGAGACACAAATAGTAAACTTAGTTGGTTATGAATTATAAGATTTAAGAAATTAAAGCTATGTAGAGCTTACGTTATCAATACTGTTAGATGGAGTTCTAGTTTGCACATTAAAGTATTTTCCATCATGGTAGTGTGTTAAAGTGGGTTTGAAAGAAATCTGTCTATTCTAATTAGGCATTGCAAACAATATATTAAAATATAAAAGTGGTTGAAAAGAATAGTATTTCATTACTTAGATGAAGTTGCGAATTTAGATATTCTTGATATAAAAGTTAAAGTGAAGTTTATATTGTTTTTTTAAATAAAGTAGTTTAGTATAAACCATTCACAAAGGGATTTTCTTAGCAATAGACTAAAGTAAATAGGTATTTAACTAGTGTAAAAAACTTTTATTGAGGATGATATCCATAATTAACATAAGTTGATTACACTAATACTACAATCGAGCTGCTATACTTGCAGCACGTGTCAAGTTTTTGGCGCTGTTGTGGGGATAAATAACATCTTAGACTTACTTAGTTAGTTTGAGATGTTGTTACGTTTTACTTTAAGTACTTTAATTTCAAGTTCATAAAAAAAATAAAGGCTTAAGTTTTAAGTTTGACTTTTTGCACTTAATCTTTTGTATTTTCTTTTTAGGGATAACTAGTGCATGCATAGCAAAGGAGAGAAAGACCTAGTGCCTTACGACCATGAGATTGACAAAATGAACAAAAGAAAAAAAAAAGGAATCAAGATGGACGAGGATCAAGCAAGAAATCGACAATAAGGCTGCGGGAATAACTAACCCGCAGGTGATACGGTAGTGCGGGATAGGGTGCAAGAATAGAGATGCTTTCATAAATAATTTAAGAAAAAAGTTCAGGATACTTACGACGGAGTGATAAGGCTTCCAGCAAACACCACTAAGTTTGAACTAAGAGCGTCTCTAATAAACATTGTGCAAAACAGCATGTTAGATAGTCTATCTATTCAATGAAAATCCAGTTGCATAACTTGAGAATTTCTTTAAGAAGTGCGACACCGTGCACATCACCAAAGTTACAAAAAGGGTGATCAAGATGTGAGTTTTTTCATTCTCATTGGGTGAAAAAGCCAAATCTTGGTTCAAAGGATTGAATGCAGGGAGTATGACCTAGTGGGCAAAAATTGATAAAAGATCTGTAGACAAGTTCTTTCCCCGAGTGAAGTTCAGCGAATAAAAACTTGAGATTAATCAGTTCAAGCAGGAAGACACCAAGTCTCTTGGCGAGGCCTGTAAAAGATTCAAAAAAATGATGGGGATATGTTTGGGATACAGATACCTAGAGCGACATAACTCCAGATTTTCTATATGGGATGAACCACAGAATGAGAACACTACTAGATACCAAAGTAGGTGGATCTCTACTCACCAAGGATGAGGATAAGGCATTGCATATTTTAGATATTATGTCTTAAAATTCTACACCTGGTACTCATTCCATAGTAAGGAACTAGGGGTGTATAAGATCGATTCGTAGGCTACAATTACAACACGGTTATCAATTTTAAGCAATTAAATGGTAAAACTTCAGATGGGACACCAAGTTCCAGAAGTAGCACAACAACCCAATAATCACCATGCCATGGTAGTTTACCAAATGAACATACAACAGGGAGTACAGTATGAAGACATCAACCTCATGAACAACCAAGGCTACAATAACAACTTCAGGTCGAGAGGAATAGCCACTTAATGGTTTTATCAAGGATATAACAACTGTTTGGTTTTGGGGTTTATACGCAGCGAAAATTACAAAACAATTTTGACAAAAACCCCGACAGGATCCGAATCTAATTCCATTAAAAACATTTAAACCATGAAAAACTTAATCATACCTCAGTCGCAATATACCTTTCTGAAGGTTGATCGATCTCTAAGGCGCTGCCAACGACGAACACCCTCTACCAGTAGTCCACACACGAACGGCAGCTGAGATTCAAAGTGCTAGCTTCGAGAGAATACCAAATCCTTATGTTTCTCTCCAAAACGATCTAGAGCATACCAAAAACCCTAAGTCGTTTCTAAAATGAAAATAGAGTTTCGGCCTATTAATCTTTCGTGTGTGTTCTAACTTAAAGCGTCTATTTATACAACCTATAAAGAGGAGAGATCATGGAGAGATATGCATACCGATAAACATCGACAGACACCAGCTTAGAAATGTCGAATGTAATACGGGAGCCTTAATCAATAATATGCCATGAATGGACATAGTGCACGCCGACTTGAAGATCAATTGTCCCGATACCATAAATTCTCAAGTAGTAAATGGCAACTTGATACCAACTCGAGGAAAAGTCTTGAATGTGCATGTGAAAATGGGTAGATTCACATTCATCTCTGATTTTAAGTTTATGAATCATAATATGGATAGCGATGTGTCTAACACTTAGGCGTCCGTTCAGGAACACTGCCAATGCAAATATGTACACAAGAGATAGAAAGATCATGATGATTATCGATGAGGGAAATGATGCTGAGAAGGTTGTCTTTGCTGATGGTGAAGAAGTACATCCAAATAGGAATGACATCATAATCTTTGATTTGTAGATGGAAGATGATATTAAATTAAAAGCAAATGACATTAAATTAAAGGCATTTGGCTAATGACATTAAATTAAATGCTACCAGGAGGTAGCCCAGGGTTTTTAAATTTTAGTCAAGTAGTTAGTTATTTAGTTCAATAAGTACAATTGACATGTTGTAGTTATAAATTTTGAAAGTTTGTGTCAAATGTGTTGAAATGACCATTTGCCATGTGATGATTCATTGGAATGGAAATGTCTTGCTAACTCATTAAAGAGCGTAAAAGAGCAAAGGAGTTCAAAGCAGTGAATGTAAGGTGCATGAGCAAATCAAAGCTAAAATTTAACAATTTTTATATTTACATCGATTTCATGCAGTCACGACATCTTGCATCGATCTCATAAGTATCATACCAAATCCCATCAATCGAATCACTTTTTCGAGAAATACGAGACATCTAAGTCGTACAATGAGTGATACATAAAGTCAAAGGAGTGTCGGAGATGAATTATTGAAAAATACATGGAAACATATGGACAGATAGCTCGACACCATGACCATGCGCCATGACGCAGTGGGTATTAGCTACAACGCCAGGAGGGTAGTAGGCAATAATAACAAAACACCTTACTAAGTCCTCGACGCAATGGTGTCACTATCATGGCGCTGTGCCTATAAGGCATAACGCCAGTGTCTTTATAAAGTTGTTAAACCCTATTCACCTCATTTTTCACACTTGCAACTAAAACCCCACCATAACCACCAACCATACATCCCTATAGAGCCAAAGTTCGATCATTTTTAAGTGAGATAAGAGAGTTCCTAGTGATTGAGAGTGAAAAAGGCAAGTGCACTGTGGATTTGCACATGTTGAAAAGCTAAGGCTACATTTCAGGATTTTGACTTCAAAGAAAGCTAATGTTATAGTTTGTGAGAAAAATTAGAAAGCTTAGATTGATAGAGACTTGGAGGCGTGTTCTACACTAGAAATTAATCTGGCATATAGCTAAAGTTACGATTTCATCTAGTTATGCATTGATGTTTTTTAAATATTTAATGATATTCTATGAATAACGAATTTGAGATTATTGGATAGGATTTGCAAGATTGTGTGAATATTGAGCATTAATTTTACATATGGTGGCATTGTCTATGTTTTTGCATGATTTGGCATATGCATAATCCGTGTGATATAAATCTTGAATTTTTAGGTGATTTGAAGATCTAAATTGCTAGTTGCATTGTTGTTGTGTTGTTTGAATTTAAATAAATGGTAAAAACAAGGAAACGTGTTAGCCAAAGTAGAGCAAATAATTTTGAGACGTCTACTTCAAGAAATACCACAAAAGAGATTGGCCCATTTAAATCAGAATTTTTCATTAATAGAGAGGCTAAGGATGGATATGAGAATATTCAACATAAGGAGTTCATTCGTGAGCGAGGAATTAATTTGCCAGCCAAGTATGATAATAGAGTGAATAACTTCATTAAAGGAGTGAATGAGATTATGTATGAGTTTTATGCTATTGCGAAGCTCACTAACAAGGACGAGCCATTAAAGGTGAGAGGAATCTTTGTTCCCTTTAATAGATGTAAGATTAATAGAATATATGGATTAGAGCACTTAAGTTGTTTTAAAGCCGAATCGAGTTTCTCGAATAAGTTATATGAGAGACTCTATAACCTATACTACTTTAGAGCCATAAAGAGAGCATTGGTTGTCCAAGGAAAACAAATATTGGTCATGGGAGCTAAGAATATGTCAAAGCACATAATGAAGGTAAGCGTTAGGAAATTTTACACAATGTGGCAACATTTTCTTGTTGCTTCATTATACCCCACTTCTCAGTAGGTTGAGATCAACAAAGCAAAAGTGGCTTGTCTTTATGAGATGACAAAGAATGAGGAAATCAAAATCAACGAGATTATCTATAACAATCTGAGGGAGTCGATCATGTCAAAATGAGACAACAAATTGTTGTTTCCTATCTTGATCACTCTGATGTACTTATAGGCCAAAGTGCGGTTGCGCGATGATGAAGAATTTGATATTGAGGCCCAACCGACCATGGATGAAGCTTTCATGCTCACACTAAAACCACTACCTGATTATCAAGTCTTCAAGGAGAGAGAGAGAAAGCCGATAGGCTAGACTTAAGGCTGAGTTGTTGGCCAAACATCAAGAGGATCAGGCAACAACAGCGGAGGTTTGCCATGAGCTAGAGTATGAAGGATATGGAAAAGAAAAAAAGCAATAGCAGTAGGGATTCACCAAGGGCTACGAGTTTGTAGACCTATAAATTGGATAGCAGGACTTAAATGGTCCTTAGGTTTTTCCACCACTTCCTCCACAATAGCCACTAGTACCAACACCAGCGGACTAGACTCCACGACAGTAGAGGCTGTGGATATTCGAGATGAGGAGACAATACAGAAAGGTAGGGCACTGTATCAGGCAGCCTTATTATGATATGAGTAGAATATGGAGAGGAGAGAGCAATAATTATGGAATAAGCAATGTAATTTCAAGTTGTTTATCAATCATCTGAGGGACATAGCTATATATGACAAGAGAAGATAGATCATTTGGCTTTACAACAACACCAAACTATGTGTTTGATTTGGATTTGGTGCGGAGCAGGAGGGTGGAGCTTCCATTGACACCGTTTTATGCTAGAGTTGATGATGCATATGATGACAATAACGCGCAGTCCTGATGTCAGTGTATTAAGAGTCCTTTAGACCTAAGGAGATGAGAGATACATTGATACCATTTATTTTTAAAATTTAAGATATTTTTGTAACTATTTAGTTGTTTAAATTCAATGTTCAATTTAATTTACAATTATATGTACTTGGGTTATTATACATGTTTACGTATTTTAGTGTTTTCCCATATTAGGCTTACCCTTAAACTTTGAGGACAAGGTTTAGATTAAGTTTGAGGGCATCGACACTACATTACACTATGGGAAGTGGTAAGAAAGTTTGAAATCAGGACAAAAACTGCAGGTATGATTATTTAAAATTTATGTTGAAGTAGTTAAAGAGGAAAACATGGTCGTGTATAAGTTTTTCATTTTATTTACTATTTGAATGTTAAGGTAGTATAGATTATGTTATGTATAGTATTATGTAATGAAGAAGTAGTTCATTTGCATGTTCATGACTTTAATTGAGGATGAGTAGATTACAAATATCTTGTTGATATGAAACTCAATAGTGTTTTACATTTTTGAAGAAGAAAAAGTTAAGTGAAGCAACATATTTCATGATTAGAAACCTAGAGTTAGAGAAGACCATGAACTTGAAACAAAAGTAAGAAACATGAACAATTCTTGTAGAAAAAGTTAGTTTTTTAAGTATTCTATAATAAGCGTGATTCTTACTTGATAATACAAAGCAAATAAAGATTTAGTGCAAATAGGGGAAGAAATAGACATTGTCAATGAAAAGTTGGAGTTAACTTACTTGATTTAGTGAAAGTAAGAAGTGCTAATAAGAGTTTTAGAAATAAAAGAAAAATGAGAAAATCCCACAACTTCTATAGAAAATAGAGCAGGGAACTTGATGGTGGAAAAATAGGAAAAATGGAGTCCATAGGAAAAGGAGCAGGGACTGTAAAATAAAAATAAATGAAGAAAAAGAATGAGAGAAGAATAAAAATAAACAAAAAATGGCAAAAGTAAAAAAAACTCTTCAAATAAAAGATTTAGATCGAGTGTGAATAGCTAATTGAGTCAAGTTTTCTTTCTAATTATATGAAGTCCTATAGACTTTCGAAGTGCTAAAGTCTACCAAAGATGAGTATGATCTATGATTATTTGTGAATTCCTGAGCTTAATGAGAAGTCATGAGATTGCATACTTGCTACTTGAATGTCGAGGTGAAACAAACTTGTGAGTAATGATGGTTTTGGCTGTGATCTACTTTGGTATTTCGAAAGTGAAATTGTATGTGTTGTTCAAGCTATATGTCTTCAAATAACATATTTTTTGCAAAGAAAAACTCTTGAGTGGATTATTTACTTGAAACTTAATGAATTAAAGGATACTTCATAAACAATGTTTGATGAACAAGAACTACTCATTAGGAGACTTAGTAAACTACACTTTTGCTCAGGACATATAAATCCTATGTTTAGGAGTATTAGATAAGTGATTATTTAAACTTATATATAAGTTTAGTTTAGTAGTATATTTAGTATAAATACCCCTAAATTAGCATTGATTGATGGTGTTTATGCAATTTCAGGTAATTAAGGTGTAAAGGAAGGAAATGAGCAAAAACGAGAAGAAATGAAGCAAAAAACTATAAAAGTGTTGTTGGCGCTGTGGCTACACATGGTGGGTGTATAAAGCACAACATGGAGGGTGGCATGAGAGAGAAAGCAAAGTGAAGAAATTAAGGCTGGATGCTTGGTGCAGTGGTGACACTGTAATAGTCAAGGGATGCTGCCGGGGCATTAAAGGGACAATGCCTGGTGGACATATGGTGAAAAATAACATATAGTGATGGCACAGTGGCGGCGTCTTGGCACAACACACACGACATCGGGGCATAAGTGACAACACCATTCAAGAAAATTAGAAAGTTAGAGTTTTATTTTGAGTTAAATTGTAAAGTATGGTTTGTAATTATTATTAGGGAGTATAAATAGGTATTAGGACCTGGTAAATTCACCACATATCAACCATCAATAGAGTATTTTAGCTTAGCTTTACTTTGATTTTGAGTATTAAGAAGCTTTGTATGGAGAAAACATTGAAGAATCCGCTTTTGCAATTCAAGTTTGACTTCTTTTGCTTAATTGAAGGTAATATATTTGTATTTATCTATGATTTTCAATGATTTCAATTATGAATTGTAATATGTGTGTTTCAATGAAGCATGAGTAGTCTATTTTTCTTAGGGTCAATGGATCTTATAATGTGAATGATATGTTATGAACATGAATAGAAAGTGAATATAAAAGTGCAATGGTTAGAATTTGTATGTTTTTTTTGAATGTAATGCTATGCTATGGACATGTTACTAGCAGATTGCAAGACCAATTATCTCAGTACAACATACTGGCAAGTACTGGACGGTAAGTTGGTACCAACAATAGTGAGAATTTTGGATGTACATTTTAAAGTGGGTGGATTCACATTTAAGGAGGATTAAAATGATCAGGATATAATGTGTCTAAGATACTTGGGCGACTATTCTTGAACACTACCAATGCAGCCATGCAAAGAAGGAAGAAAATGATCACAATTAGTATTAAGGAAGATGAAGATAGCGAGAATAATGTCTTTTTTGAAGGGCAAGAAGTACATCAAAAATGGAGAGATATCATTATCTTAGTCCTACAAATGGAGTATCTCGATTTATACTCAGACTGAACAAGTGAAAATGTGTCGGGCTAAAGATGTGAAATGAAGTGCTACTGAGAGGTAGACTAGGGGTTTTAAATTTAAATTATTGAATTTCGGTTATTAATTTATTTCTAGTAGGTAGAACAATCCAAACGTTTTAGTATTTTTTCTAACTTTCTAAAGTTTTATTCTAAATGTGTAAGAAAGATCATTTGTAGGGTGAAATTTCATTGAATGGAAAAGTCTTAAATAATTTAGCAAAGAACATAAATAAGCAAAGGCGTTACAGTGGTTAAAGTCAATTACATTGACATATCATGGGTAAGTTCTTATGAAGCTTATATATATAAGGTATTTCACGCAGTCACGACGCCTTGTATAATTATACATAGAGCTAGGAAAGCGTTGCTTGGGAGGTAATGAAAAATCTGCGATTTATGGAGAGAAAGTGGTTAACGTTGTGTTTATACGCACACGGCGCCGTGGGCTAACACGAACGAGGCCAGGACGACGCCAAGCTGTGAGTAAAAGTGCTCATAGCAGCCTCGATGCTATGGCCAAGCTGTGGTGGCGCCGTGCCCTATAAGGGACGGTGTCTATGTTAAAGAGGGGGTTTTAAACCCATTTCAATCCATATTTTTCACACGTGAACCCTAGTCCATACACCGACAACCAAGCATACATCCCTTATAAACCCAAGTTTGAGCAATTCTAAGACATAAAAGATTGTATCTAGTGAGAAAGAATGAAAAAAGAAACTCTATTATAGATTTGTACGAGGAGAGGTAGGGAATTGATTTGGATATTTGATTCAAAGTGAGAGGGCTTTGATTGATAGTAGCTTGGAGAAGTAATCTACACCGACAAGTAGTCCGGTATTGAAGTAAATTTAAAATTTTAATTCGATGCTTTGAATTTTTTGGATATTATTGATGAAATTTCATGAATTGTGGAAATTAGTTTGTTGAAAAGGAATTTTAAGTTTTGAGTATCAATGTAGATTATGGTGAATTAGTATATGCCTTTTAAATTATTTGGCACGTGAATAACCCTTGTGGATGTAAATTTTAATTTTAGGTGATTTGAATACTTGTTGTGCATTGTTGTGTTGTGTGAATTTTTGAAAAAATGGCAAGAACAAAGAGGAAAACAAGTCCAATTAGTGAAATAAGGATAAATGGTAATAAACCATCATCCTTAATGGATCCAAATTAGGATCCCCCAAAGCCTTTTAAGTCTAAGTTTTACTTTAGCGGAGAGGCTAAGGAGTGTTATAAGGCCATTAAGAGTAATGGAGTTCATTTGTGAAAGAGGAATGATCCTACCGACTAAATACGATAAGAGAGTCAATAACTTCATTAGGCAATGGGGTTGGGAACATTTCACTCAGGACTATATGGAGAAAAAGGTTAATGGAGTGAGTGAGATAGTTTATGAGTTCTATGCCATTGAAAAGTTTACTAAGAAAGGTGACCCAGTGAAGGTGAGAAGAGTAATGGTCCCCTTTAATGAGCATTCAATAAATGCCATATATGTGTTAAAATATTTGAGTATGAATGGTGAACCACAAACCTTTCAGGAAGATATGTATGACAGATCGTATAAGCTATATCCTTTTAAAGTCATCGAGAGAGCATTGGTTGTTCGAGGACAAAAAGGATGGATAATGGGAGCTAAGAATGTATTAAAGCACATTAAGAAGGAGAGTGGAGGAGAGTTTAGAGACTTTGGCAATATTTTCTAGTTGCTTCATTATACCTGACAACTCATCAGGAAGGGACAAGTAGCCTATGGCCGCTTATTTGTATGAAATTACAAAGAATGAGAGCATCAATGTTGGTGAGATAATTTACAAGAATTTAAGAGAGTCTATTATGACTGAAAGAGACAACTAATTGTTGTTTCAAATTTTAATAAACCAAATGTGCTTGAAGGATGGAGTGAAGTTAATTTGGGATTAAGAACTTGATATAGAGGCCCAAGCGATAATAGATGAGGAGTTTATGCTCACTGTGAAATCACCAACTTGATACCAAGACTCTGAGGATGAGAGATAGAGATCTAAGAGGATCACGCAACAACAACAATAGCAATAACAGAGTTGGCCCAAGAGTTACATAATGAATAATACAGAGAGAAGGAGTGAAATATTTATATTGATTATTTTTAACATTTGGGATGTTTTTTCACTTTATTTGTTGTTTGAAGTTTTATGCTTATGCTTTTTTATGTTTAGATCTTAAATTATATTATTATTATGTTTTCTATGTCAGTGTTTTTATCTTTCAGGCTTATTTTTAAACCTTAAGAAAAATGTTTGGTTTATGTTTAGGGGCATCAATGCTATGAGAAGTTGTAAGAAAGGATGAAATAAGATTAAACACTCCTGGTATGAACGTAAATTTATTTTCGAAGTAGTTAAAGAGGAAATAATGGTAGTGTATTCTTTTTCATTTGTTTATTATTTGAAAATGTATAATAGTATATATTAGGTTATATATAGTAGTGGTATATATTTAATGAATAAATAATTCATTTATAAAGTTCATTCTTTTAATTAAGGATGAGTAATAATACAACTATCTCGTTGATATAAAACTTAAAAGATTGTTAAAGTTTTTGAAGAAAATAAGAAACGTAGTAAACAATGATATAATTTCATGATTAGAAACATAAAGTTAGGGAAGACCATGAACTTGAAATAAAAATAAGAAGAACACTTGAATACTTCTTATGAAAAAAGTTAGATATCTAAGGAATTCTATAATAAGTATGAATCTTACTTGAGTATCAAAGTAAATAAAGACTTAGTACAAAGAGGGGAAGAGTTATCTAAGCAACATTCGAATTGCTTCTAGTCTTGCTACTGGTGCAAACGTTTTTTCATAATCAAAGGCTTCCTCTTAATTATAGCCTTGTGTAACCAACCTAGTCTTATTTCTCACTATCTCACCTTCTTATTATTTTTCTTCTTAAAAACCCATTTGGTGCCTATAATGGTATGGCCTTTAGGTCTAGGGACTAAGGTCCATACCTTAATTCTTACAAAATGGCCTAACACCTTTTGCATAGCCATGATACAACTTTCATCACCTAAGGCTTCATCTATCTTAGTTAGTTCGGTTTGTGATACAAATGCAATATGCCCCTCATGTCGGTTTAAAGATCTAGAGGTTATACTCTAGCATCCCTTATTCCGATTAGGGGTATACCCGACTTGAAACCCTAATTACGCTTTGGTACACCAGTAAGACTCAAATAGAGTAACAGTACAACCAAACTTCATTCAAGATAATCATAATATAGTACATTGTATATCGAATAAATAATTAAAAACACAACAAAATTAATTTTTTTGATAAAATAGAAGATATACAAAAATTAGAATAAACCTCGATCGTAAAGCCATATCCTAACATTGTTTATTATCAAACAGTAATTCAATACAATATAAATATAAAAGAGTACATTACATTGGAGGAGATCACTAAACACCTAGATCTTCTCTTTTCCTTTTTCTTTAGCGGTAAACCATGTACCTAAAATGTAAAGAGGGCTGAGCGCTCCATCTTGCTCAGTAAAGGACACTCATTTGCCTATCAACTATTTACTATTAATCAATGAATAACAACTTGAACAAATAAAATCTACTTTGGGTAATAGAAATGATATAAACAATACATATCATATGCAAGTCATTCATTATATCACATTTGTACTATGACCTTTTTTCCCAATTATTTTGAAAAAATGGGAATATTTATTTCCTTTATGTGAGAACACAACCTAAGTGGTTCTACACTGGCCTAATGTAAAATCCCACAGAATGCAACAATACATAACTTAGATTCCGACTCTAATTGAAAATTGAATGGATAGGGTTCTAGTTATGTTTTTTATTTTTTTTAATTAGAGGTAAGTACTTATCCGCCTTTCTCTATTTTCTCACAAGAGGTCAATACTTATTCACTTTCCTTTTTTAATTATTGGAGGCTGGTACTTATGTGTCTTCCTCCTTATGTTCAATTGAGGTTTTTACTTATTCACCTTCCTCATTATGTTCAACAGAGGTTGGTTTTTATTTACCGTCCTCGTGGTTTTATTTTTCATTACGAAACCCTTTCCATTTCACTTCTAAAATTGAAGTTATAAAAGATTGAAAACATGGGTCACAATATAATGCCTCAAAGTAAATCCATTTACTACATGAACTATTAATAATAACTTACATAGCATAATTGACAAATATACAAACCCCACTTACATGTATCCAACTTTCCTAACTTTTACTTACTTACCTCTTGGAACCCTTAAATCTTTCTTGTCGATAAAAAACCTAAAATAGACCAATTGTTATTAATTTAAGTCTAATATTCATTAATAGAACCTCTTAACTGGTCTTAATCAAATCTAAAACAAATTTACCAATTCTTGGTTTAATTTCATTATTTCACACTTTTCTAGGTGAAACCCCCAATATAAAGTCCTAAAAAAATTTCAAATTCTCCGTTTTCTTAGAAATCTACAAATTTAATTTATTTCGTCCACAAAAATTATTTTATTCTATTTTTTCCAATTTTGGGATTTTTATTAATTTATAGCAATTTTCTATCTTTATTTATGTCAGAGGGGTTTGACCCCGTAAAAGGATTGGCTGGTTCAGTCAAACAAGACTGGGTTCAATTTGGCCTGGGGATCAAACCCCTTTCTGCCTCATCAATGCAACAAAGCCCCTGTTTGCATTTTTTATTGATTTGTTGATTAGGGTTGGGCTTTGTCCAACCTTAGGTTGCATTTAGGCTGGGCAGAAAACTTCCCTATCATCACCTACTTCGAATCCTATCTCCATCTTCATCAAACTTTCATTAACAATGACATCAAATACCCGCAACGACATCATCAAGGACATAAACAATGATAACAACAACACCATAATGAAAACTCAACAATCTCACCTTCTCCTAGCCTTGGCTTTGATATCCTCTCATTCAGATTCTCTCTAGTCTCCCTCTCTTTTGAGATAAATTTGAACTTTCCTTGAGACTTAAATAGCTCAAATCTTGATGTAGATCTAATGATTTAACTTTTTTCGTTTTATATTTTGATATATTTTTAGATACGTATTGCATACCTCGAGATTGATCCATTGGCTATTTGCAAAACAACAAAACTTTAATCACATCCTGACCGCCTTACTTGATCAACTACTAATTTGATGTTTTAAGATACTAGAAGTGCTTCTCAATATAGATCTTATGGTTAGAACCTAACCACATGTTTGCTTTGATTGCCATGAAGATAGGCTACACGTATCACGAGGTGTGACTAACCCCATCAACACTCCAATTTCTCATACCCCTAGCTCACACTAATCACCTATTCGATGCTTACACCACACATATCTCGAGGCAATCTAAAGGTTCCAATAATTTAAATCAAACTATAGGTAATATATATACCTATGTATTTCTAACCTAAAAATCCATCAAGCATGTCGACAACCATCCTCGAGCGTGCATACTATTGTACATCCACTTGTCACTAAAAATCCACCTAGTTATTAAGTATTTTCAATATATATATATATATATATTTATACATACATTATACAAATATATATTCACTCTTATGGTCCTGCATTTATAATTTTGCTGTCCATGCCAACGAATACATTTGGATGTACACGCTACCTTATGACCCATGTGTATCACTTTTGACCCACACATGTTATTAGACGTCTCATAAATTTACTAATTATTCCATTTATTTTGATAATTAATTTTATAATCCAAACAAACACCAAACAACACGCAAATCTATAGACATACTAATTGAAATACATGAGGCTTAACCACGAGCCTAACTCGGGTTAATTAGTGTTTGAATTACAATTAATCACCTACTTAGGGATATGGTTCATTACATATACCCTTGTTTGGATCACCTGAGATTTTTTGTCAAGAATGTCCTAAAATAAGTTTTGAGTTTTTTGTTGAACTAATTTTAGTTTCCGTTCTCACTCCTATTTCTCTACCATTGGGTCTTTGAACTTGAATGATACCATCATCATCATGTCTCATTTTCTCCAAGGTGTGCACTAATTGCACTTTTTGGTCTATCTCATCAAAATTGACATAAATTGACTCCTATATGGTCATGGTTGATCAATTGAACACTCTTTATGATTTACTATGCATAGAATATCCGAGGAAGGTACACTCATTTAACTTTAGATAAAACTTATCCAAATGATCCTTATCATTTAAGATATAGCAAGTACAACCAAAAACCTTAAAGTAACTAAAGTTAGGCCTTCATCCTTTCCACATTTCATAAGGGGTCTTATTCACTTGCTTTCGGACATTTATCATATTCAAAACATAGCATGCCTTGTTAATGACTTCAGCCCAAAAATGCTTATCTATGTTGTACCCATTTAGCATAGTTCTACACATTTCTTAGAGGGTCCTATTTCTCTTTTTAACCACTCCATTTTGTTGTGGTATTTTAGGAGATGATAGTTGGTGTGTATGCCCTTGTCTAGCATAAAACTCCTATAAATTCCAATTGATGAATTCACCACCCCTATCACTTCAAATTATAGTGATTTTATAACCCTTTTTATTTTCAACTAATGCGCAAAACTGGACAAACACTTCAAAAACTTAATGCTTATGTGCTAGAAAGTGCACCTATATATATCTAGTGAAATCGTCAACGATAATAATACAATATGATTTACCCCTAGACTTTGTGTTTGGGTTGGTCCGAACAAATCCATGTGGATTAGTTCTAAGGTTCTATTTACATCACTGTCTACTTTTGTCTTGAATGACGATTTCTCTTATTTTTCAAGGATACAAGATTTACATTCCTTGTCTTTCTTGTATGTGCATTTAGAGAGACCTTTAAGTTAAATTATGCTCGGTAAATCTTGACACATTTTTCATACTAGAATGTCCTATTCTGCCATGCTACAACTATGCATCACATTCAATTTGAGCCCTCAAACATGAATTATTTTGCATATGGATATCATCAAAGTTAATAGCATAGACATTCTTATCTCTATATGCAATAAACAAGATTTCATGCTTCTCATTCGTAACAATGCATTTTGATGATCCAAACATGACGTGAAAAGCTTTTTCACATATTTAATTAATGCTAAGCAAATTATTTTTCAAACCATCAACATGATAAACATTTTAGATGGATGGAGAATCGTTACCCATGATACTAAGGCCTATGACCTTTCCTTTTTTATCATCTCGAAATGTGACCTTTCCACCATCATGCCACTTTAGCTTAATGAATTGAATTGCATTTTTAGTCATGTATCTTGACCGCGCACTATCCAAGTATTACAGGGTGCTCCTCGCATCGTACACAATTTGAAAGACACTATATTTTGGTACCCGAACTTTTTTCAGTCTGAGAAAGTTAGTATCATAAACATTTTTAACTACCCATGCTAGTCTATCCATGTTGGTCTTTTCCAAGACTCATTTCCCGACCTCAGGAGACTTATTGCACTTAAAGCGTCTTTGGGCATTATTTAACAGTTTCTTGTAACTCAATAAATTTGCTCCATAGCATATGGCTCTTTTGTTGAGTGCACATCGTTGTGCTCCAAACATCATATCAAACAAATCCCTACCATTAGTGAACTTGGTCATAGTATTGGTCAAGTCCTCTACCTCTTTCTCAACTAGGTCTTCACTAACTTAGTTCTAACTAACTCTTACAATTAGCCACTTACAAAGAAATATATGAATATAATGAAAATCAAATTTACAAAAAAAAATCAATAATATGTTCAATTTCTCACAAGCCCTCTAGAGCCTAACAATTGTCATGCATGCAAGTATGAATATGAGTGAAATATTAAATTATGCTACTAATTTAGCACCAATCTCAATTACAAAACAAGCCAAACCAATTCTAAAAGATAGAGGATGGTTTCAAATTCGATGAACGATTAATTTTGGTAAAAATCGAGTTTAAGGCCTAACTCTTTTCCATATCAATCCTTGGGCTTAAAAAATAAAGTTTAAGCATAAAACCAAAGACAAATGTATTCAAGAACAAAATGAATTATTCTCACACAACAATCATAATAAAAGATGTAATTTAAGCACAACTGAATTAGGAAATCAAGCTTTCTTATAACCCTAAATGAAAGTGACTCAAATCAGTTCTTAAGAATTGGTTGCAAGCCTTATAAAACTTCAATGACATTAGCTTTGAGGATGATTTAGTAGCCTTAAATGATTCCAAGTGGTCAAGCACAAAAATCTAGTCAAATAAATGTGAAAACTTAGACACAATTATGTTTTTGAAAGTATAATAGTATGTTCTAATTGGTTCGTTAATGGTTTCCACGTTTATGTAACAAATTATGGCTGTTATCTTGATCCAAAGGTCAAAAATCAATCATTGGCTCAAAATAAAGCAAAAAGGTGTAAGCTTTTAAAAAAACTGTCTGGAGACTAGTTAACACGATTGGTGACATCATTAGCGCGCTAATTACTGGTAGCACTTTAATGGTTCATAATAGCATGCTACCTAGTAGAGACAATACACTAAATAGTTTTTGGTTTGGGTTAGCGACTCACTAACTTACCCACGACTCAATTAAACCTTAGGGAATACTTTCAACATGTTTAGTATGAGTCATTAGACTCGTTTGGATTGACCAAATAATTTCACAAATCCCAAAAATTAAAAATTCGTGTTTCGTTAAACGTGTAGGGGCTTATCTACAAATATTTTGCTTACGATTCAAAAACTATTCAAATTTAAGTTGGTGAACTCTGAATCGATCACGATTATTTTTTCAAATTTAACGCATGTTTAAAAACATGCTTTCATAATGTAAAACCATTTCAACTTGTGAAGTTTAAATATTGAAAAAATAGAAACTTGAAACTTTGGAAACCATGATATGCATGAGTCTAATGCATTTGGCTTGCGTAATCGAACTTGTAAACCTCACATCAGTAGTACAATTGATAATATGAGCTTTCAGTCCTTATATCCTTGTATGAGCCGAATCTTGAGCTTATTCATCGTCGTTTGACTTGAACTAGTGAAAACTCATTTTTCCTTTTAAACTTGTAATTCCTAGCAAGGTTTGATGTTCTGAAAACACTCAAATAACTTGTTAGAATCCTTTCACTTTATTTGTTGCCATCAAAATCATGAGTGGAGTATAAGTGACTAAACACTTAGTCCAACACTAGAATCGAACTCTTACAACTTCTCTAGACCTTAGGGAGATGAGCAATACATTTATACTGATTATGTTTATATTTAGAATATTTTTTTACTTTAGTAGTTATTTAAATTTTTTTGTTTATGTATTTTTAGGTTTAGTTCTTCAATTATATGAAATTATGTTTGTGCCTAGTGTTTTTATGTTTTGTGCTTATTTTTGAACCTTGAGGACAATGTTTGATTTATGTTTGGGGGCATCAACACCTAACTATATGAAGTGCTAAGAAAGGATGAAATAAGGATAAACATTGTAAGCACGATCATAAAATTTTATTTTTAGCAGTTCAAGAGGAAAGAATGGTAGTGTATCTTTTTCATTTACTTATTATTTGAATGTTTATAGGTTCTATAAATTAGGATATATTTACTAATATGTAATAAATCTATAATTCTTTTGCAAAGTTCATTCTTTTAGGTGAGGATGAGTAAAAATACAAGTATCTTGTTGATATGAAACTCAAAAGAGTGTTTTAAATTTTTGATGAAAATGAGAAATGTAGCAAATAACGGTATAATATCTTGATTAGAAATCTAGAGTAAGGGAAGACCATGAACTCGAATAAAATGCAAAAAGAATAGTAGAATACTTATGGAAAATGTTAGAGCTCTAAGGGATTTTATAATAGTATGAATCATACTTTAAGGTAAAATTAAATAAAGACTTAATGCAAAGAGGGAAAGGGATAGGCACGATGTCAAATGAAAAGTTGGAGTTAAAACTTGTTCGATAAAGTGAAAGCGAGAAGTGCTAATAATAGTTTTTTTGTTAAATAAAGTGTCCCACTAGATCTACAGGAAAATGAGTAGAGAACTTGATGGTTGGAAAAAGAGAGAAAAAATTAAATCCATAGGAAAAAGGGAAAGGACCATACAACTTAAAAATATACAAGGAGAAATGAGAGATATATAGAAAAAGTGAAAGGAGGAAGTTAAATTAAAACTATTTAAATGAAAAGATTTAGTTTGAGTTCAAGAAACTTAGTTAAGTTTTCTTTTTAGCTATGTTAAGTCTTATGGACTCTTAAAGTTCTAAAGTCTATGAAACTAGTACGATCTATGCTTATTTGTGAATTGTTGAGCTAAATGATAAATCATGACATTGTACACTTGCTATTTGAGGGCCAAGAAGAAATAAGCTTGTGAGTAGTTATGATTTTGGTTATGAACTACTTTTGAGTTTCAAAAGTGAG
Source organism: Stephania yunnanensis (assembly GCA_039657365.1). Lineage (NCBI taxonomy): Eukaryota > Viridiplantae > Streptophyta > Magnoliopsida > Ranunculales > Menispermaceae > Stephania > Stephania yunnanensis. The sequence goes on from CM077584.1 coordinate 41,688,268, forward strand.
TTATATGTGTTTTTAATGCTATATATTTTTGAAAATATTAGTATTTGCAAAGAAAAACTCTTAATTGTATTACTAACTTAAACTTACTTTAATTAAAGGATACTCCATGAACTATGTAAATTAAATAAGGTATTATAAGTAATAGTAGTAGTAGTAATAGTACTTAGTAGAGTACACTTTTGCCCAGGACGTGCAAAATCCTAAGTTTATGGGTATTTGATAAGTGTTTAATTAGAATTATATGTAAGGTTAGTTTAGTAATATATTTGGTATAAATATCCTGAAATGAACTTTAATTGATGGTATTTATGTGTTTTTAAGCATAGAAGGTATAAAGGAGACAAAGGAGTGATATAATGATGAAAAGAGGAGAAAAAACACAAACAAACATTTGACATTGTGGCATGGGCGCTTGACACAATGTGAAGAAAGCACAAGGTTTGGGAAGATAGTGCAAGGTATGAAGAAAGCTTGAAGACCAAGAAATAGTTGTAGTACAGTTAACGCAGTGGCAATGCCGTGGGGTTGTACACATAGCGCTGGGACAATATACACAGAGCGTAGAGCTCCCTAAATGGAGAAAACACACATAAAAGGTCGAACCTATTGCGATGCATGGCTTAATACACACAACATTGGAAACTTATGGATAACACTAGGACATAAAAAATAGAAAGTTAAGGATAATGCCAAGACATGAAAAATAGAAAGTTTAGAATTCTAAATCGATTGGAATTGTTAATTAAGGTTTTTAATTGTATTCTAGTGAGTCTTATGAGTATAAATAGGTATTAAAACATGGTAAAAATAGCCACTATACACAATATCACTAATTATCACCCATTATCATAAATTTCAACCAATTAACATAGAATAGAATAACCTCCATTGTTCTTAAGTATTAAGAAGTATTTTGGAGGAGAAGGCATTGAAGACTCCACCTTGTGGTTCTTCAGTGTAGTTTCCTTCATTTAAGTAAAGTTTTTAGATTTAATCTTTAATTGCAATAAATACCATGATGTGTATGTCGATTTCAATGATGAGTGAGTATTTTGTTTATCTTAGGGATTAATGGATCTTATGCTAAGAATGCTATGCTAAAGAGAGTATGAATGAATTATAATGATTAAAAGTTCAATGATTAGAATTTGGATTGATTCTATACGTAATGCTATGAACATCTTGATCACGTATTTGTTGATTAGAGGTTTTAGAAGTTACCATGGCCATTGGAGATTTTAAGCCGGATAAGAACATTACAACCGTAAGATATATAACATCGATATATAGTTATTGATTAAGGAGGCACGAATATTAAACTTAAGTGGTTATAAATTTAAAGATTTGGTACTTAATGTTATGTGGAACTTAGATTATTTACATCGATAGTTAGAGTTCTAGTTTGCAAATAAAGGTTTTTTCCACTACGATAGTGGGTTGAAGTGAATATGAAAGAAATCTATCTATTCTAATTGACTATTGCATCCACATAATGAAGATGAAGGAAGTGGGATAAGAAAACATAGTAATTCATTACCTAGTTGAAGTTGTGAACTAAGAGAATTCTTAATATAACTGTACAAGTTATTTTACATTGTTGTCTAAATTAGAGTAGTTTAGTTAAAACTAACTAAAAAAAGGTCTTAGCAATATAATGAACTTAACTATGTGAACAATGTCCATATAAACATTTTCCTGAGGAAGATATCCATAATTAACACTAGTTGATCACATTATTACTACAGTCAAACTGTTATACTTCTGATTTCACAATCACATCCATGATGTGGACATGATGAAATTGATCTTTAAAATATATCTTAAAATTCATTAAAATTTTCATCATCTTTCATTTTCATGACTTTAATTTGTCTTCTACAAGTACTAGTTTTTCTTCTAGGCATATATTGAGTTAAGAAAGCTTGTCAAACTTGAGCCCATGTGGTAATCGAATATAAAGGAAGATAGAACAACCAATCTTGTGCTTGATCTTTCAATATAAAATGAAAAGATTTAAATTTGACTTATTCTAACGTGTTTTCTTTAGGTTTTATCCAATTAACTTTGTGTCTATACTCCTCTATAAATTTTTGGAGGTCTCATTTTCTTTATAATTGAAGTTAGGTAGAATACTAATTAATCTAAATCTAAGTTTAAATTCAAGAAACCCCTCAAGATAGGCAATACACATTGGTGTCTAAGTAGTGATATTAGGATTGGCTTGCATAAATATGAGTTCTTTAGTATCTTTATTATTACTAATATTATCAACATTGTTATTGGCTTCCATTGTGGTAGTTTGGTGTTCTTTTTATTGTTGTCTTAAATTATGATTGGAAGTCCAATCTACCTCGAAGTCAAACGAATGTAAAGATCGCGTGGAATTAGAATGAAGAAAAAAGTAGACCATACAATATCTAAAACTCTTAAGAAATTATGTAAATTCTCTGGCAACGGTGCTAAAACTTGACACATATCGAGCATGAACAATAAGTTTCCGGTATATCATTATTATTTGTAGTAGTGATAAGTTGAATCATCTCCACAGAGATTTATCTAACTTTCTTGAGAAAAAGTCTTTCAATAAGTTTTTTTTATCTATTTTACTGTAATAGAATAAATTTAATTAAAATGGGAATTAAGAGTAACTAATTCATACTATAATACTTTAATAATTAACTAAACTAATTTAACTAATTTAACTATAAAAATTCAAATTCACTAATATTCAAATAAAGTCAATTCATTAATAAATAAATATCTAAACAAACCTCTAGAACAATGAAATATTATTCCATTTTTTATCCAAACATGTTACTTTAGTCATATATTCATGAACACACTTTATAAAGTATCTGGATCATTAAACTGTAATCATTAGTAAGTAAACAGCCTTTAACAAACCATTAGTTGTCTTTATATTAGTGGAAAAGCTATATTCTAATTTTACTGAGCTATTCCTTTGAATATATAGAGAAATTAAATTTAGGCAATTAAACCGCATTACACTTTGTGAAAACTTTGAACTACTAAATCTAATACATTCAGAAAGCCACTTCTGTACTAAACTTATATCTGAAATTCATCTTGGACATATAAAACATAATAGACCTTTCAAATAATCATAGTTACTACATTAAACTAAATAATGAATCCAAATATCCCAATACACTTTTTAGACTATGCATGCAATATAAAGTTATATGATTAATATTCGTAAAAAATAATCTATTAAATTAGTGAATTATAGAATATGATTGGTTTAAAGCATTAAACATAAAATCATCTCATCATGACTACATTGCAAAACAGATCAAGTTCATGTTCAAACTTTATTTAAATAAATAAACTAATCACTCATATTCATAAATAACATTGCAATAAAGTAAATAAAATACATAGCTAAGTACCTCTGAAATAAATACTTAGAATATTCAAATTGTCTCCAAAAGCAATAAACCTTAAGGCAATAAATTAAAGCAATAAACAATAAAAATAAAGTATGGATCCAAGAGCAATGTAATATTGATCTAAATACTTAAGGGCAACTAATTTTGTAGCCCCAGGGTAGTATATATAGTAATCTCGGGAGTACACATCTCAAGCCAACTCAAGATTCTTGTAGTTATCTAAAATTCTCTAAGTCAAACCAAGTGTAATCCTCAAATCGATGGCTGAATCCTTGAAAAATTTGTTTTGTGATCTACCAATCTGAGTATCGATTCCAAGTGTAATCGTTAAATTGCTCATGACTTGCAAAGTTTACTTTCTATTTCTTCCTTGTTGTTTTTTGATTCTTTACGTACCACTTTCATTGTATTTAATCCTTCATATTCTTCATTTTTACTCTATTCTCTCATTTATTTTAATTATTACCTGAAATAACAAAGCAAGAGAAAATATCATGTAATAAAGTCTTTTACATCTAAAATTAACTTAAAATATACTATAAGACACTATCTAATTATTGACTTATCAATACTCTTACTATATAACTTTTACTTGTATTCCATACAAGTTTGTAAATATGTTATTTCTTTTCCATCTCTACTCAATGAATATTTATGGTTTTCCATAAAACTATTATAGAAGAACAACAAAATTTTCAAATGTGTTAAGCTAGATATATTGTCCTCTATTCAATAATTTCACTTTAAAGAGATATTATAGTATAAATGAGTTACAAGTTTTGTATATCTTTTTTCGTTTTAACTAATGTCTTCATTATCCTAAACAATAATTTTGTATTATCTCCAAACTTGGAATAACTAGTGTTTTTAAACTTCATCATTGTCTAAGCACATAATGTATCAATACAATTTTGAACCAATATACAACATATTCGTTAGAATTGTCTGTAACTAACTGGCTCAAACCTTCAATCATTGGAGCTTTGATTTATTCTTATAAGATTCTTTGGAAGATATATCAGGTTTGAGCAACCCTATTGCTTAATATCTTAAATTTTATTAGGATTTATTACATTGAAACTTCTAGATCCTATAAATTTGTGAGAATTTTTTAGAAATAATTATATAGTGTTTACAGTATATTATAGGATAATGTTAGATGCAAAACGCTATATTACACTATGTTTTCTCTTTTTTTGATATTTCATGTAATAATTGGAATATATAAACAAATAGAGTAAAATGAGAAGAAAATGAAGGATTTAATAGAACGGAAGTGGTACACAAGGAGTCATCAACAAATTAAGTATCAACTGGAATTTACTCTTGGCAAATCCTCAATGATTTAGGATTTATACTAGGAATTGCCAAATAAATAGGTGGATCACATATGCAGTTTTCTAAGAATTTTCCCTGGATTTGAGCAATAAAGGGAATCGCCAAAGAATTGAGAGGTTTTTTTTTTGAGAATTTTAAATAACCACGAGACGTTTGAGTTAGTTTGGGATATATTATACCTAGAATACTTTGTTGGACTAAGTGGTTAGTCATTCACATTCCTACCGAGATTTTGATGGAAACAAACAAAGTGAAAATGTACTAATCAAGTATTTCAGTTTGTGTTAAAGGATGCAATACAACACATCAGGGAATATGGAGACAAACAAACAAGGTGAAAATGTATTCAAGAAATATGAAGAAATTGTCGGAATAAATGATGCAATACAAGACTTCAAGAGCATTCAAGAAATACAAGTTCAAGACTCGGCACAAATGAAGAAATGAAGAAGAAAAGTTCAAACCGCAATTTGTAAAACCAATGTAAGGTATACAAATTCTTTCACACAAGCCAAATGCATTAGTTCATGCATACATCAAGTTTTCGAAATCATTTCTCAAAGTCTTAAGTTGATTTCAAAATTTAAAAGTGGATTTTAAACACCTAAATAGGTAAATGAAGTTAAACAATGTGAAATCATGTGTGAATGGTCATTTACATATTAGAAGATCATTATAAATGTTTTTGAAAAAGAAAAACTTGTTTTTGAAATGTAAAACGAAAAGTTGCGCAGAAAGCCCCTAATAAGTTGTGAAACTTTGAATTTCCGTTTTCGGGGTTTGTAAAACTATCCAGGACCACCCAAGTAAGCTTAATGAATCATATTAAACATGAATAACATGTTATATAAGGGTTGGTTAGGTCCCGGGACAAGTTTAAGGGTTGCTAACACAAAGGAACAAATTACATATTCGAAGTTCTGAAGTTAGCGCGCTAATATCTTGTCGTTAGCGCGCTAAGATCTGTGTTAGCGCGCTAACCCAAAGTATTAGCGCGCTAATTGCACTCGCCGCAATTTTTGACTTTTGGAAATCAAGCTTTGAATTTGAATTTTTGATTTCTGGATTCCTAGAACGGCCATAAACGGCTATATTGGAATTCCTACCACTATAAAACCACCTCAAACTTGGTTTTAAATATCAAGAGCAAACACACTCAAAATCAATAGATCTACAAGGTAGAAATCAGATTTTTGTGAAGAAACAAAGGAGATCTTAGTGGTCGTGTTCTTTAGCTCACATATCCAAAGACCTTTGAGGCTTCCAAAAGGAGTTCAATAATCACTCCAGAGCTGATCTCTTGTCATTCTTCTGCGTTTGTAAGAAATTTCTAGATCTACAAATCTTATTTGTGCTTAATCTTCATATTTTGAGTATTTGATTTGAAAATCATTCTGGTATGTGTGTTTGAACATATTTCGAGTTTTTATACTTAAAATTTATATCATCAAACTCGAGATTGATTTGAACAAAAGTGTTGCACTTAAACTTGATTCTTGCTAAACTTTTGTTCTTAAACTTGAAATTGGTTTCATACAAATACATTAAGTTTTTGAAACAATTTCAAACTGAATTTGCTATAACATCGTTGATATATATTTTCATATTCCATTTATACTCACACTTGCATGCATAAGAGTTAGGCTCTAGGTGGCTTGCTTGTGTTTGAATTTGATACCACTTTTGTTGTAAAGTGTATCTCTGTTTTCCAAAGCAAAATTGTTGTAATTGAAAGATTGTAAGACTTAGTGGGATCTAAGTCGAAAGGGAAAATCCTAGTTGCGGCTAGGTGAGAAAAATCCTAGTGGAGTCTAGGTGGGAAAAAATCCTAGTTGCGGTGGGTGGGTAAAATCCTAGAGGAGTCTAGGTGGGAAAATCCTAGTTGAGGCTAGGTGGGAAAATCCTAGTTGCGGCTAGGTGAGGAAAATCCTAGAGGAGTCTAGGTGGGAAAATCCTAGTTGCGGCTAGGTGGAAAAAATCCTAGTTGAGGCTAGGTGAGGAAAATCCTAGAGGAGTCTAGGTGGGAAAATCCTAGTTGCGGCTAGGTGGGAAAATCCTAGGTGATGCTTAGGTTGTAACACTTATTGGTAATATAAGTGGGTTGAAATCCTAATCGAGGAGGTTAGGTAGTGGATGTAGATCGTTGGATCGAACCACTATAAATCTTGTGTCACTTTATATTTCAAAGCATTTCTTTTACTTGCATAGCTTATATATACATCATTGTTGTAAATTACGCACAAAGTTTTTAAAAGGGCAAAAACTACTCGGTAACCCAATTCCCCCCTCTTGGGTGACCTTCAATTGGTATCGTAGCGGGTTATTGCTCAAAGTGTTACTAACGTATCTTTGAGTGTTTTTGTGCAAGGATGCAAACTTTAGATCCAGCTCGCCTTCGGGAAGGCACCACTTCGAGTAGGCCTCCATATTTTGATGGAACCAATTATGCTCATTGGAAAGTAAGAATGAAATTTTACATTCGAGCACAAAATAGATTTTTATGGGACGCAATTGAAAATGGCTATACTCCACCGGATAAGCCATTAAAAGAGTATACCATGAGAGGAGATAAAGCTTGAGCTTTCTAATGATCAAGCTATGAATCACTTATTCGTGCACTTAGTGAAAACGAATTTAACAGAGTAAGTGCGTGTCAAACGGCAAGGGAAGTATGGGAAAAGCTTGAGGTACATTATGAAGGTACCATGCAAGTAAAGAAGACCAAGTTGAGAATACTTGAGGAACATTATGAAACTTTCCGAGTTAAATGATGAAGACATAGCTACTGACCATCACTAGATTCACAAAGCTACTAAATGAGATCAAGAATCTAGGCAAGAATTATGATCAAGAAACTTCAAGTATATAAATTCCTTAGAGGCTTGCCTAAGGAATGGGATGCCAAGAAATACGCTATCCAATCAGCTCAAAATCTTGGAGATTATACATTCGATGCATTATGCGGAGAGCTAACAGTTCATGAATTTGAACTAAAAGACAGAGCAAGATTGGAAGCACTAAATGGAGGTGCTAAAAGCTCAAGAAAAGAAATTGCATTAAAGGCAAGTAGCTCCCCAAGTGCATCAGTAGAGGTCATCGAAAATGAGGAATCATATGATGAAAATGATCTTGAGAAAGAAGTAGCTATGATCTCAAGAAAGCTCAATAAGGCCGTGTACAAACGAGATAAGTACAAGAAGAAGCTGCGAAATGGAAGCAAGGAAGGAAAACCAAACGAAATAATATGCTACGGTTGCGGCAAACCGGGTCACGTCAAAACGGAGTGCAAAGCCAAGAAGGTGTTTGACAAAGGAAAGAAGAGTTTTAAAGCAACTTGGGATGACTCATCATCATCAAGTTCGGACTCCGAATCAGAAAGTGAAAAGGCAATATTTTGTCTCACAGCTCAAGGCGAGGTAAACTCTAATGTTTTTAATTTTGATAATGTTAATAATTTGAATGATGTTCCAAATATTGATGAGCTTAGAAAAGAGTTGAAAAAGGAGGTCAAAAACACCAAACAACTCAAAAAGAGTTTGACAATTGCAATTAGTGAAATAGAGTCACAAAATGAGATTATTGATGATCTCCAAAATGACTTAAATGAAGTCATAAAGGAAAGAGATGCTTTAGTCAAGGAAGTAGAGGACTTGACTAGCATAGTGCATAAGTTTACAAATGGTAAACAAATGTTTGACATGATGTTAGGAGCACAACGACGTGCACTTAACAAAAGAGGCATAGGTTACGGAGCAAACTTGTTAAGTTACAAGAAATTACTAAATGATGATCGTAGATGCTATAAATGCAACAAGACTCACATGATCAACAAATGTGCATTACAAAAGGTAAAAATGGGTAAACTAGCATGGGTAGCTAAAAATGTTTATGACACTAACACTCTCGGACCCAAAGGTGTTTGGGTACCAAAATCTAGTGTGTTTCCCATAGTATAGGTTGCGAGGAAAAGCACCCCATGGTACTTGGACAGTGGGTGCTCAAGTCACATGACCGAAGATACACATCAAGTTATTAAACTAAAGCTGCATGATGGTGAAAAGGTTACAGTTGGAGACAACCACAAAGGAAGAGTTATTGGTCTCGGAACTGTCGGTAACAATTTATTTTCTATTTCTAATATTTATCTTGTTGATGGTTTGAAACTTAATTTGCATATCTTGTTATGATAGAATCATCAGAATACATGGTTAGAAATGAAAAGCATGAAATCTTGTTCATTCGCATATATAGATAAAAATGTTTATGCCATTAACGTTGATGAGATAAATATGCAAAATGTTTCATGTTTGAATGCATAAAGTAATTGTGATGCATGATTGTGGCAAAATAGATTAGACACCATTCTTTGTGTGATCACATCCAAAAAGGGAAATGTTAAAACTTATTCATATGCCCATATAGGATCAACTAGCCGATATACTCACTAAGCCTTTGCCTAGAAAACAAGTTTTTAAAATTCGGCGTGAGTTAGGCATGTCTCGAAAATTGGACCTTCTACATATGTTCTAAATAATCCAAACCTTTTTATATGATGTTAATGAAGTGTCCATGAAGTTTGAGAAAGATCGGAGCTAAATTACAAAAGTTCAAAATTTTTGTGTCAAAAATTCCAGAAAGGAATTAGCGCGCTAATAGCGCAAAATTAGCGCGCTAATATCCCTGCGACCGAAAAATTCCAGAGAGGAATTAGCGCACTAACAAGCCTTATTAGCGCGCTAATGTCGATCGGCCAGGGTTTTATAATCTAAATTTTTCATAACACACTCACCTCAAACACAAGTATCTCCTCTCCTCTTGCCAAATCTACTCTCCGTGTACTCTCCACAGTGATCTCCACTCTTCCAAGGTACAAATCTTCCCTAATCTTTGTTGATTCCTTCCATTTTCGTTTTGAATATGTCATCACGTCGCCCTTCAAACCGCCCTTCTTCTCGAACGGGTGCACCTACTGCTCCCACTCCATCAAGACCTACCCAAGCAACGTCCTCACGACGTCCTTCTAGTCGGCGTATTGTCCAATCCTCTTCATCTAGTGATGAATCCGAATCTACTCACATTGTCTCACCTTCGGCTAATGCCCCACTACGAGAGGGTCGTACAAAAGCCGTCCATGAGTCCTCATCCGTACTAGAATCAGTGGCTCCACGGCTAACGGACGCCAAAATCATTCGACCGCCGTTGTCGATGTCGCCTTCTTTGATAAGGCTCATCTCCCAATTCGGGAAATTCTTGATGCGGCGGGGTGGACTACTTTTTGTACGTATAGGTCTAACTACAACTCTCCTCTAGTTAGAGTCTTCTATTCAAACCTTGAAACCTCAAATCAATTTATACTCTGTTCATCTCGTTGGTAGCCGAGCCATCGAGATTACACTCCGAAAATCTCGCTCAACGGCTTCACCTCCCATTGCACCCCCATCGACCACGGTTGTGTGCAAATTCTTGAGTTGGCCATTTGACCGTTTAGAAGTTCTTAATTCCTTTCTACGGTCCAAAAGTAACTTAATCTGTCTATCCGACCGGTATCACGGATACCGATTTTAAGTTAGTACCTCACCTCCTTCATAAGGTACTTCATAAGGTTATTCTTCCAAGAGGAGGTAGCAAGAACTATGTCACTCTACTTGACATGTTCATACTCGGTCATTTATTCCTCATGCTACCCTCGGCCTTCCTCACATTCTCATCGGATATATGACTAGCACATGCAAGACACGGTCGTCACCTTCCTTACGCCCATCTTATTACATCCTACTTGGAGTCCGCCCAAGTAGATCTTGCGTTAGGCGGTCGTCCTCTTAGTGTATTCGATTCCATTGACATGGCTACCTTGAAAGCCATGAAATATCGATATATTCGTGAGAGGAAGCAAGTGGACTAGGGATGATGCCATTCCTAATAATCAAGCATCACGGCGGTTATGAGTCTCCTATCTCTACGGACTATCCTTTTGATGCGCCGATTATTTGGAGTATAGCTATCACCTTGGCGATGATGACCAGCCGATGATGAGGGAGCAAAGCAAGTCACAATGATGATGATGGTGATCATGGAAGAGCTCAAGATTCTACTGTTCCGAGCAACAAAGACGAGGAATCCGCACCGCCTCCTTCTACATTTAGCGGCTTAACACCTCCTCCTAACATGTCACCTTCATTGGCGTATGTGTCTCGCTTTCAGTGAGAAACTTGCAAGAGTATATGACTCAATCATTCAATGCCGTTGAAACAACTCTACGGAATCATGGTGATAGACTTCGACGCATTGAGAGTCAAAGGCTTCGGCTCGGCCACAGTGCGAGATGACAACGCTTCTAGTTCTGACTATCCACCACCATCGTCTAGAAGAAGCATTTAGATACACCTAGATAAGCATTAGGCTCTAATATGTTAGTCTTAGGTGTTCTAATTGGTCAAACTCATGTTAAGCCACAATTATGCAATCTCATTACTTTTGCTATTTATATCATGATTTTTTGCGTATCTCTCGAGTTTTCTTTATGGCTATTTTGTGCTTCACTATGTTTTCTAGTCTATGCATGTGTATCGCTTTCGTATGTTCTTTATTAATTTGCATAAAGTGAGGGGGAGAATGTTTTTATCATGGTATACCGTGTTATTTATTGATATGCATAAAGTAAGGGGGAGAAATTTATTGCTAAAGTAAGGGGGAGAATGCTTTTATCTTGGTATATTGCTTATTGATAAGCATAAAGTGAGGGGAGAGTTTATTTCTCTCGTATTGTTTGAATCGTGTCTATCTTTGCGAGATACTTGACCCCATTGTCTTAATAATATCAAACGGGGGAGAAAAGGTAGAACTTGAAAGGGAGATATTGTGATATCTTTGCTATTGTTATAATTTTTGAAAGGACGATATGAAAGGGTGTTATTTTCATTGGTATATATTGGTATCGGGTTCATAATTCTCATTTTTTGGTATCAAGTTGATAAGTTAATATTATTGATTTTTGTAACTGGTATCAAGTTAATAATTTTAACCTGCATATATTGGTATACTTGAAAAAGTTGTTGGTTTTTTTTTGGTATACATGAAAGGGGAGAAAAATTGTGGATGCTTGACCCCGCTTTTTGATAATATCAAAAGGGGGAGAAAAATGTGGTGAACTTGAAAGGTTTGAAGTTTGAAAAATATGGTGTTGAACTTGAAAGGTTTTTATCTTGGTACATTTGAAACGGTTGTTGGTTTTGAACTTGCATATTTGAAGTTAAATGTGGTTAAACTTGAAAAGATTGATGTGTTGAATGTGATATACATTTAGATTGTGTTTTCACACCTTTAAAGTTCACATTGTTTGTTATCATCAAAAAGGGGAGATTGTTGGACTAAGTGGTTAGTCATTCACATTCCTACCGAGATTTTGATGGAAACAAACAAAGTGAAAATGTACTAATCAAGTATTTCAGTTTGTGTTAAAGGATGCAATACAACACATCGGGAATATGGAGACAAACAAACAAGGTGAAAATGTATTCAAGAAATATGAAGAAATTGTCGGAATAAATGATGCAATACAAGACTTCAAGAACATTCAAGAAATACAAGTTCAAGACTCGGCACAAATGAAGAAATGAAGAAAAAAAGTTCAAACCGCAATTTGCAAAACCAATGTAAGGTATACAAATTCTTTCACACAAGCCAAATGCATTAGTTCATGCATACATCAAGTTTTCGAAATCATTTCTCAAAGTCTTAAGTTGATTTCAAAATTTAAAAGTGGATTTTAAACACCTAAATAGGTAAATGAAGTTAAACAATGTGAAATCATGTGTGAATGGTCATTTACATATTAGAAGATCATTATAAATGTTTTTGAAAAAGAAAAACTTGTTTTTGAAATGTAAAACGAAAAGTTGCAGAAAGCCCCTAATAAGTTGTGAAACTTTGAATTTCCGTTTTTCGGGGTTTGTAAAACTATCAGGACCACCCAAGTAAGCTTAATGAATCATATTAAACATGAATAACATGTTATATAAGGGTTGGTTAGGTCCCGGACAAGTTTAAGGGTTGCTAACACAAAGGAACAAATTACATATTCGAAGTTCTGAAGTTAGCGCGCTATCATCTTGTCGTTAGCGCTAAGAGATAGTGTTAGCGCGCTAACCCAAAGTATTAGCGCGCTAATTGCACTCTCTGCAATTTTTGACTTTTGGAAATCAAGCTTTGAATTTGAATTTTTGATTTCTGGATTCCTAGAACGGCCATAAACGGCTATATTGGAATTCCTACCACTATAAAACCACCTCAAACTTGGTTTTAAATATCAAGAGCAAACACACTCAAAATCAATAGATCTACAAGGTAGAAATCAGATTTTTGTGAAGAAACAAAGGAGATCTTAGTGGTGTTCTTTAGCTCACATATCCAAAGACCTTTGAGGCTTCCAAAAGGAGTTCAATAATCACTCCAGAGCTGATCTCTTGTCATTCTTCTCGTTTGTAAGAAATTTCTAGATCTACAAATCTTATTTGTGCTTAATCTTCATATTTTGAGTATTTGATTTGAAAATCATTCGGTATGTGTGTTTGAACATATTCGAGTTTTTATACTTAAAATTTATATCATCAAACTCGAGATTGATTTGAACAAAAGTGTTGCACTTAAACTTGATTCTTGCTAAACTTTTGTTCTTAAACTTGAAATTGGTTTCATACAAATACATTAAGTTTTTGAAACAATTTCAAACTGGAATTTGCTATAACATCGTGATATATATTTTCATATTCCATTTATACTCACACTTGCATGCATAAGAGTTAGGCTCTAGGTGGCTTGCTTGTGTTTGAATTTGATACCACTTTTGTTGTAAAGTGTATCTCTGTTTTTCCAGCAAAATTGTTGTAATTGAAAGATTGTAAGACTTAGTGGGATCTAAGTCGAAAGGGAAAATCCTAGTTGCGGCTAGGTGAGAAAAATCCTAGTGGAGTCTAGGTGGGAAAAAATCCTAGTTGCGGTGGGTGGGTAAAATCCTAGAGGAGTCTAGGTGGGAAAATCCTAGTTGAGGCTAGGTGGGGAAAATCCTAGTTGCGGCTAGGTGAGGAAAATCCTAGAGGAGTCTAGGTGGGAAAATCCTAGTTGCGGCTAGGTGGGAAAAATCCTAGTTGAGGCTAGGTGAGGAAAATCCTAGAGGAGTCTAGGTGGGAAAATCCTAGTTGCGGCTAGGTGGGAAAATCCTAGGTGATGCTTAGGTTGTAACACTTATTGGTAATATAAGTGGGTTGAAATCCTAAGCGAGGAGGTTAGGTAGTGGATGTAGATCGTTGGATCGAACCACTATAAATCTTGTGTCACTTTATATTTCCAAAGCATTTCTTTTACTTGCATAGCTTATATATACATCATTGTTGTAAATTACGCACAAAGTTTTTAAAAGGGCAAAAACTACTCGGTAACCCAATTCACCCCCCCTCTTGGGTGACCTTCATACTTTATATATGACCCTACATCTACACAATCAATTGCCCTTGAGTAGTTTGATCAATATTTCATTACTCTTGGAGCCATGGTTTACTTTTATAATTTATTATTTTTGTTTATTGCTTTATTGTTTTGGAGATGATTTGAAGATTCAAAGTGTTTTTTCAGAGGTATTTATCAATATACTTCATTTACTATATTGTAAAGTTTATTATGATGATGAGTGAGTAGTTTGTTATTGTGAAAAAGTTTGAACATGAACTTGAGTCGTTTTGTAACGTTGTAATGATGAGATGTGATGGACTAAGTATTTTATCAGTTAGAATCTGCCCTGAGATTTTGATGTCAACAAACAATGATAATTGGTACTAACAAGTTTGTCAATTATATGCAAGATCAAAGGAAAAACGACTCCTCATGCTCAAATGGAATTAGATGTGATGAGATTGAAAACACTCAAGAATGTATCAAGACAAGGAAGGACATCAAAAAGCCATGATCATCTTTTGTACAACCTATATAAGGTATATAAGTTCAGTTACAAAAGCCAAATGCATCATATTCATGCATGTCATGTTTTCGAAAGTCTCAAGTTTGTTCAAGTTTCAGTTTTCAAATGGTTTAAAGTTTGTGGCTTGAAAATGTTTTTAAATTATGCAAACATGTTTTTAAGCTCGCATTATTAAAAACTTGTTATCAATTTTGAATGTACTGATATAGTTTGGACGATTTTTGAATCATTATTAAAATATTTGTAGGTAAGCCTGTATATGTTTCATAAAAACAAAATTTCTAATTCTTTAGATTTGTTAAATCATTCGGGCTATCCAGAAGTATTCAATGACTCAAACTAAACATGTTTAATGTGCTTTGGGAGGTTTAGTAGAGTCGTAGGTGAGTGAGAGAGTCGATAAGCAAAACCCGAAAGTAATAAGTCTCTTGTCCCTTCTGGTTAGTGGGCTAACTAGTTTCATAACAACTTTTTGAAAAACGTACACCTTTTTCTTTAATTTGAAAATATGGTTGATTTTGGCCCCTTAGACCGAGATAATGGCCACTAACAGTCAAAAAAGGTTGGAGACTATTCACAAACTACTGAGAACTCACTATTATCCTCTCAAGCTCAAAAACTCTCCATTGTCCAAGCTTTACACTTATTTGACTAGTTTTTTTAGCTTAATCACTTGGAGTAATTTGAGGCTTTCAGAATCAATCTTGAAGTTTGTGTCACAAAGGTATTTTAAGGCTTGCAACCGACATTTTAGAACTGGTTTTTTTTGTTCCTCGCTTTGGGTTGTAATAAATCTTAATTTCCTATTCTAGTTGTGCTTAAATTACATATTTTGATATTATTGTTCTATGGAAAAAAATTGTTGTGCTCTTGAACACATTTTTGTTTTGGTTTTGTGCTTAAAATTTAATTTCCAAATCCTATAACTTATTTGAACAAGTGTTTGGTGTGAATCTTAATTTTCGTCAAAACTACTTGTTCATCGGCTTTGATACCACACTCACTTTAATCGAAATTTTTGATTGAGATTGGTGAAAAATTAAAAACGTATTCATTGTCTCATCCATATTCATACTTGAATGAATAAGAGTTATTAGGCTCTAGAAGGCTTGCAAGTAATCAAACTTATTGCTGCTTTACTTTGTAAAGCCGATTTTCATAGTATTTATCAATTTCGTTTTAAGTGGCAAGTTTTTACACTTAGTGGGATCTAATTCAAGGGAAGAACTAGTTATGGCTAAGTAAAAACCCTAGTTGTGGCTAGGTGGGAAGTCCTAATTTGTAATTAGGGATTCTAAGCTTGTATTCTTAGGTTGTAACACTTGTTGGTAATATAAGTAGGGTGAAAAATCCTATTTAGGGAGGTTAGGTAGTGGTTGTAGATCGGTTGGACCGAACCACTATAAATCCTGTGTCTTATTTCATCTATCCTACCCCCTTCACCCTTGCATTGCATTTATACTTATTGATTGTGCGTGCATTGAGCATTGTATTTAACTGAATGGTTTTTAGAAGGCGATAACCTCTCAATACACCCCAGTTCACCCCCCTTTTGGGTGTGATTTCAATTGGTATCAGTGTAGGTTATTGCTCAAAGTGTTACTAGTGTATTTTTAAGTGTTTTCTTGTATGAAAGCAAACATTAGGTCCGACCTGCAAAGGTAGGAGACTCATCGAGTAGGCCTCCATATTTTGATGGAACAAACTATGCTTATTGAAAATTGAGGATGATGTTCTACATAAGAGCACAATTCAAATATATATGGGATTGTATCCATAATGGCTATGTTCCACCGAAAAAGATTGCTAAAGACTATACCCTTGAAGAGAGAAAATTGAGCTATCAAATGATCAAGCCATGAATCATTTGTTTTATGTGCTAAGTGAGAATAAATTCAATCGAGTGAGTGCATGTGAACTGACAAAAAAAGTACAAGAGAAAGTTGAAGTGCAGTATGAGGGTACAATTCTGGTAAAGAAAACATAGTTGAGAATTCTTAAGGAACATTATGAAAATTTATGAGTTGGTTCTGATGAAGACATTGCCACCGCTATAACTCTCTTCACTATGCTATTGAATGAGATCAAGAACGTTAGAAAGAATTATGATCAAAAGACCTCGATGTCAAAGTTTCTTAGAGGGTTGCCTAAGGTTGGGGATGCCAAGAAGTATGCTATCAAATCGGTACAAAATCTTGGAAATTACACTTTTGATGCTCTATGTGGTGAACTAATGGTTCATAAATTTGAACTAAAAGACGGAGTAAGATTAGAAGCACTTGGTGGTGGCTCTAAAAAAGACTCAAAGAAAGAGAATGCCTCGAAAACAAATAGTCTACCGGCAAAATTGAAAACTCCTATTCCACCAGTTGAGGTTTGATAAATGATTAATTATACATACATATAGTGTAAGTTTAATGGTATATT
This sequence comes from Stephania yunnanensis, assembly GCA_039657365.1. Classification (NCBI taxonomy): domain Eukaryota; kingdom Viridiplantae; phylum Streptophyta; class Magnoliopsida; order Ranunculales; family Menispermaceae; genus Stephania; species Stephania yunnanensis. The sequence goes on from CM077584.1 coordinate 41,705,413, forward strand.
AAGTATAAATATCACTAAGTAAGTTCTAATTTATGGTATTATTGCATTTTTAGGAAATTTATATCTTAAGGAAGGAAAAAAGGAAAAATGAGAAGAAATAGAGCAAAAAATCATAAAAACTTAGTTGGCGCAATGGCCACACATGTTGGAACTGCGGGAAGACAAGGCACAACATGGGAAAGAAAGACACGACGCGGGTTATATGAAAAAGTGAAGAAAACCAACTTTGGATGTCCGACGCAGCGGTGACGCTATGGCACAAAGGGGATGGCACCAAGATGGTAGTGACGACACCGAGGCTCTACGGAATCAAAATATACACATACAGTGGCGGTGCAGTGGCCTATAAGGCACGGTGTCGAGACATTAGTAACAACGCTAGACACATAGGAAATAGAAAGTTAGAGTTTTAATTCAAGTGAAATTGTGAAGTAGGATTTCTAATTATTAATTGGGACTATAAATAGGTACTAAGACATGGTAAACTCAGCACATACGAACTATTAGCCACCATTATAGTAATTTAGCATAAGGTTTACTTGAGTTTCAGTATTAAGGAGTTTGTATTAAGAAAACATTGAAGACTTCACGTTTGGTTTCTTTGACTAATTCAAGGTAATATTTATATTCATATTAGATTTGCAATGATTCCCATTATGATTTGTAATATGCGTGTTTCAATGAAGTGTGAGTATTTTATTTATATTAGGGATCAATGAATCTTATGGTATGAATAATACGCTTTTAATATGAATAAAAAGTGAATATTAGAAGTGCAATAATTAAAATTGTATTGATTCCAAGCATAATGCTTTAGAAATTTTGATCACGTGTTTATTGAACTTAGGCTTTAAGAGTTACCAAGGACATTGAAGCTTTTAATATGGACATGTACTGTAAATTGTAAAATACACAACATCGAGTGATAGTTGTTGATTATGGAGGCATGTATAGTAAACTTAGTTAATTGTTAATCCAAAGATTTGAAACTTCAAGGAATGTGGAGCTTACGTTATTCACACTGATTATGGAGTTCTAGTTTGCACATTAGAATATTTCCTTTCATGACAGTGGGTTGAATTAGATTTGGAGGAAATCTGTCTATTATAACTAGGTATTGCACATAACATATTGAGATGTAAAAATAGATACAAAGAATAGTATTAAATTACCTAGGTGAAGTTGTGAAGTAGGATATCCTTGATATAAGAGTTTAAGTAAATTTTACATTGATTTGTTAGATTAGTTTAGATAGTATAAAATCAATTGAAAAAGAAATTTCCTTAGGAATAGTTCAAAGTTAAATAGGTAAACCACTAGTGCAAACACCAATCAACGTAAGTTGAGTGCACTATTACTACAAGCTAGCCAATATACTTGTGGCATGCATCAAGTTTTTAGTGTTATTGCTAGGGATAGGTAGCCATTAGAATGACTTGGTTAGTTTAAATAGTTGTTAAGTTTTATATTTAGTATTTTACTTTTAAGTTCATAAAAACAATAATAAAAAATAAAGCTTAAGCTTTAAGTTCGACTTTCGGCAATTGAACATTTTGTGTTTTCTTTTCAGGGCTACTTAGTGCATGCGCATCAAGGGAGAGAAAGAACTAGTGCCTTATGACCTAAAGATAGAAAGAATGAACAAAGGATAAAAAAAAGAAAGGAATCAAGATGGTTAAGGAGCAAACTAGAAACTAACAACATGACCGTGAAAATAATCGACCTACAGGAGATCCGGTAGTGCAGGATATAGCATGAGGAATGATATACCTTCATGACTACTTCAAGCCAGAAGTTCAGAAGATTTACAATGGAGTGATAAGGCTTCCTACCAACAAAACTGAGTTTGAATTGAGAGCGTCTCTTATAAACATGGTGCAAAATAACCTGTTTAATAGGCTATTCAATAAAGATCTAGTTGCGCATGTTAAGAATTTCTTGGAAAAGTGCGACATCATGCACATAATCAGTTTTACAAATGAGGTGATCATGATGCAATTTTTCCAATTCTCATTAGGTGAGAAAACTAAATCCTAGTTCAAAAACTTGAATGCAAGGAGTATGACCTTATGGGCAGAAATCAATGAAAGATTTCTTAACAAGTTCTTTCCCTTAGTTAAGCCCTGCGAAAGGAATCTTGAGATTAATGAGTTCACGCAAGAAGACACCGAGTCTCATGGTAAGGCTTAGGAATGATTGAAAGAAAGGCTGAGGAAATGTTCAGGACGCAGATACGTGAAATGGGTTGAACTCCTTATTTTCTACTATAGGATGACCTACAACGCAAGAATAATAGTAGGTGCTACATCAGATGGTTCTCTACCTAATGAGGTTGAAGATGGAGCATTAGATTTCATTGATTTTATGTCTCGAAATTCTACTGCCGATAGTAGTTCTAAGATAAGAAAACATTGAGGCATCTACGACATTGACTCACAAGCTGTAATTATGACACAACTCTAAAATCTGACCAGTCAGATGGTTAAATTTCAAATGGGACACCAAGGTCCACAAGAAGCACAACAACCCATTTATCACCATTGTATGGTGGTAAAACCAAATGGACATATAGCAGGGAATGAAATGTAAGGACATCAACTTCATGAATAATAAAGGCTATTGGAACGAATTCGAACTGAGAGGAGTGGCTCCTCAATAGTTTTATCAAAGATACAATAAAAATAACCTATAATTTTCTTATAGAAATCTTGATAATGCACTGAAGTTACCTCAAGGCTTCGAACAATAGGTCCAACAAGGGAATTTGTGGCAGAGCGAATAGATGACTTCTTTGAAGTTAATTGAGATGTATTCGCAAGCCATAGACATGAGCAATAGAGAGCGTAATGAGAAGTACTAGAAATATATAGAGGGAATAAAGCAAACAATGAATAGGATGGATAATGAGCAATCAAATTCCATCAAGAATTAAGAATGACAAATTGGTCAGCTTGCTATAGCCTTAAACTTAAGAAAAGTAGGACTATTTCCTAGCAACACCGTCACCAATCCCGAAGAGAATGTAATTGCTATTCGCATGACGAACAATACAACAATAAAGCAGTGAAGACAAAAACAAGTGATGAACAAGCCAAAAAAGGTTAACATGTTGGCTATGATGATGGATGAAGAGATTCATGAGTAGAGAACGAAAGTGAGCAAGATGAGCTTGATGTTTTCAAGAAATGAAGAATCAATGGTTTAAAGAAAAAAAGGGAGCAACAGTGGAAGATGAAACTAAAAGATAAAGGACCTTCCAATGAAGACCCACAAGGTAATGACATCAAGTTGGCTTTGAAGAAACCAGAAACAAAGCTCAAGTTCATCCCACTACTTCAACCTATCAAAAAGAGAGATCCTAGAGAGATAAGCATACCAATAAACATTGATGGGCACCGATTTAGAAACGTCTTATGAGATAAATGAGCCTCAGTCTGTAAAGGCATGTGCCCTAGGTCAATCCAAAAACATTGTTTATCTTATAATTTTAGTTAATAAAATTGAAGTTTTCATTTGCTTTCTTATTATAAGTTTTAACATGTTTACCCCATATTAATATCCATGGGTATTTGTTGAAATATCATAAATGTCCCTATTCAATCATTATACTAGGAACTATAATGAGTTAAGACTAGTGTGAATAGTGATTGATGGTTATCTGATGATCATGCGTATAAGTATACAAATTGAGATTATGAGTACTTGCTAGGGAACACAGTACTGGACCGAGCCGCTACGAGAACACCATATGGATGAAGTCGTAGGTGTGACTCATGATATCTATTTCATTTAGTCCTTCAAATTGAGATTACCATAGACTACAATATTAGGAGGATGGTAATTTGACACAATCAAACTTTGTCTTTAACCCAACGATTATAAAGATTGTGATTGGTTACCATGTGAATAATATGTGAAGGTGTGTAATCAAGATATAATTTATCCCTCTAGTATAGGGAGAGATTTTAGTGGATCCCTCGATATGTTAGACTGTTAAATGGCTAAGTCCAAGTGAATTGCTATTATCAATGTCACTTGGATGTTTTCAGTCTACTTAAAGATCGTGACTAGTGCGATTGAAAATTATGGGTGACGTTCCATGTTTTATGTTTAATCAAATGATATCGCACGACAAAATGATATGATATATGTTATTCATTACGTTGTATCGATTTTCATATTCATGCTACTTAGATAAACATAAAGCCTTATTAGAGACTGCTTATGACTTGCGTACTAAAATGGTTATGGTTCGCTGCCAATGTCGCATGAACATATTGGCTCGCACACAAAGAATAGCTTTGCACAATTTCAATTGTTTTCGAGTAATGAATTTTATATGATAAAATTCATGGCATAAAAGCCCTAATGATTTGTTATATGATAACCTATTAATAGGGGAGTATGTATAATTTACTTATATTGGCTTAATACAAAAGTTGTGTTGCGAATATGATTTTAAGTGAGGCTTATCTACATATATAAATGAGGATGAAACCGTAAAATGATGTTATTTGTTATTTTTGATTTCTTTTGACTTTGGGAGATAAAGGAAAAGGTCTTCTATCTCTCATGGGGCTAGCACTCCAAATTGTGGTCACCGTTCGTATGTGGATTTATGATAATGGACACATACTTAAATGTCTTGAAAATCAACTGATCAGAGAAGGAAATCACAGAATAAGGTATGATTTACTTTTATAGATCTAGTTTAATGGAACTTATTTTCGATCTTATTAGGATTTATCAAAATGTTTTTTGAGTTTTTCGTTGTGTATGAGCCCTAAAACCCAAAACAATAAATGTCATGCCATTCGTGGGCATGTTGCTCGTTGACTTGAATATCAATTGTCCCGATACCATGAATTAGTAACTAGAAAATGGCAACTTAATATCAACTATAGGAATAATTTTTAATATGCTTGTGAAAGTGGGCAGATTCAAATTCATCGTGCATTTCGAGGTTATGAACCATAATACGAACAATGATGCGCTTATGATACTTAGGCGACCATTATTGAACTTTGTTAAAGCAAATTTGTACACAAGAGAAAGGAAGATCACGATTAGTATTCGAATAGGAATGACATCATAATCTTCGATTTGGAGATAGAGCTTCTCGATTTATACTCAAATTAAATGAGCAAAAAGGCGTGTGGCTAACGATGTTAAATTATGTGGTACTGGGAGGCAACCTAGGGCTTTAAATTTTAAAGTTTAAATTTCATGTTTTTAAATTTTAGTTAGTAGTTAGTATTTAATTCAATAATTACAATTAATAAAGTTTAGTTCTAACTTTTGAAAATTTGTGTCGAATGTGCAGGAAAGACCATTTGCCGGGTGATGACTTATTAGAATGAAAATGTCTCGTGAACTCATTTAATGTGCAAAAAGGAGCAAAAGAGTTCAAAGCGGTAAAAGTAAGGTGCATGAGGGAATCGAAAGGTAAATTTTTTAATTTTTTTAATTTTTATTGATTTTATGTGATCATGACACCTTCTGTGAATTATATACAATGTAGGAGGAGCAGTGAAGGAGAAGTAGCAAAAAATCATACTTAAGGACGTAAGGTGTGAAGTCGACGCCAATGTGGCAGCAAGTAGGAAAATGGACAAAAGGCCCCACTGCATTGATGATGCAGTGGCAGTGCTGTCACGGCGCCGTGCCTATATGGAATGGCGCAAAGGTAAATAAAAGGGGTTTAAATCCCATTTCTCATTCATTCTAAATATTGCACTAAAACTACACCATAAACACCAAGCATACACCCTTTTAGAGCCAATGTTTGAAAACTTTGAGAGTTTCTAGTGATTGATAGTGAAAAAGGCAAGTACATTGTGGATTTGCATAATTTGAAGAGCTAGGGCTTGGATTTTTGGATTTTAATTCCAAAGAGAGCTAAGGTTCTAGTTGGTGAGAAAAGTGAGATGGTATGGATTAAAAAAAGACTTGGAGGAGTGTTCTACGAAATAAATTAATCCAACATTAATTTACAATTTTATCTAGTTATGCTTTGAATTTTGAAAATTTTGATGATATAGAATGAAATTGCAGATTTGAGGTTGTAGGATAGGTTTTGCAAGATTGTGTTAATCTTGATCATTAATGTATCTATGGAGATTTAGTTGATGTTTTTGCAATTATTAGGCATATGCATGATCTGTATGATATAAATCTTTTTTCGGTGATTTGAAGACTGAATTGCATTGCATTGTTGTCGCTTAGTTGCCTGAATTTGAAGAAATGGAAAGAACAAGGAAACAAGTGAGTCGAACTAGAGCAAATGATTTTAAGGCATCTACTTCTAGAAATCTCAATGAAGAAGAGCCTATACCTTTTAAATCAGAATTTGTATTTTGTAGAGAGGCTAAGGACTGAGATTAGAAAATCTTACATAGGTATTTTATTTGTGAAAATGAGAGTAGTTTGCTAGGTATGTATGATAAGAGAGTAAATAATTTCATTAAGAAACAAAATTGGGAGCAACTATCTAAAGATTATAGAACAAATGACATTTTAGGAGTGACTTTGATTATTTTTGAATTTTATGCTACTGCGAAGTTCACAACAAAGGATGCGCTATTGAAAGTAAGAGGGATTTTTGTTCTCTTTGACATTCGTGAGAGCAATACTTTCTATGGTTTGAAGAAATTAAGTTTATACATATCTGAACATACTTTTGTGAAAAGTTATATGAGAGACCTTATAGCCTATACCATTTTAGAGTTGAAGAGAATGCATTATTTTTCCCAAGATAACAAGGATGGGTCATGGGAACCAGGATTGTGCCAAAGTACATTGAGAAGGAAAGTGTTAGAAAAGTTTACAAAACATAACAACACATCCTTATTGCATCATCATACCCTACTTTCCGTATGGTAAGTTATTAGATTATAAAAGGAGGGGAATTCAACATCGGAAAGATCATTTACAACATTATGATGGAGTCAATCATGTTGGAAAGGGAACGAGTTGTTGTTTCCTATGTCGACTAGACAATACCATGAGGACATGGCACAAAACAACGAAGCCATGTTAAGATCTGAGCAATATAAGGAAGGAGAGAGCAACACCAATAGAATGGGCAGTGCAATTTCATGTTGTTTGTTGATCATCATCGAGACATAGCCAGATATGAAAGGAGCAAATGGTTGAGACCTACTAATAGGTCACTTGGTTCTCCCGCATCACTAGCTTATGTGTTCGATCTAGATTTGGTGCAGAGCAGGAGGGTGGAGTATCCATTGACACCATCTTATGATGACGATGATGACGCACATTCCTAAGGTCAGTGTAATAGGAATCCTTTAGACCTTGGAAGTTGAGAGTGACTTTTTTTTTAACATTTGGGATATTTTGTTACTATTAACTTGTTTCAATTCTATGTTTAGTTTAGTTTAGTTTATTATAACTTGTGCTATTATATTTATTTGTGTTTTAGTGTTTTCATGTTTCAGGATTACTTTTAAACCTTAAGAATAAGGTTTGGTTTAAGTTTGGGGGCATTGACACTACAATACAGAATACAAAATGGTAAAATAGGCTGAGAAATAAGGATAAACAATATATATATATATATATGATCATTTAAAATCTTAATTTGAAGCAGTTGAGGAAAGCATGGTAGTGTATACTTTTTTTATTTTATTTATATATGAATGTTTAAGTAGTATAAATTAGGTTATATAAAGTAATATGTAATGAATAAGTAGTTCTTTTGCATGTACATGCTTTTAATTTTAGATAAGTGTATTACAAGTATCTTGTTGGTATAAAACTCAATAGAGTATTTTTAAATTTTGAATAAAAACAATGAAATGTAGCAAACAACAGTGTGATTACATGATTAGAGACCTAGAGTCAAGGATGTTCTAGAACTAGAGACGAAAGCAAGAAATTCAAACTTATATTATGGAGAAAGTTAGATATTTAAGGATTCTATAATAAATGTGAATTGTACTTGAAAATACAAAGTAAATAAAGAATTAGTGCAAATAGGGGAAGAAATAAGCATTGTTTAATAAAATTTAGAGTAAACCGAATTGATTTAATGAAAATGAGAAGTGCTAATACGGGTCTTAGAAATAAAGGAAAAATGATATAATCTGACAAGTTCTCTAGGAAATGGACCAGAGAGGTTAATGGTTGAAAAAAGTAAGGAAGAATGAGTCCATTTGAAAATGAGCAGAGACTATGAAAATAAAAAATGAAAAGAGGAAGAAAAGAAATGAGAAAAAAACAATCAAGAAAAGGAGGCAAAAGTAAACTAAAACTCTTCAAAGAAAAGATTTAGCTCGAGTACAAGTAGCTAATTTAGTTAAATTTCTATTCAAGCTACGTTAAGTCCTATAGAGTCTTGAAGTGCTAAACTCTATCAAAGATGAGTTTGACTTATGCTTATTTGTGAATTCCTGAACTTAATGAGATTATGTGATTGCATACTTGCTACTTGGGTTGAGATGAAAGAAACTTGTGAGTAGTGATGATTTTTGTTTGTGATCTACTTTGGTGTTTCGAAAGTTAAGTTATATAAGTTGTTAAAGTTACTTGTCTTAATATTATAAGTTTTTGCAAGGAAAAACTTTTTAGTGGATTATTAACTTGAAACTTAGTTAATTAAAGGCTATACCATGAACAATGTAAATTGAATGAGAATTATTTATTTGGAGACTTAGTAGAACACACCTTTGCTCGGGATGTGTAAAATCCTATATTTGGGGGTATTTGATAAGTGATTAATTATACATATATAGGGTTAGTGTAATAGTATATTTAGTATAAATATTTCTAAATGAGTTCTAATTAATGGTATTATTATATCTTCAAGTAATTAAGGCGTGAAGAAAAAAAAAAGAGAAATAACAAGAAGAAACGGAGCAAAAATCTACAAAAATATTGTTGGCACCGTGCCCACAAATGTAGGCATTGTGGAAACATAAGGCACAATGTGGGAAAGAAAGGCATGGCGTGAAAGAGATGAAAAGTGAAAAAAACAAAGTTTGGAGGTCGGGCATAGTGGTGGCACTGTGGTGCAAAGTGGACGACGCCAGGATTGTAATGATAGTGCTAGGGCACAAGGGACTTAAAATATACACATGCTGTGGCGGTGCAATGTCCTATAAGGCGCGATGTCAGGACATTAGTAATAATGCCAGACACACAGGAAATAGAAGGATAGAATTTTAATTTAGTTTAAATTGTAAATTAAGGAGTATAAATAGATATTAGGACGTGGTAAACTCAACAAATACGAACTATTAGCCACCATTAGAGTAATTTAACATATGATTTACTTTGATTTTGAGTATTAAGGAGTTTATGTGAAAAAAAATGTTGAAAACTTCACATTTGGTTTTATTGATTAATTCAAGGTAATATTTTATATTCATTTCTTATTTGCAATGATTTCCATTATTAATTATGATATCTATGTTTCAATGAAGTCTGACTGGTCTATTTATCTTTGGGATCAATGGATCCTATGGTATAAATCTTATGATTTGAATATGAATTAAAAGTGAATACAAAAAGTGTAATGGTTAGAATTTATATTGATTCCAAATGTAATGCTTTAGACAACTTTATCACCAATTTCGTGAACTTTCGATATAGGAGTTATCATGGCCATTAAAGCCTTTTAATCTAGAAATGAATGGTAGAACCATAAAATACATAACATCGAGTAGTAGTTGTTGATTATGGAGGCACAAATAGTAAAATCACTTGGTTATGAATCCAAAGATTTGAGACTTAAAGCAATCTGGAGCTTATGTTATTTATATTGATAGGTAGAGTTCTAGTTTGCACATTAGAATTTTCTCTATCACGACAGTGAGTTGAAAAGGATTTGAAAGAAATTTATCTATTCTAATTAAGCATTGCAGAAAACCTATTGAGATGTAAAAATAGATACAAAGATAATATTAAATTACCTAGGTTAAGTTGTGAACTAATATATCTTTAATATAAGACGTTCAAGTAAAATTTACATTGGTTTGTTAGATTAGTTTATATACTATAAAAACGATTAAAAAAAGTGATGTTCTTAGCAATAGTTCAAAGTTAAATAGGTAAATAACTAGCTCAAAATCTTTTCTTAAGGACGATATCCATGATCAATGAACTATTACTATAAGCTAGCTGTTATACGTGTGGCATGCATCCGGTTCATTGATTTTGAGAAATCTAATGATGAAAATGATCTTGTGGAGGAAGTGGCTACGCTTCCAAAAAGGCTCCACGGGGCTATGTACAAGTGTAATAAGTATTAGAGAAAAGTTCAAGATTGGAGGCAAATCAAATGAAATAGTTTGCTTCGGGCATGGTGAACCGAGTCACATCAAAGCCGATTGCCCATCTAAGAAAGTTGGGGAAAAGAGAAAAGGAAAGAAGAGCTTTGAGGCATCATGGGATGACTTATCTTCATCCGGCTTCGACTATGAGTCGAAAAATGAGAAGGCTATACATTTTCTTATGGAATAAAGTGAGGTAAATGACTATAATGCTTTTAATCTTGATTATCTTGATGATCAATATGATTTTCCTAGCGTTGATGATCTTAAGAAAGAGATTCGTAAAGAGGTAAAAAAGGCCAAACAACTCTAAAAACATTGATTGTAGTAATTTATGAGATTGATTCACGAAATGAGACCATTAATGAAATCCAATATGAGTTAAATGAGACCATGAAAGAAAAAGACGCCTTAGTCAAAGAAGTAGAAACTTGAATACCACTGTGACTAAGTTCAGCAATGGTAGAGAAAAGTTTGAAATGATGTTGGGAGTATAAAGACGTGCACTCGACAAGAGAGGCTTATGCTATAGAGCAAATCTATTACGCTAGAAGAAATTATTGAATGATAATCATAAATGCTCTAAGTGCAATATATCCCATGATGTAGGGGAATGTGTACTAAATATAGCCAATGTGAACAAACTAGCGTGGGTAACTAATGATGTTTTCAATACTAACTTTTAAGGACCCACGGAAGTTTGGGTACTAAAATCTAGTGTGTTTCATGTTATGTAGGTTGGCAAAAGGGGCACCCCATAGTATTTGGATAGTAGATATTCAAGAAACGTAACCGGAGATGCAAGTTTATTCATAGAGTTAAAACGACATGATGGTGGAATCGTCGCATTTAGAGATAACGATAAAGGAAAGGTCACTTGGCTTGGCACTGTGGGTAACGATTCTTTATCCATCTCAAATGTTTATCTTATTAATGGTTTAAAGCATAAATTGCTTAACATTAGTCAATAACGTGATAGAATTTCTTATCGTGTTTTAATTATCCAAATGCATAGTTCGAAATGAGAAGAGTGAAATCACCCAAATGCATAGTTCGGAAAGAGAAGAATGAAATCTTTTTCATTGCATGTAGAGATAGAATTTTATGCTATTAACTATGATGAGTTACATATGCAAAATGTTTCATGCTTAAGTGCTCAAAATGAATGTGATGTACGGTTGATAAGTCAGTAATTAGATATGTTTTATACTATATTTTAGGATAATTTTATATGTAAAAGACTATATTACATGAGGTTTTCTCTTGTATTTATTATTTCAAGTGATGATTAGAATATGCAAACAAATGGAGTCAAAAGGAAAGATCATGAAAAATTTGATCAAGTGGAAAGAGTATGCAAAGAATCATCAACAAATCAAGGAAGAACTTGAATTTAGTGCGAGCAATTCCTGATCGATTCTCCTTTACAATGTAATTACTACTCGATCGTTGAAACACTAGGACTACTTTTCTAAGGATTCTCCTAGCGATTCAAGTTAAACCCCAAATCACTATGGAATCATTGGGTTCAATTTCTAGAATTCTTGATAACCATGAGAAGTTTGAGGTAGTTTTGGATATGTACTACCTAGAATAATATAAATACGACCTTAACGCTAGGAAATTAATTATCCTTGAGTAGTTAGATCAATAGTTCATTACTTTACTACGAGCTATTGTTTATTATTTTAGTTTATTGCATTATTGCTTATTGGTTTTTTAGCAGAATTGAAGATTCAAAGTATTCCAAAAGTATTTATCTATGTTTTTTATTTACATTAATAAAATGTTATTTATGAATTGAGTGAGTAGTTTATTAATCTTAAAAAATTATGAGCGTGAACTAGATCCATTATGCAACATAGTTATGATGATGTAATTATGTGCTTAATGCTTTAAACCAGCCATATTCTTCGATTCACTAATTTAATAAATTATTATTTAAGGATTTTAATCATGAACTTTGTATTGCATGCATAGTCTAGAATGTGTATTGTGATATTTGGATTCATTATCTAGTTTAAAGTATTAACTAGGATTGTTTGAAAGGTTGATTACCATGCCTTAGGTGAATTTGAAATCTAAATCTAATATTGAAGTGGCTTTCTGAAGGTGTTAGATTTAGTAATTTGAAGTTTTCACAAAGTGTAATGCAATTTTATTGTGTGAAGTTAATGCTTATTTGTATTAAAAGGGATTAACTTGATAAAATTAGAATGTGGATTTTCCACAAACATAAGAAGAACTAATGGCTTGCAAAGGTTTGTCACTTAATTATGATTAGAGTGTAATGATCTATGATACTTTGTAAAGTATGCTCATGATTATATAATTGAAGTAACATACTTGGATGCAAAACATATTAATGTTTCATTGTTTTCAATGTTTGTTTAGATATCTATTTATTTATTAATACATTGAATTGATTTGAAAATTAATGAATTTGAATTGTAACGATTAAGTTATTTTAATTAGTTTAGTTAATTATTATAGTACTATAGATCGGACTTGTGATTTTTAATTCCTGTTTTTATTAAAAATTTTAAATTAAATTAAAAAATAATAAAAATTATCGAAAGACTTTTCGTAGAGAAGTTTGACAAATCCTGGTGGAAACGATCCCACTTATCACTACTACAAATAATAAGTATATTCGAGAAGCGTATTGTACAAGTTCGACACGTATCAATTTGTTGGCATCTTCGCAGGTGATTTGAACACAATTTCTTAGGCGTTTTAGACGTTATATGGTCTATCCACTTTGTTGTTCTAATTCTACGGGATCCTTAGATCCGTTTGATCTACATTTAGATTGGACATTTAATCGTAATTAAGACAACAACAAAGTAGAGAACATCAAACTACCACAATGGAATTGGATAATAACTTTATTATTAGTAATAATAATAATGATAATAGAGAACTTACTTTTAGGCAAGCCAATAAAAATATGACTGCTTATGAACTAATGTGTATTGCCTATCCTGAGGTATTTTCTGAATTTGAACATAGATCTAGATTCATTAGTGCTCAATCCAACTTCTATGGTAATGACAATGAAGGCCCACCAAAATTTATAAGGGAATACCAACTTAAAGCTAATGGTATGAAACCTTAATACTGCACATCAGAATAAGTCAAACTTATAGCCTATCCTTTTGTATTGAAAGATCAACCACAAGATTGTCCATTTTATCTTTTTTGAGATTTGATAACCGCATTGGCTTAAATGTTAAAAGCTTTTCAAGATTAATATATACTTGCAAGAAAAATTAGTACTTGTAGAAGATAAATCACAATTGTGAAAAAAAAATGATGAAAATTTTAATGATTTTTGGGATGGATTTCAAAGATTAATTTCATCTTGTCCACAACATGGATAAACCCAAAGAGCCTTATTAGAATACTTCTATAAGGACAAATTATTTTGAACAAATATTATAAGATAATGTATGTAGTGGATCATTATTTGATGTTACACAAACTTTAGCAAAAGAAGCTATTAATAAGATTACCAAATAATCTAAACAATATGGTGAAGAGAACGATAAAAGAATAAATAAACTTTATGAAGTAAATAATAGAACAATAATAAATTTGACAAAAAATTTGAATTATCTAGCTTGGTTGAATGATAGATCAAATCAAAGGAAACCTTGTGGATTTTTAAATGAAGGTAAATATCATACAGATGTGTGTCCTACTTTACAAGAAGATAATATCGAAGAAGTCAATGCGATTATGAACCAATATTATGGTCCTATGATAAATCAATATAATAATAACTACTACACTGAAAAAAAATTCAAATGTTAGCTATGACCCACAAAATTAAAATTATACCATTTATAAATCGAGACTACCTCTAAAATCTATACCAATGCAACAACCTTAACAAACTATTCAACCCGTGCAACCAAATTTAGAACAAATATTACATAACTTTATTACCAAAAGTCTTCTTCAAAATCAAATTAAACTTATAAATCTATTAACGAGTTGAAAAACCAATTAAATTAAATGACTCTTCAAATTAACAAGCTAAGTAATCAAACTAAAGTATATACTCAAACTTCAAGCACTACCAATCAAGCTCAAGTTAACGCTTTATTTTGTCATAATGAAAAAGAAATGCATACGCAAGAAAAGACACCAAAAAGAAGTAAAATAAAATAAAATACGTAAAAAAATTAAACAAGAAGAAGAAAAGATAATTGAAAATGTGATTCCTACGAAGGAATTAATGGTTGAACAATTGAAACACGGACACATTTTCTTGAAAGGCTATACTCATGGTGTTTAGCCATAGTTGAAGCTTAAGAAAAATCATTACAAAATTCTAAATTAGTTAACTAAGAAAAATTAAAAGATATTTATAAATCGAATGAAGATATGCATTCTAATTCTACTTTTCCAAAACGATTAGGAAATTCTTGGAAGGAAAATATTAAAGAAAACATATTTGAATCATTAAGAAATTATAAATTAATAAAATCTTAATGGGAACAAATCATGATGAAGTCAATAAAGAATTATCATAGGCTAAAGAAAATCTTTTTAGAAGAATCTAATGGAAATTTTAGACAAAAGATGTTATCCTAAAGAAGAAAATGCCAAAGAAATGATCCAGGAATGTTTTTCATACTTATCACAACAGGAAATTCCTCTATTGAATTTGCTATGTGTGATATCGAGAAATCAATTAACGTTATGTCACTTAAACTTTATGAATCAATGAAAATACGATCATTAACTAATAAGCCTATTAATCTCACTTTAGCGGTCAATAAAATTACTAAACCATATGGATTATTAGACGACATCTTAGTACAAATACGTGACTTATTATATCCAGCTGACTTTTTATGTCTTAGAAAGGAGAGATTCAACGTCATCCAATCCCTTGCTTACACTTTTAGGTACAACTTTTCTTAAGATGGCTAGAACTAATTTAGATGATTCTAGAGGAACAATTTCTAAGGAACTTAAGGACAAGATTGTTAAATCTAAAATTAATAATGAAAACAACTATGACTCGTAAGAAGAATATGATAAATTATTTGATAATAAAATTGATGATAATGAGTTTCTAGACTTAAACTATTATGATAACTGTAATGTTGAAACTTATGCAATTAATACAGTAACAATAAGCAAAAGAGATTCCTAAGAAAGAACAATTTAAAGACACTTCAAAAGAAAAGAAATTACCTCAAGAATGGAGAGTTAAACAACCAGAGGATGGAAAAACATTAAAAATTTGAGAGCAGCTAAATCTAAGAACAATAAGAAAAAAAGTAGGATTTAAGCCCTATAAAGCTTAATGATTTTAGAGGTATAAACATGCACATTGAAATCAAATAGGCTTGCTACTTCAGAGCTCGGTGTGATACGAGTTTTAATGCAAATCTCATGCCCATATATTAATTGGAGTTGAGTTCACTTGCTTTTGAATGAATTTCTTTACTAGATGGTACTTAAATTCAACCCATAAGACTGGGCAAGGATGTGCCAGTTCAAGTGAAGAACTGCATTGCACCGAAGAGCTTTTTTGTCAAGCAACATTTTATGAATAAAGATTCTCCTTTAATTTTAGGACAAACTTTTTTAGCAACTACTCAAGTTGTTATAGATATGATGAACAAAACATTTACTCTTACGATTAATGGTCGAGCCCTCTTTTTGGAATGGCACTAGAGTGGTGACACGTATCAGACATATACAATGATTTTCTCTTTATATTATACTTTAAATATTTTGTAGTAGTTATAACTAGGAATCGTCTCCAGAAGGATTTATCGATCTCCTTTAGGAAAAAGGAATGTTAAAGGTTTTATTATTTATTATTTATATTTAATTTACTTAGTAACCATAATTAAACTAACAAATAATTAACTATTATATAATATTACTTAACTAACTAAATTATCTTAACTATCACAATTCAAATTCACAATTAATCAAATAGATTCGATTCTATAATAAATAAATATCTAAACAAATATAAGGAACAATAAAAGATAAACCAGTTTTCATTCCAAACATGTTACTCCAATCCATATATTTATAGTTATAAGCATACTTCATAAAGTAAGATAAATTTTTAAACTCTAATCATAAGTAAGTAAACAATCTTTTGCTAGCCATTCGTTCTCGTTATATTGGTGGAAAAGCCACGTTCTAATTTTATTGAGCTAACCCCTTCGAATACACAAAGACATTAACTCCACGCAATAAAACCACATTAAGCTTTATGAGAACTTCGAACTACTAAATCTAACATCTTCAAAAAACCACTTCAACATCAGATTTATATCTCCACTTAGGACATTTAAATGGTGTTTTCCTTTCAAACAATTTTAGTTGCAACTTCAAATGGATAATGAAACCAAATATCAAAATACACATTTTAGACTATGCCTGCAATAGAAATATCATAATTAAAATCAATAGATGATAACCTATAAAATCAGTGAATCAAAGAATACGATTGGTTTGCAACATTAAGCGCATATTCATCTCATAGTAACTACATTGCAAAATGGATCTAGTTCACGATCAAACTTTGTTTAGATAAAAAAACTAATCACTCATAATCATAAATAACATTTCAATAATATAAATCAAAGACAAAGATAAATACCTCTAGATTAAATACTTTAAATATTCAAATTTTCTCCAAAATTAATGAACAATAAAGTAAAAACTAAAACAATATAGAATGACTCCTATTGCAATGGGACGTTGATATAAGTACTCAAGGGACACTATTTTTGAAACCTTAGGCTTTTATTAATAATATTCTTGGTAGTAAACATCACAAATTGACTCAAACAACTAATAGTTATCTTAAATTTTTAAAATCTACATCAGCTATTCTATGAGATTTGTGTGAGATAGGAATCGCCGGGAAAATCCAAAATTTGAAACTCACTATTTTCACTGATTTTATCAGTGAATATAGTGTCATATGAATCATTTGGAATTGCTAGTGTAATTTTCCAATTTTTCTTGCTTCCATGGTGATGATTCTTCCCGTACTCTTTCCACTTTATTAATTCCTTCATAATCTTTCCCTTTTTGTCCATTTCTTCATATTCTCCATTTATTACCTAAAATATCAAACCCGAGAGAAACCCTATGTCATATAGTCTTTTACTTCTTAAATCATTCTAAAATGAACTACAAAATATGTCTAATTATTGATTTGTCAAATACCCTCAAACTTAGCACTTCGTCGTGCCAAGCAAAAGAATATTCTCAATCATAGTCTCTTTTCTTCCCTCATTTTGACTTCAAAATTATATACTTTAATTTCTTAAACAAAAATAATCATAAAATAAAAATATATTAGCTTCATTAAAATAAGAATTATGATGGAATGGATTGAACTAAATAACAACCCTTTTTTGACATTTCAACCTCCTAGTTGTGTAATACACATTTGAATTCAAAGTTAAACCAATCATCAAGGTCTAGGCACTACATAAGTTTTCTCAATCTCTACTGACAAGCATCAAGCTTACCATAGCTAATATAGATTCTCAAGATGCAAAAATCACTAAATTGATCTCATTTTTAAATAATAATTAAATATCACCATAATCAAAGACGATAGAAACTTCAATCACCAATAATAATCATTTCATATCCATTTATTTAAATGTTGGAACAAGACATACCTCACTCAACTTAGCTATAAGCAATCGAGCAAAATCTTTTATTTAGAGAGTTTCTCATAAGCATCCTTCTATTTTTCTATATATCGCTCTTTCTTTCTTCATATGGACATATTCTTTTTCTCCGTATTGTATTTCTACGATTTCTTGCTCCACTTCAATTTGCAATCGTTATTATTATTTTTTTAGGGAATTTGTTTCTCATTTTTCCCATTACTAGATTCCTTGCTCCATTTCCTTTGGAATCTGTGGATCTCTCTAGTTTTTCATTTAAAAACTCTTTTTAGTTCTTCTTACTTTCACTATAATAAAATGGTGGAACCTAAAACATAGTAAACGAGTAGAGTTTAGAGAAAAACTACTAAAGGAAAATGTTTCAAATCTTGACTTAGATGCTAATACAATGTGGCTAGAAATGAGTAGTTGCATAAGGAGGGTGGGATCAAACATATTATGTATATCTAAGGGCTTGGGACCTCCAAAGAAGGAAACATGATGGTGGAACGAGGATGTCCAACGAGCAATTAAGACTAAAAGAGAGATGTATAGGAAAATACCTAAGTGTTAAGATGAATATGCGTACAATCAATATAGAGAAGCTAGAAAACAAGCTAAAAAAGTAGTTAGTCAAGCTAAAACAAATTTCATGGAAGATCTATATACAAGGTTAGGTAATAGAGATGGCAAAAAATATATATATAGGCTAGCCAAATTAAGAGATAAAAAGAGACAAGACCTAAGTCATGTTAGATGCATTAAGAACGAAAATCAAAATGTTTTAACGCGCGAAGAGGATATTAAGGAGAGATGGAGAAGTTACTTAGATAGTTTATTTAATGATGGCCAAGTTGATACTATAATAGATGAAAACCCACACCAAGAATGAAATGTAAACTATACACGCAATATTAGAATTGTAGAAGTTAAAGAGGCATTGAAAAGAATGAAAATAGGGAAAGCATGTGTCCCAGATGAAATACCCATAGAGGTTTGGAAATGCTTAGGAGAAATCGGATTGACTTGGTTAACAAAACTTTTCAATAAAATTTTAAAATCAAAACGCATGCCAATGGATTGGAGAAGAAGCACGCTTGTGCCAATCTTCAAAAACAAAGGAGACATTCAAAGTTGCTCAAACTACCGGGGAATTAAACTTATGAGTCACACCATGAAACTGTGGAGAGAATAATTGACAATAGGCTAAGGAAAGAAACAACAATATCAGAGAACCAATTTGGTTTCATGCCTGGGAGGTCAACTATGGAGGCGATTTTCCTTGTAAGACGATTGTTAGAAAAATATAGAGAAAAGAAAAAAGATCTTCATATGGTAGTCGTAGATTTAGAAAAAGCATATTATAGGGTCCCTAGAGATGTTCTTTGGTGGGTTCTAGAAAGAAAAAGAGTGCATGCTAGATACATAGACACTATTAAGGATATGTATGATGGAGTAGTAACGAGTATAAAGACATTTGGAGGAGCTACAAAAGAATTTTCCATTACGATAGGACTACATCAAAGATCGGCTTTAAGACAATATCTATTTACTTTAGTTATGGATGAACTAACTAGACATATTCAAGAGGATATACCATGGTGTATGTTATTTCCAGATGATATTGTCTTAGTGGATGAAACCAAAGATGGAGTGAATAGAAAATTAGAACTCTGGAGGAATACTTTAGAATCTAAAGGCTTTAAGTTGAGTTGGACGAAAACTGAATACATGCACTATGAGTTTGGAAACACTAGACATCGAGATGACGGAGTGGTAAAATTAGGGGAAGTAGAAGTTCCTAAGGTAAACCACTTTAGATACCTAGGATCAATCATACAAAATGATGGTAACATTGAAAATGATGTCACACATAGAATTCAAGCTGGATGGAAGAAATGGCGGAGTGCAACAGGGGTGATTTGTGATCGACATGTTCCTACTAAGTTAAAAGAAAAATTTTATAGGACCGCAATTAGGCCAGCTATGCTCTATGGAAGTGAATGTTGGGCAGTAAAGCAACAACAATTATATAAAGTGAACGTAGCAGAAATGATGATGCTTAGGTAGATGTGTGGTAAAACTCGTAAAGATAGAATAAGAAATATAGAAATTCAAAGACAAGTAGGAGTAGCACAAATTGATACAAAGATTAGGGACGGGCGCTTGCGATGGTTTGGTCACCTGTAAAGACGGCCGATAAATGCCCCAACTAGAAAACTTGACTCAATAGAAACTGTAGAAATTCAACGAGGTAGGGGCAGACCAAAGTTAACATGGGATGCATTAATTAAAATGGATTTGAATGGTTTGCAAAGCTCACCATCAATTACACTTAATCGAGCACAATGGAAAAGTTCGATCCATGTAGCCGACCCCAGTTAATTTGGGACTGAGGCTATGTTGTTGTTGTTGTTATTGTTTACTTTCACTATAATCAATGAAATACTCTTTCCAATTATGTAAATTTCATTAGCTATTTCCTATTATTCTCCTCAATTGTGGTATAAGTTATTTTCAATAAATATAAAGACATATAAAAACTTGACTAATGACTTTTGTATACAAAATTCTTAGCAATATATCTTGTTTATGTTGCACTATTGTCTTGATTTTCTACCAATTATAATGTCTAAGAAAAAGCAACAAATCCCCTCTAAACTGCTCCAGTGTATATACAACCTAGGTTAAGTCAAATATTATGTAACAATCATTTTCTATCATAAAATTTCTACTTTTATAAGTAATAATAATATATCACTTCTGTTTAAATTCAAATTATACTCAATTAAAATTTTGAGCTAAATTAAATGAAAATGAAGAAATATTTCCTAAATTGGATAAATAATTCGTCAAAATTTTTAGTCGAATAAATTCTCAATCAAATAAGTACTACAATACTTGGCTTCTTTATAATTTACTTCGTCTACAATATTTAAAATATCACCAAAATCAAAGTCCATAACAAATTTTATTCATCAATAATCATCATTTCATACTCATTTGGTGGAATAAAAAGATATACTACTCATTTGGTGGAATAAAAAGATATACTTCACTTGACTTAGCTATAAGCACTCGAGTTAAATCTTTTATTTGAAGAGTTTTTTGTTTCATGAACTTCCTTCATGTTCTTATATACATATATATATATATATATATATATCTTTTTCATTCTTTTCAATTATATAAATTCATTTTTTTTCTTAATGTCGTATTCCTTCGGTTCTCTGCTCCATTTCCTTTGGATTTTGTTATTCTTTTAATAGAAATTATTCCTCTCATTTTCTCCACTACTAGATTCACTGCTCCATTTATGTTGGAATTTGTTATCTATTTTTTACTTTCAAAACTCTTCTCAGATTTTATCACTTTCACTATAGTAAAGAAGTACTTTTTCCAACTTATTAAAGTTTATTTGCTATTTCATATTTTTCTCCTCAATTGTGCCATAAAATCTTTCAATACATATATAAAAACTTGATTAATAATCTTTGTATAACAATATTCTTAGTAATCTATCTTTTTTATCAAGAATTATCACTATGATCTTCTACCCATTATAATGTCTAACACAAAGTAATGAATCCCCTCTAAACTCCTCTAGTGTATACACAATTTAGGTGAAGTCAAATATTGTATAACAATTCTTTTCCATCATAGGTTTTTTATTTTCATGGGTAATAAAAATATATCACTTCTATTTTTATTCAAGTCCAAATTATACTCATATTCCTAATTAAATAAGGTATAATGAAATGGGAAAATATTAACTGTATTGCGAAATAATTTTGAAAAATTCACAATGTTCAACTAGATTCTACCTCTTGTTTTTTCATACTTCACATCTTCATACTTAACTTCACCTAATATCTCAAACTCATTCTATACCATGTCCTCAAGGTTTAAAAATTGAGTCGAGTTTTCAAACAAAAATAAGATACCTCATGAAGCATAAATAAATAAATTAAATAAATACTAACATAAGAATGAATTGAATAAGTAAAAACAATATAAACATATTCAAGAATAATTGCATTAAATCGAGCATGTCAAACAATTTCATTATATCGAATTACTAACATGCCAAAGCAAGTTTATTAATTTGTGAACATATACAACATCAATCATATCAATGTATTACAAACACAAACCTCACATAGATAACACTTAAGAAAAGATAACATACAGGAGAATAAAAATCATTGAACTACCATTCATATGTCGCATCATTAAAATCATCCCCATGATGAGGATGTTGGTACTGGTAGCTCTCTTCAGGATTATAGACAGTGTAGTCTACTACCTCCATCGTGTTATCTTTAGTAAAGACTTCATGGTGGGCCATTCTCAGCTGGAGTGATGGATCTTGAATGTTGGATCCTTCGCATTAAGTTCTTCTAGTCTTGGTGTCGCTCTAATCCATATATGCTTCGGGCAATATTGTGTTGTTTCTGGAACATGATCTTTTGATGTCTCAGATTTCTCATTTTATTACGCAAAATTGTTCTCATTATGGCCATTTCTATGTACTCCGCATCTATTCTAATGAAGTATTTTGTTGGTAGCTCTGTGCTTTGGTTTGTTTGTCCATTATTTAGGGCAGCCAGTAATTCCTCTAAGTTTCTTGGGTTTTCTCCTCGTACTATTCTTCTCACCATTATTTATCTCCTTTTTGTGTTGGTTATTTCTCGTTCCTCATCCGAGTCATATCCCGATACCTTCTTACTTTTCTCAATGACATCATTGGTAATGGTATTATCTGGGAAAACATCAAACTTGACTCATCTCATCAGAACTCGATCTTGCTTTCATAACTTAGTAATCATCAAACGAAAAGATAGTACATCAATTTTCTTGGTAGTCATGGCATTCCTAATCAATTCATAGATTATTCTACCAACATCGATACACCTGATCCCTTAGACTCTATAGTATAAGAGAGACATCCTATAGTTCACTATGTTGTAATGTTGTAAACTAGGTTGTATGCTCGCATTCAAGAAAAAGCTCAACGCTTTGGTTGTTTTCCTAAAATATTTTGTTTGTATGTGTTTTGGGTACCTTTCTGAATTTAAATAAGAACCATCCCACTAAATAGCCTTAAAAACATTCCTAATGGTCTCATGGAGAAATATGTGTTTATACACGTATTCAGCTTATGGATACTCACTATTTTGCTTCAACTGAAATCTCAAGAAACCATAATACCGATTTATTCTCTCTGGTGAGTAGTCTAGTGGTCTTCCTCGGACTATAGCTAGTTTTTATTTCTCATCTACGTTCTAATTTGCATAGAATTCTCTCACTAGTATGGCACACCCTATTTCAATCCAGGACCTCGCATCGTTATCGGCATAGTAATCTCTAGTTAGCAACCCTCAGCTCCTTTCCTTATTATGTTTAAGATCATAGCCCCATACATAAATTTATTTTTTTATGTTGAAAACCTTTTCCGATATGATTTTTCTATTCTTATTACTATGACTATCCTTCCTATCAATGGCTTTGGCATTGATGAGGTTATGGACATGGAAAGAAATAGTAGTTGTCTCCTTAATCACTTACTCCTACCTAATCATAGTTAAAACTTATAGGCCTTCTCTAGTTTGGGGTTATTCACTGAATTCCTAGTTGACTTAACCGGTTTGGGTGGAGCTTAGGATTTTTGTTTCAGTTTTTCTAGTAGTTACGCTTTTCCTTTTCTGCTCTCAAGATCCTCTACATTTCCTCCTCCGGCCATTGTTTCAATTTTCCATAAGTCCAAATTTGAAAAATTAAATAAATCAGCAAATGATAGAAACAACATTGTGGGAAAAATGTTTGGTAGAATTTAAGACTTTATTGTAAAAGGAGAAATCTATTTGGAAAACTAGTTTGAAATTCATTATAAATGTAAAATAAAATTTGTATCGAAGTAAAATATAAACTTGAAAATCGATTTTCTAAACATCACAAAGTAATTTAGTAACAAATTGTAATTTTTTCGAAAATATTATGACTTAAATTTCTCTAAAACCATAACTAAACTCCTAAACTCATTTCAAACTTTTTTTTGTAAACCATTTGCAAACATATGTAAATATAGCTAAAATTCTAAAATTATCGAATTCGCAAACCAATGATCAATTTGATCTCTATTCCCGGTATATTGGAATAGATGAAGCATTTTGAGCAAGATAATTGAATAAATTCCAACAATTCAATTTTGGAAAATATTGAGAAATTAGCGAAAATCCTAGAATAATAAATTTGTAAAATGAAGAGATAGAGTTGATGTAATTACCTTCTTGAGAGTGAATCTATTAATATTGAAGCTCTTGAACTCCTCTATATCGTCCCTTCAAGATCGAAGTCAAGGTTTCCGTTTAGCTCAATACTCCCAAAATCGAGATTTTTTGTTTGAGTGAGACTAGGTTGTGGTGGGAATCATTTAAATACAATGAGATTTGGCTTAAAATGGTTGAACCTGATAAGGAAATTGGGATTTTGGTGAAGAAGTGCAATTGTTTGCAAGTGTGAAAGGTGTAGAGTGTGTGGCGATTTAGGTTTTTGGTTTTATGAACCAAAATCGTGCCCTGCAATACTTATTTCAGTTGAATTAATGGTAATCGTTGTGTAAATAGATTTCACAAGCGATTCTCCTATGTGGGTGAATCACTGGGAATCGCCAATTTTGAACTAATTTTTTTAGTGTTACACTACCAATTTTACTAGCGATTTCTTGTGTTAATCCAAATCGTTGGAAATTGCTAGGCCATTTTTACTGTTATTTTTTGCAATTGATCTTGTAATTAACTTATTCATTATTCATAATAATGAATATTAAAGTATAATTGACTAAAAATCCAAAATTTTGAGTTGGACATCTAACTAACTAAATAATTTTATTAAATAAATAAACATAGAAACAAGTAAATAATGCGACTTGAATAAAGGACATATAAACAAGAACAATTCGATGACTCCCCCTCAATTGAAATCACATAATTTCAAAAAAATTACCAATACATGAGTCAAAAAGTGAGAGAATAAAAACATACTATGCTAAAGTAAACAAAATTCAATATACACATAAATAAACATAAAATAAATGTAGAATATGAGATGGCTCTAATAGAGAGCTTTTGTTTATTGTCGCTGGCTCGACTTAAACTTTCATAATTGGTTATGATATTTAAACATAAATTTAGGATTTTTCATTGTAGTGAAATTCCAAAAAGTGAGTGCTCAGTCACTAATTGTCAAAGTAATTGTTTTGTTTTGAATATCCATTAAAGTATGAGTAGTGACTAAAAAAGGTTATCTTAATATTAAAGGAGGATCTTCATTGATAAAAGGTAGCATTACTAAAATGCCCATGGGTACAGTATTGTTGCCTACTTGAACTGGCACATCCGTGACCATTCCTGTTGGTTGAATTGAAGTTCCATCTGATAAAGAGAATCGTTTAGACGGAATTGAGTTCAACTCCAATTGAGTACGTAGAAAGAAATGTATAGGCCTAAGATTTGCAATAGAGTTCATATCACACTGAGCTCTAAAGTACCAAACCTATTTGATTTTATACACATGATCATTGAGCTTTACATGACTGAAGTCCAACTTTTTCATTTTCTTATAATACTTGAAATTTGAAACTTTCATCTAGTTAATACTTTTACAATTCTCCAGCTGCTTAACTCTCCAATCTTGTGTTACTTTCTTTTCATTTAAAGTTTCTTCATATGTTGCTTTCTTTTGAATCTCTTATTAAATAATTCATTATAGTATTCATAAATGTCACAGTTATGTTCATTATTAATTTCAAATTTAACAATTTTAATTTCAAACTCCATAAATATTTTTCTTTCAGAAATATCTAACTAAGTTCTAGCCGTCTTTACGAAAGGACTACTTATTGTTATAGTTTGATGATTGGGTGATGTTGAATATTCCATTTCTATTAGATATAAATCAGCTAGAAGGGTAAAATCATGTACATGTACTAGGATGACTTCTAATATTCCACGGTTTAGTAAAGATATTGTTTGCTAAAGTAAGATTAATAGGCGTAGTGGTCAATGATCCTATTTTCAACGATTCAAAAAGTTTAAGTGATATAATGTTAATTGATGCTCCGAGATCACATATGAAAAACTCGATAGAAGAATTTCTTAATGTGATTGGTATGACAAACAATCCTAGGTCAGAACCTTTCTAAGTCTTTCTTGTTAAAGATGAAATCTTTTTGTCTAAGTTTTTGTTAGTTTCTAATTTCCAAAATGCTTCGGATATGTCTTCTTTAGGTTTTTCCTTCCAACTAATCACTATGGAACGGTAGAATTAGAATTCATATCTTTATTTGACTTATAATTATCGTTTACTTTGTTTTGGTTATTTAGTTCAAAATTTTGTAAAGCTTTTTCATAGGCTTCAACTTTGACTAAATACCAAAAGTATAGCTTTTCAAGAAAAAATGTATATTTCTATTATTCATCCATCCATTTCTTAATGGGAATGACATTTTCTATAAGCTCTTTTTGTTGTTGTTCTGTTGTCTTATGTGTTTTGATTCTCGTTTTACATCTTTTTGATGTCTTTTCTTGCATATTCATTTCTTTTTTGTTTTCACAAAATAAAGCTTTAACTTGCATTTGATTAGTAGTGTTCGTAGGTTAAATAGTTACTTTACTTTGATTGCTTAACTTATTGAGTTCTTTGACTTAATTGATTTTTTAGCTCGTTAAAAGACGTATCAGTTTTAATTTGTTTATGACAAAGTTGCATAAAGTTTTGATGACTTTGGGTCCTAAAGTTCTTCAATATTATTTTCTAAATTTGGTTGCATTGGTTGAATAGTTTACTAAGATTGTTGCATTTGTATTGATTGTGTAGGTGTTCTCTGTCTATAAGTCGTATAATTCTGGTTTTGTGGATTGTATCTTAGATTTGATTTTTGCTTTTTGGTGTAATAAGTATTGTTATTGTATTGGTCTATAGGAGGACCAAAATGTTGGCTCATAATTGTGTTGACTTCTTCATTGTTATCTTTTTGTAAAATAGGACACGAATCTGTAGGAAGTGTAACATCATTTCAAAACTCACATGGTTTTAACTTAATATGATCTATTGTTTAATAATAGTTTAACCATGTTAATTAATTCTTCAACATTTTCGTCAAATTTATTACTTGTTCTATTATTAACTTCATAAACTTTCTTTCTTGGTTATTGGTCTTTTTACCATATTATTTAGATTGTTTGACCATCTTACTAATAGCTTCTTTTGCTAAAGTTGGTGTAACATCGAATAATGATCCACCACATACGGTATCTAATAATATTTGTTCAAAATGATTTAGTCCTTCTTTGAAGTATTCTAATAATGCTCTTTGAGTGTATTCATGTTGTGGAAAAGATGAATTCAATCATTAAAATCTATTCCAAAATTCATTAAAACTTTCATTGCTTTTCATTTTCACAACTATGATTATATCTTCAATAAATACTAATTTTTCTTGCATGCATAAATTGATCTATGGAAGCGTCTAATATTTTAGCTCATGTGGTTATCAAATCTGGAGGTAGATAAAATAACCAATCTTGTGCTTGATCTTTCCATACAAAAAAAGCTTTAAGTTTGACATG
Source organism: Stephania yunnanensis (assembly GCA_039657365.1). Classification (NCBI taxonomy): domain Eukaryota; kingdom Viridiplantae; phylum Streptophyta; class Magnoliopsida; order Ranunculales; family Menispermaceae; genus Stephania; species Stephania yunnanensis. Next base: position 41,733,007 of record CM077584.1, read on the forward strand.
TTTTAGTTTGCAGCCTTTAGGTTTCATCCCATCAACATTGTGTTGATATTCCCTTATAAGTTTTTTAGGGTCTTCATTGTCTTTACCATAGAATTTAAGTAGAGCACTAATGAATCCACATCTAAATTCAAATTCAATAAATCCTTCAGGATAGACAATACACGATGGTTCATAACAAGTAAAATTTTGATTAGCTTGCCTAAAAGTAAGTTCTCTATTATCCTTATTATTAATATTTAAGTTATTATTGGCTTCCATTGTTGTAGGTTGGTCTTCTTTACATTGTCGTTGTCTTTAATTACGATTAAATGTCCTATCAACATCAATATCAAACAAATGTAAAGATCTCATAGAATTAGAACAATGAAGTGGATAGATCATAAGACGTCTAAAATTTTTAAGAAATTGTGTTTAAATCCCCAATAATGGCACAAAAAAATCATGTGCCGGATATGTACAATAATTTCCCCTTTACACTATACTTTAAATATTTTGTAGTAGATATAAGTGGGAATCATCTCAATAGAGATTTATCGAATTTCTCTAGAAAAAAGGACTTTTAAAAGTTTTTATCATTTTTATATTTATTTAATATACATAGTAACAATAATTAAACTAAACAATAATTAACTATAATCTAATAATACTTAACTAACTATATTATCTTAAATATGACAATCTAAATTCAAAATTAATCAAATAGATTCAATTCAATAATATATAAATATCTAAACAAACATCTAAAACAATGAAATATAAACTCCTTTGTATTCCAAACATGTTACTCCAATCCATATATATAGTTATGAGTATACTTCATAAAGAAAGATATATCATTAAACTCTAATCATAAGTAAGTAAACAGGCTTTAGCTAGCCATTTGTTCTCCTTATACTAGTGAGAAAGTCAAGTTCTAATTCTATTAAGCTAACCATTTTGAATACATGAAGGCATTAACTTCATGCAATAAAACTACATTAAACTTTATGAGATTTTTGAATTACTAAATCTAACATATTCAGAAAGCCACATTACCTTCTGATTTAGTTCTCAAATTCACCCAAGACATTTGAACAGTGTTTGTCTTTCAAACAATCCTAGTTACGATTTCAAATAGATAATGAAACCAAATATCACAATAAACATTCCAGACTATGCATACAATACAAAGATCATAATTAAAATCAATATATAATAACCTATTAAATTAGTGAACCAAAGATGTAGATAAATATCTCTGGATTAAATACTTTAAATCATCAGATTTTCTCCAAAAGTAAAGGACAACAAAGTAAAAACTAAAAAACATAAAGAATGGCTCCTATCGTAATGGAATATTGATCTAAGTTCTCAAGAGCCATTAGTTTTGAAACCTTAGACTTGTATTTATAGTATTCTAGGTAATAAACATCAAAAAACAACTCAAACAACTGATGGTTATCATAAATTCTTGAAATCTACTATAGTGATTCTAAGCGATTTATGTAAGACATACACCGCTGAGAAAATCCATAACTTGATGCTCACTAGTGTCACCGATTTGGCCTGCAATTCTGGTGCTAAAGAATCGATAGTGCAATTTTTAAGTTCTTCCTTGCATCCGTGGTGATGATTCTTCTCATATTCTTTACACTTGATTAATTCCTTCATAATATTCCTTTTTTTCATTCATTTCTTCATATTATCCATTTATTGCATCAAATACCTAAAACAAAAGAAAAGCCCATGTAATATAGCATTTTACATCTAAAATCCTCCTAAAATGGACCATACAAGATGTCCTATTATTGATTTGTCAAGTGGATAACCCTAAATTCAAGTTTAGAGATCTAACATAATTCTAGAATGGTTCAGTCGAGCCGACAGTAGTAAACAAAAGTACTCAATGGGAGGCAACCCATATTCTATGTTTATTTAATTTTATTAGGAATTTAGTATAGTTTAGTTTAGTTTTATACGTTTTTATTCTCTCATATTTTGACTCTTATCTTTAGAATATTTTCAGAATTCAAACTCCAAGTTCATTTCAGTTAAGGGAGTAATCGAGTTGTTTTTGCTTATTTGGCCTCTATGAAAGTTGCATTATTTACGTGCTTATTTATATGTTTATCTATTTAGTTAATTAATAAAATTATTTAGTTAATTACATATCCTTATCAAACTATCATATTTTTAGTCATTACTTCCTTAACATAAGTTTTTATGAATGATATATAAGTTATTTAGCGAATAAATTACAAAAAATAATAAATTAAGCTTGGAAATTCCCTTGTGAAGCAAAATAACATTGCGAATTGCGGGCAAAATCGGTAACAACGACCGGTCAATTAAGTGAAATTTAAAGTGTGGCGAATCACTAGCGATTTACTTTAACAAAGGAATCACAGCTCGTATCGGTGGGTAGTAAGTGTTTAATTAAACATTTATACAAAAGTAGTTTAGATGTATAATAAGATGGTATTTATGTGTTTGCAAGTTTACAAGGTGTAAAAGAGACATATGAGTGCTATCATGATGAAATGAGAAAAAAAGCACAAACACACACTTGAAGACATAGAAAATACCAGTGATGCCGTGGGAAGAAAGCACATGGCGTAGGCAAGGTGTAGAGAAGGATTAGAAACCAAAGAAGTAGTGTAAAGCACTTTACACAGTGGCAGTGCTGTGAGGTAACGCACATGGCGTCGGGTAAATACCCTAGAGGCACTGAGCCTACTTTGAGCATAAATTACACATATAATGTTGAAGCTATGGCATCACTGCATATTTACATTTTAGCATGGATCATTTACAGATAGTGACGAGAAAGAAAAATAGAAAGTTTTGGAATTCTAGGTCAATTGGAATTGTTAATTATGGTTGCTATGAGCCACCTCAATAGATTATATTAGTTTTTACTAATGATAAAAGTTTTGAAGCTGAAGACATTGAAGACTCCACTTGTGGTTATTTAGTATTGTTCTTTCATTTAATCGAAGATTTTGATTTAATTTTTAATTGCAATGAATACCATGATTTGTATGTTAATTATAATGAGGAGTGAGTAGTTTAGTTATCTTAGGGATCAATAGATCATATTGTATTAAAAATATGCAAAAGGAAGTATGAATTGATTATAATTATTAGATGTGGAATTGTAGAAATTTTTATTGACTTTATGCGTAATGTTATGAACATTTCGATAACATGTTTGTTGATTACAAGTTTTAGGAGTTACCATGGCCATTGGAGCTTATAAGCCGAATATGAACAATAAAACCACAAAATATATAACAATGATAGATGGTTGTTGATTAAAGAGGCATAGATAGTAAACTTAAGTTGTTATAATTCTAAAGATTTGTAACTTAATGCTATGTGAGACTTGCGTTATTCACACCGATAGGTGGAGTTATAGTTTGTATATTAGATTCTTTTTCACCATGATATTAGGTTGAAGTGAGTCTTAAGAAAATCTATCTATCCTAATTAAGCGACACACACACATAATGAAAATGAAGGAAGTATTAGATTGGAAGCATAATAATTCGTTACCTTGGTGAAGTTGTGAACTAAATGTTCTCTCGATATTAGAATACAAGTTAATTTACATTGTTTTATAAAATAAAGAACTTTAGTTTAAATCAATTAAAAAGAGACCTTTTTAACAATTTAATGAATTCAACTAAGTGACGTGTGTCAAAATACACCTTTTCTAAAGGAACTATTTTCTTAATCAACCTTTGTTGATCACATTATTACTACAATTGGTTGTTATACTTGCAATTACAATCAAGTTTTTGGCGTCGTTTGTAAGGATAGGTAGCCACCCTTAGTTAGTTTAGTTTACACAATTGTTAAGATTTTATTTTTGCAATTTAATTTTAAGTTTATAAAAATAATAAAAATAATAAAAAGGGAAAAAAATACTTTTACCTTCAAGTTTAAAAAATAAACACTCGATCTTTTGTGTTTTCTTTTTTAGAGAATAGTTAGTTCGTGCATATTCTAGGTTATAAGGACTTAGTGCCTTATGATTCAAGAATCAACAGAACGAACATGGAAATAAAGAAGAAAGGAACCAAGATGGCGAACGATCAACCAGGAAGTGCAAGAGACATACAATGGAGTGATTATGCTACTAGCTTACGCCATTGAATTTGAATTGAGACCGTCTCTGATTAACGTAGTGTAGAAAAGCTTATTCAATAGGCTACAGAATAAAGACCCAGTTGCACATGTGAAGAATTTTCTTGATAAGTGTGACACTTTTGACATTACTGTAGTCGCGAAGGAAGCTATTAGGATAAGAATTTTCCCTTTCTCATCATATGGAAAGGCCAAATCTTGGTTTCAAGGACTGAATGTTGGGAGCATGACTTCATGGGCGAATATCAATAAAAGATTCCTAGACAAGTTCTATCCCTAGTGAAAGTAAGTAAAAGGAAATTGGAAATCAACTAATTCAAGTTGAATGATACCAAATATATTGATGATGCTTGGGAAAGATTCAAAGGAATGTTAAGAAAATGTCCATGACATGGATATGTAAAGCATGCACAAATGCAAATAATCTACTATGGAATGAATCATAGCGCAAGGTTGTTAGTGGATGTCGCAATAGGTGGTTCTCTTCTAAAAAATGACTAAAATGGAGAATTTTATCTCATAGATCTTATGTCCTAGAATTCTACAGTAGGAACTCGTTCCACAGTAAGAAAGTTAGCAGGATTATATGAGATTCATTCATAAGCAGCGATCATGGAACAACTATCAAACCTGAGTAGCAATATGGCAAAGCTACAAATGGGGCAATCAAGTCCACAAGTGCAAGCAGTACGAAAACCCGTTAATCACCTAGCAATGGTGGTTAATGTATTAGACATGAACAACGAATTTTGTTTGAAGATGTTAAGTTCATGATCAATCAAAACTATGAAAAAAATTTAGGCCGAGAGGAATAGCTCCTCAAAGATATTATCAAGGATACAACAACACGAACTTTTTATTTGGAATTCCTGATAATGCACTGAAGTTACCTTTTGGTTTTTATCAACAGGTCTAACAGGGGAGGCTAGGCCAAAGTGCAGAAATATTTTCATTTAAGTCAATTAAAATATTTTTGCGAGCCATTGACATCAATAATAGAGAACCCCATGAGAGGCATGAGAATGAGATAGAAAATGTGAAGCAAACTCTTAAGCGAATGGCTGATGAAAGAACCTAATCCATTAAGAACCCGGGGAGGCAAATTGGTCAGCTTGCGATTGCTTTGAAATCGAGGAATGAAGGGAAATTTTCAAGTAACACAATCACAAATCCCAAGGAGAATGTTAGTGACATTCACATGATGAGCACTATGATAACGAATGAGCCAATACAAGAGCAAGCGATGTACAAGCTAGATGAGTCAACACTTTAGCTATAAGAAGGTATAGAAAATCTGAAGTGCATGAAAATGGAAACAAAAGGATCAATGCTTTGAACAATAATAAGAAGAAATAATAGAGAGTTTAGCAACAAGATGAAAGACATTCTGAATAAGCACCAAAGGGAAATATCATCGACGTTGTTTGAAAGAAGCTCGTAACAAAAGTAAAGTCCACATCGAGACTTCAACTAATCAAGAGAAGAGATCTGGGAGATATATGTATACTATTAAGCATTTATGGGCACCAGTTTGAAAACATCTTGTATGATACAGGAGCCTTAGTTAATGTAATTCCTATACAAGAAATGTTATTAATAGATTTAAAGATCAATTTTCCTAATACAACATATTTGCAAGTAGTTGATGACAACTAGGTACCGACAATAGGGAGAGTCTTGAATATGAATGTGAAAGTGGGTAGATTCACATTTATAATTGATTTTAAGATTATGGAACATGATGTAGATGATGATGTGTCTATGATACTTGGGCAGCCATTCTTGAACACTGCTAATGCAGTCTTCTATGCAGGGAATAAAATGATCACATTGGTTATTAAGGAGGATGAAGCTAGGGAGAAGTCTGTCTTTGATGAAGGGTAATAAGTACATCCAAATAAAAGAGATATCATTATCTTCTATCTACAATTAGAGTATCTCGATTTAGACTCGAACTAAGCGAGCGAAAAAACATCAAGCTAAGGAAATTAAACAAAACGCTAATCGAAGGTAGCCTAAAGATTTTTAATTTCATTTTTTAAATTTTAGTTATTTATTTTTTTATTAGTTAGAACAATCCAAATGTTTTAGTAGTATTACAATTTTAAGAAATTTTGGCTAAATATGTAGGAAAAGACCATTTGTCGAGTGAATATTCATCATAATGGAGGAGTTTTAACAAACTCAGAAAAAAAATCCTAAACGAGCGAAGGAGTTATAGTGGTATAGGTCGGGTAAATCGATAAATTATGAGTAAGTTCTTATGAAATTTTTGTATACGAGGTTTTGATGCTGTCTCGTTGCCTAATGTAGAAATATACAGCCGGGAGAGTGCAAGTAAGGAGTTAAATGAAAAATTGGAAAATTATGTACCACAAAAAGTTGATGTTGTGTGTACACACATACTCCATCGTAAGCAAAACCTGGAGACACCAAGATGATGCTGACCTATGAGCATAAAATGCTCAGAATGAGCTTCATGCCATTCCCACAGCTGTGATGGAGGTGTGCCCTATAGAGGACGGCCTTGGTGTGAAGGATAAGGTTTTAAAACCTTTCAACACAAACTTCACACTCTTGAACCTCAGTTCATTCAGTACTAACTAAGCATACATCCCTCTAAAACCTTAGTTTGAGCAACTTTTAGTGATAAAAGAGAGTTCCTAGTGATCAAGAGTAAAAAGAAAAGGTACATTTTGGATTTGCACAAGGGTGGAGAGCTAGGGCATCGATTTCTAGAAGTATTTAAGGAAAGCAAAATGTGTTGTAGATATTAAGCAAAGTGAGAGGGCTTTGATTGATAGAGGCTTGGAGAAATAATATACATCAAAAAGTAGTTCGACACTGAGGTAAATTTATAATTTTATTAGTTATGCTTTGGATTTTTTATATTATAGATGAAATTGCATGACTTGTGGAAATTAAATTTTCGGATAAGAATTTGAAGTTGTGTAGATTTAGCGCATCAATGTGGCTTGTCGTAATTAGTGTATGTCATGAATGAAATTATTGATTATAGGTTATTTGAAGACCCATTGTTCAACAGTCGTGGTTGTGTGAGTTTTTGAGATAATGGCATGAACAAGGAGGTAAACAAGTCACGTTAGTGATGTTAAGGCAAATGATAATAGGGCATCATCCTAGAAAGCTCCAAATAAGGATTCCCCGAGACCTTACAAGTTAAACATTTACATTAGTAAGGAGGCTAAGGAGAGGTATGAGGCCATAGAAAATAAGGACTTCATTTATGAATGAGGATTTAACCTTCCGACCAAGTATGATAAGAGAGCCAACAACTTCATTAGGCAATGGGTGGGAGCATTTAACATAAGAGTATAGGGAGAATAAGGTTTATGGAGTGCATGAAATTATTTACGAGTTTTATGCCAATTCGAAGTTCACAAGGAAAAGAGATAAAGTTAAGATTAGAGGAGTGATGGTCCCATTTAATGAGTATTACATAAATTGGATCTATAGGTTAGAATACTTGAGCTTTAATGGAGAACAACGTAACTTCCCGAATGATTTATATAAGCGACTCTATAACCTGTGTCTTTTTAGTTCCATAAAGAGACTATAAGTTGTTCAAGAACAAAAAAGGTTGGATAATGGTGTTGAGAATGTGCCAAAGCACATGAATAAGGGGAGTGTAAGGAAAGTTTATAGAATGTTGCAACATTTTCTTATTGCTTCACTATACTTGACTACTTAATAGGGTGAGGGAATCAAAACCAAAGAGGTATGTTTGTGTGACATTATAAAGAATAGGAGGATCAATGTTGGGAATATAATTTAGAAGAAGTTGAGGGAGTCAATCATGACTAACAGAGACCACAAGTTGTTGTTTCCAATCCTCACAACCCAAATGTGCTTGAACATTGGAGTGAGATTGATCCAAGACAAAGAATTTTATATAGAGGCTTTAGCACTAATATATGAAAATTTTATGTTAACTTTGAAATCACCTACTTGATACAAGGACTCTGAGGATGATAGAGAGAAAGAGCTCAGAGGGATAGACTGATGCCAAACTGTTAGCTAAAGAAGTCGAGGATTATGCCGCAATAGCATCAACAGTAGTGGAGTTGGCCCTGTTCTTTAAGAATGAAGGAGGAGGAATATAGGCATGGATTTGTTGATGGCTACGAGTTTGTCTACCTATTAATAAAAGGGCAGGACCTGGATGGTCCTGAAATATTTCCAGAACCTCTACCACCACCACCACAGGAACCGATACCACCACTTAACGATTTTACTCCATGACAGTACAACTTGTGAATTGTTAAGATGCGGATACAGTACAAAAAGGATAGGGCTTAATATCATGAGGCCTTGTTAAGATATGAGCAAGACAAGGAGAGAAGAATTGAAGACCGACTGAATGGACAATTAAATTTCATGTTATATGCAGATCATTGGATGGACATAGCTAGATATAAGAGGAGCATAAGGTTGAAACCAACTGATAGGTCTATCTGATTTTGAGCAGCATTGAACTACATGTTTTATCATAAGTAGTGCAGAATAGAAGATTGGAGCGTCCTTTGAAACCATCATATGCTGGAGATGTGATGATGATGATGCTGATTATGATACACAGTCCTAGATTTTGAGGCCTTGTTTGGTTCGTTTTTGCCAACTTACAGTGCGAGCGGAGATAACTTCTTAAAGTTAACTCATAGTGTAAGTTCATATTTTATGTTTGGTTGAACTTTAAACTTGCAGGGCAGTTGCAAATTTTTAAAAACTGTAAAATGTGGGAATTGAGATAAATACCCTTTAAACATACTTTTAAGATAAAAAAGAAAGCATTATTATTTTCACTACATGAACTGCTATTTATTTATTCATAATAAAAAACTTGAATTAAAAACATTAAGTATTATTTTCAAAAATATTAAAAAATATTGATTAATTATAATTATTTTCATATTTATTTGAAATGATTATTAATGATAAATACTATAAAATACAACATATGATAATTCAGAAAAATATTTCTCACTTGAAAAATACTTTTTTATGAACGAATGATGGATTTTAATCTTTTATTATGGATTAGTAACAAGTATTTGAAAGGTTGGGGATATGGGCAATGTAAATTTGTGAATGGTAGTTGTGTCCATATAATTCTCGGGAGTTATCTCCTTATGGGGAAGGTCGGGAGATATCTCACACCTATCCGTGCAAGTTGGGAGATAACTCACATGGAGTTAGGCAACCAAAAAAGATTAGTTCCCAACTCAGTGTGAGTTATTTCCATAGAGATATCTCCACTTCATACCAAACAAGGCTGAGTCTTAGGATTTCTCTAGTCCTTGGGGAGATTAGCAACACATAAATACTAATTATTTCAAATTTAAGATATTTTGATACTTTAGGTATTATTTTTATGCACTATTATGTTTATGTTTATGCAATTATGAAATTTTATTATATACGTTTGAATTGTTTAGTGTTTTTAATGTTTTAGGCTTTTTTTTTAAACCTTGAACACAAGGTTTGGTTTAAGTTTTGAGGGGCATCAACACTATGGGAAGTTGTAAGAAAGGGTATAACGATAAAAATTGCAAGTATGATTATAAAATCTTATTTTTGAATCAGTTAAAAGGAAAAGAATGGTAGTGTATTTTGTTTAATTCTATTTCACTCACTTATTATTTAAATGGGTAGAGGTACTATATATTAAGTTCTATATAGTAGTATAGTAACAAATGAATAACCTCAAATTAAACAATTTTTTGATTTGAAGGATTTTCATAAATTCTTCAATGATTTCCGTAATTGTTATATTGGAATTTATTCAATTATATTAAAAAAATGATTTCATTGATTCCAACAGACTAGGCAAGGTGATTACATTGATTGTTGGTTTACAAATTAAATTTTTTTGAAATTTTGGTATATTTAAACTCATTTGTAAATTATTTGAAAATTTGAGTTTAAAATGAGTGTAGGGGTTTAGTTATGGCTTTGGATTAATTTGCCTTGCTTTTTTCGAAAAACGATTCAGCCTTATCACTTGATTGCCTTACAATAATGAAAAAGCTATTTTAAAATCTATAATTAAGTTAATACTTTGATTCCAATTTTATTTAAAGTTTCTAATGAATTTCAAGCTAGATTTCTGAATGGAATAATATTTTTAAAATAAAGTCTTAAATTTTATAGAATTATTTTTGAAAAATGTTGTTTTGATGAAGTACATGTTTATTTGTGTTTGGACTTGTGTGTTTTTGAATTTAGACAATGGCTGGAGGTGGTAAATGTAAAAGCTCACGAGAGGAGAAGGGGTAGACACTATTAGTTGAGAAACCCAATCACAAATACATTGTTCCACGTACACCTGTTAGGCCGATAGGGATTTCAATAAGTAACCGTCGAATTAGTGCACTTAGAGAACCTTTTCCACCGCTAGATTTTACCAATGTGTCGCAAGGAGAGGAAGAGATTGATGGGATACCAAGAATTCATTTATCACCTCACAACCTAATAAACACCAAAGCTCTTTATAGAATGAAGAGCGACATTAGTAATAATAAGAAAATCATACTGGAGAGGGATTTGAATGTTAAGAACAAAGTTAAATATAGGCCTAAGATTTTGAGCATACTAAGGTAGAGTAACTAGGGGGTTGTTAAGTAGGGACTATTGTACCGATAATAACGTAGGGTCTTTGGCAGATATGGGATGTGAGATCCTAGTGCAGGAGTTTTATGCAAATGGGCTCGGTAATGACAATAAGACAGTAGCCTTGGTCCAAAGAAAAGCAGTGGACAACTCACTTGCTAGAATTAATCGATACTATGGTTTTCTGGAATTTTATAAGAGATAAATTAACAAGTACATAAAACCCGACAATGGGTTTGGAAAAAGATTTCCCTGTGAGACCAGTAGAAATGTTTCAGAAGCAATTCTAGGGGATGGATTTCTTTTCAACAAGGATGGGTACTTAAAATACATACAAACCAAAAATTTTACGAATACCACTAAAGCATGGAGCATTTTCATAAATGCGAGCCTACAACCAAGTTTGCAAAACTATAAGATTGTGAACTACAAGGTGGCTCTTTTGTACTACATAGTCTATATAATAGGCTATATTGATGTTCGCAAAATAATCAATAACTCAATTAGGAATTCCATGAACACCAAGAAAATTGAATGATGGCCTTTTCCCTTAATGATTATTGAATGTTGCAAGCAAGACCAACTTCCCATAAAAGGTCTAGGGCTAAATGTTTACCCTAATAGTGCCATCACCGACGAACTCATTATAAACACTAAGAAGGTGATGGGATATGTAGATTTAGAGGAGGACTTTGAAAGAAATGACATACTCAGGAGAGAAACCACAAAGAGGAGGAGAATATGGGTAAAGAACATAAGAAATTTGGAAGAAATGAAGTCTATCGCGTATAAAGATAGAAAAAACTAAAGCCGAGAGCCACATGTGAATGAGACGGAAATGGCCATGATGGCGTCAATCTCGTTGAACCAGATGAGAACTCTGAAAAATCAAGAGTTAATGATTCTGAACCAATAAAAGATTGCTAAAAGCATCCATTTGTTGAAAAGATTTATGACCAAGTAGATGTAAGGAAGAAAAACTGACATTCGAATCCCATCTACCGAACTGAGAATGCCTAACCGGGGAATCTTTATTGAAGATACTCAAGTGGTGGGAGTGAATACAGGTTCTATGATCCTGCAATGAGCTTCCTATCTCAACAGTAAGACCAAGGGGATGGTGCCTTGGTGGTGAGGATGCGACTTTTGGATGGCGATTCTGATCTTTCATTCTTCTTTATGTAATCTATCTCTAAGTAAATTATTAAAGGTTTTAGTTTGTAATATCATGACATGATTTGATATGTTACTACGATACATTTGCTATGGTGTGTTCATTTGATACAATGTTTTGATGTGCTCAATTTAATTCAATGATGTTTAAGAATTTCTCAATTTATCATACTTTCTTTACTTATTAAATTCATTCTTATGTTTTTTAGTTATTTATTTAATTTATTTTGTACGCTTTACGAGGTTTTATTTTTTTTGTTGGAAACACAACTTTACTTTTAAACCTAGAGGACAAGGTTTGGAGTGAGTTTCGACCTATTAGGTGAAGTGGGGTATGACGAAGGGAAGTAAGGAAAAAAAATGTAGAATCTATTTGAACGTTGAACATTGTGAATTTTTAAGAATCTTTCAACAATACAAGTAATATTTTTCCATTTCATTTTACTTTATTTAGTTAGGAATATGGAATTGAAAGTATTTTTGATTTAAATGGAAGCAATATATTATTATTACCCATTAAGATATAATTTTATGATGGAAAGGTATTGTTATACGCTAATTAACTTAATCTAGATTGTGTATGCACTAGAAGGGTTTAGATGGGATTAATTACTTTGTGTTAGACGTCATAATTGTTATACAATGATTATTGATCAAGTATTTTATATATATCAAAAAAAAATTTATGACACAATTGAAGAAAAAAAATAAGGAATTAGCTAATAAACTTTACTAAGTTGGAAAGAATACTTCATTGACTATAGTGAAAATGAAAAGAGCTAACAAAAGTGTTTTGAATGAAAAAAAAGACCCCATATTCCAAAAGAAATGAAGCAGAGAATCTAGTGGTGGAAAAAATGAGAGAAAAAATCTTATAAAAAGAATAACATATTCCAAAGGAAATGGAGCAGGGAACCGTACGAATACAATACAAAAACAAAATGAATATATAATTGAAGAAGAAAGAAAGACATATAAAAGAGAATGGATGGAAATTTAAGAAAACTTTTCAAATAAACGATTTAGCTCGAGCGCTTATAGGTAAGTTGAGTGAATTATATCTTTTTATTCCAACAAATGAATGTGGAATGATGATTATTCATGATTAAGAATTCCCATCGACTTTGATTGTGGTGATAATTTAATATTGTTTGAAAATAAGATTGATTTTGTGATTTTTATATCTTTAGATTTTATATTAGTTATCGTTAGCTTGATTCTTGTTTGTGGAGATTTAGAAACCTATATAGTGGCTTGACCTTGGTGATTGATTTAACTTTGGATTCTAAGGTATATTGCATAACTAGAAGGTTGAGTTGTGAAATAAAGGGGTTGTTTTTTATATCTTTATATTCTATTATCATTTTTATTTTAATGAGGGTGATATGTTTCTATTTAAATATCACTTTTTTTTTAAGAAAAATAGTATATTATTATGAAATCAAAACGATGGAAGAAAAGAGAATATGATTCATAGTATTCCTTTGCTCGGGACAAAAAAATGCCGAGTTTGGGTGTATTTGATAAGTCAATAATTATACATGTTTTATAATACATTTTAATATGGTTTTGGATGTAAAAGACTATATAACACAGGGTTTTCTCTCGTTTTTTTATTTTAGATGATAATTGGAATATTTGAAGAAATGGAGTAAAAATGGAAGATTACAAAGGAATTTATCAAATGAAAATATTATGCAAATAATCATTAACAAATAGAGGAAGAACTAGAATTTTGTGCATGCGATTCTCAACTGATTCTCCTTTAGACATGAATAGGTACTCTGATTGGGGAATACTGAGACTGAATTTCCAAAGATTATCCTAGTATTTCTACTTAAACCATGAATCACAGAGGAATCGCTGGATTCGATTTAAAATATTTTAGATAACCATGAGACGTTTGAGTTAGTTATGGATATCTACCACTTAGAATACTATAAATACAACAATTGGGCTACTAAAAGTGGTTATTTATACTTATATATATGTATAGTTCAATAGTATATTTAGTATAATTTGTTGGGTTTTGGGGTTCATACGCAGCGGAGATTACAAAACAATTTTGACAAAAACCCCAACAGGATCCGAATCTAATTCCATTAAAAACGTTTAAACCATGAAAAACTTAATCATACCTCAGTCGCAATATACCTTTCTGAAGGTTGATCGATCTCTAAGGCGCTGCCAACGACGAACGCCCTCTACCAGTAGTCCACACACGAACGGCGGCCGAGATTCGAAGTGCTAGCTTCGAGAGAATACCAAACCTTTTGTTTTTCTCTCCAAAACGATCCAGAGCATACCAAAAACCCTAAGTCGTTTCTTAAACGAAAAAAGAGTTTTGGCCATTTTTTCTTTCGTCCGTGTATTGTAACTTAAAGCGTCTATTTATACAACCCTTGTATATAGACGGTTAAGTAAATTACAAATATATCCCTACTTAAAGAAGTATAAGTGTAATACACCACAAGGACGTTTCCGTCATGAATTTTATCATATAAAATTCATTTTTTTGAACCATCTTAAAATCTCGCAAAACCATTCTTAGTAGGCTCATACAACGTTGGCAGTGTACCAAAACACATTTCGGTATACAAGTCATAAGCGACCTCTAGCAAGACATTATGACTACCCAAGTTGTACGAATATCAAATCGAAACAACCTAATCAATAGTGTATATAACATCCTTTTGTCACACGATATCCGTTTGATCAAACATAAGGCATGGAATTGTCATCCAACACGTTCAATCGTACTAGTCTCGATCTCTAGGTAGACCGAAAACATCCAAGTGACATTGATCAATATCAATTCACTTAGATTAGGCCTTTTAACAGTCTAACACATCGAGGGATCCACTAGATATCTCTATTTATATGAGAGGGACAAATTCTATCTCGATTACACAACTTCATCACATTGCTCACACAGTAACCAATCACAACCTTTATAATCGTCCGGTTAAAGACAACGTTTGATTGTGTCAAATCATTGTGTTCCTAATGTTGAAGTCTCTGGTAATCTCAAGTCAGAGGACTAAAATATATGCCTATCATGAGAAACAACTATGACTTAATCCATGTTATGTTCTCATAGCGGGTCGGTCCAGTACTTTGTTCCCTAACAAATACTCGTGATCTTGATTCGTATCCCTATACGTATAATCATCATATGATCATCAATCAAGACTCACACTAGTCTTAATTCATTATAGTTCCCAGTATAATGATCGACTAGGGACATTTAGGATATTTATGCAAATACCCATGGATCTTATTATAATGTAAACATGCAAATTAATTATAATAAACAGCAAATGAAATCCTCTATTTTATTAACTAAAAGTATTCATAAAGACAGTTAATGGATTGACCTAGGGCACATGCCCCAACATAATTAACCTTAAATGAGCTCTAAATCATGGTATTATTATATTTTATTTTGAGGGAATTAAGGTGTAAAAGAAGGAATTGAACAAAAAAATGAAGTAACTGAGCAAAAACATGGTTGATGTCATTTGCAACACCTGGTGACGCTGTAGGAAAGAAAGACACAACGTGAGAAGGAAAAACATGAAGTGAGAGGGATGAGAAAGTGAAGAAAACCAAATCTAGATGTACAGCGAAGTGGCGACGCTATGGCATACAAGGGACGGTGTCAGGACAGTGAGTGACAATGCTATACAAACAAAAAAGAGTTGGAGTTTTATTTTAACTTGAATTGTAAAGTAAGCCATGTAATTCTTATTAGAGAACATAAATATGTATTAAGACGGGATAAACACATCACATACCAACTACTAGCCATCATTAGAGTAATTTAGCATATGTTTTACTTTGAATTTGAGTATTAAAGAATTTTGTATGAATAAAAAATTTAAGACTTCACGTTTGCAATTCAAGTTTGGTTTCTTTAATTGAATTCAAGGTAATATTTATATTCATCTCTTATTTGCAATGATTTGAATTATGAATCGTGATATATGTGTTTCAACAAAGTGTGAGTACTTTATTTATTTTAGGGATCGATCGATCTTATGGTATGGATGCTATGCTTTGAATATGAATAAAAAAGAAACATAAAAAGTGCAATGATGAGAATTTTTATTGATTTTGAGTGTAATGCTTTAGAAATCTTGATCACGTGTTTAATGAACTTATGTTTTAGGAGTTATCATGACCATTGAAGGTTTTAATTCAGACATAAATGGTACAACTACAAAATATAAAACATCGAGCGATAGTTGTAGATTAGGGAAGTGCATATAGTTTATTTAGTTCGTTATCAATCTAAGGATTTGGAAATTAAAGCAATATGGAGCTTATGTTATTCATACCGATAGGTGGAGTTCTACTTTGCACATTAGAATATTTTTGTCACGACAATGGGTTGAAGTGGATTTGATGGAAATAATTCTATTCTAACCGGGCATTGCACATTACATATTAAGATGTAAAAGTGGTTGAAAAGCATAACATAAAGTTAACTAGGTGAAGTTGTGAAGTAAGATATCCTTAATATAAGGGTTAAAGTAAGTTCAAGTTGATTCGTTAGATTAATTTAGCTAGTATAAAACTAATTAAAAATGGATTTCCTTGGTAATAGTTCAAAGTTAATTACGTAGTTAAATAGTGCAAAAAAAAAAACTTTTCTTAAGGACGACATCCATAATCAACGTAAGTGATTGCATTATTACTATAAGTTAGCCATTATACTTTGGACATGCATTAAGTTTTTAGCGCCGTTGCTGGGGATTAGTAGCCATTAGAATACTTAGTTTTAAAAGTTGCTAAGTTTTATTTTCAGTATTTAACTTTTAAGATTGCAAAAACAAAAATAAAATAAAAATAGGCTTAATTTTAAGATTTGACTTTCTACACTTGATCCTTTTATGTTTTCTTTTTAGTGATAATTTGTGCTTGCATAGCAAGGGAAAGAAATACCTAGTACCATATGACCCAGAGATAGAATGTGAGGATAAAGATACCTTTGTGTCTTTTTCAAGCTAAGCTGTAGATATTTTGTGGTGTCGGATTGAGTGCGAGGACAAAAATACTTTTGTGACTTCTTTAAGCCAAAAATTCATGAGACTTACAATGGAGTGAAGAGGCTTCCAGCCAATACCACCGAGTTCAAACTAATACCATTTCTGATAAACATGGTGAAATATAGCTTGTTTAACGAACTATCCAATAAAAATCCAGTTGCAAATGTTGAGAATTTCATAGAGAAGTGTGAAACCGTGCACATCCTCGAAGTGTTGGGTTTTTGTGGGTCATATGTAGTGGAAAATTCAAAACAATTTTGAAACACCCCAACTTGATCTAAAATAAGTTCCATTAAAATCGATCTACAAAAGTAAGCTATACCTTAATTCGTAATTTCCTTCTCTGATTTTTTGATTCCAAGAAGATCAAGTGCGCGTTTTCTATCAGAAATCCACACATAAAATTTGACCACAATTTGGAGTGTTAGCCTAAATAGAGATGGAAGACATTTTTCTTTCTCTACCAAAGTCTAGAAAACTAAAAAATAGCAAAATGAAATGTCTTATCTCATTTTAAGGTTTCACCCTCTATTGATATGTGTAGATAAAACCATCACTTAAAATCCTATTCGTAATACAATTATTGTATTTAGGAAGTTTAAGCAAATTACTAACATGCCCCTATTAATTAGTTATCATATAACAAATCGTAAGGGCTTTTATGTCTTCAATTTCATCATACAAAATTCATTACTTTGAAAAATTGAAATTGCAGAAAGCCATTCTATGTGTGCAACCCAATAGATTCATGCGACATTAGCAGTGAACCAAACCCAATTTTGGTACACAAGTCAAAGTTGTCTCCAACAAGGCATTATGACTACATAAGTAACATGAATATAAAAATCAGTACAACTTAATGAATAACATATATCATATCATTTTGTTGTGCGATACCGTTTGATTAAACATAAGGCGTGGAAATTCATTCTAAAGGTTCAATCATACTAGTCTCGATCTTTAGGTAAACTAAAAACATCCAAGTGACATTGATTATATCAATTCACAGGGACTTGGCCATTATAAATCTATCATATTGAGGGATGCACTGATATATCTCTCTATACGAGAGTGAAAAATTCTATCTTGATTACACACCTTCACATGTTATTCACATGGTAACCAATTATAATCTTTATAATTATTAAGTTAAAGATAACATTTGATTGTGCAAAATTATCGTGCTACTATTATTGGAGACTATGGTAATCTCAAGCCAAAAGGACAAAATGATACTCCTATCTTGAGTAACACATATGACCTAATCTATGTGGTGTTCCTAAAACCAGTTGATCCAATACATTGTTCCTTAACAAAGTACTCATGATTTTGATTTGTATCCCTACATATAAGATCATCACATGACAATCAATCAAGATTCAAGGTAGTATTAATTCATTATAGCTCCCATTATAATTATTTGCTAGGGACATTTAGGATATTTCAACACATATCCCTGGATCTTAATATAAGGTAAACATGCAATCACTTATAATAAAACATCAAACGAACAAAAGCTTCTATTTTATTAACTAAAATTTTAAAATAAACAATGTTTGTAGATTGACCTAGGAGACATGCCCCAACATATTCCACTTGCAATAGGGCCAATTATTCACATATCTAATACCTAATAACCTTTAATGACAATCATGTTTCGCTTGTAGAAGAGCTTTCGTCGAAGGATCTGCAATATTGTCCTATGTTGGAACTAAACAAAAATCAATGATTTCTCAAATGAGATGAAAACATCTAAGTATATGTTTGGATTGGTGCTGTGATCTTGATTCCATTGCCTGTGCTATCACCATGTTGTTGTCACAATACAAGAAAATGGGGTTACCTATACTCAGAAATATACGAAGTTTATAGATAAACTTTTTTTATCCAAATTACCTCCTAAGGTGTACCAGATGTTGCACTATACTCAGCTTATGTTGTAGAAACTACCACATTTTCTTGCTTCAAAGTTTTTCAGCTTAGTGCGCTTCCATTCAAACTAAACACATATCTAGACTATGATCTAAAGTCATCTATATCAATTTGAAAACTTGCATCTATCTATTATTTACAAGAAGCTTGCCTTCCAAACATATATAGACTACGAACATTTTTTAGACCTTCTCAAGTACTTAATAATGTTATTTACCGCTATCCAGTGACTCTTACAAAGATCAGACAAATATCTGCTTATTGTGCTTAAAATATATAATACTTCAGGTCGAGTGGCTAACAAGCACACATAATAGATCCAATAGCTAATGCATATGAAAGATGAGACTTACACCATGAGACATTGTCAATGAACCTTTTTTAGAATCTTACATACTGAACCTATTTAGCACCCTATCTATATAAGAACTATGACTTAGACCGATCGGGCTTTTAGATCTATCCTTATAGATCTTAATTCTATGGATGTAGGCAGCATTTCGTAAGTTCTTTATTGAGAAACACTTCCCTAACCAAGGCTTGACACTCAACAAGGTTGGGATATCATTTCCTATGAGTAATATACTATCAACATACATTATAAGGATAATAACCACACTCTTATTGAGCTTATTTTATACACAAGGCTCATCTTCATTTTTAATGAAACCAAATTCCTTAATTGCTTCATAAAAAATAAGACTCCAACTCCGAGAAGCTTTCTTTAGTCCATAAATAGGTCTTTGAAGCTTTCACACCTTCCAAAAATTCTTGAGATGAACAAACCATTAAGGCTGTATCATATACATATCCTTTATGTTTAGAAAAGTTCTTTTGACATCCTTTTCCCATATCTCATAGTCACAATGTGCGGCTATGGCAATTAGAATTCTAATTGATTTAAGCATGGCTACATGAGAAAAAGTTTCATCATAATCAACACCTTGAGTCTATCTGAAACCTTTTGCTACTAGCCATGCTTTATAAGTATGCACATTTCCATCCATGTCGATTTTCTTCTCAAAAACCTATTTACATCTAATGGTCTTACCACTTTCTGGTAAATCAACTAGGTTCCAAACTTAGTTATCATACAAGGATTACATCTTACAATTTATGGCATTAAGCCATTTATCTGCCTCGGGGCTAAACATAACCTCTTGATAAGTAGTAGACTCAGTTTAATGCATAAATAAGACCTCACTACTATTAGTAATAAGAAATCCAAATCTCTCAAGTTCATGTCTTACCCTATCAAACCTCTGCAGGCCTTGTGATACCCATGGAGGTTCAACTAGTTAAAGAATTTGTTGATTTCCAACTGGCGGTTAAGTGTTTATTTGTGGTTCTTGAGATTTTTCAAGAATTATTTTATTCCCATTGTCGTCTTTTGAAATAAACTCTTTATCGATAGAGACACCATTTTGAGCAACAAATAATTTGTTCTCGGCAGGATTATAAAAGTAGTATCCTCTAGTTTCTTTAGGATAACTAACTAATACCACTTGGTTGATTTGGCTCAATATATTTCTGAGTTTTCATCAAATAAAAAGCCTCAAAGCCCCGAATCTTAAGGAAAGAAAAACTTGGTCTTTTCCCAAACCACATCTCATGTGGTATTTTATCAACCTCTTTAAAGGGAACAAAACTCAGTGTAAATGCAATAGTTTATGAGGCATAATCTTTAAAGGAAATAGGAAGATATGCATGACTCATCATAGATCGAACCATATCAAATAATGTCTGATTTTTCTTCGAGAAACACCATTCCATTGTGGATTTGCTAGAGGAGTTAACATTGAGACAATCTCACGTTTTCTAAGATGACCATTAAACTCTTGGCTCAAATATTTACCACCCTAATTTGATCGAAGTGATTTAATAGTTTTACCAAGTTGATTTTGCTTAAAAGATTCATATTTATATTTCATCAGTTACACAACCATATTTGGTGAAATCATCGGTGAAAGTAATGAAATACTAATAACCACCTCTAGCAATTATGCTTATATGACCAGATATATCAATATGAATTAGACCTAATAAATCACTTACCCTTTCACTGTGTCTAGTAAAGGGACTCTTTGTCATCTTGCATAGTAAACAAGATACACATGTTTCATATGATTCAAAATCAGATGAATTTAAAAGTCCATCTTTATAGAATTTAAAAACACGTTTCTCATATATGTGGTTGCGAAGAAAATATCAAATGTAAGTTTGACTCGAATTATTTGACTTCAATCTCTTTATATTTATGTTAAGAATAGGAGTTTCTATGGGTCTTTTCTTGTTTAGAATATAAAGACCATCACTTAAACCTACATTCACATAGAACTTGTATTTATGAGAAATGGAGCATTTATGATTCGCAATAATGAAATTAAAACCATTCAAACCCGAACACGAAACTGAAATGATGTTTTTGCTCAAAGCAAGGACATAATAACAATTATCTAAAACTAAAAAAAATCCACTGGGCAAAATTAACTTATAGCATCATACAGCCAATGCAACAACCTTTGCTCTATTTCCGTCCCGTAGGATGGCTTCTCCTTTCTTTAGCTTTCAACTTTTGGTGAGACCTTGCACATTAATATCAATGTGAAACATACATTTGGTATCCAATTCCTAAGAATCGCTAGTAGACAAGTTAACTTCAATAATGTAAATACCTGAAATAGTAGTCACACTACTATTGTTTTTCTTAAGATCTTTAAAATAGAGTTTGCGATTTTTAAACCAATAGCCATGTGCATGGCAGAAAGGACAATTTCCTTATTTTTCTTTATCTTTCTCGGACCATGAAGTTAAAGCTGCCCAAGGCATGACTTGTTCCATAGGCTTTGTGATTGTCACAACGGCCTTGGAATCTTTAGCTTTGCCTTTGGCCTTCTTCTTCATAACTTTTCCTTCTTGAACCATAAACACACTACCAATAGGTTTCTTGATGTCCTGCTCAACAATTTTAAGCATCAAATGCAACTCTAAGATAGACATCTCCATATTATTCATGTCATAGTTCATTACAAATTGTGAATAACTATCGGACAATGAATTCAGGATCGAATCCGTAGCCAACTCTTGGCGTATGAGAAATCCAAGTATGTCAAGATGGTCAATATAACCCTCCATTTTTACAACATGACGCACCCTCAACCATTTTGGAAGAATCAAGGTTCTTGACTATCTCGAACCTTTAATGCCTAGTTCACTGTTTAAAAATTTATTTTAGCATTGTAGCCATATTGTAAGCTTCCATGTGTTCCATGTCCTTCTAAAGTTCAGGAAGCATGGTTACCAACATAATGCATGCAACATTAGTTGAGTCGTTTACATGCTTAGTATGTGCATCCTCCGTGGCTCTTAAAGCATTGGCTAGTGGTTCCTCAGGAATAGGATTATCTAGGACATACAACTTGTGTTCATGTTTAAGAACAATTCTCAAGTTTCGGAAATAGTTAAGATTGTTTTTCTTGGGCAACTTATCCTCTCAAGAGTGGATCGCAGTGATTAGGAATTAGTGTGATTCAAATAGGCCATAGATTTACAACAAAGACTATGCGAAAGTTTATTTTAGTACAGAGGAATAGACTCCTACTAAATTAACAATCCTCCTTAAAACATTATGTTAATTCAAGGGACTAAAATCCTTGTGTCACCTAATTCCAACACGGCTAAAGCATGACATTTTGAATTAGGTTATTTAGGTAGGTAGCAATTACCAATTACATCATCTGTAACTTTTAGTTATTTTTTATGAGATTATGATGTTTTATGTCTTAACATGTTTTATCCACCTAGTGCCTAAAGCCTGAAACCTTTTTGATAGCTTTATCAAGTCAAACCATTTAAAATAATCGAGTAACTGTTACTCAATTTGCCTTACCAAGATAATATAATACACTCTGTGGAGGCGTACCCATATAAAAGTGATCAAAGCCTTGACAAGCGTTTAAGAATGGATGACACTTGACTTAAAATTCGGAAGAGAAGTTTTATTTGTTTTAGTCATCATAATTTAAATAAGATAAATATAATATATTAGAATGCATAAATAGTCACTAAACAAGTAAGGAAATTAAACTTATATTAGAAATCCGCTTAAATTTCTCATTGTTTTAGCCAATCTAATTAAGCTAAATTGTCCACTATTTTAATTTCGTAAAATATTAATTAAAACATTTTAAATTCACTCGGGCCTACCACATATTTAATATCTTATCCTAATCCATTTAGAATTTAAGAAACTTTGAATCTAATCCAATACGAAATTGTTAATATATCACTTATCTTATAGGATTTGTAATTCCTATACGATTACATACTTATCTCCAATCTAATAGGAATATACTAATGGATAACCAGAATGTGATATATGATCAAACACAATTTCGAAATATGGATCATGCATTCAACACCATAATCATATTAACATAATCATGATTTTTATCATGGACACATACATAATTATTGAACTAAAACGATATATGTATTCAACACCAGAATCATATTAACCTAAACATGACTTCTACCGTGAGTAGATAAAATTTTCATCATTCAATGTTAAAAATATATATTAATCAAAATATTGTAAACATAAATACTATCATTGAATCAAATCATGTATATGTATCAATATACAAGAATTAATGACATGCTTTAAACCCAATTCTTAATAACAATTTTCATATAACATATATGTATACCATATATACATTAATCAAGATCATGTTTTCACACATATATCATACATACATCAGAGAAGATATGTAAATGTTTAATAGAGCTTAAGGCTCTATACCACTATTGGGTTGTTGGGATTCATACGCAGCGGAAAACTCAAGACAATTTTGAAAAAACCTAACATGATCGAAAGTAAGTTCCATTAAACTAGATGTACAAAGTAAGCTTTACCTTAATTCATAATTTCCTTCTATGATTGTTCGATTCCAAGACGATCAAGTGCGCATCCTCTATAAAAAACTCATACACGAATTGTGACAACAATTTGGAGTGCTAGCCCCAAGAGAGATAGAAGATGTTCTCCATCTCTCCCAAAGTCTAGAGAACTCAAAAATAGCAAAAATGAAAAATCTTATCTCATTTTGAGGTTTCACCCACTATTTACATAAGTCGATAAGCTCTCACTTAAAATCCTATTCATAATACAGCTATTATATTTAGGCAGTTTAAGCAAATTACACATACGCCCCTATTAATAAGTTATCATATAGCAAATCGTAATGGCTTTTATGTCATGAATTTCATCATATAAAATTTATTACTTTGGACCAATTGAAATTGCACAAAGCCACTCTTTAAGTGTGACCCAATAGGTTCATGCGATGTTGGAAGTAAACCAAAACCAATTTTAGAACACAATTTATAAGCAGTCTCTAGAAAGGCATTGTGACTACCCAAGTAACATGAATAAAAATTGAAATAACCTTGTGAATAACATATGTCATATCTTTTGTCCTGCAATATCCTTTGATTAAACGTAAGGCATTGAACGTTACCCTTAATGTTCAATCATACTAGTCTCGATCTTTAGTTAAACTGAGAACATCCAAGCGACATTGATCCTATCAATTTGCCTGGACTTGGCCATTATTAGTCTATCATATTGAGGGATCCACTAATATCTCTCTCTATACGAGAGTGACAAATTATATCTTGATTACACACCTTCACATATTATTCACATGGTAACCAATCACAATCCTTATAATAGTTCGGTTAAAGACAACATCTGATTGTGTCAAATTACCTATTATGAGTAATATTTATGATTTTTTATGTAGTATTCTCATAGCGGATAGGCCTAGTACCTTGTTCACTAAAAATGCTCATGACCTCGATTAGTATCCGTATACGAATGATCATCACATGACAATCTATCAAGATTCACACTAGTTTTTATTCATTATAGTTCCTAGTGTAATGACTAACTAGGGACATTTAGGATATTTCCACAACCATCCATTGATTTTAATATATGGTAAACATGAAATCGCTTATAATAAATTAGCAAATGAAAATCTATATTTTATTAACTAAAATTATAAAATAAATAATGTTTCTAGATTGAACTATGACACATGCCCCAACGTGAACTTATAAAAAGGTGATCAGGAAGCGTGTAATGACCCAAATTAATCGAACTAGGATTAGCTTTAATCTCGGGGATTAACGGCATAATTTGGGCATTACGTGACAACTCTGTTGACTTAGACACGAGAACCAAGGGAATATTTTATTTATGGATGATGGTTGGGTATATGTGGTGTTTCAAATCAATGTTATTGTATTGCACCACATGTTTGTATACTGTTATCAGTCGAGTTAGTATGGTGGGGAGTTCCTCGAGGTACGTGTCGAGGTGCAAGGCATCGAGTACCATATGGTTTAATGAGGTTTAGTGAAAGTAGTTAAATCAAATGATAATAAGCCTATAGTTTGAATTAAATAATGTGGGCCTTTAAGGGATATCTAAATGATCTTTATGAGTAAATCTAGGATAGTAGTGGGCTATTGGAGTCATTAAGTGATGTGTTACTACATGAACAGAGACTACAAGATAATCCTCGATATGGATGGCACACTTAATCAAGACGAAACATATATATCAAGTGAGTAGGATTTTCTTCTCCACTAATTCATAAATTCATGAAATCTTAAGAAAAATGGAGATTTAGGAGTGATTCATAGCCTAAATTGAGCAGTTAGGAGGTCAAATAAGAGGATCAAACTGAGGTAATATTCATCTTCATCTTCTACACATTCCAATGAACCCACTTTTGAGTATTTTTATATAGTTTGAATTTAAGGTTTAGATCCCTGGTTTTTTGTGAAAAAAATATTAATTATAAATAAAATGACCATTTCCTTTGAGAATTTATCACTGATTTTGCATGAATTGGTGATTTGATGAATTTGGGAAAAACTAGTGGATTCATGGGATTTGAGGATTTTGATGTATTTGATGTTTTGATATCGATTGAAATGATATTTCAGAGTCACTATTTGTTTGAAGAGTGTGTAAACTCGGTTAGGTTAGCTAATTGGGACGGGAAGGACAAAGTTCTTTGACTCGAGAATTCTTTAAGACATAGCAATTAGCGTGCTAACTCAGTCGGTTGCACTTAGCTATTTTTCAAATGAAGAATAGTAACACGCTAGACAAATCGGCCCACGCACTAACACTTCCTAGCACGCTAGACAGTCACATTAGCCCGCTAATAACATATGAAATTGAATTTGAAGGGTTGGTTTTGGGATTTTTGACTTAATACATACCCAAACATTTATAATATTACTAAATATGTGAAAATTAGACTTCGGGGACGTAGGGGGACTGTGGCTCGGGTATTAGGAAGCTAGTCGGGTCGGATTTAGGAGCCTGATAAGTCGGAGCATGGATAGAGGTGCATAAACCTATTGGAATGCCTCATAAAATTCATGGTTTTGTTCATTTATATCGGATTACATGCGTGACCATTGGTTGCCACCCATGGGGTTTCACTCTTATTTCGATTTGTGTATACATTAGTTGTGGCTAAATCGCTTACTTGGGTTACTTGTGTTTAATGCTCATGTCGACGATAATAGAATATATCTATGACTGTTGGTAGGGATGTAAGATGTTCATTTGATTTGAAATAACATCTGGAAGGATTCATCCATTCACCATAGTTTGGATTAAGCCACTTTAAGCTTATAAGCATATGCGTGGTTCCCATCCTATTTTATCAGTTACTGGTTGTATAAGGTCAGGGTTTTCTCGTAACTCTATGGTTGTTTATTTATGAATGCTTTATTTTTTAGCCTATTTATTAAGTATGTGTTGTTGGTTAGACACTTCTAGTTTTTCTTATCATATGCTGCCTACATTTAGGGGAATATGATTTACTAGTGGCAGAGGTCATATTCGCATGTCTCCTTGTTTACTAGTATTATTTCATGAATATTGTGTAGACTTCTTTTGGGATTTCACCAACTTGACTCGTCACTATATTTGTTGGGTGATCGAGTATAGATCCTTCAACGAGCAAAGGCAAGGGCAAGGGCAACGACAAGGGCAAAGAGGTCTTAGGTGACTACCTTTGAGGTAGTGACGCCAGCTCTTGCGTGAATATATTATGTTCTGGGAGTGTATAACACTGAATACATGTGTATGGATCTTTTGTTGTTTTTAACTTTCATTTAATATATAAATGATATCTTTTTACTGGGTTTTACCACTACTTAAGCTTGTTAAATATTGCATAACATACTCATTTAAAGACTTCTGCAGTAAAATTGTAATATGACTTTGATAAATTGATTAACAGGCTAATTAAATCTTTAGAACTTATTTATAGATGAATTAGTTAATCTAGTTTTAGTTGGAAAAATGAAAGCAACCAGTTAGCGCGGGCCATGATGTGACAGGGCTTGGTGACGTGGGATGCAACATGGTTGGTCCCATGATGGCCTCGATGTTTAGGGCCGGTAAAGTTTGGTATCAAAGTGAGGGTCAAGGATGCCTTAGGAATAGTTTAAAGAAAGAGAACGAAATTTAAAAGAACAAACATTAGAGTGGAAACTCAAAGATCTTGACTTAGAATCATATTTGGGAAGCAAATGTAAGTCGGGTAGCGATAGGGTTTATATATGTGTTATGTTTTTTATTATATATTATATACACTTATATGGAAGGTGATCCGACTCTTGATTTTTTATGTAGATCATGATGGAGGATCAGTCAACTCCACCTACTACAGATATTGGTCAGATGAATGATTAGACTAGAAATGAGGCTTTGGATCCAACAATAGTTGTGCAATTAGTAGCTCACGATAGGCAGTTTGAGCTATTGATGGATATGACGTGCACATAAATAGCAACAATTGCATCATTTGCCAAGATCTTGTACAGAGCATGACTGACATGATAGTTGCTCCAACAATTGCATCAACTATTCAGACTGTACCGACTCATACAGTGGTAGATGAGACTCCGGCAGTGGTTGCTGCACCAATAGTAACACATTATGAGACGCAAAGTGATACGTCATTATAGACATACATGTTTGGGACATCGATGAAAGCAAATGTAAAATTGGTGAGAAAGTTCATTAAATTCGATCCCGAATATTTTCATGGAGGCGGAGACATGGAGGCAGCCGGGAAGTAGCTGATTTTGCATCAGAGATCACAAAGCCATTGCGGATTCAGGAAAGCATAAAAGCTAAGATATATGTGCATATACTGATAGGGGATGTTGCCATGCGATAGACAACATACGTAGATACTTAAATAAATCTAATGAAATGGGCATATTTGAGAGAGTTGTTTTATGATCAGTATATACCAAATGAGGTGAGGTTGAGACTGAGAGAAAAGTTTGTAGCTTAAGACATGGTATTTGGTCAGTGATAAAGTACATGGACGTGTATCGATACTTAATACAATTTGTATGGATGTCGTAGGCACCAAGAGACTACAGATATATTACTTCTTTTGAGGTTTAATTGAGGACATATCCAGAGTAGTTATTTCATATGAAGCCTAAACACTGCAAGAGATGTATCATATAGTGCTTACCCATTAAACACAACCGATGAAGAGGGGCAAAAAAGAAATAGAGATCGAGATGACGTAAATGATAGATGGTACGACCAAGGCCATAGAGATGATGATCTGGCAATTATACCTACACTACCCATGCCGTCGTAGTGAAAAACGTAGGACCAATGAGGCATGGACAAGAGATCGAAGGGTTAGGGACAGAGGTCATGGAGTCGACCGGCAAGACTATGATAAAAGATCACATGTTGGCGATGTGGGCAGGAGGATCATGTCAGGAGAGATTGTTCACGAAGATCGACAACTGCGGCAGTAGTGACACCGGTGCAGACTCACATATCGGTGCATGTAGAGAATGAGCCTTATTGAGAGACATCCCAACAGCGGGTTTAGGGTATGTAATTTAAAATCTTGAATAATTATAGTTAAGGTTCATGCATGCATGGTAGATTATGGTAGTACGATGGTATGTTATATTAGATTATGATAGGTTATGGTATGGCATATGATTATCATGGTGAACTAAAGTAGGTTGTGGTTTGGCATGAGACTGTCATGGTGTGTCATGGTTGGCTTTGACTATTATGTTATAATACATAATAGGAGAGGTTCATGGTTACCTAGTGTTAGGTAACTGGGCTAGGGAAACTTATGCACATAATCGAGCTGAGAATAGGTTGTAGAGGTGTTGGAGAGCGTAACGGATTATGATCACCTTGACAGCATACGCCTATGTCTCAGTGCAACACTACATTCCCCGCAATGGAAGTGGTGGGGTGTTCAAGGGACCATAGAATGGTACTATAAAGGTGTGAGGCGTGGTCACACAAGGATAGGATAGTTACACCAGATCTTCCTCGAGATCTAAATTTTGGTGATGAAATTTCTCGTAGATAGGAAGAATTTTGATCGCCCAAGTTAATTCAACTAGGATTAACATTAATCTCTAGAATTAATGGTCATAATTTAGCCGTTACACGGGCAGCTCGCTTGACTCGGATATGAGAACTAATAGAATAAGTTATTTATTCAAGGACCCTGGATAGGGTATTGGGGAGCTAGTTGAGACAGATTCAGGAGTCTAATGAAGTGGGTGTTAAGGTGCGTAAACCCATTTGAATGCCTCATAGAATTCATGGTTTTGCTTATAGTTATCGAATTATATGTGTGGCTGATGGTGGCCACACATAGGGTTTCACTCTTATTTTGGTTCGCGTATATATTGGTTGTGGCTAAATTGCTTGCAAGAGTTACTTATGTTTAGTGCTCATGTCGACGGTTGTATAATATATCTATGACGATCGAGAGGGATCTAAGATGTTCCCTTAACTTGAAATGGCGTCCGGAGGGGTTCGTTTAATAACTATTGTTGGGGTTTACCCACTTTAAGCCTTTAAGTATATATGTGGTTCCTATCCTATTTTTTTAGTTATTTGTTGGTTTAGGTCAGGGTTAATGCTTTGTTTTTAAGCTTATTTATTGAGTATGTGCTATTGTTTAGAAGCTACTATTTTTGCTTGTTGTATATTGCCTACATTCGTGGGAATTCGATTTACTTTTGCCTCAGGTCATATTTGCATGTCTCCTAGTTTAGTAATTTTATTTCTTGATTATTGTGTGGACTTTTCTTTGGATTACACTCACTGGACCATTTGTATTTGTTGGGTGACCGAGTGCAGATCCTTTAATGAGCAATGGGTAAGGAGGTATTGGGCGACTACCTTGGAGATAGATGCTAGCTCATGTATTACTAAAGTATTTATGTATTTACTATATTGGGTCTTGGGGACTGTAGAACACTGAATTCATGTATATGGATCTTTTGTTGTATTTATCTCGCCTTTGATACATACATGGTATCTTTTTGTCAGGTTTTTCGATGAGAGCATTGTTAAATATTCCATTACATATTCAGTTGAAGACTTCTGTTGTAGAATTGTAATATAAATTGATATATTGATTAACGGGCTAATTAAATCATTAATACTTAAATAGAGATGAATTAGTTAAACTAATGTTAGTTGTAAAAGTGTAAGAAACTAGTTAGGTCACAGAGCGTCAAAGGTAAGCAGGCCATGACGTGGCAGGGCTTGGTGACATGGGATGCAACATGGTGGGTCCCACATTAACCTTGGAGTTTGGGGCTACAACAATGCGACTTTTCCTATTCTCATTCGGTGGAAAAGTTAAATCTTGGTTCTAAGGAATAAACACAGTAATTTTGACCTCATGGGTAGAAATCAAAATAAGATTTCTTGGCAAGTTCTTTTCCCAAGTGAAGGTTAGTGAAAAGAATTTTTAGATTAACTAGTTTAAGCAAAAGATATTTAGTGATTAACTAGTTCAGGCAAGAAGACATTGAGTCTTTTGGCAAGGCTTGGGAAAAAATTAAAGAGATGTTGAGGAGATATCCAGGATATGGATATGTGGAATGGGAATAACCCTAAGTTTTTCTACTATGGGATGAACCACAACATGAGAACACTAGTAGCTGTCGCAACAAGTGGCTCTCTACTTACTAAGGATGAGGATGGAGCATTGGACCTCCTTGTTCTTATGTCTCAAAATTTCATTACCGGTACTCATATCATAGTAAAGAAACTAATAAGCGAATATGAGATTGACTTGTAGGCGGTAATCTTTGCACAGCTATCAAATCTGAGTAGTCAAATGGTGAAACTTTAGATGGGACACCAAGGTCCACAAGTAGAAGATCAATTTATTAATCACCAAGGCATGGTAGTTAACTGAATGGACAAATAATAGGGAATGGAGTATGGAGACATCAACTTCATGGATAACCAAGGCTACGGGAACAACTTTAGGTCAAGAGGAATAGCTCCTTAACTATTTTATCTAGGATACAACAACAACAACCTGAACTTCTCTTACAAAAACTCTGATAATGCACAAAAGTTACCTCAAGGAGCAACAAGTCCATTACGGTAAGCTCGGTAGAGCAAAAATATGACTTTTTTTATGTCGAATGAGAAATATTTGCTAGCCATGGACATGAGCAATAGCGAACACTATAAGAGCACGATAAATATATGGAATAATGCAAGCCATTAAGAGGATGGATGATGAGCAATCACAATCCATCAAGAATTGAGAAAAAAAACTGGTCAACTTGTTATAGCCATGAACTCGAGTAGCCAAGACAAGAACAAGTGATACACAAGCCAAAATATGTCAACAATTTGGTTAAGATGAATCATAAAGAAATGGATGAGCATGGAATCTAAGTGAGGTAAAATGAGCTTGATGGTTTCAAGAAATAAATAGTCAATGCCTTAAAAAAAAAAGGTAGCAATAATGGAAGTGCAAGGGAAAAGATGAAGGACTTTCCAAAGAAGACAAAGAAATTACATCAAGTTAGTTGTGAAGAAATCAGAATCGAAGCTTAAACCCATCCCGCGACTTCAACTTATGAAGAGGACAAATCCTGTAGAGATAAACATACCGATAAGCATTGACATGCACCTATTTAGAAATGTCTTATGTGATACAGGAGCCTTAGTTAATGTCAAGCCACTAATGGACATGTTGCACACTGACTTGAAGATCACTTGTTCCGATATGATGAATTTGCAAGTACCTAATGGTAACTTGATACCTACTATATGAAAAGTTTTGAATGTGCGTGTGAAAGTGGGTAGATTCACATTCATCATGGATTTCAAGGTCATGAATCATAATATAGACAATGATGTGACTATAATACTTTGACGACCATTCTTGAATAATACCAAAGCAAATTTGTACACAAAAAAGGGAAGATCACGATGAGTATTGATGAGGACGATGATGCTGAGAAGGTTGTCTTTGTTGTTGGAGAAGTAGTACATCCGAATAGGAAGGACATCGTAATCTCTTATTTGTAGATGGAGTTTCTCGATTTAGACTTGAACTAAATAAGCAAAAAGGCATCAAGTTAATGATGTGATATCAAGTGCTACTAGGAGGCAACCTACTTTTTTAAATTTTAAGTTTTGGAATTTCAACAAGTATTCAGTTATTTAGTTTAATAATTACAATTAACAAGTTTTAATTCTAAATTTTAAAAATTTATGTAGAATGTGCGAGAACGACCATTTGTCGGGTATTGATTCATAATAACATAAATGTCTTGCTAACTTATTTAAAGAGCAAAAAAGAGTAAAGGAGTTTAAAGAGGTGAAGGTAAGGTGCATGAACAAATAAAAGGAAACATTTATTAATTTTTATATATTCATCGATTTTATGTAGTTATGAAACATTGTGTGAGTTGGATGAGCACCGAAGAAAAATTAGCGAAAATAATATATGCGAGGATGTTGGCATATGGTTCGACGCCATGGGTATTACCCACGACACCATTGGTATAGGCCACAACAACTAGAGGGCAGCATGCATGAAAATTAATAACACCCCACTGTGTCGTTGATGCGATGGTGGTGTCGGGGTCATTTTATAGGGTTTAAACCCACTTTTACACCATTTTTCATACTTGTACTAAAACCCCACCATAACTGCCAAGCATGCATCCCTCTAGAACCAAAGTATGATCATTTTCAAGTGAGATTAAAAAGTTTCTAGTGGTTGAGTGTGAAAGAAGTAAGTGCATTATGAATTTGCACAAGTTGGAGAGCTAGGGATTGGATTTTTAGAGTTTGAGTTCAAAGAGATCTCGGGTTCTAGTTAGTGAGAAAAGTGAGAGGGCTTTGATTGAAATAAAACATGGAGGAATGTTCTACACCGAAACTAAAATCCGTCATTCAGGTAAACTAAAATCCGACATTGAGGTATGTTTACAATTTTGTCTAGTTATGCTTTGAATTTTTGAAAATCTTTATGAAATGTATGAAATTATGGATTTGTGGTTGTAAGATAGGTATTGCAAGATTGTGTGAATGTTGCGCATTAATGTTACTCATGGAGACTTAGTTGAAGTTTTTGCAATTATTTGGCGTGTGCATGATCCATGTGATATGAATTTTGATTTTTAGGTGATTTGAAGACCAAGATGCATTGCATTGTTGTTGCTTAGTTGTTTGAAATATGAAGAAATGGCAAGAATAAGGAAACAACTTAGCCAAATTAGAGAAAATGATTTTGAGGCCTTTATCTTAATAAACCCAAAACAAGAGGATCCTAGACCTTTTAAATCCAAAATTTCCAATTGTAAAGATGGCAAGGACAAATATGAGAAAATCTTACATATGAGTTCATTTCTAATTGATGGATAAATTTGTCGATCAAGTACAATAAAAGATGAATAATCTAATTAGGTGACGAAATTTGGAGCAACTTACTCAAGATTATTGAAAAAATAACATTAAAAAAGTAAGTGGGATTATTTTTGAATTTTATGCTAATGCAAAGTTCACGAATAAGGATGAGCCAGTCAAGGTGAGAGGGATTTTTGTTTCCTTTAATATACGTGAGATTAATACTTTCTATGGGTTAGAGGAGATAAGTTTGTATGGATCAAACCGACTTTCATAAAGAAATTATATGAGAGACCTCGTAACTTATACCTTTTTAGAGCTGTAGAGAACCATTAGCTATCCTAGGACGATAAGGATAGGTCAAGAAAGCCGAGAATGTGCTTAAGCACATAAAAAATGGGGTGTTAGAAATGTTTATAGAATATGGCAACATTTCCTTATTGCATCGCTATACCCACTTCTTTGCAGGGCGAGATCAACAAGCTGAAAGCGGCTTGTCTTTATGTGATTACAAAGAAAGGGAAAATCAACAACAAGGAGGTAATTTACTATAGTATGAGGGAGTCAATCATGTTAGAAAGGGACAACAAGTTTTTGTTTCTTATCTTGATTACTCAGATGTGCTTGAAGGCTGGAGTGAGATTAAGAAATGATGAACATTTCAATATAGAGCCCCAACCAACCATGGTTGAAGCTTTTATGCTCACACCGAAATCATCACCTTGTTATCAAGATTCCATGGAGGGTCAAGAAATAGCACCAACAACATAATAAGCCCGAGAGCTAGAAGATGAAAGATATGGAGAAGAGGAGGACCAATAACAATAGGGATTTACTGAAGCATAAGATTGGAGAACATGACTTGGATGGTCTTGTGGTCGTTCCACCACTTCTTCCACTGTAGGCACCAATACTACTCTTAGAGGACTTGACTATAAGGTAGCAGAATCTATGGGTAGTAGAGATGCAAAAGTAGTATTAAGAGGATACGACGCATTACCACGTAGTTCTGTAGAGATATGAACATGATATAGAAAGAAGAGAGTAATATCGAAAAAACGAGAAGCATTTTTTTCTTGTGGTTTGTTGATCATCAGTGGAACTTAGCTAGGTATGAGAAGAGCAGGCGAATTAGACATATTGATAGGTCATTAGGCTTTCTAGCAACACTAAACTTTGTGTTCAATCCAGATTTGGTGCATAGCAGGAGAATGGAGCATCCATTGGCACCATCCTATGCTACATCTGATGTTGTAGATGATGAATACACACAGTCCTTAAGTCAGTGTATAGGAATCCTTTAGACATGGGAAGTTGAGAGTAACATTGATAGCATTAGTTTTTTTTTTTAGAATATTTAGTTACTTATGTAGTTTTTTCAATTTTATGTTTAGTTTAGTTTAATTTATTATATAATGTTTCCTATCATGAATGTTTGTGGTGTTTGTGTTTTCATGTTTCAAGTTTACTTTTAAACCTTGAGGACAAGGTTAGGTTTAAGTTAGAGGGCATCCACACTACACTACACTATGTAAAATGGTACGATAGGCTGAGAAATAAGGATAAACACTAGATGTATGATCATTTATATTATAATTTCAACCAGTTAAGGTGGAAATCAAGATAGTATATAAATTTTTCATTTTATTTACTATATGAGTTTTTAAGTAGTATAGATTAAGTTCTATATAGTTTTATGTAATAAATAGTACTTTGTATGTTCATGTCTTTAAATGTGGATAAGTAGATTAAAAGTATCTTGTCGATATGAAACTTAAGAGTGTATTTTTGATTTTTAAAGAAGAAAAAATGAAATGTGGTAAACAATGGTGTAATTGAAACTTAGAGTTAGGTAAGAACTTGAACTTGAAACGAAAGCAAGAAATAAGAACACTTCTTGTGAAAAAGTTAGATCTCTAAGAAGTGTGAATCTTACATGAAAATATCAAGCAAATAAAGACTTAGTACAAAGAGGAGAAGAAATAGGCATTTTGAATTAAAAGTTGGAGTTAACTTTATTTAATGAATGTAAGAAGTGCTAACTAGAGTTTTAGAAATAAAAAAAAGGTGATAGAATTCTACAAGTTATATGGGAAACGGAGCAGAGAACTTGACGGTTGGAGAAAGTAAAGAAGAATGATGTCCATAAGAAAAAGAGAAGGGACTATGAAAAATTATAAAATAAAAAGAGAAGAAGAATGAGAGAAGAAAAATTAAAAAAAAAAAAGATAGAAGCAAACTAAAACTCTTCAAAGAAAAGATTTAACTCGAGTGCAAGTAGCTGATTCAGTTAAGTTTTAATTCCAACTATGTGAAATCCTATAGAATCTTGAAGTACTAAAGTCTACCAAAGATAAGTATGATATATGCTTATTTGTGAATTCCTGAGCTTAATGAGAAATGTTGAGATTACATACTTGATACTTGACTATTGAAATGAAACAAACTTCTGAGTAGTGATGGTTTTTAGTAATGATCTACTTTTGTGTTTTGAAAGTGAAGTTATATGAGTCGTTAATGCTACATATATTAAAATTACAAGTTTTTGCAAATAAAAGCTCTTGAATGGATTATTAATTTGAAAATTAGTGAATTATAGGATACTCCATGAACAATGTCAATTGAACAACAATTAATTATTAGGAGACTTAGTAGAATACACTTTTGCTCGGACGCATAGAATCCTAAGTTTGAGGGTATTTGATAAGTTATTATTTATACTTTTATATAGGGTTAGTTTAAAAGTATATTTAGTATAATTAACCTTAGATTAGCTCTAAATCATGTTGTATTATTTCATTTTTAGAGAATTAAGGTGTAAAGGAAGGAATTGAGCTAAAACGAGAAGAAATAGAGCAAAAACCCATGAAAACAATGTTGGGCCGTGGCCACACTTGGCGACTCTGTAGGAAGGAAAGGCACAACATGGGATGGAAAGGCACGATGTAGGAGAGATGAGAAAGTGAAGAAAACTAGGTTTGGAGTTCCGATGCAGTAGCATCAATATGGCATACATGGGATGGTGCCATGACATTAAACGATAGTGCTAAACGCGCAAAAAATAGAAAGTTGTAGTTTCAATGTAAGTTAAATTGTAAAGTAGGATTTGTAAGTATTATAGGGCGTATAAATAGGAATTAGGATGTGGTAAACTCATCGCATTCATACTATTAGCCACCATTATATTAATTTAGCATAAGTTTTAATTTAAGTTTGAGTATTATGAAGGTTTGTGTGAAGAAAACATTAAAGCCTTCACGTTTACAATCAAGTTTGGTTTCATTGGTTTAATTCAAGGATATATTTTATATTCATCTTCCATTTGCAATGATTTCAATTATGAATTGTGATTTGTGTGTTTCACTTAAGTGTGAATAGTCTATTTATCTTAGGGATCAATAGATGTTATGCTATGAATGCTATGCTTGGAATATGAATAAAAATTGAATATAAAAAGTGTAATGGTTAGAATTTGAATTGATTCTGAGTGTAATATTTTAGACATCTTGATCACGTGTTTAATGAACTTAGGTTTTAGGAGTTATCATAGCCATTGAAGCTTTTCATCCAGACACGAACATGACAACTGTAAAATACATAACATCGAGCGATAGATATTGATTTCGGAGGCACTAATAGTTTACTTAGTTGGTTATGAATCCAAAAAATTGGAAATTAAGGCAATGTGGAGCTTACGTTATTTACACCGATTAGTGGAATTCTAGTTTGAACATTAGAAGTCTTTTCATTAAGACAATGGGTTGAAGTGGATTTCAAGGAAATCTATCTCTTCTAATTAGGCATTGCACACAACATATTAAGATGTAAAAGTGGTTGAAAAGCGAAATATTAAATTACCTAAGTATAGTCATAAACTAAGATATCTTTAATATAAGAGTTAAAGTAAGTTTACATTGATTTATTATATTAGTTTACTTTGTATAAAACTAATTGAAAAAGGATTTCTTTAGCAACTGTTCAAAGTTAAATATGTTATTAACTAGTGCGAAAACCTTTCCTTAAAGATGAAATCCGTGATCAACATAAATTGATTTCTCTATTAGTCCAAGCTAGCCATTATACTTGCGGTACGCATCATCTAAAAAATCAATTGCCTTTGAGTACTTAGATCAATATTTCATTGCTTAAGGAGCCATTGTTTTTTGTTTTTGTTTAGTGCTTTATTGTTCATGGCTTTGGAGAAGAATTGAGGATTCAAAGTATTTATTCCAGAGTATTTCTCTATGTTTTTTATTTATATTATTGCGATGTTATTTATGAATGTGAGTGAGTAGTTTATTAATCTAAACAAAGTCTGGACATGAACTAGATCTTTTTTGCAATGTAGTTTTGATAAGATGATTATGTGATTATGTTGTAAACCAATCGTATTCTTTAATTCAATAATTTAATAGATTATTATTTGTGAATTTTAATCATGAACTTTGTATGGCATGCATAATCTAGAATGTGTATCATTATTTTTGTATTCATGATCTAGTTTGAAGTAGTAACTATGATTGTTTGAAAGGTCTATTATCGTTTAAATGTCCTATGTGAATGGTTGTTAACTTACTTATGATATGAGTTTAATTATCTAGGGTATTTTATAAAGTATGCTCCATACTATATGATTGAACTAACATGTTTAAATGTAAAATATATTGATGTTGCATTATTTTGGATGTCTGTTTAGATGTTTATTTATTATTAAATAGAATCGATTTGAATATTAGTGAATTGGAATTGTGATAGTTAAGTAAGTTTAATTAATTTAGTCAATTATTATAATGTTATAGACTGGATTTGTGATTTTTAATTCTAGTTTTAATTAAATTACTTAAATTAACGTTAAAGTAGTAATAAAAATCATTGAAATACCTTTTTCTCGGAGAACTTTGAATAATTCGTGTGGAGACGGTCCCACTCATCACTGCTACAAACAGTAAGGATATATGAGAAACTTATTGTACATGCTTGATACATGTCCATAGTTGTGGTACTGCAGCCTAAGACATCTAATATGGATAATTAGTCAAGGTCATTAATTAGTTAATGGTCTTCCTAAGTGCACATACAAGAAACACAAGGAATATGAAAGGTGTATTCTTGGCAAACAAGTGAAATTGTCTTTCAAGAAAAAAGTAGCTAGTGATGTAACTAGAGAATTAGAACTAATCCACATAGATTTGTTTGGACCTACCTAAACACAAAGTTTAGGAGGAAAATCTTATTGCTTTTTTTATTGTTGATGATTTCACTAGATACATAAGGGTTTACTTTTAAGCACTTAAAAAAGAAGTGTTTGAAGTGTTTGTCAAAATTTTTGCATTAGTTGAGAATGAAGAAGGCTATACAATTACATTCATTAGAAGTGATAGGAGTGGTGAGTTTTATGCAAGACAACAGTGTTCACATCAACTCTCTTCATTTAGAACACCATAACAAAATAGAGTGGTTGAAAGAAAAAAAGGACTCTTCAAGAGATGTGTAGAACCATACTAAATGAGTACAACATAGCTAAGCACTTTTGGGCCGAAGCCATTAAGACGACATGCTATGTCTTGAATAGGATAAATGTTCTAAAGCATGAAAACAAGACCGCTTATGAACTATGGAAGAGCCAAAAGCCTAACATTGGTTATTTAAAGCACAAGATTGCTTGTTTTTTCTTTCTAAACCAATATATGCTCGTAAGGAAAATTAGTACATATAAAAGACGAATCACAGTCGTAAAAATGAAAGATGATAAAAATCGTAATAGGATATATTTCAAAGATTTATGTCATTTTGTCAACAACAAGGATATACACTAAAAGCTTTATTACAATACATTTTGTGAATGGCTTAATCCTTTTGAACAAAGAGTATTAGATATCGTTTGTGATGGATCATTATTTGATGGTACACCAACTTTAGCAAAAGAAACTATTAATAAAATGGGTTAGCAAACTAAGAAATTTGGTGAGAAGACCTACACATCAAGAAAGAAACTTTATTAAGTTAATAATAAAAGAAGTAATACATTTAATGAAAAAGTAGATAAGTTTTCTAGCATATGGTTAAATTACAATTAAAAGATAGATCAAATCAAGTGAAACCTTATGAATTTTGTAATTAAGTTATACGTCCTTTAGATCTGTGTCCTACGTTACAAGAAGATAATAATGAAAAGGTCAACGCGCTTTTGAACCAATATTCTACTCCTCCTAAAAATCAATATAATAAAAATAATTACTACACTAGAAAACAAAATTCAAATCTTAGCTATGGTCTACAAAATCAAAACTATACCACTTATAGTCTAAGAGCACCAATACCATCTACGCTAATTCAACAACATCAACAAGCTATTCGACCTATATAACCAAATTTAGAAAAATATTACATAATTTTATGATCCAAAGTCATAAAAAATTTACGCAAATATCTCAAAATCTAATTAAAACTTATACATCTATTAACAAGATGAAAGTCAATTAAATTATATGAATCTAGAAATTATTAAGTTAAGTAATCATACTAAAGGATCTACTCAAACAAATCCTACTAATCAAGCACAAGTGAAAACTTTATTTTGCAATAATGAAAATGAAACAAATACACCAGAACAGATACGTATAAGATTTAAAAAGAAAAAAATAAAGTACTTAAAATAATAGGACAAGAAGAAGAAGAGATAATTGTCAATGTCATTCCCACCAAGGAATGGATGGTTGAACAATTGAAATATACATCTTTTCCTAAAAGGTTAAACTTATCATATTTAGCTAGAGTTGAAGCTTATGAAAAATATTTACAAAATCCTGAATTAATTAATCAAGGGAAATTAAATAATATCCTTTAAGAATTGAATGAAGAAATACATTCTACTTCTCCCGTTCCAAAATGATTAGCAGATGCAAGGATGAAAGAAATTAAATAAGATATTTCATAATCATTTAAGAAAACCTAAATTAACAAACTTTTAATGAAATCAATAATGAGGAAGTTTTTTTTAAGAATTCTCTGAATCTTAAGACAACGTTTTTGACGAATCTAATGGGAATTTAAGATAAAAGGTGTCGTATTTAACAAAGAAAAAGATGCTTGAGAAATTCTTCAACCCAACAAAGTTAGTCTTACCTATCAGAATAGGAAATTCTTTTATTAAACTTTCTATGTGTGATTTCGAAGCATCAATTAATGTATTAAAATTAAATTTTATGAATCATTGAAAATATAATCGTTTACTAATACGCCTATTAATCTTACTTCAATAGATAATACAATTATCAAACCATATGGATTATTAGAAGAAGTTTAAGTACAAGTACACAACTTAGTATTTCAAGTCGACTTTTATGTCATTGAAATGGGAGACTCGATGTCACCCAATCTTCTACCTATACTGTAACGTCCCTAATTTTCAAATCTATAATATAGTCCCAACATAAAAATAAATTAATAGATATGCAAAGTATTTATGCATTGGTGTGACTAATGCGTGTATTATATGACACCTAGTTACTTAAAGGTAGAATTAGCCTAAGTGAAAGGAAAAGGGAACCATTAAATGATGTAAATTAAGAATAATGGCAAGGACTATAAATATATATGAGGGCATATATGTAAAAGACATAAAAAGATGAGACTTAATGTGAGCTCTAGGATCATCCTAGCGCTTAAGCTCATCTTGATGAGATGAAGTGTTAAACTTAGTCCACCAAACCCTAGTTTCTCTAACAAGCTATACAAACCACTTTTAGGGCTTCTACCCACTATTTTTTGAATAAGCTATGGGAGAACTTGAGAAGAGAACCCTATAAAGCTTTATTGGAGGATTTGGTGGAGGAGAGGGAACTCACATCAAGTGCACACAAACTTTGGTAAATCATTCATTTTCCTTCTCTAATATTCCACTCTTTGATTTGATACTTTTATAAGGTTAAGGTGGGAGATGAATCATGAAATTTGGGTTTTGAGTATGTAATCTCGGATTTGTGTTGTATCCAATGTTTCCAAGTGGGTTTATAAGGGTTTTAATGTTCAAATGTTGTTCTTCACTTTCCCAATGGTAGTATATGTGGATTGGGAGCCTTCCTTGATGAATTGATGCAAATATGTGAAGAACACATAGGTTTTCATGATATGTATGTGTTGAATCCGAGATTGGTGGTGGTGGCTATGGTTTTGATTGTGGAGTACTTTGATTTGCAAATCCGTCGAACTTTGATGGTTTTGTAAATTATCTGTTTTCAAGTTTTCAACAAAAACAATTAATAGATTGAGCCTTGATGTTTTTATATCAGGTCGATAGTTTTGTCGTTAGAAAATGTGTTTTAGGAACTATTTACTAAATCTTCAGCTAAGGGAATGTCAGGGAAGGTCTAAGGGAGTTTCATGGGTTGTCGGGACTCAATCAGAGATTCGGGGGGCAAACGGCCCTTACAGTGCCGCGACTGGCATCATTGCAAAATCGCAGAGTTTACCTCCACTTTAAACGACAATAATTTCTTCGTTCTAACTCCGATTTTGACGTTTCAAAAACCGTTGGAAAGCTTATGGAAATCTTAATAACATGAGATTTATAAAAAACAAAAAATAAGTTTTTACCTTATTTAAAAATGTGTTGAAATTTGAAAGCACCATTAAGGTCTTAAATGCGAGTTCGAGTACAAACTTCGAGTATGGGCCTACCCATGGTCTAGAATTCTTAATAAACTTATCCTAGAATTTTGTGAACCTAATAAAGTTTGTATAAAATATAGATACTCGAGGAACATCGTGAGAACTCATAGAAGGTTAAAAATTAGGATTTAGCGGCGTTTGAGGTAAGTGGGGTTTACTCTATTATCAACCATGCCTTGCTAGTAGATATGTTATGATTTTATTTCAGTAATTGGTTTATGAATTACTTGGGATTTGTATGATATCTTTCATTGATACGTTGCTTAATCATGTCCTTTTTTGTTACTCTATCTGTTGGATGCCTGTGGAACTGATATATGTCGAATGAATATAATTGGTACTGTGGTTTGAAATTCGGAACTGATATATGTCGAATGAATATACTTGGTACCGTGGTTTGAAATTCGGAGGCATCTAGTGCCTCCTCCGATATGACTCTACGAAGTTTTGCTGGACTTGTGGTGTAGGTAATAAGAGGTTCAGACTTGTGAACATCATGTTGTCTAAACTTCACTGTTGGGGAAGGATAAGCTAAGGCCTACTGCATGATAAGACTATAAGCATTCAGACTTGTGAACCTATTATTGCCTAAACCACAACATTGGGGGAAGGTTAAGCTATTACCCATTGTCCAGTTGGTTATATGATAAGTTGGTTTTTTCATGCTTTTAATAATCAATTTTACCATATTTAAAGTGGAAAGTTTCCAAAAATATATTTAATTATATTTATTGGTAATTTTTGGGTGAAACGGAGTGCGAGGTTGAGTTCGTGGTAAAAAAATACTCAAAATGAAGTATTTACCTACAGTGAACAAACATCGGACAATATGCCTAAAGTTACACATTATGCAGTTGTTAAATAAGAGACAACAAACCAAATGATGCAGGGATAGACACATTTCGATCACTTGAGTTGAGCTGCTATTGGATTGCCTTGAGATCCACATTACACTCTCCCCCACACATTCGCACAATGTGTGCAATTTGTAGCACCCTGCCATGTGGCAATTGTTTATTTGCTCGGCTCGCCAAAGCACAGCCATATGGCAGTCGTTGACTTGTCCAGCTCACCAATAGTTTTCTCATGCTTTAGTTACCTTAAGATGTGCCTTGAGATGCGCATCAACATATTCTTCCACTTTTTCGCCGAGTTTTTGAGTGACAAACCATTCTCCAACTATGCCACAAGTCACCTCCTAATTCGTCTAGCTCGTTGCCACATCAACTTTAACAACAAACTCGGCCAATCACCTGCTGCCGCGCGTC
This sequence comes from Stephania yunnanensis, assembly GCA_039657365.1. Classification (NCBI taxonomy): domain Eukaryota; kingdom Viridiplantae; phylum Streptophyta; class Magnoliopsida; order Ranunculales; family Menispermaceae; genus Stephania; species Stephania yunnanensis. The sequence continues at coordinate 41,776,641 of CM077584.1, forward strand.
ACGTCTTCCATGCCCAGCATGTCACTCCAGCTGCCACCAACTAACCATAACATGCCACATAAGCGCACGTAGTAAAATGAATCAATCGTGCGCTGCCACTTATACGAAACCCATTTTTACCCCAAAAATAGTCCTTAGATGCTCCTCAACACACGTGTTACGAGACGAACCCCTAAAATTATTTTGTCTCACCTCTAGAGAGCAAGTTTTAGTGGTTTTCATATTAGGAACTAGGGTATTCATATGGGGAATCGACATTGGAGGTGCCACATACAACTTTTCATACTTGGAGATTGTGAAGATGATGTCTAACTAGACCAATCTTTGCCTAGGTCGAAGGGGAACGAAGTGGGATTTATGATTCATGGCAAATACTATGTGAAATATATGATTTTATTTAATTTGATTTAATTTCTCCTATTTCATTGTTGTAGTTTTTAAAGTGCATGGTTTAGATTTAAGGCATGTATGTGGCCAGTGCATGCTTTTAGGGGGTAACCTATAGTTATTTAGACCATTAATATCCGTGTAATTATGCTTTTGGACCAATAAAGTAACAAACACTCACCCATTTGTCATAAAACCCTTTTCGTTCTTAAGTGTGCAACAATTTAATATGGGTGAAATCAGAATCGGATGTGATCTGGTTATTTAAGATTAGTATTTCCATACCCAAATTACTGCAGTTAGTGTGTTAAACCCGATTGGCGGATGTCTTGGGTTTTGCATTAATTGGGAAAGTAGTTAGTGGTGGATGTCCTAGTTATCGAGATAAGGGGAATTAGAAATTTCTGGTGGACATCAAGTTTCCTTAGCTAATCTAGGAGAAACTGAATTAATAACTTTTTGAAATGATTGAGGACCATTAAATGCCATTCAATTATGATTCGTGCTTGTGGAATTGTAGATTTTGGTGATTTATTCTCATTGATGTGTTAATGCTGACGTGGCATTTCCTGATTGGAGGAGAGAATGGAAATCGCTGACGTGGCAACACGTGATTGGTCGAGAACCAATAAGTGACGTGCTTGAACTAGTGGTCGTGTGACACTTGGCAGCTACTGTGATATGAACCATCGACGTGGCAGCTTATAATTGGATGAAATATGATGTCTCCTATTCTACCCAACGCGTAACATGTAACTCGAGGCAAACTTCCTGGCATCTAATCACTGCATGTAAATACTCCACTTTGAGTATTTTTCTGCCACGAATTCAACCGTGCACTCCATTTCACCTGAAAGTGACCAATAAATATAATTAATATATATTTTTGAGACTTTCCATATTTAAATATACTAAAATAAACTACTATATATATAAATACTGACTCATCAAAGTTTTCAAAGGATGATTTTGTCCTATTAAAGTCTCACATATGAAGTGTTTATATAGATTTAGGTTATGAGGTAAGCTAGCTCAATGGTATATTGGGTCGTTCCAAGTGCTGGAAAGGATTGGTCTTGTAGCTTACGGGTTAGAGTTACCTCATCAGCTTGATGGAGTCCATAATGTCTTTCACGTATCTGTGTTGTGCAAGACGGAGACTCAATTCACTCCAAGAATTGATTGGAATGAATTTAATCTTTGATGAGACTTATCTTACCATGAGCTACCAATTCATATACTTCATCGTAAAATTCAGAGGCTGAGAACCAAAGAGATTCTTTTGGTTAAAGTGAAATAGCAATTTAATGGAGACAAGGAACTAACATGGGATCGGGAGTCCTACATGAAGGAGCAATTTCCATTTCTCTTTGAGAATACATGTAACTTTATGTTTACTTTAATTTCAAGGATGAGATTTCTTTAAATTGGGGAGACTGTAAGTACCTTAAGTTGGTGATTAGTAATAATCCAAGTAGTAATTAACTCGAGTTAGGCTTAGGGTTAAGATCGACGTATCTCGATTAGCATGTGCGTACGTTTGCATGACGTTTTACTTTTGTTTGGATTGTGAAATTTAAATATTAGTAGGTTGTATATAATAACGAGATATATGCAAACCTATAATTGAAAAATACACTTTAAACCATGAAATATCGGTATACTGTGAAAGACAAGGGAGTCGTGGCTTGAATGTGCACACTCATGACTACACATAGGCATGTCCGGTGGATTTATTAGCGAAGAAATACATGAGTTATATATATATATACAAGGATATATATATATATATATATATATATATATATATTGGAATTAAAAAGAAAAATGAAATTATATAGATTATTTGATCAATCACGAAATGACTTGACGCGTATCTCGTGGAAATCTATATATAAATCAAAAGTTGATGTTTATCAACATATCATTCAATCAAAACGAAACGAGGGTTTGGGGGTCTGGTTCTGATCAAGACAAGTTGTCATAGTTGTTGAATCAAGCTCAATTGAGGAGCTTAATCGATCACACAACTCATGAGCATCATATAGGTATAGTTTGTTTTAGTGTTTATCAAAGTCGAAAATGTTGGTGATGTTAGGAGTATCATTATTTAAGTTGTTTGTTGATCAATTATGGTTTCTCACCTTACTAAAGGTTATGATGGATTAGTTTTAATGAGTTTATGAATGTTTGGGATGATTTAGAGGATTCTTGGATTGAATTGAATCAGTAGAAGCATGCTACTATTGTAGGTCTAGTGTGCATAGCACGCTAAGCTTTCGCCATAGCGCGCTATGCATACTGGGAGGGTGAATTCACATGCAAGTAGCGACTATCCATGTCAGGTAGCGTGCTACCCACACCTAAATTAGTGCAAAACTTATTAGAAACTTGGTGTTTATCGAGAACATTAGGGACTATTTTAGGAGTTTTAATATAATATAACATACCTATATTTACTACAGTTGATCCATGATAGGTGTTGGTTACCCAAGAGAGAGAGAGTTAATGACTCGAAAAGTTAGGAAATCGGACGAGGACATCGACCAAGGTAAGTACATATTCACTTATTTATCAATATTGCCTGGCTATTTACTATATAGAGCTCATATAATTTTTAGAATGAAATGGCGGATTATGTACATTGTGATGGACTTCAATAAATGGAAAACGGTGTGTAATATAACCATGCTATAAATCTTGATTTTGGGAGTAGTTTTATAGGAGATGGGTTCCCTTCCCGGCCTATATATAGCTCTTGCTCAATTAAATAGGTTTATGGATTACATACACATTAAGGGGTTTGAGATAAAACCACTGTGCATAAATTTATGGACTAGAGAGCATATCAGCCAATATGTTGGTCTAGCAATCACATTAATGGCATCAGTAGGTATTCGACCCTAGTTTTATAAAATAAATGGGGTCATAGTGTAATAGTCCAAATTACTTGCTTTACATATGATTACGTATTGAGTTTATATGTTTTCCATATTCTTGTTAGATATCATTGGCGCATGTTGTTATTGCGTGATATCCTTGTTTATTATAAGGAATACTGATGATTAGTGTGAATCCTTACTAAGCAAGTTGGAATGCTTACCTAAATTAATTATTTCAAGTTCACAACCAGGTGCTTCAACCAAAGGAAAAAAGAATATTTAGGAGTCTCATGTCTTTTCTCCGGTTTAACTAGACTACTTGTTTATACAAACCCTGTTCGACATATTTTGATGTATATAAAAGGGGTTGGGGTAATTTAACTATGGTGTTAAGTTTTGATAAACTCTGTATTTCCGTATATTTGAATATATCAAAAAGTTTTAAAATTTTCGCTCCATAATACTTAGATTTATTCCTTCGATATGAATATGTAGGTTAAGTTTATCGATATAGACGGAGAGGCTTCTTGCTCTAGGTAAGTCTTACTGGGTTAGGGGGCTTAATTAGGGTTTCAGGGTAGGCATCGTCCTTAATCATGATAAGGGATGTCACACGATGCGTCTCCTTGAGTCTTGCAAATGGCTATCATGTCTTCTCTCAGACATAGAATGATGACGTTGTAAAGACCTTTCGTTTCTTGCTATCATTTTGTCATTTCGATGAATATTCATCAGGTTACACATTAATGAAGAAAATATTGTCTGAGAAAATCCTCACCTTATAAGCTATGATGAAGATTATGCTTAACTCGTAGGAATATTCGGAATATTCGTTCCAGCATTAAACTTCCCGCTCTCTATGCATTTTCTCTTATATTCCTTTATTTTTCAATTGTGCTTCGCTTCATTGCTTCTCTCGCATTCATTGCAATGAATGATTCCTGCTCATTTTTTGAGTCATTGTATCCTACCACCTTCTTCATTCGTTGTACTCCCTCATAATTTATGGCCCTTTCGGGCAATACATCGAATTCACTATCAAAACCAACCTCGGCTTTCCAATACAATTCAACGATCAAAATTGGGAATGGTAATCTTTCATTCTTTTTAGTATTCTTAGCAAACTTAAAAAAATCTTGTATAATTTCTTTAACATCAATATAACGCTTATTCATCACTATATGGTACTATAAAGCAGCTTTAGGGTTCTTCATTTTAAAGTGTTGCTTGGTTGGACAACAATACGCGTCTATATAACTCCAACTCTTCGTGATCTTCCTTAAATAGGTGGTTTTAATAAATTTTGGATGGCTTTTGCTATCAAACGCAAATCCCATCCCTGGAGGTATCTCTAACGTGTCTCTAAATTATTTGAAAGGGATAAGATTTCTTATCTTCATAATTAACATAGGGGTAATCCTCCTCCATTTTTTGTTTGTTATTGTAGTAGACCGAAAAATCTATTCAACCTTGTAGGTGAAATATCACTTTTCTTCCCTTTAACTACCACTTTGTCCCACTCCTCAATAACATGTCCATTAACATAAAATTATCATATAAAAGTTGTTCCTATTCTTTATCTTTGATAATGCTCACAGTTTGGTCCTCATACTTGCTCACATTTTGAATGTTAAACCCTCTCTCCGAATTATGACTCTATTTTTATCATTATAATACCTCCTTTAAGATCCAAGTCTCACAAATATAGAAAGGTTATAAGGCACTACGTCACTGAGTATGGATTCTCAAAATATTCTTCCTCATCAGATGACAATGAAGATTGTTCTCTAAGTTTAGACCTCCCAAGTTTCGGATCTCAAAACCTAACCCCGATAGGTATAAGATTCTTTAGGTTGCCTGCATATTTCTATTTTTGTTTTCGTTGCACTAACTTTTTCCCTTTGTTTTATTTACTACCCTTACCTAGTCCCCTACCTCCTCCCACCATAAAGTAACACAACTAATTATGGAATAGGTAAATTAAAATCTTGTCATCCAAAATCCATAATAACAAAGTAATCAAAATAAGTTTATGAAAAGGTTTTTGTTTTAAATTTTGAAAAAGTTGAAAGTAATTTGTATAAATTTATTGTATTGACATATCCCTTTAATAGGTATGTATATAATGGAAAATCTTATAGAAACCCCCCAACTTAGTTGAAAACTCATTCTCAAATTGAAAATGTGCATGGAAACCATTTCTAAAAATAATTTGCAATAAAAACCCAAAAAGTACATATGTTTGAAAATTTATCAAAAATTGATTTTTGTTCAAGACATCGATATCAAAAGGAATTTAAAGTGTTTCATCATTACCATATTGAGAGTGAATCTCTCAAGGAAAAAGCTATATTAGCTCCTTAGATCCCTTCTGCAAGCTGTAGTTTTGAACAAAACACACACCAAGCCCAAAATAGGTTGTATAAACTTGGATTCGAATTTTACATGGTTGAAACACTCCTAAGCAAGGTGGGATGCAGTTAGTAAGCTTTAATTCAAGCTTTAAAGAGTTGAATCTTGATAAAATTGGATAAATCAAATGAATGGGTGTAAGGATTTTAAGTGTGAAAAGATTTATTCTTGGTGATTTGGGGTGCTATTTTCTTATAACAAAGATTCGTGCTTAGCAAATCATGGTTTAAATGAAATCGATGACAAATTGCTAGTAAAATCAAAGAAAATTTGTCCTAGTGTTCCAGTAATTAGTTAAGCATACCCTAATAAAACCAAAATCGATGACAAATCGTTGAGTCAATTTTCACTTAAAAACTTGCAAATTGTTGGTGATTTACCCAACAATTCCTATTGTTAATTAGTATCATTAGGAAATTGTTGATTTATTTCCTATTGTTTTTCCATTATATTATGTATTTAATTACTTATCATACATATCAATTATAATTAAGATAGAATTGATAAGTACTCAACAATAGATATTATAAAAATGAATTTGGACTATTAATAATGGAATAATATACTAAGTAAATGTTTTATTAATTTAAATAATTAAAGAAAAATAAGATTCAATTGAAAAACAACTTGATCATCCACCTCTCAATTAGGGATATACTAATAGAGAGTTAAAATTAGAGAGAATAAATATACTAACTATCCTAATCTAGTAAAATAGAAAGACATTGGCTCGATCAACCCCTCTTATTTGAAATTACTCCATGATTGTAATCTTAAAATATTTCCATTATAAGAGTCAAAAGTTGAGAGAATAGAAAAACAAATAACTAATCCTACTACTAAAACTGAGTATAAAGATAGAGTGTGGGTTGCTTCCCATAGAACACCTTTGATTATAGTCGTTAGCCATTAATCGATTATTCATCTTTTTTTATTTCTTCAGCTTCCTTAGCAATCTCGGCCTCTGTAAAACGTCTTTCAGGATATTCAGCACGATAGGATGTCTCTCTTATAATTAACATCATAATTGTCTTTATTGACGTAGTCGCCCATCTCATAACCATCCTCAAGATACATATAATCGTTTCCCATCCTAAGTGTAACTATATGTTGCTCGACACCAAGAATAGCTCCTACTGTCTAGAGAAAAATACATTTCATCAATATCACATCATCTTTCTCAATATGTGATACTACCAAGAAGTTGGTGAGATACTTGAATCATCCCACTTGCATTGGTACATTCATTGACACACCAAGTGGAAAGATCTTATCACTATTTGCTTTGTGGACAGAGAAAAGTTGCATAAAATCAATCTTTAGCGTTGCTTTTATACACCATTGTTCTAGTAAGATATTCATATCAACTCCCGTTTTAAGTAAAACACTAGGGAAACCAACATCATTCATCATCACGTGGAGAAAAAGTTTCATTAGGTCATCAATGCAAATTTCAATCATATGTCAAAGATCTTGAAGATTTAATTGCACATCAGTGAATTTTTCATTCAATGATTGCTTCCCTTTTTATGTTGAAATTGAAGTTATTTCTCCTCAGGTTGCTGTTTGTTTGATTTCTTCTTCTTATTACGTGGTTTCTTAGACATCGATAGTGTAATGGTATAATTATTAACGGTTTCATTCACGTGGATGCAAACATTGAACTCTATTTCATTATTTTATAAACTTCATTGTTCAGTCTCAAAATTGATGATCTCCGTATCGTGTTTAACGAAACTTCATAATAAGGTTTTAACCTATAACCGTTTACTTTTCATATTTGTCCTGTTTCTAGGCTTTCTATTTCTACTGTGCCATGAGGTGTTAAATTGACAACTAGATAAGTTCCCATCCATCTCAAATGGAGTTTTCCAAGAAATAATTTAAGTCTTTAACAAAAGTGTAGAACATTATCTCCTACACGAGAATTTTTAGGAACTAATTTCTTATAATAAATGCTTTAGTTTTATTTTTACAAATTGATGAATTTTCATATGCGTCATTTCGAATTTCATTTAATTCTTGAAAACTCAACTTACATTGATTTCTTGCTTCATTGTAATTCATATTACTTGTTTGTATTGCCAAGTAGCTTTATGTTACAGTTCTACTAGTAAATGACATGTTTTTCCAAATACTAATCTATACGATGTCCTTCCTATTGGTGTCTTAAATGTTGTTCTACATAACCAAATGCACTTTCCAATCTAAGACTCCAATCCTTACGAGTTGGAATAACTATTTTTTCAAGTATTGACTTAATTTCTCTATATGTTTTAGCTTGTCCACTAGTTTGTGGGAGGTATGCAGTAGTTGTCTTCTGGGTGACGTTGTACTTAGCAAGTATATGAGTAACTAATCGATTATAAAAATGTGAACCTCTATCACTTATTATTATTAGTGCTATAGGTGCTCCTAAAACTATAAAAAAAATTTATCTAAAGAAATCAATCACTAATTTTGAATCTTTAGTTCTAGTAGCTTTTCCTTCTACCCACTTAGACACATAATCTATATTAAGTAAAATATAAACATAACGATTTGATGGTTGAAAAGGTCCCATTAAATAATCAGAGATAAAGACATTTGATTTCTATGTCCAAAGTTTCAAGTTCATTGGCAATTTGGACAAGATTTTATATAATCGAAACAATCATGAAATACAGCGGACCAAAAGAATCTGAAATCTAAGATTTCATGGCCAGTTTTATGTGGACCAAAATATCCTCCACATGCATAAGTATGACAATGAGATAAAATTGATTGTACATTTGAATCTAGTATGCTTTTTCTATTTATTTTGTAAGTGCAAAATTTTCATAAATAGGGGTCATCCCATAAATAGTGTAAAGAATCTTTTTTAATTTTATTCTTTTGAGCTCTAGTTAAGTAAATGATAACCTCTTGATGGTAAGATAATTGTTTATCTTGGCATAACATGGCCATCAGTCTTCGTACTACATAAGTATTCATTAAGAAATTCGTCCCACAATGGTATAGGTTGTTCTCCATTCTTTAACCTACTTAATGCTACTATATTTTCAGCTCCTTTCTTACCATTTAAAGTAAGGTTGAATTCTTGTAGAAGTAGTATCCATATTATTAGTCTAAGTTTTGCATCTTGTTTTGTCATTAAATATCGTAAAAGTGCATGATATAAAAAACTATTACCTTTGTTCCTAGTAAATATGGCTAAATTTTTCTAAGGTAAGCACTATAGCTAAAAGTTCCTTTTTAGTAGTGGTAAAATTCGGTCGTGATGGATCTAGTGTCCTAGAAGCATAATATAAAACATGAGATTCTTTTCCTACTTTCTGGCCTAAAACCGCTCCAACTGCATAGTTTCTTACATTACACATAATTTCAAAGGATAATGACCAATTTGGAGATTTAATCATAGGGGTAGTTATTACATAATTCTTGTATTTATCAAATGCTATCTTGCAATCATTAGTAAATTCAAAAAAATGTCTTTATATAAATGTTTGCATAAATGTTATGTAATTTTAGAGAAATCTTTTAGAAATCTTCTATAGAATCATACATGTCCTAGAAATGAATGTATTTCTCTTACTGTTGTGGGTAAGGTAATGTTCTGATTACTCGAGTTTTTTTACGGTCTTCCTTTTTTTTCCGTTATGTGACACTATTTGTCCTAATATAAGTCCATAGTCTCTCATTAAATAATATTTTTCGTAATTTAGTACTAAATTCTTTTCTATGTATCTTTTACATACTTTAGTTAAATTAGCTAAATATTCATCGAATGAATTATCATAAACCGTAAAATCATCTATGAAAACTTCAATGAAAATTTTCATATAATCAGAGAAAATACTAACCATGCACCTTTGAAACATTGCACGTGCATTACATAAAAAAAGGCATACATCTATAAGCAAATGTACTGAAGGGGCAAGTAAAAGATATTTTCCATTGATCTTCTGGGGCTACAGGTATTTGGTGAAATCTTAAGTAACCATCTAGGTAGCAGTAATGGGTTTTTCCAACCAATCTTTCAAACATCTGATCTATAAAAGGGAGTGAATAGTGGTCTTTCCTATTTGAGGCATCCAGCTTCCTATAATCTATACATACCCTCCAACTATTTTGGATTATAATTGGTACTAATTCTCCATGTTCATTTGTGATTACTATAATTCTTGTCTTTTTTAGGGACTACTTGGACCCGACTTACCTAATTGCTATCAACTATAGGAAATATCATTCCGACATCAAATAGTTTTAATATTTCAGCTTTGACTACATCAATCATAGGTTGGTTTAGTCTTTTTTGAGGTTGTGTATAAGCTTTTGAATCAGTTTCTAGGTTTATCCTAGGCATGCACGTAGCTGGACTTATTCCTTTGATATCAGATGTGGTCCATCCTATTGCTCCTTAAATTCTTTCAATACATTTATCAACTTATTTTCTTCTAGACTAGTTAATTTATTAGAAATTATTAATGGTAATTTATTATGGTATCCTAGATGAACATATTTCAAATGATTGGGTAAGTTTTTAGATCTAATTCCAGTTCTTTAACTATATAAGTTAAAAGTTTTGAATGAGATCTAGATTAGTCTAAGTAATAAGTAAGTTTTGGTAGCTTATTATATGATTCTAACATACTTATTATCTCTTTTACTTCTTTATCTTTATTATCATCTTTTTCAAAAATCTTTAATAGCTAGTTCCAATTTATCTATTTTATCATTTTTAAAGATTTTTCTATTAATATATCTATCAAATCTATAGTGCATACGTAAGAAACATCCATTGGGTATTTCATTACATCATATATATTAAAATTTACCATATCGTCATCTACATGCATTTTTAATATTCCATTTGAAACATGAATCTTTGCTTTTGTTGTTTTCAAAAATAACCTTCCTAATATTAGAGAAGTCCTATTAGAGAAGTTATTTTTTTATATCTAAGATATAGAAATCTATTAGAAAGACTAAATCATTAACCCTGACTAGTACATATTTGATTAACCTCTATGGTTTAACAATGGATTTATCTGCTAATTGTGCAACTATACCAGTTTTTTCTAAATGTACTTATGTTATTTGTAATTAAATAGATAATAGCATATATGGAGGCTCCTAGATCACAAGATGTTTTAAAAATTCCAATGTTCTCAATTATATATGGAATGAAAAAAATTCTTGGATCAGAACGTTAAATAGGCAACTTATTTTAGATTAGTGCAGATATATGTTCTCCTAGACTCACCTTTTCAATAGCCTCAATCTTATTAGTGCATAAATCTTGTATATGTTTATATTACTTAGGTATATTTTAAATTACTTCAAACAGAGTTATATTAGCTAGTACTTTCTTTATTGTATGAGATATTTGTTTTCTTCCTGCAGCTTCCTAGCATTTTTATTATCTTCCAAATGATGAGGGAATGGTTGTTTTACTTTAATTAGTCTATCTTTATCAAGTTCATTACTTTTTCGTTGGGAATCTTTTCACTTGTTACTTCAATTTCTTTTTATAGTTCTAGTTCTATTTATTTTCTAGAAACAAATTGGTTCGGCAATTTAGGCTTATCACTATTTAATGTTATAGCGTGTGTTTTTTCATATATAGTAGGATATGTTAAGATGATAAGTTTCCTTGATTTACAAATGAGAGAATTTGTGTTGCTATTTTACTTATCTAGTTTTTAAATTCACTCAAATCATTTTGAAATGTTTGAATTATTTTATCTTTTTCACTTTCGGAGTTACTCAATGTTTTACACCTTTGATAACCCAAATCGTTAATATACTTATCTACATTCGATTGTGGGTAATTTGTATAGCTATTAAAGTTATAACTAGACTAACAAACCCATCATATTGGTTCATTATAACATTAGCTTCTTCTATTTTGGTTTGTTGTCTCAAAGGATACTCATAATTATAATGGCTTAATTCGTTATGAAATTTTACTTTTCTTGATCTATCTTTTAGTAATAATTCAACAATAGCTTTTAGCTCGTCTATTTTATTATGTGGTGTCTTATATGTCCTATTCATGTCATTTAGATTATATTTGGTTGGTTCACACTTCTCACCTTATTGCTCCGATTGTTTAGCCATTTTATTTATAGCTTATCTTGCTAAAGTTAGTGTTTTATCGAGCAAAGACCCTACACATACGATGTCTAAGAATCTTCATTCCCAGTGACTTAATCCTTCATAATAATATTGCATTAAAGTTTTTTTAGTAAATCCATCCATTAGACATAATGAAATCAATCTTTGATACCTATACAAAAATTCATCAAAAGTTTCTCCAATTTCAATCCTAGCATTACTAATTTTCATTCATCATAAACTAATTTGTCTTGCTACGACATATTGATGACGAAAGACTTACAGCTTCGAATACTAATTAGGTATGGAATTTTAAGGAAGGTAGAGTAACCAATCTAATGCTTGGCCTTTCAATACGGAAGGAAAAACTTTTAATTTAGCATAATCTTTTTCTATATCTTTAGGTTTTAACGTGTTTACTTTGTATACAAACTCTCTAATAAAATTTTGAGCATCTTCATTATCTTCACCATAGAAACACGATAAAAAACTTATGAGTTCAAACTTCAATTCGAATTCTCAAAATTATGTTGTGAAAGTTATACACATAGGTTCATAAGCCATGACATTCCTATTAGATTGCATAAAATTTAATCTTCCTTGTATTAAACCATATTATATGACTTTCAACAAGAAGGTTTCCAAGTGATTATTTTTAAAATCCCCAACAATGTCGCCATAAATTGACTCGTGTCGAGCATGCATAATAATATTTCGTATTTTACTATTGATTTTTAGTAGTGGAAATGTGATATCTTTTCCACATATTTTTTAAATCTCTTAAGAATTAAGGCTACCCTAAAGTCTTATTGGTTTTAACTTGTTTTAATCTAACTAATTTTATTAAATGATAATTAAACATTTAATAATATGAAAATGAAACAAACAATTAATAAAAATAACTAAACTATAAAGAATTTAAATTTCATAAACTAACCTAATATAACTCAAACTAATAATTCAAATAATCAATAAATCAATTTAAATAAAATATCTAAGAAAATCAAAACAAACCCCCACTAAACATTATAATATACTCTGATTGTTTTCAAACACTAGAACATAACATCACTTAACATCACAGTTATAATTATATCATATGGAATCTTGAAATCATTAAATCCTAATTCATCAGAGGTTGATAGCCTTTAGCCAGCCACCAATTTTTCTAAATTCAATCGAAATGTCGCATTCTTATCATTGTAAATTGTGAAATCTGAGAATTTCATAAACTTGATTAACACCTTAATTAAGTATTTTTGGATTTATTATGGAAATTAAGTATCTGAGGACGGGCCCACGCATTACGGACTAGAGATCATGGGTCTAAATATTATTTTTGTATGTCGCATGACTAATTGGTACATTATACTATATCGGACTCGAAATAGGATCAAGTTGAGGTGTAGACATGATGCCCGCGAGATTCGAAGCACATTGGGAATTTTTCCAAATTTTGATGAAATTGGGGTATTTGCTGGGGTTTAAATCGGGATCAAAATATAAGAGAAAAACATGACTAATAAAAAGAAAATCTAGAAAAAAACATTAAGGGCAGTTGAGAAATAAGAGCGAAGGATAAGATTCGAATGACAATATGGTCATTTGGCATCCTTTCTTTTACAAAATAAAGAGATCAAAACAGTAGGTTTTCCTCATGTCAATCTTCATCTCCTCATTTTAGTTTCAATTGTCCCTTCCTTAAGCTTTTGCTCATCATCTCTATCTCTCGGCTTTCTTCTCTCTTACGGCTATCCATTAATCACTACAAAAAAAAAGCAAATCGAAACGAATTTTCCGTTTCGATTTCTAAAAATTCGATCTCGATTGATTCGAAGAACGAACGAGAGACGGAATGCGTCCGTCTCTCAAAACGTCGTCGTGATTGGATCGAAACGGAAAATGGATTCCGTTTCGATTTAGAGACGGATCGAAACGGAATAAATTCGTTTCGATTAGAAACGGAATTTATTCCGTCTCTAATTCCGTTTACGATTAGAGACGGAATAAATTCCGTTTACGATTATTTCCGTCTCGATCCGTTGCTAATCGAGACGGATCGAGACGAATTTGATCCGTTTCGATTCATATCTAAAAAAAAAAAATTAGAGACGGAAATAGCAACGGAATCCAAAGATTCCGTTGCTATTTTTTCATTTTTGTTTAGTTTTTAAAGTCTTACATATATAGGTCTCAATCCAAGCACATTTAACCGCCAATATATAATAAATTGACATTCATACATCGACAATATATATCAACAAATATTCAATTGAGAGAACAAAAATGTAAAAATCAAAAATTGAAAAAGATATATATCCAAAAAAAATTGTATAGTATTACAAATGCTCCAAATTTCTAAGTATTCACAAAACCACCAATCCTATTGTTCAACAACCAAAAAAAAAAAAAAAAAACTTACAATCCTATAAATATGCACAAAAAGAATTATCAATCGAAAAGTCTTGAGATGTTCTTCAACACCACCGCACGACCAAGGGACATTTGAAACAACTTAATAATTGAATAGTTGAACTTAAATTTTTCAGGGACATAAGCATCATAGGAGATAGAGCTAAGGTAGAAGAGCAATGACTCACATCGAACTTATAGTGACGATCCCACGCACTCGACCATCAAAGTCTACAAACAAGCAAAAAGATTAACATTAATTCATTTGAGATTTAAGAATCCACAAACGATGATAAACACTTTGCATATCTTGATTTAAGTAAATTAAATTCTTACCAATCCAGTAGGAGGAAGATAGCAATGTTTGTCATTTTCACTTTTATCTTCATTTTCTAAAAACATATAAGAAAACAAAAATATGCTACCTCATAGATAGACCAAAAAACTCATAAGACTATTTTCAATCAATCCACTTTCACAAGCTACAAAATTTATCATAAGCTCACTCATCTCATTTCAAACCGAGCTTTTTTAACTTTCAAGAACCAAACAATAAACACGTTTAATCCATTTCATAAAGATCGAACTTAATGAGTATCAAACTATTGATCACACCAAAAAAAATGATATGGACTTGTTATTGCCTAAATTTAAAGAAGACATATCCTTATTCAAACAACAATGCAAATTATAGATCATATTCAAGTAAAATTTATGCATTAAACCACTTAATCGAATATTTCAATCAAAAAATGAATGAACCAAAACCAATTTTAAATATGTTTTTCATGGATTCTTAAAGTAGTATTTACTTGAATTTATTTAGACTAACTTAAATCATTTAAGGACTCAAACCTCATTCCTAGTTATCTCGACTTAAGTCATTCCCGACTTTTAAACCATTCTTTCAAATCAAAATCGACGATTCGAGTAAAACAAGTATGCGGTGAAGCAAAACAAGAAAAATCTCATAAACTTAGTTATCCAATATAAATTGAATGCGATCGACTAATCACAACTAAAAAGATTCAAATCAACTCATTAGAGTCAAGTTCGACTTAAAATTCTCAAATCATAGCATTTAGTCGAAAATCCATGATTTAATCGAAGTCTTTTTTCAATGGATAAAACAAAGTCTCTTCCGCATCTCAACTTAGCTTCAAGTCTCACCCAAAATGATGATTACTAACTACATTCAATAAAGTTGGATTGAACATATTTCAAGACTTGGGAAAAAAATGAATGAGCTCTCCTTGAAGCGTTTTAAAAGGATTTTACCCAAATCAATGCAAATTAGCTACAATCCTTTCGAGACATGAAAAATCATACTAATGATTGCTCGATTAAATCATATCATAGAAACAAAGCTCAATAAAGAATCCATGAGACTTTAGAATCATGCTTTTCCATGCACTTCGTTAAAAGAACAAGTTAAGGTCTCTTTTGACAATTTCATCAAACAAAAGAGCACATTATCCACCAATACCTTTTACAAGGCATGATCACTTTTGAATACTAGCCCAAACCATCAATATCATATAAATTTTTTTTCATGGAATGCAACTAACCATAACAAAATCCCAAACTTGCCCTAGACATTCAAATTTCCAAGACAAATAGAATCACAAAAAAAAGAGAAAAAAAAGAGCTAAAAAGGTAGAGATTGAAATTCAATAGACAACCAAAAATCAGAAATACCTCGGCGGCCAAGTATTCAAGCACGGCTGCCAAGTAAACAGAGCACCAGCATCGCCTCGCATGACGAAGAAACCCGTCGTCGTCGACTTGGTGAAGCTTGATGGTGGAATTTGTTTGCGGTGGTGGCGTGGCGGCGACGACGGGCTTGTCGGACGTAAGCGCCCTTAGTTTTAGGGTTTTGGAGTGAGGTTTGAAGAGGGGGAGGGTTTGAGAGGGAGAGAGCGGTCGACGGTCCGTGAGAGAGAGCGGTGACGAGAGAGAGCGGTGAGAGAGAGAGAGAGAGATCTGCCGTAGATAGGGTTTTCCGGAGAGACAGAGAATCGGGAGAGAGAGCGGTGAGAGACAGAGAGAGAGAGATCTGCCGTCGAGAGAGAGAGAGAGAGATCTGCCGCGTTGCCGTAGAGAGAGAGAGAGAGAGATCTGCCGTTGCCGTCGAGAGAGAGAGAGAGAGATCTGCCGTCGAGAGAGAGGGGTTTTTGGGGAGAGAGACAGAGAATCGGGAGAGAGAGCGGTGAGAGACAGAGAGAGAGAGATCTCGCCGTCGAGAGAGAGAGAGAGATCTGCCGTTGCCGTCGAGAGAGAGAGAGAGAGATCTGCCGTCGAGAGAGAGAGGGGTTTTTGGGGAGAGAGAGAGAATCGGGAGAGAGAGGTCGAAGGGTTTTGGGAGAGAGAGAATCGGGAGAGAGAGAGGGAGTTTTATTTTTGAATCATCGAGATCGAAAGTTGCACAAATCTCAAGATTCGATGAACGGGTATAACAAAATAAAGTTTTGGCGGGAATGGTGGCGCCAATTTTCAGAGACGGAATTTAATTCCGTCTCTAATTCCGTCTCTAATTCCGTCTCTGATCCGTCTCTAATCCGTCTCTGAATGTTTCCGTCTCAATTCCGTCGCTAACTTTTTAATTTAGAAGCGGAAATTATTCCGTTTCTAATTCCGTTTCTGATTTAGAAACGGAACTTATTTCCGTTTCTAATTCCGTTTCTGATTTGCTGTTTTTTTGTAGTGAATCTTGCCTCTAAAGCACAACTCCCACTGCCCTCTCGATGATCTATCCCTATCATGGATTAGCTTGGTCTCTTCTCTCTATCTCTCTTAGACTCGCTGTCATGGTTGACTGGGATAGTAATACTCGATTAAGGTGAGTTTTAACCCTTGTTTGGTGAATTCAAAGTTGGTTTTCATTGTTTAATTTGTTGATTGATGTAAAAAGAATAGATTATTGGTTTGATAGGTAAAAAAGAGAGGTGGTTAACAATAAAGTAGGGTGGAGGATGTTGTTGTAGTTGTTTAGGTTGATTTAAGGAAGATGACAGTGAGGGGGGAGGGGGCAACAATACTACCATGAGGTGATTGGTGGTGGTGTTAATTAAAGTATTAAATTAGCGACTGGTATAAATTGGATGTTAAATTTGAGGAATCAATTGATTGTTAAAATCTTAGTTTATGGATGGAAATCAATGTTTATATACCCAATTATACTCATAAGAATCAATTTTAAATTTTGAAGAAGCTTCATGCGTAAATTGGGGTTGAATTGGTTGCTTAAAAACAAGTTTGTAAAAAAAATAATAGTACTGTCGTCTAGTTTTCTAGCCAAATTTGTGATCATTTATGGATAATCAAATAATGGTTTTAATGCCAAATTTTTTTATGGAATGTGATGTATATATACCAAGTTTGATCCTCGATTATCAGATTTGCATTCGAATGCGGTTTGGTGGAGTTTTGAAGAACAAAAAGGAGGCAAAAAATTTGGACTGCACTATTATTTCCTAAGACTGTTTTAAGTTGGCATGTTGAGGCATTGATTTGATACATTAAATGGGGTCCGATGAACTTCCAAATAGGTTCGTTTGAATCTTAGTATAACCTAATTTGATTATCAAAAAACATTCTAGCCATTGGAATTTGTTTGATCATTGAAAAATAAGGTAGAACATAGCATGCTAGTATGGTTCAAAACTGTCTAATTATGACAGTTGCGACTTACAAACTTTGCGTTATGGTTTAACTATGTATTTTTTATCCAAACAAACTAAGGTTGAAATTTTTAGAATCCCTATATATCTTATTTTGAATAAAACCTAAACTCGAGCCTTGGTACAACTTTTTAGTTGGTGAAACAAAGTCATGAATATGACTAAAACCAATGAACTAAATTAATTAGTTAATGAAATAAATGGTATTGATGGATGATCAAATAGACTTGTAACTCTAAAAATGTGAATTTATGATTTAATAGGACCTACAAAAGTACATGGAAGCTAGGAAACGTTGTGTGAGGTTCTCCACTCTAGACTACACGTAATGTAGGCATCTAAGGCAGGTAATGTCAACTCCGGGGTAGCATACATTGAACTTATAGAACTGTTATAAGTTCATCAAGAGTGGGCCTGCTTGTTATGAGCTTAGACAAGAAATAAGGGATCCATGTTATTATATAAATTTCTTGTTATTCATAAATGAAATTACATGTCTCCATATATTAAGACTAACATTTGCAGGAGTATAGAGCAGTGTAGGAGTTTACTTGTCATATTTTAGTTGTTTTTAATGATGTAAGATTTTTGGGGAAGATAAGAAAGAGTGGGTAAGACTAGAAGAACTTGGTAAATGTTTCAAATTCTTAAAGTTTAATTTTCTTGTTGTAATCCTTTTATATATATATATATATTGTTTTGGACTTTGAGGTGAGTGTACGATGCAAAATACTCTTGAATTGGTTATGAGAGTATCCTAAATTAGTTTTAAATAAGTTACGAGGTTTATATTCCAGTTTTGGTTTATTTGGGATTGTAAAGGTGTATCTACGTATCAAAGACTCTATGTTAGTTTGTAAATTTGAATTTGATATTTATTATGAATTGCGAGTAGTTGTGAGTTGTTATAGGCATCTCCCCATTATGTTGTCTATTAGGTAAGTTTTTCAGCAGACCACTTTTAGGGGAGGTACTGCCCAATTTTTTTGAAAATATGGAGAACAATCCATATGATTTCCTATTTTGCTCTAATTAAACAAATAATGAATTAAGGTCCATTGAGGATATAAATTTACTTTTGAAGCATTATCAAGGATTGAAATAAACAATATTTTGAGGTTGAAGTTAATTAAATGGATTAGATGCTTCATTAGGAAAATTAGGCATAGTCAAAACTTAGTAAGACGGGCCATGACATAAATCTACCCATTGGATATAACAGAACAATGTATAAATATGATAGCATTATGCTCAATGAAAATCATGCCTAATCTAAGCCAATATCTACCAAAGCCATATAATAAACAACTTAAATTACAATCACCTAGAACATCCACTAGGAAAAAGCTTTATAGATTAATCCTAGTTACTACTTCTATAATTGTTGTTAATAACTATAGAAATAGAATTGAACACTATATATTAAGGAAATTATTAACCATTATGTGCTCAATATAAAGAACTACTAGTTGTAATACACAAAACAACTCGTTTTATTAGTGATGGATATGTATTAATCGATTTAAAGCATTAAGTACATGATTCCATAATTATAACTACCTAACAATCCAAAGTTTATTGCATGTCTAGGGTTTTTTGTATTTACTAACTACTCAAACATGTTGGAAACAAACAATACAAATATGTAATTCAAAGACATAATTAAATAAATAAATGCCTCTTAATCATAGCGCCAATGTTGCTTCACATATAAAATAAGATTAAGACAAAAGATTAATGGAAAGTTAAAAGCGAATAAAAGAGAAGAGACAACAAAAGAGTTATTTCTAAACTCTCGGGTCCTATATGTAGTTTTCGTAAGAGTACATATCCTAGATAAGTACAAATTCCTCATTCTTATCAAAAAAATCTATTACCGACCTTAACGATTTATCGGCGATTCCTAACTTGTACACAAATTGTTGAGTAAATCACTGAGTTTAGCTTTAAGTGCTCCATCGATTCGGTTGGCAATGCCTTATTTATTCTCCAATTCACTATGGATTCGATGGTTTTTTTCTGCTACCTATTTAGGTGTCGATTCTTAATGTTATTGCAAGTTGATGGCTAAAGGCTTCTTTTCTAGTTGATTGTTTTGCTCTTCTTTCTACTTTCTTCCATTCTCTCACTTTCCTATTTAAAACCTGAAATCACAAAAATAAGAGAATACCTAGTGTAATATTATCATTTATATATAAAATCAACCAAAAGTACACTATAAATGTTTCTAATTATTGACTTCTTATGAGAGCACACATGTAACGACCTATTACCTTAAATAGGTGATTAACATTAACCTGAATCCTAATCAACCTGATTTAAGCTCGCAGTTAAGCTCAGGGCGCCTCCATTAGCATATGCGTGATTTGTGCGTTGTTTGGTGTATTTGTGATGTGCTAACGTGAATTTAATTGGATTAATTGAATTAGAACATTAGAAACCTATAGTTTAATCAAACAAATTATCTAAAATGTGGATGATCCTTGAAATGAGCATAAGGGTGAGATGAAGTCAAAATGTGTCATTTTAGTAACTTTTTTTCACATTAAACTCATATCAATTAGATTAACCTTGAGATCGTGCGATATGAATCTTGAGGAACACCCATATATAATTAAAAAACCAAATTCATGTTTATCCCACTGTTCGAACGATTTTAGGAGAGTATGAGTGTCTTACTGGTGTAATTGGGAAAAATAGAAGGGAGAGAGAAAAAGATATCTCCAACAACTAATTAAGAATTATTACAATGAATTGGTAAGCTCTTCCTCAACTTCTTTACTTTTGGGTTTGAATTTGATGCTGGAATGAATGAGTTGATCAATGAATTTTATTCAAATCTCGTTTGTTATTGTTTCTGGTGATTGGAAATAATGAAAGACCTCTTTGAGGCATATTTTAATGATTCGGTATTGTTTGATGTGGGCTTGAGTGATCAAACAGGGTTGTTGCCTAATAAGTACTCAATTAGACTAATATATAAGGCTACTTTAGTTGTATAATTGGTTTAAATATCCTAGAATGAGCTTCAATTGATGGTATTTATGTATTTTCAGATCTACAAGGCATAAAAGAGACAAATGAGTGATTCATTATGAAAGGAGAAGAAAAAGCATAAAAAAAGGTTGACACCATGGGAATAGAAGTAATGTCATGGAGAATGAATGGAAGACTATGGAGAATCAATGGAAGACATAGAAAGGAACATGGAGATCAAAAGGAGAGGTGCAGTAGAGGTGATGCAGTCACTAAGCTGTGGGGTTAACACAGACGACGCAGGGATGCAACATAAGTAGCACCAAGACCAATGAGATGAGAAATACATAGGAAAATTTGATGTCATTATAGCGCTATTACTTTACATTGGGAGCTTGGATCACTTATAGATAACGTAAATACGTAAAAATAGAAAGTTTTGGACTTATATTTCTTTTGGGCTTGTTAATAAGAGTTTCTAATTCTAATTTTAGGATTTTAAGGAGTATGAATAGGTATTAGGACATTTTAAACATAGAGATTAACATAGCATAATATAGTTTACATTAGTTTTGAGTTTTAGATATTTTTATTTGAGTATTGAGAAGAGTTTTGGAAGGATATACATAGAAGACATTAATTGTGGTGACTTGGTATTGTTCTTTTATTTAATTAAAGTTTGTTTTTTTAATCTTTGATTGCAATGAATACCATGATTTGTGTGTTTTTGATGATGATAAATAGTAGTCTATTTATCTTAGGGTTTAATGGATCATATTGTATTAATACTATGCAAAGTTATGAATTAATCATAATATTTTAGATGTGTGATGATTAGAATTTGTGTTTGATTTTAGGCTTAATGTGATGAACATCTTGTTCACATGTTTCTTGATTAGAGATTTCAGAAGTTACCATGGCCTTTGAGCTTTTAAGCCGGATATTAACAATAGAACTGTGAAATATATAACATAGATATATAGTTGTTGATTAGATAGATATGGATAGTAAACTTAAGTGTTTATTCATCTAATAAGTTGATAATTAATACTTTGTAAGACTTACGTTATTCACATCGATAGGCGGAGTTCTAGTTTGTGCATTGAGATTTTTTTCATCACGATAGAAGGTTGAAGTGAACATTAAGGAAATCTCTTTATTATAATTATGAATTGCACAAACATAAGAAAGATGAAGGAATTTAAATATGGGAAGCATATTAATTAATTACCTTTGTGAAGATGTAAACTAAAAGTTATCTCAATATAAGAATACAACATGATTTACATTATTTTATGGAATAGATTAGTTTTAGTTTAAATCGAACAAAAAGAGACCTTCACAATATGGTGAACTTGACCAAGTAATTATGTCCATATACAACATCCCCAGAGGAACGATATCCATAATTAACCTTTGTTGATCACATATTACTATAATTGAATTGTTATACTTAAGATTATGATCATGTTTTTAACGCCATTCCAGGGGATAGGTAGCCATAATTAGTTTAGTTTACATACTTATTGAGAATTTCATTTTCAGCAATTAGCTTTTAAGTTTATAAAAAAAAAAGTTTTAGTTTCTAGTTTGATAATTTACACTGGGTTTTTTTTTTTGTTTTATTTCTTAAAGAGCGGGTAGTTAGGCTTATTCAAGGTGATAAGGACTTAGTGGTTTACGATCTAAAAATATACAGAACAAACAAAGGAAAGAAGGAGAAAAGACTAAGATGGCAAATGATCAGGTGCAAAACTTAAACTAGAATTAGGCTTAAGGGAATAATCAACCCGAAAGTGACCTAGTAATGCAATACAGAGAAAAAAGACAAAGATATCTTCAAGATTACTTCAAACTAGAAGTGCAAGAGACTTACAACAAAGTAATGAGGCTTCCAGCCTACACCATTAAACTTAAGTTGAGATCATCTATCATCAACATGGTGCAGAATATCCTATTCAATGGGTTATTGAGTGAGGATCCAGTTGCATATTTGGAGAGCTTTCTAGAGAAGTGTGATTCTATTCATATTATTAGAGTTACAAATGAAGTAATTAGGACAAGACTTTTTCCTTTCTCATTAGGTGGAAAAACCAAATCCAGATTTCACGGACTAAGTGCATGAAACATGAATTCATAGGCGGATTGTAATGAGAGATTCTTACAAATTCTTTACCCAGTGAAAGTCAGTGAAAGAAAATTGGAGATAAACCAATTCAAGCAAGATGATACTGAGTGTCTTACTGGGGTTTGGAAGAGAATAAGAAATGCTGAGAAAATGTCTGGAACATGGATATGTTAAGCGAGAGTATCTTACTGAGGCTTGGGAGAAAATTAAAGAGATGCTAAGATGATGTCCAGAACATGGATATGTTAAGTGGGCACATTTGCAACTGTTCTACTATGGAATAAATCATAGCACAAGGACACTATTGGATATCGCAACAGGTGGTTTTCTACTAACAAAAAATGAAGATGGAGCATGATGAGTCATTAATTATGCATTTTTATATAAGTCTTTAGCAATGTAAATCGGGTCCAAAGTCATATTTTAGGGTTATGTATGTTTACTTTAGAGACTTACATGATATTTGAGTGTTTGTGCTAAATTAAATGAATCTGGAAATGAAGTCAAAGTTTTGTAAAAAAAATCAGCAAACTTGATGCCCCTAAAATGAGCTGACGGTGCCAAATAGAGGACATGACACCAAGCGGGGCGTCAAGGCAAAACAGGGAATGGCGTAAAAATGAATTGTTGGTGTCATCCATGGCACTAGGTTCAGAAATAGAAATACAAGATTGACTTGCTATTCAAGACTTACTATATTATGCCACGCTTTGACTTGAAACCATTGCTACATAATGGCGGTGTCACTGATGGCGCCAAACTCGTAGAAAGATGTTTTGCAATTTTTAGATAGGTCTTATTTCCCTGAATTTCCTACTTTTTAACCAATGCTCACAAATACAAAGGACGGAACTCTATGGACAAAAACATATTGTATTCAAAATGATTTAGGAGTAGAGAAAGTTAAAGTAGCCATATCTGGTTGGGTTCTTTAATTCCTTAGTCAGGGATGAAGCTTTCTAGCCATTAGTTAGTTGTTTGTTATTTCTTGTTGAGATTTTCTATTATAATAGTGTTTTGATTCGATTCTTTATCATTATGTCATTATTTTTCACGAATTCTTAATGGTAGTTAGGAGTTTGTATATTCATTTCAAATCTCTAGGCCAAAACCCATTAACATGTTTTCAATTGGGTTGAGTTTGTGATACCAACTGACTTGAGAAATGGAGATCACTTAGAATGAGAGACCTAATATACCTATTGTTCTAAGTGAGGAACATCGAGAACTAGATTAAATCTAGAAAGCGGTTGCCGAGGTTATCTTAGGGTCTATTTTCTCAGAGAGCGCTAAGTGTTGCTCACATTCTAAATCTTGATAGCAGTTGCCTAAGGTTGTACAATGGAGTAAGGGGAGTATTTAAAGGGCGATTGCCTTATCTATCGATAATATGGGAAGTATGATGTTGGCGATCCTAACACTTTTAGCCAATCTAGGGAAACAATTTTGAAACACTTCTTTTTGAATCAATAATACAAGACATGGAAACAACATAGGGTAAGATTGTGGATTCCTATACTTAGGTATATTTTTATTCTCTAATTTATAACTTATTTACTTTCTTGTTTAGTAGAACTTTAGGATAAAACACTTTTTCCCACATTTACTTACCAGTTTGTTTAACTAAGTTTGACTGAATCATGTGGAATCGATCTCGTGCTTGCCACTACTACTTTCTAGTAGGATTGGTAACCTTGTATGGGTTATATTCGACAAATGCAACACATGATTAAAGCACTAGATCTTCTAGATCATTATGTCCTTGAATTCCACATTAGGAACTCGTTCCATTATTAGAAAATCACTATAAGTTTTTGAGATTGATTCACATTTAGCAATTATGACACAATTATTTAACTTGATTAGTAAGATGGCTAAGCAACAAATAGGAAAATCAAGTACATATGTGCAAGCAATTCAACAATCTATTAACCATGTAGCAATGGTGGTTAATCCATTGAATATGCGACAAGAGATGAAGTTTGAAAATGTTAACTTCATGAATAACAAGAATTATCGAAACAACTTCAGGCAGAGAGGAATGGTTCCTCAATGATGTTATCAAGGATACAACCACATGAACTTTTCATATGGAAATCTTGATAATGTATTGAAGCTACCTCTAGGTTTTGATCAACAAGTCCAACAAGGGAAATGACTTTACCGAAGTCAATTGAGAGATTCTTGCAAGTCATTAGCATCAATAATAGAGAACATCATGTGAGGAATGAGAAAGAAATGGGAAATGTGAAAATTTTTTAAAGAGAATGGATGGAGAAAGAAACGAATCCATTAAGAATATGGAGACACAAATCTAGTATCTAGCAATTACATTGAATTCAAATAAAGAAGGATAATTTTCGAGTGACACAATAAAAATCCTAAGGAGAACGTAAGATCTATACTAGTGGTGACTAAGCTAGAAATAGTAAATAAAAAAGAAATCAAGAATGCAGAAAACCTGAAGAAGTGAAAAAGGAAAAGGTTATGGAAGATACACCATGGTTTGTAAACTATGTCAACTATTTTGTGTGCGATGCTTCCTCTAGATTTAACAAATGCAAAAAAATAAAATTCATTTGTGATGAGACATCATATTTTTAAGGTAATTCAAACCTATTCAAAAGATGTAATGATGGGTTAATTCGATAATGTGTAGTAGAGGAGATATTTGCCGACATTTTAAAATAATGTCATTCATCACCATATGGGGGACATTTTGGAGCACAATGAATGCAGCAAGAGTATTACAATACAGATTCTATTGGCCCAGTCTATTTAAGGATTCATAAAATTTTGTGAAAACTTGCAACAAATGCCAAAGAATAAGAAATATTTCTAGAAGACAAGAGTTTTCTCAAACCACTTTTCAAGAAGTTGAATTATTCGACGAATGAGCAATAGATTTTTAGGGACCATTCCCTACTTCAAATGGGAAACAATATATATTGTTACCAGTGGATTATGTCTCCAAATGGGTGGATACATAATATTTGAAGTATAATTTCGTAATATTATAAGGTTGGGATATGTTTTGTAACCGAGGTTTGTTTTGGTTAACTCTAATTTTGTATATCGTGTATATTATCAAAAAAGGTTTTAAGTTTATATTGCATTTTATTTAATGTTATTTTGATATTCAATATACAAGTTGTGTTTATCAGGTGTTGACGTCAGGCTGGTGCTACTCTAATTAATTATGGCTACCGTACAGGGGCTTAATTAAGGTTTAAAGTTTGGTATTGCCCTAGTTTGGATAAGGGATGCGATAGTTTGGTATTAAAGCCTATATCAAAGCCTAGCTTCATTACCTCTGAATTGATTGGAAGTCCATGGATAACTCTGATACACTATGGTATTAGAGACTAAGTACACTAACTAGGAGGATTGTCTCGAGTTTTGAAAGAACTTAGGAATTGAAAACAATTTTTATCGTGGTTTATGTAGGGAAATGAAATTGAAAAATTATTATACATTATTTATTGAGTCCATTAATATATATTATATAGATATGAATTCCACGTTTACTTTAGATACTACCCTAATGGTCATATCTCTCATTCGTGTCTCAAATTATGAAGAGTATCAGTGGAATGGGTTCTTCGGAGCCAGACGTCAGGGTAACCCAGAGAGTGAGATATAGTGGAAAGCCATAATGGAGCAGCAAATGAAAAAGTTGTTTGACTCTCAAGCCTAACTTATGGCTATGGTGATGGCACAGGTTATACCACTAGTATAAAAAAATGAGTATATACCTATAATAAGTCCAAAAGGTAGCGGGGTTGAGGGAGGAACTGAAATAATGTTTAGTCGAGAGGCAACACTAGTAGTGCTAATTGATGTTGAGAATGTTGAAATTCGAAAAACTTGATAAAAATTCATGGAATATGACATCATGAGATTTAACGACACTATAGAGGATGGTGTTGTTGAGGCATGGATTCTGGAGATGGAGCAACAATTTGTTGTAGTTAAAGTTGAGGATCAATTTTAAGGTTCAATTGCTCACTTTTATATCGATTGATTCGGCTTGCAAATGGTGAAATTCCTTATAGATAGAGGGAAATACCTTTGATACCTAGCCTTAATTCAGGACTATATTTTACAAACAATATTTCCCTAACTCACTTACGAACTAGGAATAGGATTGAGTTTGTTAACCTTACTAAATGAAATTTGACTATGAGACAGTATGAACAGAAATTTATTAAGTTGAGTAAGGTTTCTCTGGAATGATTAAACTATAGGAGAACAAAATAAATAGATTTCTTAATGGGCTAAGCTATAAGATACGAATCATTATTTCTTCGCATCCTCATATCGGCTACGCATTTTTTATCGTGCATTGGAAATGGAATCAACTATATCAACTAAGGCACCATGGGCAATGCCTATCGCACCACCAATTCCACATATTCATGGTAGGTAGAGGACTCAAGAGTTGGTCCATTTTCAACATACTCAGTCATCATGATCATAGAGAAATCGAGAGTTCTTTAGCTAAGGGGCGGGGAAGAAGGGTTATAGAGTAGAAGGGTTACAGAGTTGGTTTTTCTTCTTCACATTTGATAGTTCCAGAGGGAATCGTAAAGTTATTAGTGCGCCAGTCTCAGCATCTTCGATTTCACAAGCATCAGTGGTAAAACTAAATTTACTACCACCAACACCTTATTCTAGACATAGAGGCAGAGGCATGAGTCAAGATGGACCTACACCAAGTAGTTCTAAGGCAGGTTCCTTAAAATTATAGAGTGTCTCATAGACCCAATGTTATATGTTATCGATACGATTAGCCAGGGCATATCCTAAGAATTGTCCTACACTTTCAGCTTCTTCAATAGGTAGTGTGATACAAGTTGTAGATAAGTCACAAGTAATGGTAAAGGCTGATCGAGAGGCTATTCGAAGGTTAGTGGAAGGTATATTGAATATTTGTGGTATGTTCATATTGATGCTAGTTTAAAATTTTAATTTATAACTGGTGGTATGATTGATAGGTTAAAATTGAAACCTGTTATAGCTGTTACTTTATTGATTTTGACACAACATTTAGTGAGAAGTTGTTTCCTAACCTGGTCCGTAAGAGATGTGTTGTCAAAATCAGGGAGAATGAACTTCCAATTGATCTAAAGGTTATGGAATTCCTAAAATATGATACACTACTAGGGATGGATTGGTCAGCAGAATAACATGG
Source organism: Stephania yunnanensis (assembly GCA_039657365.1). Classification (NCBI taxonomy): domain Eukaryota; kingdom Viridiplantae; phylum Streptophyta; class Magnoliopsida; order Ranunculales; family Menispermaceae; genus Stephania; species Stephania yunnanensis. The sequence goes on from CM077584.1 coordinate 41,804,811, forward strand.
TAGTATTAATTACTTCCACAAATGGGTAATCTTTAAGATTCCTGGTCTTTTTGATAATATAGTCTATAAAGGCTATAATCCTACGTGACTTGCAACTCGCGAACGAAAGGCTACTTCTCGAGATCTTCATGTTTTGGTGGGAATTATTACTCTTTGAGAGCCTGGTTAAGAAATGAAGAATTTTGAGATACTAGTGTTTCATAAATTTTCAGAAGATTTTCCACTTGACTTAGGTAAGATTCCACCATCTCGTATGATAGATTTCATCATCGGTCTTATACCTAACACCAAACCTATATCTATTCCTCCGTATCGTATGACACCGAGAAAATTACATGAGTTGAATACTCGGCTTGAGGAGTTGTTACTAAAAGGTTTCATTCATCATAGTATGTCACAATGGGGACTATCCATTCTTTTTTATAAGAAAAAGGATTTGACTCTTTATATGTGCATCGATTACATGCAACTAAATATGTTACCTATCATGAATAAATATCTATTTTTCAGGATCGACGACTTATGTGATTAGTTGAAGGGTGCCAGATATTTCTTGAATATCGATTTGAGGTTTGGTTATCATCGATAGAAGAACAAAGATAAGGATATCTCAAATAAAACTTTCGACATTTGTTGTGGACACTTTGAGTTCATAATGATGTAGTTTAGGCCCACTAATGCTCATGTTATGTTCATGGACTTGATGCATTGAGTTTTAAACCCTGTTTTAACCATTTCATCACTGTGTTTATCTACAATGTTATGATCTATTCGAAGACTCAGGAAAAGCACTCGCATCACCATAAAGTTACATTATAGACTCGGAAGGATAACTAGTTTTATGCCGACTTTAACATGTATGAATTATATGCTTTAAAGGTACAATTTCTCGGACATGTAGTACTTGCCGAAGGTATATAAGTAGATCTGGTAAAGGTTGAGGCAATTCATAATTGTCCTGCACCTACAACACTATTAGAGTTTTCTGGAGGTTAACGGTTATTACATGTTGTCTGTTGAGGGTAGCGGGTTATTACAAGAAATTTGTTGACTGATTCTCCCTTAAGGCTCTGGCTCTCACTCGGCTAGCATAGAAAGATATTGAGTTTATATGGTCTAAGAAGTATAAGAAAGTCTTCGAGGAATTGAAGCATCTTTTAATTTTTAGGGGGACCTAAAAATTTGATCATCATTGCATTAACCTCTTCAATATTTTTTTCATGTAGAGTATGACACACACCTGTAGGATGTGTAACCTCATTACAGAATCCACAAGCTTTAACTTGATTTGATCTATCATTAACTAACAGCTTAACCATCTTAGATAGTTCATCAATTTTATCATCAGTCGCATTATTTCTTCTATTATCAACTTAATAGAGTTTCTTTCTTAAGGATTCAACCTTCTCACTATATTGCTTGGATTATTTTTTTCATTTATTAATCGCTTCTTTTATTAAAGTGGGTGTTGTTTCAAATAGGGATCCACCACATACTATATCTAATATCCTTCATTCAGAGTGATTGAGTTCTTCATAAAAATATTCTAATAAAGCACTTTTACTATATCCATGTTATGGACAAGAAGAAAATAAACTTTGGAATCTATCCCAAAATTCATTAAAGTTTTCATCATCTTTCATCTTTACAATTGTTATTTGCTTTCTATAGGAAGTAATTTTTCTAACAGTCATATATTCACTTAGGAAAGCTTCTAATATTTAAGTCCATATGCAGTTTTTGAATCTTGTTGAAGATAGAACAACTAGTCTTGTGCTTGATCATTCAATGCAAAGGGGAAAGCCTTAAGTTTGACTTTTTTCTAAAGTTCCTTCTTTCGGTTTCATCCTATTAACTTTATGTTGATACTCCCTAATGAATTTCTTGTGGATCTTCATTTTGTTTACCATAAAAGTTAATTAAGGCACTAATACATCCATATCTAAGTTCAAGTTTAGGAAATCCATTGAGATATGATAAGTACATAGGCTTATATGCTGTAACATTTTGATTTGCATGACTAAAAGTGAGTTCTATATTATTGTTATTATTAGTAATGCCTCTATTGTCATTATTATTATTATTATTATTATTATTATTATTATTATTATTATTATTATTATTATTATTATTATTATTATTATTATTATTATTATTATTATTATTATCATTATTATTGACATTATGAACTTATCATTATTATTATCTTCCATCTTATTATATATATTTTCCTTAAGTTGTAGTTGCCTTAAACTATAATTGAAAGTTCAATCTATTTCAAGATCAAACGAATGCAAAGATCCTGTTGAGTTAACAAAACGAAGTGTGTAAACCATACAACGTCTAAAGTCCCTAGAAATTATTTAAAAATCTCTGACAACGACGCAAAAAGTTTGACACGCGTCTAGTGTGCAAAATATTTTTTTGTATTTCCCTATTATTTGTAGTAGTGATAAATAGGTTATCGTCAACACATGGGTTTTTCAAATCTCAAAAGAAAGTATTCTTGTTTTTATTAATTTATTTACTCTAATAAAACGTGAATTAAGATACTAAATAACTAAAATCAGTAACTATTAACTTAATTAACCAAATTAACTAACTTTATTCAAACAATTTAACTCAAACTAAATTAAACAATACTCAAATTCAATATAAATATAAAAATCTAAACAAACATCCATACAAACTGCCACTAAACAATGCAATATACTTGGCTTGCTTTTAAACACTAGAACATAGCATCACTTCATATTATAGCTATAATCATAAGACATAGAATCTTTGAATTATTAAATCCTAATTCATAATAGGTTAATAGCCTTTAGCCAGCCACCGATTTTCCTAAATTCTATGGAAAAATGACATTCTTATCATTGTTAATATGTCCATTAGATAAAACGCAACACTATAGAAATAAAATAGCATTAACACTCATGGAAAATCTTACCTAATTTAAGCCAATACTAACCGAAACCGCAATATAACAACTTAGAACATAATCACTTAGAACACCCACTCGAGAAAACCCTATACATTAATCATACTTATAATTTATATAATTGTTGTCAATAACTATATACATAGATTCAAAATCAAAATACCACAATACATATTTGTAACTATGCATGTAATATTAATATTCATTAGTTGTGATACACAAAAAAAAACTTGTTAAATCTGTGATTAACATGTACGAATAGATTTAAAGCATTAAGTATGTGATTTCATAATTATAACTATATAGCAATCCAAAGTATATATACATGTCTAGGGTTTGTTTAAGTTTATAGTCTACTCATTTATGCCAAAAATAGACAACGGAAATATATAATCAAAAGACATAATGAATAAATAAATAAATACGTGTTAAGATAAATCAAAGCTTTAATGTAGCTTCAAACATCAACTAAACTATATAGAATAGGGTTATTAAGCAAAAGAGAGTTATTTCAAAGCTCTCTGGACTTATTTATAGTCTCCCTACACATACATATCCAAAATAATCTCAAATTTTTCAAGTTAATCTAAAAAATATGTAACCGACCTTAGTGATTTGTCGGCGTTTCCTAAGTTGTACAAAAATCGCTGAGTCAATCATTGGATTTGGCTCTCTCTTTGCTTTACCGATTCAACTGGCGAATTCTAGTATATTTTTCAATTTGCTGCGTTGGTATTTTCACGTTATCGATTTAGGTAGTGATTCTTAGTGTAAACTCAAATCACTGACAAATCGCTGGACTTCTTTTCCATTTGACTATTTTGTTCTTCCTCTTTTTCTTCTCTTTATTCATTTACCTACTTAATTCCTGAAATCATAAAAACAAGAAAATACCTAATAAAATATCATCATTTATATCCACAATCAACTTAAATTACACTATAAAACATGTCTAGGTATTGACTCGCCAAGCGGCGATGGCATGACAATGATTCGTAAGGAGATTTAATGTTGATTTAAAACATTAATGTAATAAAATGATTTATCTCAATAAAGCTTGCTAATAACAACATAATAAACCAATGCAATACAAACACTTTAGGAGAATGGAATAACAACTTCTTGAGTAGGATTGTAATAGGATAGTACTGCTAGAGATAAGTGGGGTTTCCTTTTTCTTCAATCATGTAATATTACTAGTTATATTAGGACTTACGGTAGTGAATGGTTAATATCTTGATTGGAATCGAATTGAATATATCTTGTTGTTCCACATTACTTGTCCCTTTCAGGTCTCTATTTATGAATGTCTGTCGAACTGATATGTTTGGAATGAATACTTGTAAATACCTTATACTGAAAAGCCGATGACCACAGATCATCTTTTTTTGCTATTAAATGATACCTTGAATGCCAATTTATGGCAGGCGTGATCATAATGATGGTTAGACATAAATCCATGAGGCAAGACCATATTTGATACCTCAAAGCTAGTTGGCTATCCCATCACAGTTTATTTTTGGTTTCCACTTCGTTGACCCTATGACATTCATGTTATCATTGTTATCTTCTTTACTATCTTGTTTAGGCTTTATTTTGTTGTATCTTGCATTATATATTATGCTCATTATAATATCATTTCATGGTTGGAATGATAAAAAAAAAAATTTGGTCAATAACCTTGTTCATGCTAGTTATTACTCATTAGGTATTACTTACATGATTAAGGGTAAAACAAGCTTTATCCTTATTGAGCCCATAGGATCATTGGTCACCCTACTACTTTTCCCCTTCCAGGCACATCAACTACAGCTCAGGAAAGAGGAAAACGCAAGTACATAGCACAAAAGCTTTTTTCCCATTTGCAATGTCGTTTATTTATATTTATTTGGTTTTGAAACATTTTATGTAATAAACATGAATATTTATTATGTGTATACTTATGAAACTCATAGCCTAGTTACTAAGCTGGAAAATGCTAGAATGACACCCTTAAAGATACCCCAAGTGACACCCTTATGACGTGGCGGGCGAGTCCTACGTAAAAAAATGTGAAGTGGCGTGCTGGCACACATTCATGAAAGCCGTCGTGCACACTTGAAAATACACATCACACGTGTTATGTACCTGAAACTATTTAATGCACAATCATTTTAATGTGAAACCCGCTCGCCACCTCATAAGAGTGTCAATTAAGGTGTCGTTAGAGGTGTCATTCTAGCGTTTTCCTATTAAGCTTATGTAAGACTTTCAAATTTATTTCTGCACCCAATAAAACTAGAATACTTTTATTATGCACCTATTATTTGTCTTAGTAGTTTATTTGTAAATTATCTTATTGTATTTCCACTGGTTAAGGCTTACTAAATCATCATCGACTCGCTAGGTGTGACGACCCCAAACTCCGAGGCAAACCGGGTACCGCCAAGTCGTCAGACACGTCACCGAGCATGCCACATCACCGCATACTTACTTGTAACTGTCCGCGACGAAAACCTTTGCACGTATCTTATTCACCTTAACTTAGTATTTATGGATATTTATGAATATTATATTAACTAAGTTAAGTTATTCACGATTTATTAAATTATTATAAATTAACATTTAAGTGGAAGTCTTTGAAGCATGCAAACACGGTAAAATTGAAAAGTTTGCATGGTATGATTAACCCTATAGTGTGGAAACCCGGCATTAGATACTATGTATATCGAGAGCTATAAAAGTACAAAAGGTGATCATTTACATGTATCAGGTATACAAGTCCTTACCAAAATTTCATAAAAATAGTAAATAGATACATACAACCACTTACACAAAAAGTGACGGCTCTCCTAACTTAGACGTAGTCGCCTAAGATGTCTTTGCCTCAGCTCGTCGCAAGATCTGCGATTTGTCACAAAAACAATGACAAATCCCAGGTGAGTAAATCCCAGAGAACTTTGGCTAATATTCATGAATTTCAACAAAACGGCTACAATTCATGCAATTTAAATAAGGGACAAGAAATAAAGTAATTTGCATGAAAATAAGTCGTTGAGAAGTTGAGTTTGGACACGAGTGTAGAGTGACAGAGAACCCTAGTCGATATCCGGGAATCTTCATAGCTAAACCGAGAGGAACCATTGACGACCACCTCACCAAACATCTCACGGTCGAATGAGAGGAACTAGAACGGAAGACCCCATCCAAACATCTCTCGAGTGGAACCATTGACGTAGACTTATGTCTTCGTCAAACATCTTTCAATCTACGGGTTTAGCGGAGAATAGTCACCGCGTAGCCCTAACATGGCCAATTATTCGAACAGCGAGGGGTACCTAGCTCGGGGTGTGAGTCCATGCCATGCCGACCCCGTCGACAAACACACATACACACGTGGGAGTGGATGAACAGAAATTGAACAACAATAAATAGCACAATGGAATAATTGAAATGTGAAATAAATTAAATGTCATAAATTGAATTTTAACTAATTTTCTCGTGGGATTACTTACCTTAAGCAATCGCAATTATCTATCCAAAATATCAGGCGCACGCCTCGAGATACGCACCCAACACCGATAATGGTAGCCTAAGTGCCTGATGTCCAATTATACAATTTTTATCATTTTAGAATTTCATTTGAATGAATTTATAATGTGAGACCACAAAATTTATGAAGTTTTAATATTTTCTCACTTTTCAAACCATACCTGGGGTTCGATCGGTTCGACAACGCACCACTGCGCCGCTGCCGCTACCAAGCCAACGACGCTGATGCCGCTACCGTGCCGATCGTCGCTGCCGACCTTCGCCGCTGGAGTGACCGCTGCTCGCGATCGATCATTGCTGCCGTGGCCAGCTCGCTTATCCGCGCCGGAGTCGCGCTCGGTCTCGCATCTAAGAGCTACCGCCATCGGGCCGCCATCCACCGCTCGCATCGCTGGTCGCCGCTGTCGTGCCGACCTCGCTGTCCGCCGTCCTCGGCTTGCTCACCGTGTCGCCGGCTGAGCCGCCTCACCGTCGCCGCCGCCACAAAACCCGCCTCGAAACTCGCGCACCCGGCGTCCCTGGATTCGACGCCGCCACCTTGACTACTCGCTCTCGAGCTTTCACCGCCGCCGCGTCGCTGGAGCCGCTGCCGCCTCTCCTCGCCTGGCCGTCGCGTCACTGCAGCGTCAAGCCGCTACCGACTCCTCATTCGCAACTTCGCAGGTGCTTCTGCCGCATCACCTCGTTTGCCGGTCTTGTGCTGCAGTGACGTCATCGCCGCCGAGTCCGGCCCGCCCTCACTGGAGCTTCCTGCTCTCTCCGCCACCCCACCATCTTCTCTCCATCTCTTTAGTTCTCTCTCTCTCTCTATCTGTCTCTCTCTCTCTCTTCTTTCTCTCTCTTTATTCTCTTTCTCTCTTCCAGATTTAAAAGAGAAAATAATTTTTATTTTTTTATTTTGGAAAGAAAAAAGAGAAATAATGATGAAGTATGGGTTCATTTGATGTGTGACATGATGGGGTGAGTGATGTGACAACTCAATCCCATGCTCCCCGTATACCCGCGTTACGTGCACACCGCTACGTCGCACACTCTCGTCACTGCACGCGCACAACACGACCAAGCGAAATTCTCAATTAACGCAGCGTGAACTATTAAATAATAGTAGAATAAATAAACACTCACACACAAAAATAACATATTTCACCCATTAGGCGTGTCATAGACTTTTCCGCGACGTCCACGTGGGTCTGAGCTTATGTTATTAATTTGTAATTAGCCATTTAATCGGGATCGATTAAAACGGGTCGTTACAATCTTTCCAACTAAAAGGAATTTCGTCCCGAAATTCAAATTTAATCAATCTCTACCTTGGAACAAGTGGAGTATCGCCTTCGCACGGTAGACTCTCTCTCCCCAATGAGGCCCTTTAAGGGAGAAGCCTTCAAGTAGACCAAATCATCCACTTCATAACTTAGCCCGTCACAGTATTTGTTCGCGTACTCTTTTTGTTTGTCTTGAGCAACCTTTAACCTCTTGACGAATCAACATAATTTTTTTCGTGTGATCTACAACAATCTCAAACCCAACGGCCGCTACGTCCTCGAGCTTTGCCCAGCAAGCTGGCGATTTGTATGGTTTCCCGTATAGAGCCTCGAATGGTGGCATCTCAATACTAGCCTGATAGCTATTGCTGTAGGCAAACTCACCAAGTGACAAAAACTCCATCCATGACCCTACAAACTATAGCACACAGGCTCTGAGCATGTCCTCAATGATTTGAATAAGTCTTTCAGACTGCCCGTCAGTTTGCGGATGAAAAGTCGCGTCGAACCGCAATCTGATACCATACTGCTCCTGCATGGCCTGCAAAAATTGCGAAGTAAGTCGACTATCTCTGTCTGACACTATAGATACTGACGCTCCATGCAGTCTGATGATTGCTCACCCGAAGAGCATGCTCAGTTGTGGAAAACTACATTTCATGGAGATTGGGATAAAATGCACTAATTTCGTCAGTCGATCCACGACTACCCAAATGGCATCAAGCTTGTGCAAAGTCGTCGCCAACCTACTGAAGAAGTTCGTAATGATGTGTTCCCATTTCAACTGTGGGATAGGCAGCGGATGCAATAGTCCTCCAGGCTTCCTGTGCTCAGCCTTAACCTGCTGACACACCTCACAACTCCTTACATACTGGATGACATTTGCCTCCATCCCTGACCACCAAAATAACCGTCGCATATCATGCTACATTTTCGTCCTGCCGAGATGCACTGTGTACTTGGAGTTGTGAGCCTCCTGAAAAATCCCAACGTGTTACCCTGCCACTGCCAGAACCCACAATCTGCTGGGTGTAACAAACATTTATCAACGGACTCGCATCAATCCGGGTAACCTAGACTCTGTGTCATGTCCCTGAGCCTCTGATACATCACATCAACTCTCTAATATTCCAAGACGCCTAGAATAGATATTGTCGGTCCTCGCATCTGCTTGCAAATATGTGCCTCTATAGTATTTGGAACCTCTGACAGACTCATGGCTGCTGCGAGCTCCAGGTTGTTCGTTGGATAACTTCTTACATGTGTCCCCAACTAACGCGATAAATGAGCTATTACTTGTCTCCCTACATCAGTACGCATACCAGTCCGGTGCCACAAGCATCATAAGAATAGTCAAGTTTTTGCCCGACTCAGGTAACACCAACAACGGTGTCGAAGTCAACTTCTTCTTTAACTCGATGAAAGTCACTTCACATTCACTGGACCAATAGGAGATCACATCCTACTTGGCCAATTTAGTCTTCGGCGCTGTGATTTTTGAAAATTTCAGTACAATTGTCGATAATGTACTTTCAATCCTAACAACTCATGATGTCTGTCGTGCACTCTGGTGTTGGCCAGTCAATGACAACGTGAATCTTATTCGGATCCACTGAAGTACCTCTATCGCTGATCACGTATCCCAAGGGCTTCACCCCGAAGGCCAAAACTCGCACTTACTAGACTTGGTGTACAATCTGCGCTCCCACAATCTCTAGTCGAATTCCTTGAATAAAATAATGGACCTGAAATCGCTCGGTTCCAGCTACGTCCATCACAAGGTATGCGGGTGTGTGAATCTTTCCATGTTTTGCGCCACCGACCGGCCACCATGCCTCACCGTCAAGAACTCATCTTTCTATCTCAGTTGAACCTCGATCGGAATATATAGATCATAGATGAATTTATTGAACTTTGCCCAAGTACTCGGCTCTCCGTGGGAGGCTGTGTGGGTGGTTCACCATATTGCAGCATCTCCCCTAAGCATGAATCTGGAAATCCTATCTCGTTTGCTGTTGTTAATCCTCAAAAGTTCGTGAAGTTTCTCGTGTGAAAGGATCCACTTCCCAACTACCTCTGGGTCTCTGCCTCCATGATAGTAGCTTGACTAAACACCAATGAACTCCTTAATCAACTTCGTCTCAGTTAATAAAAATGTCTCGAATGTAATCTCCTGGGATATAATCAGCGTCAATGCCACGGTTGGCATAGTCAATTGTGTAGTGACTGCTGGCTTTATCTCGGTAGTAGGGGTCGCGAGCGGGGTCGTTGGAATAGTCGGATGCGACAACTGTCTGCTATATAGTAGTGCTGGCGGCGAGTGTGGCAAGGGTCGATATTATCGCTGCCTGCGCTCGAAGTAACTGAAGAATCTCCTCGATCTGCAAACTCTACCGTGCGACTGTGTCGCACAATATCTGATCTGAGTTGACAGGTGTCGAGCTGCTCGGTTGGCCTCTATCGTCCGTTTGAAGAACTGGTCGTCCATCCATGTCGAATTTGCAAATCGCGAACGTCCGTATCATCCTCGTATACGCATATGTACTATTACACATCAAAATATATAACATATAAGCCTTTGCATTTCCCATCCCATGTTTGCTTCCCAAGTAAAGTTCTAAGTTAGGATCTTCGAGTTTCCATATCTAATATTTGTTGTTAAGTTTTATTCGGTTGTATTAAAGTTTTCCCCAGGTTCACCTGAACCTAGGCTTTGATTCCAACTATGACGTTGGTATCAGAATGTCTTAAGCCATGAGATTCTCAAAACTTTCCCTTAGGTTCGCCTGAACCTAAGCTATGATACCAACTGTAGCGGCCCCAAACTCCGAGGAAACGGGTACCGCCATGTCACCAGACATGTCACCAAGCATGCCACATCACCGCACACTTAATTTTGACTGTCTGCGACCTACACCTTTATATATACCTTATTCGCCTTAACTTAGTATTTATGAAAAGTTTTATGGATATTTACATTAAATTGACTAAGTTAGGTTGTTCACGATTTATCAAATTATTATAAATTAACATTTAAGCGGAAGTCTTTGAAGCATGCAAACACGGTAGAATTAAAAAGTTTGCATGGTATGATTAACCCTATAGTGTGGAAACTCGGCATTTAATGCATGTATATGCTCATCTTTAGTACCTTGTTGCTCTTGATTTACATGGTATCAAATGCCGGGTTTCCACACTATAGGGTTAATCATAACATGCAAACTTTTTAATTCTACCGTGTTTTCATGATTCAAAGACTTCCGCTTAAATGTTAATTTATAATAATTTGATAAATCGTGAACAACTTAGTCAATTTAATGTGAATATCCATAAAATTTTTCATAAATATTAAGTTAAGGCGAATAAGGTACGTATAAAGGTGTAGGTCGCAGGAAGTCAAGATTAAGTGTGTGGTGACGTGGCATGCTTAGTGACGTGTCTGGAGATGTGGCGATACCCGATTTGCCTCGGAGTTTGGGGTCGCTACACTAGGCCATCTCCAGGAGTTTGCCGATAGTTAAAGCTGGGCAACATTTATTGTAGGAATTGGGGTTATCAAATTATGTTTCAATTAAACTCAAGAATCATGAAAGAACTAATTCAGTTCATGATCTTGAATTAACAATAATTGTATTTGCCTATAAAATTTGGAGGCATTACTTTTACGGTGAGAAATTTACAATATTTCAAATTATAAGAGTATGAAATACTTGTTTATTCAGTGAATTTGACATGAGGCAACATAAATGGGTTGAGTTTCTCATGGACAATGGTTTTGATCATGAGTACGACCCAAGTAAGGCAAAGGTTGTTGCAAATGCCTTAAGTAGGAGAAAAACGCAGAAAGAACGTAGCTACCGCTAGGCCTTTCAGTTTTATCTCCTTAATGAAGCATCAGTGATAATGATTTGTGAAATGCGGTGAAGCAAAATACGAAAAACCTCATAAACCTTAATTTTCCCAAATCATAGTATTTAGTCGAAAATCCCATCAAATGTGATGGCCTAATCACAACAAAAGAGATAGAAAACGCTACACGACTTTGAATTCTCAAATCATAGCATTAAGTCAAAAATCCATGACTTAATTAAAATAAGTTAATTTTCATGGAAATAGGTCAAAAATCTCTTACGCATCTCGACTTATAAATCCTATCCAAAATGATAAGTCTCGATTATGTTCGATAACGAGACCATAATTTACCTCAAGTGAGACCAAAAGTCCTATTTAAAAAACCATTCACCACGTATGGCATGTTCGCGTCAGGGTCTTAAATCAGATTAGCCACACTAGACTGGCTAATTTGGTGTTCCCTTGAAAAATTAATTAATCCACAAGAAAATCTAACACCCAATACCGCTGACTAAAGTAAATCATAATTTTTGGTGGCACTAATTAGTACCAATGCTTAGGCTTCACACATTACCAAACCACCCCTCCCTTTTAAACCAAATTGGTGAGACGGTGTGCTTTGGGACCAAGGAGGGAGGAATTATTCACGAGCATCTCCATCTCCTCCTCCTCTACCTCCTTAGAGGACCTCACCTCCCTCCACCACCGCCACTACGACTTCTCCCCCTCCTCCACCACCCCCACCACCATCGCAACTACCACCACCACCACCACAACCACCCTCTCCTATTTTGAGTGCCTCATCGCCGAGTCCTATCGCGTCGTCCCCTCCCTCCCTCCCCACCGCCCACTCCCTCCTCTGCTGGTTCCACTCCCAAAAGCTCCTCTTCTCCTCCGACCTCCCTTTCCCCATCCTCATCCACTCCTAACACCACTCCCTCTACCAATCCTTCCTCCTCTCCCACGCCTTCCCCCACCCCCTTCCCCCTCTCCTACAACGCCCCCATCACCGCCTGCACCCGCCACAACAACCTCGACAAAGCCCTCAACTTGCTTTGATTTTGGAGAAGACGTAACAAAGCAAATAGCCCCAATTTTCGAAGTTATAAAAGGAAGGTAATTCAATAACTTCACCCAAAAAAACACATTTACCACTAAGCCCAATCCAGCCATTAAGTCAGGAAAAATTGACCAACACCTAAACCCTAGGCACACTCCCAATATACATTAGTCCCATTAATTTATGATACAAATAAATGTTAACCGAAACAATTCAAAATAATTTTATCAATGCCATTTCAAACTCGTAACAACATTTAAAGTCTGGGAAATAATGCCAATGAAACTGATTTATCAAATGTATAGGATACATTACTTACCAATAACAATTAACCAACTGTGAAAACGTTTGAAAGCAATCTCAAATAGTCGATAGATGAATAAGCATTTTTATGAATTGCAACAAACCATGGGAACTAGACCGGCTCATCGATAAGAAACTTTAAAATACAATTTCACCAAATGGAAACCCATTTTAAGCTAGACCAACGAAAAATGAGAAGAATTTTAGAAGCCAACTAGCTTTAAGAAACAATACCATGTTTAAAATAAGAATTTAGAGAGCTGGATTGTCACCATCCCTTCCATGGAGGTTTTCAACTCCAAATCTTCTTCAAGAAAACTATTCTTGACTAGATTTACACGGTTCCCACAAATTTGAGGCAAAAACACATCTCTTCTAAGTCTCCACGTCCCTCCTTCGTGAACAACTGCCGCCATAGGAGATTTGCTAGAGTTAGGTGCCGATGCCGTCGCAGCCGCTGCTGCTAAAGGTTCGCCGTTGCTCAGCAGGCCATCCATGCCGGCAGCTCCTCCGAGCAGCGCCACCATCTGCGTGCGTCCTCCCCGGTGGCGCTATCATCCTCGCCTCTACTTCCTTCTCTGGAGTTGCACCGCCATTGACGAGCCTCACTGGTCATCCGCCCTAGGGCTGTCCACGCGAAAAATTTACCAAAGTACAATACTTTGTACTTTAAAAGAGGTAAGTAGGGGGGTTTTCTTTTTTTTTTTCCCCACACTAAGCAATAACGCATATTCAAAAGGCGTTATTGCTGATGTGGGTTTTTTTTTTTTTTTTTTTTTTTTTTCGAAAATTGCCACGTGGCACCGATAGCGCCTTCAGAGAAGGCGCTATCGGTGTCCACGTGATTCGGGGCGCCACGTGGATCCACGTGGATCCACGTGGCGGGCTACAAAGAGATAGCGCCTTTGGAGAAGGCGCTATCGGGTATTCGTCTATCCACGTAGATCCACGTGGCGCCACGTGGACTGCCACAACCAATAGCGCCTTCTTCGAAGGCGCTATTGATATGAAAGTGTCCGCGTGGATCCACGTGGACACAGTTGGCCACATTTCGTGGGGTGCGCTGATAGCGCCTTCGAGAAGGCGCTATCAGTGCACCAGTCTTCGTCTTCCCGAGACGAAACCGACGCAGAGAATCTCTTCGTCGGTTTCGCTAGGGATGCAGGGGTAGGGGACGTAGGGGTCACGGGATTACTAGTAATCCAATGACCATGCATGATAATTGGAGCCCCCTATATAAGGAGGGGATGGGGGGCTCGGTGGAGAGATAGCACGGATGGAGGAGCGTGAAGGAGGGCAGCCGAGCGACGTTCATCAGAGGAACACAGCAGAGGAGGTAGAAGCGGCGGAGGAAGGTCGACGCGAGCTGAGCAGGGCGGAGAGCGGACACGAGTCATAGGGGAGCAGGGAGGTCCGCGGTAGAGGTGAGGCGAGAAGAAGTGGAAGCTCGATCATACTACGAGGAGAGAGAGGCGCGAGGGGAGCGCGGAGGCGGCGGCGGGGCACCAGTCGTCTCAGCGGAGGAGAAGGAGGAGGTCTAGTGAAGAAGGAGGAGGTATGTAGGTAGGAAACCAAAATTTTTTGAGGTTAAAGTATGTGTTTTTAGTTTGTTTAGTTTAGGTATGTGTAGTTTTGTTTAAGTTTGTTTAATAAGTTTAGTTAGTTAGGTGTCGTTTATTAGTTAATTAAGTTTGATTAAGTTAGTTTGATTAAGTTAGTAAATGTTTGTGCAAGTGAGTTTAGGTAATTATGTTTGGTTTAATTAAATTACGTTTGTTTAAGTAAGTTTAGTTAGTTTGTTTTAGTTTACTTACTTAATTAAGTTTGTATAAGTTAGTTTGTTAAGTTAGTTTTAAGTTTGTTGAAGTGAGTAAAGGTAATTAACTTGTAATAAGTTAGTTTAAGTTTGTTTAAGTTAATTACATATGTTTAAGTTAGGTTAGTCATTTATTAAGTTTGTTTAAGTTAGTTTAGTTTAGTTTACGAGTTTGTTTAAGTTAGTTTAGGTAATTATGTTTGTTTAAGTTAGTTTATTATAAGTTAGTTTAAGGTTGTTTAAGTTAATTACGTATGTTTAAGTTAGGTTAGTCATTTATTAAGTTTCTTTAAGTTAGTTTAGTTTAGTTTAGTGAGTTTGTTGAAGTTAGTTTAGGTAATTATGTTTGTTTAAGTTAGTTTACTTAATTAAGTTTAGTTAAGTTGGTTTACTTAATTACGTTTAGTTAATTAAGTTCGTTTGACGTATTTTAGTTAATTTACGGAAGGAGGAGGTATGTTTAGTTAATTACGTTTGTTTAAGTTAGTTTAGTTAGTTTAGGTTAGATGTTTAGTTTAGGTATTGGTGGTTAGTTAAGTTAGTTAAGTATTTTTAGTTAGTTAAGTTTGTTTAGTTTAGTCTAGTTTAGTATATGTATTTATGTTTAGTTAGGTTAGTTAGTTTATTAGTTTAGGTTAGTTTAGTTTAGTTAGTTTGTTTAGTTAGGTTCGTCAAGTAGGTAACGTTATTTCGGTATTTAGGTCGGTTAGTTTACTTAAGGTTGTTTGTTTAGGAAATTAAGTTAGTTTAAGGTAGTTTAGTTTGTTTGTTTGAGTTAGTAAAAGTTTATGTATAAGTTTGGTTAGTGTTTAGGTAGTTGAGGTATTTATTTTAGTTAGGTAAGTTAGTTTATTTAATGTATTTTGTTTAGTAAACCATAACAATGTTGGAAGATATGTTTGCCAATTTTGTTTATATTAGTGTAGTTTATGTTGTTTAGGTTAGTGTAGTTTAGTTATCACTTAGGTGTTGTTAATTCGCAAATCAATATTGAATAGCAATTACACCTACCTGCATGCAAGCTAATAAGAAGCTAGAATTAGTATATGACATGAAAGTAATAGAGAGGCGCCAGTTTGAACACGGCCAACCATATGCATATATGATTCAACGCATGGTTCCCCCCATGATGGCCCTACCGCCAATACACGAAACTGCACAAACATACCGTGATGCACTTTAAAACACTTGAACATATCTACAATTCTTGGGTTTTATTAATTTGGATATGTTTACGTATTATTTGGTACTTTTAGGTTATTAGATGGTTCACATAGTTTGTTTAGGTTGTTAATAGATAGTGACATTACACTCCTAATTCGCAAATCAATATTGAATCGCAATTACACCAAACACATGCATGCTAATAAGAAACTATAATTACTATATGATCTGAAAGTAATAGAGAGACGCCAGTTTTAACAAAGGCCAACCATATATGTTATATTTTAGTTAAAGTTAGTTAAAGCCCCAAAAATTATGAAACCATATATATAGTAGACTAAGATCATTTAGACTTTGAATTCGTTCCGATCCACGTAAGTTTCATGAACACATCTACAAATTTTTATAGCCGATTTATTACACTCTTTGTGGTCTAAAATAACGAAAATACAAGGTTATTGCAGGAATATTACGTTGCGGCGAAAAACCAGAGGAAAAAGTAAGTTCATTAATTTAGTATTTTCATATTAATATATTTGGGTTATGGTTTGGGTTTGCATGATATATAGGGACATTCATATTTTGTTTATGAACAACGGTTCATATGTTTATTTATTGAACGTTATTACACAGAAAATGTAAGTGTGAAAGAATGAGTATGCTCTGTAGTTGCGCTATTATTGTGATCTTCTACATCAGAAAGTTCGATTGCGCTATATAACGACATGATTGTCAACTATTTCCCTTACCAAATTGACGTGCCATTTATCTGTAACATTTTTACATCCAAGTTTCTAAACCTCTGTAGGTCATGTCACAAAGAAACATCCCTTTTCTATTCTATGCGCACGGCTCCATTGTTAATGGGGTAAATGGCATCGCGTACAGCTCACCGCCATCAGTAGTGTTGTGGGTTAAGTTTGTGTCGAGTGGGCGTGAAATGATTGATGACATTTGTAACGCGTTCCATATCTCATCAACGGATACTATAGTTCATATGACGTATCGGCACATGATAGTCCTCCCCGGAGGCTCACATTATTTCGTTCCTGTCTTGTTGAATGATGCGACACACTTTGGCTTGATGTGGGAGACGGTTGACACTTTACCAAAAATAACAACGGTTGATATATATTTAACATTTGAGTCAGTCGACTCAATTCAAAACCGCACGGTTCATTCGCCATGTCAGCGCGAACGTAGCGGCACGCTAGACGCAGCCTTAATGATGGAAAGGCTGCGTATGCAATCCCCACAGGCTGAGGTCGTGCAAGAGGGGTTCGTAGCTCCATTACATGAAGAGAATAATGCATATACTGACGATGACGATGACGATAACGACGACGAAAATAACGAAACTGCTGAGGAAATGCGTAACGTCGAAGATGCTCCATCAGTTTCCGTTTGGGACGACGTTAACGTTTGCACGTATGATCCAAGATATGATCCTCTGGGTGCGGACAATGTCGAAGATGATGAGCAATTTGCTATCGATGAAGAGATTTTGTTGGAGGAAGCTAGTGACGATGAATTTCGCCAACCAATAGCGGGATATAACGAAATCGATTGGGAGGTGGCTAATTCAACTGCGACCCAACATTCCCATAAGCAAACTTGGGGGGGGCACGTCTAACTTCGATTTGGAGATAGGGATGAGTTTTGACAATAAAAACGACTTACAACATGCCGTTAAAGTGTGGCATGTTGATAGACATTGTCAATACCATGTGTTGGAATCGACTACAACTACGTGGGCGATTAAGTGCAAGTTTCCACAACACGGGTGCATGTGGCGTCTTCGTGCATGTTTCCAAAAGAAAACACAATTATGGGAGATAACACAGTTAGACGTACCGCACACGTGTATTAATCCCAACATACAACGCGGTCATGCCCAACTTGACGACAACATGATTGCGCGAGAGATCCAAAGCGTCGTTAAGGCCGATCAAGGTATCACGATGAAAGCATTAGTTGATATCATTAAGAAAAAATACGATCACGAAGTCAGCTGCAAGCGAATTTGGGATGCCAATAGGAAAGCAATTGAATGGGCTTTTGGAGATTGGGATGCGTCGTACGCTCAATTACCAAGATGGTTGGCGGCAGTGAGGAGTAAGAGTCCGGGGACAAGAATCGAGTGGTCACACAGACAATGGCATGCTAATGAAATTAGAATCACGTCTCCTCAATTTCGTCGTGTTTTTTTGCATTTGAAGCTTCAATAAATGCTTTGAAGTTTTGCAAGCCTCTGCTTCAGAATGACGCGACATTCCTATATGGCAAATATAGTGGGAAGCTCATGATTGCGCTATCTGTTGATGCAAACGGACACATATTACCAGTTTCATTCGCCGTTGCAGAAACTGAATCAACTGATTCGTAGTGGTGGTTTTTGCGGATGTTGCGCAAACACGTGACTGATAGAGAAGGGATTTGCGTTATATCTAATCGTCACCCTGGCATTTTGGAGGCGGTCAACATCCTAAGCAACGACTTTTTCCCCCTCAAGGATACCACCGTTATTGCTTGCGACACTTGCTTAGTAATTTTGGCACATACTTCAAAAATGAACCCTTGAAAATACTGCTTGGTCGAGCAGCTGTTCAACATCAACAACATAAATTTATTGCGTGCATGGAGCGTTTTACAAACTTATCTTCACGAACGAGTCCCAACTAGGAAGAACCGGTGTGGTATTTGTCGTTTAGAGGGACATAACAAAAAAAATGGTCTAAGGAGACGTCAACCATCCAATGAGAACCTATAATCGATTTTGTATAATGTGTGAAGTAACTTATGTTCGTACATATGTTGCGTTTGAAAATTTTCGTCATGTGTTTTTGTGTGAAAATTTAGTAAATACTTATCGTTAGGTTTCGTACAACACTCATTTTCTATTTACAACACTCATTTTCTTTTTCTAACCTTTTGTATAGTTGCGTGCGATGGATCCAGGTCCTTCAGATCCATCACTGTTGCAACTCCAATCTACTCACAGATCGAAGCGAACCTGGAGGGGCGAGGTAAGGCCAATTTATATGAATGCGTCATATTTACAGCAATATTGTATCAAAAACATACATTAATACATTATCAATTCCAAGGTTTACGAAACAATGCGCGTACGTCGAAGAAGTGGGGTCGTTGATCGCACGATGTAGTATCATTCTAGGATAATCCCATATCTTCGTTCCAGTTGGTTCTATGGGATATCCCGGGTAGCATTTTTCAGCCTTGATTGGGCTTTGATTACTGTGTTTGTAGAGAGATGGCGCCCTGAGATGCATACATTTCACATGCATTGCGGGGAGTGCACAATTACACTCGAAGACGTGCAGGTGCAGCTTGGATTACCTATTGAAGGTATGCCTGTGACGGGAACGACAGACGCAGACTATGCTGATGTCTGCGATAGGCTACTTGGACGAACTCCTGGTGGAGATGACATCGTTGGTTATAAACTTAAGGGCGATTGACTTGAGCGTAACGTTCCAGCAATAGATGATGAAAGCGATGAGGAGTCGGTCCAACGTTACGTTCGATCGTACATACTACAACTCATCGGTGGTTGTCTTTTCGCCGACAAGTCCAATCGATTCGTACATTTGATGTTCCTACCTTTGCTGGAGGATTTCCAAGTAGCAAGGCCAATATAGTTGGGGAGTGCATGTTTGGCTTATTTGTACAGGGAGTTGTGTCGCGGATCTCACGCAGGGGCACATGAGGTTGCTGGCGCCTCCATTCTTGTACAACTGTGGGCATGGGACAAATTTCCATTCATAGCACCGCGACGTCTGCGTGTATCTAGAGCTCAACAGCGAACGGTGGATGGCCAAAATATGCTTATGGACGTTCCACTCGGACACAGGTATTAAAGTCGATTTGTCATTACTTTACAAATAATTCTTGTCCATGTTCATTTATCATAACTTATTGTTTCCTACACAGATGGCTCGATGCATTTTCGGTTTCACGAAATGCGACGCACGTCGTATCGGCATACCGTGATGCACTCGACTCTTAGAGGCATGAGGATGATGTGGTGTGGCAACCATATAATGAACTCATGCGGTCTCTTCCCGAGTACTGTACAAATGGTCACGCCAGTTGGCTCTCGACGTGTCCCCTTATTTGTTTCCACATTGTGGAGTGGCATCGACCAGGAAGGGTCGTGAGACAATTCGACATGGTACAAGTAGTGCCACTTAATTGTGCTTACGACGCCCAACTGCACCGCATCGAATTGCGTGGACATCATCATAAAAATTGGGTGACTTTTCACGCAAGCTACATAAACGTGTGGGAAAATCGCGGGGACACCATTGCGACGGCGACACTGAATGAAGGGCATGACCATCAAGACTACATGACGTGGTATCGATCGGTCACTAGGAGATTCATAGGACACGACGGGGCATTACGTGACTACTCGGTAATCTTCTAACTCTTACTTTTCCTCAAACAATTAATATTTTATATTGCGTGATTTGAGATCTTATTTTTTGTATATCAGCGTAACTTGGTGCATCGACTTAGGCGTGTGTTTATCGAGGATGGGTACGAGCAAGGTCTTGCTGCCCTTGATGATGGGATTAAAATTTTGGACGAAGATGAAAGACGAAGGTCTAATCTTTCGCATGACGGAATTGACGTCCAACAAGACATAGATGAGGATAATGAACAAGAAGATGAAGAAGACGATCAAGTCGAACCAAACATAGAGGTGAGAAGAAGACGAACACGACCAGAGACTGTGCGGGAACGCACCAGACGTCCTCATCCACCACGTCCATCTACTCAGACTAAAATTGCTGCAGAGAGTAGCAAACGTTCTCCTCCAGCACGTTCATCTCGTTCGAGAGTGAGTAGAAGAGAGAATGTTGGCGAGAGTATTCATTCTTCTCATGGGTACATTCCTGCATCTTCCACACCCCAACTAGAACCTCAAATGTTTGTACCCAGGCCGCCGAGCGTGAATCTTCTTCCTTACCATTTTGATCATTACGCACCTGGGCCTTCGTCTTCATATGTGGACCATGGAATGCCTCATCATTAAACGTATCCATCGCTGCCTCCATACATGCCTAATCCATATACTCCTACTCCATATAATTACAATTTGGCGTATAGTGGAGACCCTTCATTCATGAACTTGTTGACCATGCCGCAGCCTCATGTTCCATTCCCCCAACCCCATGCAGGAAGCCAGTATTTCGGGATGGTTCCATCTCCTATTTTTGGTAGCATTAGTGGCAGAGGTGAGTCGAGTCAAGAACCAGAGGAAACGCATCAATCTACTCGACGTGATTCATCGCAAGACCAACTACCTCAACAACCTCAACCAGATGTACAAACACATCGTCCAACTAAACAAAGAGAACGTCTGGTTTGCTTCACCGAGCAACAACGTCAACGGAACCGCCGAAATAGACCTGCATGATGAGTTTACTTGATGTCATGGTGATTTGTAAATAACTTATATTTTGGGTTCACGAAGTACGTGTATTTAACCTTCTCCTTGAATAAACTTATTTCTCATGTTTTCCATATTATTATAATGTCGTAGATTTGATTACTCTTCAATAGTTAGTTTAGTTTGTTAAGTTAGTTTAGGTTATATGTTTAATTTAACTTAAGTGGTTAGCTTAGTTAGTTAGGTGTCGGTGGTTAGGTTATATTAGTTTAGTTTGGTTAGGTTAATTAGCTTAGTTAGTTAAGTTAGTTAGTTTAGTGAGGTTAGTTTAGCGTAGTTGAGTTAGGGTATGTTAGTGTGTTTGTTAATTTAGTTTACATACTTTGGTTAGCTTAGGTTAGTGAGTTAACGTGGTTAACGTGGATCGCTTTTTGGTTGTTTGTTTAGTTAGTTAAGTTAGTTATTTTACTTTACTAAGTTTGTATTGTTTAGGTGGTTAGGTTAGTTAAGGTTAGTTAGGTTAGTTCATGTTAGTTAATTTAGTTTGGTTAGTTCCATTTAGTTAGTATGGTTAGTTTGCAATTAAGCTAGTTAAGTTAGTTATTTTAGTTTACTTAGTTTGTATTGTTAGGTGGTTTGGTTAGTTAAGTTTAGTTAGTTTAGTTTGTTAGTTAGTTTAGTTTCGTTATGTTGGTTAGTTAGTTAGTTAGTTTAGTTGAGGTTAGTTAGTTACTTAGTTTAGTTTGGTTTTGTTAGGTTAGTTTTGGTTAGTTAGTTTAGTTTATTTTAGTTAGTTAGTTAGTTAGTTACTTAGTTAGTTAGTTAGTTTAGTTAGTTAGGTTAGTTACTTTAGTTTGTTAGTTACTTTAGTTTGGTTATGTTAGTTAAGTTAGTTAGTTAGTTTAGTTTGGTTTGGTTAGTTTAGTTAGTTAGTTAGTTAGTTTAGTTTAGTTTAGTTTTTTACTTAGTTTAGTTTGGTTTGGTTAGGTTACTTAAGGTTAGTTAGTTAGTTAGTTTAGTTTTAGTTTAGTTTAGTTAGTTAGTTAGTAAGTTAGTTAGTTAGTTAGTTAGTTAGTTAGTTTAGTTTGGTTAGGTTAGTTAAGGTTACTTAGTTTTAGTTTAGTTTAGTTTAAGGTTAGTTAAGGTTAGTTAGTTAGTTAGTTTAGTTTGTTAATAAGTTTAGCTTGTTTAGGTTAGTTAAGATTAGTTAGTTTAGTTTACTTTGGTTACTTAGTTAGTTAGTTAGTTATTATTTAGTTTACTTAAGGTTAGTTAGTTATTTAGTTTAGTTTTGGTTTGGTTAGATTAGTAAAGGTTTGTTTGGTTTAGTTTAGTTAGTTTGTTAGTTTAGTTTAGTTAGTTAGTTAGTTAGTTAGTTAGTTAGTTAGTTTATTTAGTTTAATTGGTTAGGTTAGTTAATGTTGTTAGTTTAGAAAAAAGAGTTGAAGGTTGAAACCAATGTATATATATATATATATATATATATTCAAAATTGGTTTTTTTTATACAAATATAACCTCCTTATATGCATATTCAAATTTGGTTGTAATTGCGAATATCGCTCGATTCGATTTACACGACAGCCAGCGATTTAAGACGAGCTGAGCGGCGAGAGACGATGCGGTCCAGCGGCTTCAGCAGTGACGGCAACATGGCGGTTGATGACGATTTATTAAGTCCGATTGGTGATGTGGCGATGACGTAAGGTGACGTGGCATTGACATGGCGGTGGCGGACAGTTTGTTAAGCCCAGTTTAATTAAGTCCAGTTGGTCTGCCACGTGGACGCCACGTCAACGCCACCTCAACTAGACATTTAACTGATAACGCATTTTCAAAAGGCGTTATTAGTTAAATGTGAGTTGGCGGTGACGCGCCGTCCACGTGGCTGCCACATGTACAGATAGCGCCTTTTGAAAAGGCGCTATCTGTACAAATCGAAGCCACGTGGACGCCACGTCACCGCCAACCAAATCACCTACACCCAATAACGCCTTCCGTAATAAAAAAAAAACCTCCATATTTTATGAATTAAATTGTAACCATACCCTAATTGTGGAAAACGTCCACGCTCCCTCCTGAACACGCTAGAGTCGACGCCGTCGCGTCTCCCCTCCTCGGTAACCGCGAGGCCTCTCTATCCCTCTCTCATGGGTTCCTTTTTGTGTTCTGATTACGAGGTTTTCAACCTTTTATTTGGACTCTTATTTTCTTTTTCTTTTTTTTCTTTTTCTTTTTAAAAGAACAATCACGTCTCTCCATTCTTTTTAAAAGTGAAGCAATACTTGAATCAAGTGTAGGTACAATTCTCTAATGGCTACGTCTAAGGATTTAGAATCCTTTACGGTCAATTTATAACCCTCTACACCCTTAGCAGACATAACCTTTGCATTGACCTCACTTAGCCAATTTTCAAAATTTAATAGTTTTTTTTTTTTTTTTTTTTTTTTTTTTTTGATGAAAAAAATTTAATAGTTGAATGCCCTATTGTCGCACACACTTAATTTAATTAAATCGCGCTAAGCTGCTATTATTCATAGTATATGTAGTTGCACACCAAACAAAATAAACTTATTTTATTTATTTTTTATGCATATGGTCAATCCGCGACTCTTTGTCACAACTTAGGATCACTAAAGGTTCATAATTCGATTTAATTTTTAATCTAGGATTTCAGATAGTTTATATCCAATTTTAGAAAACTTCGTCTTCGAAATTAAAAAAAAATACGTTCTAAGCTAAGGAAGTTCTTTGGTACACCTTCTTTTACCCCAAACCCAAATTGTCATTAATCTTCATTTTTCGTGCTCTTTTACAGCAGTTCACGTGACCCGATAGTTTGTTAGATATTACTTAGTCGTTGTCTAATCTGCTTGTCTTCCATTGTGTGAATCATAAGTAGTTTGTTTGAATCTGATAGTTCCACTCATGATCATATTGTTTTAGATGAACAACTTGTGTTATATGCAATCAAGCACCAAATTGATAATGTTTCACACTTACCACCGGAGTTGCAATACAAACCTGAGCATATTCTAAAAAACTAGGATTAATCGTGCAGCCTAAATACTAGACTAAAAAGCCATACTGTGGCGCACCATGGTGCTCAATTCGTATATGTAACCCCTACCACAATCTGGTAGTAAATAACCCTGTCACCACGTAACAATAAATTAATCGAATCACAATCCAAAATAATGAACATTGACACACCATCTGTCCCTACAGCCCTAGCTATATATATATATGTAAACCACTCAATTTGTATTGTGAAATTTCTTTACAAAGTTGAATAAAGTAAGTAGACTTAGACAACCATTCTTAACAAACTCTATTCTTTAACAGTGATTTCCTTTAATTTTTTGAGCCCATTTCTGTTATCTCAAGTTCCTTGCTAATCTAAATCCATGTCAACCTTTGATAATCTATTGTTCTTAACATATCTCCTATTCGTGTTTCCCTTAAACAGACAATGAGATTTTCCACGGGGTTCATGTACACGTTTCTTCCCAGTTACTTCATGAATGCTCATACCCCACCGTCGTTCAAGACCAATAGAATAACATTATGAATTCTCATTGTCTTAAGCTTTAATATAACTTTTGTTCATTTAAAGTGACATTATTGGATTTCATTTCCTTTACGCATTCTCGTAATACCTTACTTTCCCCAATCCAAAAACCTTGGAATTAAGACTTTTATAAGGTATAACCACACAATTTATATAACCTACCTTATACATTTAAGCTAACTCCTTGCCCTTCTTAGCTTTTCTTATGGCATCCAATTCGATATATAAGTGTGCCATGCTGTGTTAAGCCATAGTGCAGCCACATCTTTGACTTTTTCATGTGAATTTTCCCCTCACAGTAGGCTCAATGCCCTGCATACATTGTTCTGGTGCTATGTGTACCACACCACAACACCGCCACTGCATCAACTACACTGCACAACTTCTTCTATCTTCTACCTTTATCCATGCCTTGTGCACTCTTACCACAACATCAAGCCTCCATGTTACAACATCAAGTGTATGTTTTTGAATTTTCTCCTCATTTCATCATGAAATCACTCATTTGTTTCCTTTATACCTTGTATGCCTGAAAACACATAAATATAATCAATTAAAGCTCATTTCAAGATATTTATACCAAATATAAAACTAAATGAACCTTATATATAATTATAATTAAACATTTGTCACTAGCTGAAGTCACGTCCTCCCTAGGGCCACTGTCATCTACGCCTATGTTTCCTTCTCTAGAGTGGCACTGCCACCACCGTGCCTTACTACTCATCTCTGCTAGCGCCATCAGTGCTCCTTCCTCTACATGTCAGAGTCGACGCCATTGTGTCTCTTAACCGTATGGTCCTGGCCGACATCTCTCTGTGGTTTACAACCATTGGGTCAGCCTCCATGTTCGACAAGGCTCGACCTCCCTTCCTTGGTTACTGCTAAGCCTATCTCTCCCTCTCTCAGGCATTCCTTTTTGTGTTTTGAGAACTACGGTTTCAACCCTTTTATTTGAACTTTTATTTTCTTTTTAAGGGAGAATAATCTCAATTCTCCTTTCTTTCCTCAAGTGAAGCAATACTTAGATCCAGTATGGGTACAATTCTCTAATGGCTAGATGTAATGGTCTACAACCCTTTACAGTCACTTGATGGCCCCAAACTCGACACGCTTATCACATGCAACCTTTGCCTTGACCTTACTTAGCCAATTTTTTAAAATTAATAGTCTAAGGCCTCGTTATTGCACACATTTAATTTAATTTAACTGCTCTAAGCCGCGATAATACATAGTACGTATAATAGTACACCAAACACAAATAAAATTATTTTAATTATTTTTTGAGCACGTCACAAATCCATGAATCTTTATCGTAACTTAGGATTACTAAGGGTTCAAAATTCTATTTAATTGTTAATCTAGGATTTTGGTTCGTTACACTGCTAAAGAGAGCCAACTTGCTAATCTTTCTTGTTACTTGTCAAACATTTCAAAGTTTTTTGTAAAAGAACCTACTTCAAAACCACATATTTATTTAGAGTCTCATGGTAACACATTTAAATGCTCAGATTAAAGGTGAATTGGAGATTATCCAATAGGTTGTTAATTGTCTAAAAGCATATATGGACTAATTAATGCATTAGAGTTTAGCAACTAATATTGATCATCTTGATTAGTCAATTACTAGTAATGGTGCCTTACATTTCTGGGATAGATTGAGGGTTCCATCTCAGGAATAGTTGAGATGGGAATTACATTGAGAATATCATCGATCTCATTATTCGATCAATCCAAGTAACACAAAGATGTATCTTAATATGAGACGTATCTATTGGTGGCCTTGGATAAAAGCTGATATTACTAAGTTCAAAAAAACATAAGAGATTTATCAACAAGTTAAGGTTGAGCATCAGAAATCTAGAAGGTTAATACATCCTTGCCTATTCTTGATTAGAAATGGGAACAAATTTCCATGGATTTTATTTATGGTCAACCCATGACTCAGCGTAAGTATGACACAGTTTGGGTTATACTTGCCAAATTGAGGAATACTTGCATTTTTTGCCAGATTCCACGTATAATCCTCTTGACAGATTATGTGAAGCATATATGTATGAGGTGTTAAGGTTTCTCAGTATTCTAGTGTCAATTATTTTGGATAAAGATCCAATATTCACGTTTAAATTTTAGGGCAAGTTGAAGAGAAAGTCGGGAACCACTCTTAATCTCAGCATAACATATCATCCTCATATCGATGGGCAGACTCTGTGTTTGATCTTGGTTCTATAGGAGATGACTTAGCTTGTGCCTTGGAGTTTGGTGGTAGTTGGGAATACTACATTCCTTTGTGTGATTTCTCTTTTAATAATAGCTATCAGGCTACTATTGGAGTGGCTCCCTTTGAAGGTATGTATGGTCAACCTTGTCGTTCACCTGCATGTTAGGCAATGGTTGGAGATATAGTTTTGTTGGGGCATGAATTGTTTCAGGATTACATAGAGAGGATTCGAATCATTCACCATTATTTGACTATAGTGCAGCTAAGACAAAAGAGACACGCCCGATAAACATCATAGTTTTCTAGAGTTTTTAAAGACTCAACATACACTGGTTTCTTGCTTTATTGTAATTTATGTTACATGTCTTTATTGCCCAATAGTTGTCACCTGCAAAGACGGCCTATAAATGCCCCAACTAAAAAACTTGACTAAATAGAAATTGTAGAAATTCGACGAGGTAGAGGTAGATCGAATTTAACATGGGATGCATTAATTAGGAGGGATTTGAATGGTTTGAAAAGCTCACCATCAATTGCTCTTAATCGAGCACAATGGAAAAGTTTGATCCATGTAGCCGACCTCCATTAATTTGGGACTAAGGCTACGTTGTTATTTCCCAATAAGGTTTATGTTCTACTTGCACTGATAGATGGCAAGCTTTTCCAAATACTAACCTTTAAGTTGTAATGCCAATGGGTGTCTTAAATGTTGTTCTATATGCCCATAATGAGTCTTCCATTCTAAGACTCTAATCTTTATGTATTGGACTAACTATTTTTCTAATATTAACTTAGTTTCTCTATTCGATGTTTTAGCATGTCCACTAATTTTTAAGTGATATGTAGTAGATGTCCTATATGTGACGTTGTAATTAACCAGTAGATTAGCAACTAATCTATTACAAAAAGTGAACCTCTTTCGCTTATAAGTGCCATAGGTGCTCCAAAAACTGTTAAAATTTTTGATGTAGATAAATCAAGCACTATTTTTAAAACATTAGTTTTAGTAGCTTTTGCTTCTACCCACTAAGATACATAATCTATAATAAGTAAAATATAAACATAGCCATTTGATGGTGAAAAAGTTCCCATGAAATTTATACCCCATACATTAAACACTTCACAAAATAAACAATTGTTAAAGGCATTTGATTTCTATGTCAAAAGTTTCTAGTTCGTTGGCAATTTGGACAAGATTTTATATATTGGAAATAATCATGAAATAATGTAGGACAAAAGAATCTAGAATCCAAAATTTCACTAGCAGTTCTATGTGGACTTGAATGTCATCTAAATGCATTGGTATGGTAATAAGAAATAATTGATTGTACTTATGAATGTTGTATACATTTCCTAATTAATTGGTCGTTGCAAAACTTCCATAAATAGGGGTCATCCCATAAATAATGTTTATAACCCTTTTTAATTTTATTCTTTTGGGCTCTCATTAAGTAAAGTGATAACCTACTAGTGGTAAGATAATTGACTATATCGGCATACCATGGGCCATCAGTCATTATACTATATAAGTATTCATTCGTAAATTCATCCCTTCATGGTATTGGAGGTTCTCCATTTTTTAACCTAAATAAGTGGTATGCTGTTAAATTTTTGGCTCTTTTCTTATCTTTTATAGTAAGGTCGAATTCTTGTAAAAGTAGTATCCATCTTATTAGTCTAGATTTTGCATCTTGTTTTGTCATTAAATATCGCAAAGCTACATGATCTGAAAAAACTATTACCTTTGTTCCTAACAAATATGGTGTAAGTTTTTTTGAGGCAAACTCCACCGCTAAAAGTTCATTTTCTGTAGTGGTATAATTTTGTTGAGCAGGATCTATTGTCATAGAAGCATAATATATAACATGAGATTCTTTTCCTACTTTTTGACTTAAAATCGCTCCAACTGTATAGTTACTTGCATCACACATTATTTCAAATGGTAACGACCAATTTGGTGATTTAATCATAGGTTTGGTTGTTAACAAATCTTTTAGTTTATCAAAAAATATCTTGCAATGATTGGTAAATTCAAAAGGAATGCCTTTTTTAAAATTTTGCTTAAAGGTTGTGTGATTCAAGAGAAATAGTTTACAAATCTTCTATAGAATCCTGCTTGCCTAAGAAATGAACGTATTTCTCTTACCATGATGAAGTAAAGTAACATTTTGATTGCTTGAGCTTTTGCTGGATCTATCTCCATTCTTTTATGTGACAATATACGTCCTAATATAAGTCCTTAGTCTACCGTGAAATTACATTTTTCATAATTTAGTACTAAATTCTTTTCTAAGCATTTTTAAATACTTTAGTAAAATTAACTCAATATTCATCGAAGAGTTGCCATAAATTGTAAAATCATCCATTAAAAGATTAATGAAATTTTCCACATAATCATAGAAAATACTAACCATACACCTTTGAAAATTTGCAGGTGCATTACATAAACAAAATGGCGTACGTTTATAAAAAAATTGGCAAGTTAGTAATTAGATACATTTCCTAGTATAATTTAAGTTAATTTTATATATAAATGATGAATTAGGAAATTAAATAGGAGAATTAGGAAATTAAATAAATAGAAAGAAAAGTGAAAAAACAATTAAATGGAAAAGAAACCCAACGATTAGCCAGCGATTTTAAATAATACTAGGAATCGCCATCTAAATCGGCAGCAAGAAAAGACTAGTGAATTCACAATGAATTGAAGAATGAACTAGAAATCGCTGCCCGCATCAATGGCGTACTAAGAGCTAAACTCAGTGATTTGCTTAATGATTTGTGTATAAGTTGGGAATCGTTGACATATCGTTGAGGTCGTTTATTTGTTTTTTTAGATTAATTTGAAAATTTTGAGTTTATCTAAGATATGTATACATGATGGAACTATAAAAAAAGCCATTGAACTTCAAAATAACTCTCTCCTTTTTCTTTCCTTTTGCTCTATATTATTTCTATTGTCTATTTTAGCTGATGTTTGAAGACACATTAGAGCTTTGACTTATATTAATATATTTATTTATTCACAATGATTTTTAATTATATTTATGAATTATTCATTTCCAACAAGAGTGAATAGTCTATCAATCTAAATAATACATAAACTTTTGGGTTTTTAGGGTTCATACCAGCAGAAAATTTGAAACGATTTTTGAAAAACCCTAACTTCCATTAAACTAGATCTACAAAAGTAAATCATACCTTAATCTGTGATCTCCTTCTCTGATTGTTCGATCTCCAAGATGTTTAAGT
Organism: Stephania yunnanensis; assembly: GCA_039657365.1. NCBI lineage: Eukaryota > Viridiplantae > Streptophyta > Magnoliopsida > Ranunculales > Menispermaceae > Stephania > Stephania yunnanensis. Next base: position 41,835,202 of record CM077584.1, read on the forward strand.
GCATGTCCTTTATCGAAAATCTACACAAGAATAGTGACCACAATTTGGAGTGGTAGCCCCCAAGAGAGATTAAAAAATTTATCTTTTTTCTTCCAAAATCCAGAGAACTCGGAAATAGAAAAAACGAAAATCTTAATTCGTTTTAGTTGTATGTGTAGATAAGTCCTCAATTAAAATCTTACTCGTAATAAAAGTATTATATTTAGGTAGTTTAAACAAATTATGCATACGCCCCTATTAATAAGTTATCATATAACAAATCGTAAAGGCTTTTACGTCATAAATTTTATCATATAAAATTAATTATTCTTGCCAAATTGAAATTGCATAAAGCTATTCTTTATGTATGACCCAATATGTTCATGCGACGTTAGCAGTGAACCCAAATCATTTTGTTACATAAGTCATAAGTGGTCTCGAGCTAGGTATTATGACTACCAAAGTAGCAAGAATATCAAAATCGATACAATGTAATGAACAATATATATCATATCCTTTGGTCGTGCAATATCATTTGATTAAACATAAGGTATGGAAAGTCACCATTAATGTTCAATCATACTAGTCTCGATCTTTAGGTAAACTAAAAACATCCTAGTAACATTGATCATTTCGATTCACGTGGACGTGGTCATTATCAGTCTATCATATCGAGGGATACACTGATATCTCTCTATATACGAGAGTGAAAAATTCTATCTTGATTACACACCTTCATATATAATTCACATGGTAACCATTCATAATCTTAATAATTGTCCTGTTAAAATCAACGTTTGATTGTGTAAAATTACCATACTCATAATATTAAAGTCTATGGTTATCTAAGTCGAAGGACTACATGTTATATCTATCATGAGTAACACCTATGACTTAATCTTTGAGTTGCTCTCAAAGCGGGTCGGCCTAGTATCTTGTTCCCTAACATGTATTCATGATCACGATTCGTATCCCTATGCGCATGATCATTACATGAACATAAATCAAGAATCACACTAGTCTTAATTCATTATAGTTCTTATTATAATGACCGACTAGGGAAATTTAGGTTATGTCAATAAATATCCATGGATCTTACTATAAAGTAAACATGCAATCACTTATAAAAAAAAAACAAATGAAAACCTCTATTCTATTAACTAAAATTATAAGATAAATAATGTTTGTGGATTGACCTAGGGCATATGCCCCAACATTTTCTACTTGCACTAGGGCCAATCATATCTAATTCCTAATGACCAACATGACCATCGTTCGTCAAATGATCTACGACATTTCCTTTTGTGGGAACTCTGCGAATCTTCACATCTCCCTTCTCATTGATTTTTATAATGAAATGAAAACGTGTAAGTATATGTTTAGATCGATGGTGTGATCTTGGTTTCTTGGCATGTGTAATCGCCCTGTTGTTGCAACAATATAAGTAAACGAGGTTAACAATACTCGAAACCACTCCAAGTTCAGAGATGACTTTTTTAATCCAAATTGCCTCCTTAGCTGCATCAGACGCCGCAATATACTCATTTTCTATCGTAGAATCCGATATAAGTTCTTGTTTTGAACTTTTATAGTTTACTGTGCCTCTATTCAAAGTAAACACATCTAGACTACGATCTAAATTAATCTACATTAGTTTGAAAACTTGCATCTGCGTAACCATTTACGACAAGCTTGTCATCCAAAGTTCTATAGACTAAGAACACTTTTTTAGTCTTTCTCAAATACTTAAGAATATTATTTACTTCTATCCAGTGACTCTCACCAGGATAAGATGGATATCTGCTTGTTGTGCTCAAAGCATATGTTACATCAGGTCGGGACTATAACGTGGCACACATAACAGATCCAATAGTTGGTGTATATGAAATTGTATTCATGCACTCTCGTTCATCATTAGTCTTCAAACATTGAGTCTTACCGAGAATTGTACCATGAGACATTGGCAACGACTGTCTTTTAAACTTTTGCATACCGAGCCTATTCAGTTAGAGGGCCGCTATGGGCACCCCACCAATTCATGAAGGTACCCACGTTTTTTGTTATTCTCCCAACTAAAATGGAAATGACTATTTTGCCCCTTCATATATAGTGACTTAAACCCCACAAACCATTTCCAAGTAAAACTAGGCACCCCACCACAACATTGATCACAAGTGAAACCTAAAGCCACAATTGTGTTTGCCGAGCGTGTATCGATTGTCGCGGCTTGACATCATCCGACAACGAGGTAACAATGTCTGCCAACCTAATGATGCTTTGTAGGAACTGTATTTCGGGTCAAAAACTGAGAAATTGATGGTTTGGTTTGCAACGTAGGGTTTAGTAAATTTGAGCAATCCGAGTTTGTTTGCACCATAAAATGGAAGATGGTACTGCATTAGTGCAAGAGGAGGTAGAACAAAAGGTAATTGTTGAAATCGAATGTGTTATATGTGCGATTTATAAAATTTTTAGTCGATTTTTTCACGGGTGTGATTGATTTGGCCTCGCAGGATCGAGAGTTGTAGAAACGTCTCGTCGACATCCACCAAGGCTTCTTCGTAGTTCACGTCATGTTGTGAACGAAACGAAGGAATAATCTCGATATGGAACAATCGAGACAATGCTATAGGTCTCGGTTTGTCTTAGTTGGACATGAATGAAACTATGCACAGATTCGCGGACCTGTACAATCGAAAACTCGGTTTTTTGGGTTTTTTTGGTGAATTTACTGTGCATTTCTGTTGATCATAATGTTACAACGTTTGTATTGCAGGTATTGCCTGTCTCTACTTTATTTCAAGACTACAAGGATACGTTTACACCTTGTAGGCCATTCACCTCTAGAGAAGCGAAAATTTCATGGCTTCAAATGATAGGCCGGGAGAACATGTTTGTGTTAGTGATGAAGCACTCTGATGCCGGGGGCATTAAGCACAGGGAAAGGGTGAAACTTGCGTGTGAGAGGTCTGGTACATATAGGGGAATGTCACAAAGAGTTGGGAAGGGTAAAGCGGCAAAAATTGTTTCGAAACCAAGAAATGAAGAAGAAGAGGAAACGGGGAGGACTCAAACCAGTACGAAGAAATGTGGATACCCTTTCCTTATTAACATCAAGGAAAATGCTGGCTCTTTGTGGTATGTCACTGTCATATGTGGGAGACACGATCACGAGCCCGCGAAAAAGTTGGATGACCACTCATCTGCAGGAAGATTGGATAAAGGGAGCAGAAGGTTGTGGTGCAGATGACAAAGGGTAATGTGAAGCCAAGAGACATCCTCGATACGTTGAAGCAAAGAGATGTTACAAACGTATCAACAATGCAGAAAATATATAATGTAAGGCAAAAAGTCTGAATTGAGGATGCGGGGGGAGGACTCAAATGCAAAAACTATTGCACATATTGGAGAAGAATAAGTTGAAGTCGTGTCATAGGAAGCATCCCGATACGAATATCGTCACTGATTTGTTTTGGTCACATCCTGATTCAATCAAGTTGCTAAGGTGTTTCTCATCGGTAATTTTGATGGATTGCACTTATAAAACAAATAGGTATTGAATGCCTTTATTGGAGATAGTTGGCATCACTTCAACGCATTTGACGTTCTCCATTGGGTTTGCTTTCATATCATCAGAGAGTCATGCAAATTATGCTTGGGCACTTGAAAAGTTGAGATCCATACCGGATGGGCGACCTAAACCTGACGTGTTTGTTATGGATCGGGACTTAAGCCTTATTAGTGCCATCAATGTAGTATTCCCATTATCCTCTCACCTTCTTTGCTTTTGGCACATCAACAAAGTGGTATTGGCCAAGACTAAGAAGATGTTTAGGGATAACGAAAGCTTCGCTCGTTTCATGGATAGGTGGATGAGTGTGATGTATGCTAAGTCCGAGGCCTTATTTGAAGTTAGAATGAATGATTTGCGTTCTGAGTTCGGGAATGTGAAGGGTCTTCTTGATTACTTGGAGAACACATGGGTAAAGACGTACAAGGAGAAATTTGTACCGGCTTGGACAAATCAAATTATGCATTTTAGGGAAACAACAACACAGAGGGTTGAGTCTGCGTATTCCACTCTGAAGCTACACCTTGGCAACAATCAAGCAAATTTTGAGACTTTATAGAATGTGGTTGATGGCATCCTTAGGATTCAACACAACAACATCAAGGCTTCATTTGAGCTTAGTTTGAATGTGGTCTAACATGAATATTTTGATGAGTTATATCACCGATTGTGTGGTTATGTCTCTCAACGGGGGCTTAAGTTAATTCGAGATGAATTGGAAGTGGAGAGAACGTTGGACACGACTCAACTCGTTGTGGTTGCGAGATACGTACCACACACGGCCTTCCTTATGCCCACGAGCTAAATTTCCATAAATTTGCTGGGACACCCATCCTTCTCGAGGACATTCATGTGTACTAGCGAAAGTTGAGTATGATACCTGAGAACCCTATGGATCGGTCTGGGTACAATGTACACGATGAGATTGAAAGAGTCATGCAAAAGTTTCATGCTTGCACTTAAGAGGACGATCACATCAGGATTATTCAGCAGCTCAGGGAGATTAGTCAACCTTCATCTACACCGGGAGTGGTTCCACCTACGAAGATAAAGACAAATGGAAGGACACCGGGGTCTTCAATCGGGTGTATGTTGAAAAGGGGAAGTAAGACATGATCAAAGTGAAAACACGATTAAGACGAATTTTCGACAACAAGATTGCCTAGCAGATTCAAGTACGTTCTATCAACAGAAGAGGCTTCTAGTTCGAGGAACAAAAAAAGTAAAGTGGGGCCTAAAATGCGTCATACAAGTCGACGCACCCTAAATGCATTCAACATGGCTTACTCTCATTGCATAGAAACGGATTGGTTGCCACTTGTTGACATCACTATCGATGTGCTAGACGATGGAAATTGTGGATATCGGTGTGTTGCCTCCGGGCTAGGTCTTCCCGATGAACACGGTTGGAGGAAAGTTCGTAGAAGAATGTTTGATGAGTTAATCGGGTATGAAAGCCTTTGGCGCTAAATGCTTGGAATGAGTTACGAAAATGTCAAGATTGTCGTACATTATCCAGATAATCATGTTGGTGCCTCCTTCGAAGAATGGTTGACACTTCTAGACATGGGATTTCTAATATCAACGGCCTTTAATGTCATTCTAGTCAACCTCTTGCATGGTAGTGCCTTGACATTTCTTCATCTACGTAGTGCTCCACCGGCGTCGCTACATAGCAGACTTATCATTGCCATGATTAATGAAAGGAATATCCATTTGGTTAAGGTAAGTTCAATTTTTTGTGAATTGGTATTTTCTCATCCATAATCGGGTATGTGACAATGGGTGATCTTTTGTACTTTTAAATTTAACAAGTGAAGTTGACTGTTAATGCACCGCTGCCATCCTTATATCTCATGGAGTGCGCTAAAGGATGGCGTGATGGATTTTTCATTTGTGAAATCGTGCCAGTCGTACCTTCTGAAGAAGGAGCTCTATCCGTGGCAAATTTAGATTCTCCATAGTTAGACATTCATGTTTGCCGAACCACCAATTTTTTGTAAATATTATTAACTCTGACAATGTAAAGTGATGTAAAGTGGTGTTGTCAATAATATAAAGTGAGGTTATATGGACTCTTCGTTGTTAATATGTTATGGTATCTAAATCGATGTTGGTACTATGTTATGGCTTGTAGAGTGAGGTGGGTAAAATGTTGTGGTTGTCATTCGTGATGTTGTTACGGTGTTTTCGTTTGTAAACTGATGTTGTTATTACGTTTTCCTTGGTTATTGCTCCCAAATAACCCATCTCGGCAATGACAGTTCATCAGCCACGCACACCTTTCGGACGAAATCAATCGAAAACCAAGACAATTCTCGGTATGCTAAGACCGAAAAACATTGAAACATTTCGGTATGGCAAAGCCAAAAATAGTCTCTGTTTGGGTCTACATCACTCTCGACATGTCCCAACCGAAATATAATGATTAATCTCGGTATTCTGAGACCGAAAACCATGAAAAATTCTCTGTATGAAAAACTGAAATAAGTGTAGGTTTCAGGGACTACATCACTCTCGGTTATAAGTCAATTAATACCAGGTGAATATGTTAGAGGGACATGGCCGAGACGTATCAGGATATCGCGGTTGTGCAGTTCCGGGAACTATACCTTGGTTTCGCTCCTGAATGACCGAGACAAATTTCATGGCACATTTTCCACAATTCAAATGCACAAACATAACAAACATAGTTTAATAACTCAACAGTTCATTGGTTGTAAGTAAACGTACTGTACTTAACTAACACTAGATGATGAAAACCAAAAAAGGGACATGGAACATGATTAAGTATTCAAGCTAAAAAAAAAACAAAAAATGGACATGGAACATAATTTCGATACACAAACATAACAAGTACAGTTTAATAACACCAATAACAGAGAAACAGTGCCAAATATTCCATATAAGTTTCATGCCACATGACCCGATTAAGAACCATTCAATAAAACATAAAGTTATTGTTCCTCAATACAAGAAAAAACTCAGGCAACTATAAAAATGTCGATGTCGCTGTGCCTTCATTCCTTTGGCTTCTTGACATTCCTTCGTTGGTATTCCTTTCCATGCATTCTCTTTGGGGGGCGAGCAACGACTGACCCGGGTGGTACATTAGCGGGGGTGGAATGTGTTGAAGTGCTATCGTGCTGGGACTGTCTACGGGCTACTTCGGTAGGGGCTGATGTGTCGGTTGCGCTGGTGGCGGTGGTGGGTGTCGTAGTGGGGGTGGTGGGACCGAAACTCCTCCTCGAAAGGAAATTGACGACATCACTCACCATTTTCCTTGCTGACTCCAACGTACACAACTTCGGCGACAATAATTTTCACCTTAACGCCGCGTCCAACGCCCGCCGATTACGTTGATAAAAAAAAAGTTAAATCTGTTAATGTAATACATATCGGCATTTAAAAGAATGGTTGGCTAACACTTCTACATATTTGTTATACCACATTCAATACCTCAAGTAGCTCATTCTCAATGATAGTCGTCGCAACCAAGTCGTCATCGAAGTACCTCGGGTTGGTGAGCAATGGGTGAGAGACTTTTACGAACCAAGGTAGATAGTCTGGTGTAGCCAGAAACTCGAACTCTGCCTTCTCACCGCGCACTTTGGGGGCCAACAAATGGTTGCGCCAACGTTCCCAACTGTCTGCTTGGAAACCATACTTGACTGAGTATTTTAGTGCAGAAGGGCCTCTATGTGCTTCCTATGGCCGGTACGGAAGATCTGGTATAGATTGCACGTGTCCAAACTGCTTCGGAATCCTCTCCGGATGGTAGGGCTCCACCGCATCCATGTACTTCAGTGTGCCATTGTAGAAAGCCATCGCGTGCACAACTCCATTCTCCCGGTGATTAACATATGGGTCCCATGTAACCTAATGAAACGTATACAAACATAATTAATAACCATAAACTGAATGCAACATTTAGTTTCAAGAAGGGCGTAGAATCTCACCTCACTTGGGCGTAACCCGTCCAATGTTCGCTTAATGGACCCAACCTTGTCAAGATTCATCACGATCTCGTGCCTTTGAACCCATCTGCGGACACGAGGTTGCACGTAGTCCATGTATTTTGCATTAGGTGTTGCGAGCCCAAGCTTGAAATGCTTGTACATCCATCCCCGCGAATAGATACAACGCTAATTAGAGAAAAAATGAAAAAAATAAATAGTAATCACGGCGGCAATAATTCTAGTTGATTTAGTATAAAACCTCAAGTAATGTGAGGTATTCGGCAATTTGAGAAACTTGTACTCTAGTGGCCGACCCCAAGTGTCGATACAAGTAGGCTAATGCTGTTGCGCCCCATGAGTACTTTCCCACGTCGTCCAAATCTTCTAGAAGCTTTAACAACGTGATAGATACCCGAGATCCACTCTTATCCGCAAACAGGGTGTAAGATAGTAGATGCAACAAATACGCTCGGGCTGTGCATTCTACAGGTGGGTAAGTTGTGTTTCTCGCACCGACTTTGGGGCACCATCGACTCTTCAACCATCATTTTCGGACTGTGAGCCCCTTGCTGATGTTCACTTCCTCCTCAGCATCTTCAATGCTAACATCAAGTAGTTTTGACACCAGCTTAATTGCATCTGAGCAAGATTCGTCGGTGTACAACTGCCATCACCTCGCCCGTGACAAGAATCTTCAGCAACATGCTCACATCCTCCAAGGTGATCGACATTTCACCGAATGGTAAGTGAAATGTGTTCGTATCCGGCTGCCACCGCTCCACAAAGGCAGTGATAACCTCCTCGCTAGCCTTACAGTATGAGCAGTCTATCAGCGTATTCAACCCAGAGTGTTGAATAATCCTTTGAAGGCTCGCGGTGTCAGGGTGGCACGACATTTCTTGGATCTGAGCACCGTGATGGATACACTTGAGTGTCGGCCGATCCTGTAACAACGAAAAACATTTTGTCAACTAATTGAACTCCCAGAATTTTAAACTACTCCATACACGGAGAAATGTATGTACCTTATTGTTCCAAATCGCTAAGGCGACAAGATCTTTAAAGCTCTTCAACATCGTTCCATCTTCGAGACCACCGGGGAAAGGAGCACACATTTCCCCCTGCCTATGTGACTCTCCCTCACTATGGAACCTCCACCTCTAGTACTCCCACCCACATTACGATCACTACTAGTGGTGTCCGCTGATGTTGATGAGTCACTACTATGAGACTCAGATGCATGCGCCTCATCTTCACCTAGGGCAACGACAAGATCTGAGTGTCAATACGCTTCAATGTTTGAACCCTCATCATGCAATTCTACTTTCTTCACACGTCCTCCACCAATCTTACCATTTCCTTTCAAATCCACCTTCTCTTGCTCTTTCTCTTTTCGATAAGTTGTCATCGGGGGTCTCCGTCCGCCTCGCCCAAGGTTACCCCTCGACACCTCAATACCAACCTCTTCCCTAGTAACCGGGGCTTTCGAACGAGCCATATCTGAGAAGACTACAACATGTAAGTGTCTATCGCACAAACAAACGAGGAATATAAAAAAAAAACAAAATCATCCATTCGCATAGTCTCGGTCAAGCAGTACCGAGAAACAAATAACATTCTCGGTGACATGTGACCGAGACCTCAATATCAGTCTCGGTCATGCACAACCGAGAAAATTTCTAATGTCTCAGTTGTATATCACCGACATGACATCTACTACACACTTCGAACTACTCTCGTGCGATGGTACTTGAAAGCACTCACAACGTTACGCTATCTAACATAATAACACAATTACAATTTTGGCGACACGTGATCGATATACCAGACTCGGTCTCGGCCACTCATTGCCGAGACTATAGTGTCTCCTCTCTGTCCGAGAACCACGATTCCACAAAAAATTGCCCTACGTCTCGGCCATGCTTGGCCGAGACTAATCTAGTTTTTTTTGGCCTGTGTGGCTGACAACTACGAATTCCCATTGCGCCTACCATTGAATGCAACGCTACACAAAATTAACAAATAATCGACCAAATGCAACTTAATTAGACTGTCAACGTACCTCCAATCGATCTATTTCACAGCTTCAGCCTGATAATGACGACCAATTCAAGCCATAATGTCAACACTAACTCTATCAATTTGGTGAGCCTCCAAACTCGAACGGTACAACCAAAATCTGCCTACAACAGAGGAGAAAAGAGAGGAACGAAGACAAATTCGGGGTTCGTAGGTTGCTTTCAATGAATTGATCTCAGTTTCTAGGGTTCATAGGCACGGTGGTGGGGTGGTGGGGTGCCTCCACTTTAGTGGCAGGGGTATTTTCGGGATTTCGGCTCTGAAATTTGGGTGCCCTTCGAAATTTAGTTTGTGCCCTTAATACATGGGTGCCTTCATGAATTGGTGGGGTGCCCTCAGCAGGCCACTTCAGTTACTTTCTATATAAGCACTCTGACTTAAACCGATCAACCTTTTGATATATCCCTATATATCTTAATCCCTTGATGTAGGCATCATCTCCTAGTCCTTCATTCAGAAACATTTCCCTAACCAAAACTTGAACCCCTTCAAGGTTGGGATGTCATTTCTAATGAGTAACATATCATCAACATAAAGTACTAGGAAAAAAACCATGCTCCCACTGACGATTTTGTAACACAAGGCTCATCTTCATTTTTAAGGAAACCAAATTCCTTAATTTCTTCACTAAAATGAAGATTCCAACTCCAAAAAGCTTGCTTTAATCTATAAAAAGATCTTTGAAGTTTACACATCTTCCCAGAATTCTTAATATGAACAAACCCTTCAGGTTGTATCATATACATGTCTTCGAGTAACTTTCCATTTAGAAAAGTTGTTTTGACAACCATTCGCCATATCTCATAGTCATAATATGTGGCTATCACAATTGGAATTGTAATGGATTTAAGCATGGCTACATGAGAAAAAGTCTAGTCATAATCATCACTTTGAGTTTGTTTGAAATCTTTTGCTAGTAGCCGTGCTTTATAAGTATGAACTTTGCCATCCATGTAAGTTTTTTTTCTTGAAAACCCATTGACATCCAATGGTCTTACCATTATTGGGTAAATCAACCAAGTTCCAAACTTGGTTATCATACATGGATTGCATATCAGAATTCATAGCACTAAGCACTTTATCTACCTTAGGGCTAGAGACAAACTCCTAATATGTAGTAGGCCCATTTGATCTATGAACAACTCCTCACTACTATCAGTAATAAGTAATCCAAATCTCTCAAGATGTTGTCTTACCCTATCAGACTTACGTAGGCTTTGTGATACTTGTTTAGGTTCAACTAGTTCAAGACTTTGTTGATCTCCCACTAGCGGTTGAGTGTTTATTTATGGTTCTTGAACTTCTTCAAGAATTATTTTATTCCCATTATTATCTTTTGAAACAAAATCTTTTTCCATAAAGACATTGTTCTGAGCAATAAATACTTTATTCTTAGTATGATTATAAAAGTGGTATCCTCTAGTTTCCTTCAGATAACCAACAAATACACACTTGATAGATTTGGCTGATAACTTTTTTGAGATTCTTCGTCAAATAAAATCCTCGCAAAACCAAATCTTAAGAAAATACAAACTTTGTTTTTTTTTTCAAACCACATGTCATATGATGTTTTATCAACTGCTTTAGAAGGAACACAATTCGGTGTAAACACAACTATTTCTAAGGCATAACCTCAAAAGGAAATAGGAATTACATGACTTATCATAGATCAAATCATATCTGATAAAGTCTGATTTCTCCTTTCAGAAACACCATTCCATTGTGGATTTGGGGATGAGTTAACTATAAGACAATCCTCCAGTTTCTAAGATAATCATCAAACTTTTCGCTTAAATATTCACCACCTTGATCAAATAGAAATGCTTTAATGGCTTTAGCAAGTTGATTTTACATTTCATTTTGAAAATCATCTAAAGAGATTCACCTTTATGTTTCATGAAATACATGTTACCATATCTGCTAAAATTATTAGTAAAAGTAATGAAGTACTGATAACCTCATATAGCCATTATGTTTATAAGACTGCATACATCAGTATGTATTAGTTCCAATAAATCACTTACCCTTTCACCGTGTCCGATAAAGACTCTTTTTCATCTTACCTAATAAACAATATTCACATGTTTCATATGATTCAAAATCAAATGAATATAAAAGTTCATCTTTATTGGAGTTTAGAAATGTGTTTCTCATTTATGTGGCCAAGACAATAAAGCTAAAGATAGGTTTAATTCAAATCATTTCACTTGAGTCTCTTTGTGTTTTCGTTAAGAATAGGAGTATCTATGGACTTTTTATGTTTAGAATATAAAGACCATCGCACAAATCAACATTCACATACAAAATGTCTTTAGGAGGAATGGAGCATTTATTATTTGCAATAATGAAATTAAAACTGTCCAAATCAAAACATTAAACTGAAATGATGTTTTTGATTAAGGCAGGGACATAATAATAATTTTTTAAAAGTAAAACATGTCCACTAGGTAAAATTAACCCATAGCATATGACTGCCAATGCAACAACCTTTGCTAAATTCTCAACTCATAGGATGATTTTTAATTTCTTTAGCTTTCTACTTTTAATGAGACCCTGCACATTAATACAAATGTGACATACACATCTAGTATCTAATACTAAAGAATCACTAGTAGAAAATTTAATTTAAATAACCTAAATATCTGAAGTAGTAGTCACACTACTCATTTTTCTTTAGATCTTCAAGATATAACTTGTAATTTCTAAACTAATGCCTAGGTGCATGGTAGAAATAACAATTTTCTTCTTTTTCCTTTTCCTTCTGGGACTGTGAAGTAGAACTAGCCTTATGCTGGACTTGTTCCACAGGCTTTGTGATAGTCACAATAACCTTCTCAACTTGAGCCTTGCATTTGGTCTTATTCTTCATAACCTCTCCTTTATGCATCAAATGCAACTCTGAGATAAACTTCTTCATATTATTTATTTTATAGTTCATCATATATTGTGAATAACTATTAAGCAATGAATATAAGATCAAATCAGTAGGCAACTCTTAGCTTATGGGAAATTAGAGTCTATTAAGGTAGTGAATATAGCCTTTCACTTTTAGAACATGAGATTTAACTGACACACCTTCAATCATTTTGCAAGATCGAAAGTTCTTGACTGTCTCGAACATTTCTTGCCTAGCCTACTGTTGGAACATTTCCTTAAGTATCGTAGCCATGTCGTAAGCTTTCATGCGTTCCATGTCCTTCTAAAGTTTAGGAACTATGGTTGCTAATATAATACATGCAACATTAGTTGACTTGTTGATATAATTAGTGTGTGCATCCTTCACAGCTATTAAAGCATTGGTTGGCGGTTCCTTGGGAATATGATCATCCATGAAATACAACTTATGTTCATGATTAAGAAAAATTCTCAAATTTTTGAATTAGTTAAGAAAGTTTGTCCCAGACAACTTATCCTTTTCAAGGATGGATCGTAATGACAATGGATTATTGTGATTTGAAGAGCCCAAAGATCTACAACCAAGATTATGTAAAAGTTTATTTTAGTATAGAAGAATAGACTCCCACTAAATTAACAAAACTCCTAAAAACACTATGTTCATTTAAGGGACTAAAATCTATATTTCATCTCATTCTAAGATAGCTAAGGCATGACACTTTGAATTAGAATATTTAGGTAGGTACCAATTACCAATTGCATCATAAGTAACTTTTTATTGTTTTTATGAGATTATGACATCTTATGCCATAACATGTTTTATCTCATCTAGTGTCTAAAGCCCAAAATTATTGTTGTGAGATTATGACATCTTATGTCTTAGCATGTTTGATAATGGATGACACTTTACTTAAAATTTGGAAGAGGAATTTTTATTTGTTTTGATGATCATAATTTAAACAAGATAAATATCATATATTACAATGCATAAACAATCATTAAACAAGTTAGAAAATTATACTAATATTGACAACTATATGAATTTCCTTGCGCTACGAATAGTTAGCAGCAGTCCCAATGATCGGTCAGTGGGTGGTGGTATAGCTGGCCGATCAGCGAGTGGTGGTTCTGCTAACAAGTCAACGAATGGGGGTAATAGGGGCCGTGCCCCCATTTCTCATTAAACTAAGAATTTCAATTTTGAAAATTGAAAATTGCTTAAAATATTTCTCTATTTTAGTCAATCCAACTGACTAAAATTACCAATTATTTTAATTCCAAAAAATATTAATTAAATTGTTTTTAATAAACTCGGACCCACGTTTAACTTAATATCTTATCCTAATCTAATTATAACTTAAGAAACTTTGAATCCTTATCCAGTTAGAATTTGTTATATATCTCACCTATCTTATAGAATTTATAATTCTTGTCTAATTACAATTTTTTCTCCTATCTAATAGGAATATACCAATGAATAATCACAATGAGATGTATGATCAAAAATAATTTCAATTCTAATTCATATAAAATGAGGAATTGAATCAAGAAACGAAATATTAATCATGCATTCAACACCAGAATCATTTTTAATTAATCATATTAACCTAATCATGATTTCTATAACGGAGACAAACATAATTATTGAACAAAAAATGAATATGTATTTAACACTAGAATCACATTAAATTAATCATATTAACCTAAGTATAATTTCTATCATGGAGATATACATAATTATTGAACAAAAGCGAAATATGTATTCAACACTGGAATCACATTAACCTTACCATGACTTCTACCATGACAATAAAAAATTCAAATCATTCAATATTAATAAGGATATGTTCATGGACATATTCTAAACATGAATTCTATCATTGAGTCAAATCATATGTATATGTCAATATACATGAATTGATAACATGTTTTCAAATCAATTATTGATAACAATTATGATGGGACCTATATGTACTTCATTTATACATTAATCAAGACTATGTTTTCACATACATATATCATATATACACCAGAGAAGACACGCAAATGTTTAATAGAATCGACCCTAAGGCTCTGATACAACTGTTGGGTTTTTGGAGTTCATATGCTGCAAGAAATTCAAACAAACTTTAAAAAATAAAAACAGGATTAAAGATAAGTTCCATTACACTAGATCTACGAAAATAAATCATAGCTTATTCCATGATTTCCTTCTCTAATTGTTTTATTTTCAAGACTTCCTAGTGCGCGTCATTTATCAAAAATTCACATGCGAACGTCGACCAGAATTTGGAGTGCAAGCCCCGAGAGAGATTGAAGATGTTATTTGTTCTCTCCCAAATTTCGGATAACTTGAAAAATACTGAAAATAAATTCTAATTTTGTTTTAGGGTTTCAAATTCTATTTATAAGTGTATATAAGTCTCACTTAAAATCATATTTGTAATATAAGTATTGTATTTAGGTAGTTTTTGCAATTACATATGTGCCCCTATTAATAAGTTAACATATAACAAATCATAAGGGCTTTTATGTCATGAGTTTTATTATATAAAATTCATTATTCTGGACCAATTAAAATTGAGCAAAGCCATCCTTTGTATGCAACCCAATAGCTCATATGACGTTGGCAGTAAACGTAAACCTTTTTGGCACGCAAGTTATAAGCAGTATCTAGCAAGGAATTATAACTACCCAAGTAGCATAAATATCAAAATCGATAAAACCTAATGAATAACATATATCATATCATTTTATCGTGCAATATTTTTTATTAAACATAAAGCATGGAAAGTCACCCTTAATTTTCAATCATACTATTCTCGATCTTTAGGAAAATTGAAAACATTTAAGTGAAACTGATTATATCAATTCACATGGACTTGGCCATTATCAGTCTATCATATCGATAGAGCCAACGATATCTATCTCTATATGAGAGTGAAAAAATTATATTTTGATTACACCTCATCATATATAATTCACATGGTAACCAATCACAATCTTTATAATCGTCCAGTTAAAGGCAACATTTGATTGTGTCAAATTACCATGCTCTTAATATTGAACTCTATAGTAATCTCAAGTCGAAAGACTAAAAGATAAAGATATCATGAGTAACACCTATGACTTAATACATGTGGTGTTCTCATAGCGGGTCGGTTTAGTGCCTTATTCCCTAACAAGTACTCTCGAGCTTCATTCGTATCCTTATAAGCAAGATCATCACATGACCATCAATCAAGATTCACACTAGTATTAATTCATTATAGTTCCCAGTATAATGACCGACTGGGGACTAGGATATTTCAACAAATACCCATGGATCTTACTATAAGGTAATCATGCAATAACTTATAATAAAGCAGCAAATGAAAACCTCAATTTTATTAACTAAAATTAAAAGATAAACAATGTTTCTGGATTGACCTAGGGCACATGCCCCAACATATTAAAAGGTTAACTCAATAAAATTAAAACGCAGCTTTTCCAACAGTATAAAGAGAAGTAATGGCTTGATAAAGGCTATTTACTTACTTATGATTTGAGTTTAATGATTTAAAATACTTTATAAAGTATTCTTATGACTATATGATTTGAGTAACATCTTTGGATGAAAAAGAGTTATTGCATTATTGTTCTGGATGTTTGCTTAGCTATTTAATGATTATTGAGTTTAGTAGATTTGAATATTAGTGAATTTGAATTGTAATTATTAAGTTAGTTTAATTAGTTTAGTAACAAGTATAATATTTTAGTTTGAATTAGTGATTTTTAATTCCCGTTTTAATTAAATTAATTAAATTAAAGTAAAAAAACAAAAAAAATTATTGAAATAATTTTTCCTAAAGAAGTTCGCCAAATCCTTATGGAGATGATCCCACTTATCACTACTTAGATTAGTAAGGATATATGGGAAATTTATCTTGCATGCTCAACATGTGCCAATTTTTGGCACTTTTGTTAGGAATTTTATATAATTTCTTAAGACTTTTAGACGTTGTATAGTCTACCCACTTCTTCATTCTAATTTCACAAGACCTTTACATCCATTTGATCTTGAGGTTGATAGGACTTTCACTAGTAATTTAAGAAAACGATAATGTAGAAAACACCAAACTACCATACTAGGAGCAAATAATAACGTTGATAACATTAATAATAATATTGAAAATAGAGAACTTACTTTTAAGCAAGCTAACTAAAATATCACTACTTGTGAACAGATGTGTATTGCCTATCTTAAGGGATTTCCAAAATTGGAACTTAAATCTAGATTCATTTGTGCTCTACCAACTTCTATAGTAAAGACAATGAAGACCTACATAAGTTTATAAGGGAACACCAACACAAATTCAATGGGATGAAACCTAAAGAAGGTACGTTTGAACAAGTAAAACCGAAAGCATATCCTTTTTTTATCGAAGGATCAAGCACAAGATTGATTGTTTTATGTTCCTCAACATTCGATAACAACATGGGCTCAAATGTTAAAAGCTTTGCTAGATCAATATATGCCCGCAAGAAAAATTAGTACTTATAGAAAACATATCACAGTTGTGAAAATGAAAGATAATGAAAATCTTAATGAATTTAGGGATAGATTTCAAATATTAATTTCATCTCATCCAAAACATAGATTCACCCAAAGAGCTTTATTAGAATACTTTTATGACGGACTTAATCATTTTGAACAAAGACTATTAGGTACTGTATATGGTGGATCTTTATTCGATATTACTCCAACTTTAGCAAAACGAATATTAACAAAGTGTCTAAGCAATCAAAACAATATGGTGAAAAGACCGACACAAGAAAAAAAAGAAATATATGATGTTAATAATAAAACAAGCAATAAATTTTACTAAAAAGTTGATGAATTATCTATCATTGTTCAACAACTACTAAAAGATAAATTAAACCAAGTGAAACCATGTGGATTTTGCAATGATGTTACACATCCCATGAATGTGTGTCATACTTTACAAGACAATAACGCTAAAGAAGTCAACGCGGATATTAACCAATATTATGTTCCCTATGGAAGTCAATATAATAACAACAATTATTACACTAGAAGACCTAATTAAAATCTTAGCCATGGTCCACAAAATCAAAACAATACCACTTACACTCCGAGAGCACAAATAACACCTACACCAATTCTACAACCTCAACAAGCTATTCAACCTACGCAACCAAATTTAGAACAAATATTAGATAACTTTATGACCCAAAGTCATATAAAGTTAACGCAAATTTCTCAAAATCAAATTAAAATTGATATTTCTATTAAGGAGTTGAAAAACGAATGAAATCAAATGAATCTACAAAAAAAATAAGTTAAATAGTCAAATTAAAGGATCTACTTAAACTAGAAACACTAATAATGAAGCACAAGTTAACATTTTATTTTACGATACTAAACAATAAACGCACACAAAAGTAAAGGCACCAAAAAAATGTAAAAAGAAAAACGAAACATATAAGAAAATAGAATGAGAAGAAAAAGATATGATGGCAAATATCATTCCCACTAGGAAATGGATGGCTGAACAATTGAAATACACATATTTTCAGAAAGGCTATACCCAATATATTTAGCCAAAGTTGAAGCTTACGAAAAATCGTTAGAAAATTTTAAATTATTTAATCTAGAAAAATTGAATATAATATTTATGAATAAAACGAATATACGTATTCTATTTCTACTGATCCACAACGATTAGCAAATGCTTGGAAGGAAGAAACTAAATAAGACATATCTGAATCATTTAAGAGATTAGAAACTAATAAAACTTTAATGGAATCAAATCATATTGAAGTAACTGAAAGATGCTCTGAGTCTAATAATAAATTTTTAGGAGAATATAATGAAAATTTCGAACAAAAGATGTCATCTTTGATAGAAAAATGCTTGATAAATGTTCAAATCCTAGAATGTTTATCATACCTTACACAATAGGAAATTATTCTATCGAATTTGCTATGTGCGTTCTCGGAGCATCAATTTTAATGTAATGTCGCTTAAACCTTATGAATAATTGAAATATGATATTTAAGTAATGCACTTATAAGTCTTACTTTAGCGGACAATACGATTATTAAACTGGATGGATTATTAGAAGACATTTTAATATAAGTACATGATTTTGTATTTCTAGCACACTTCAATGTCATGGAAGTAGGAGGTTCAATATCACCTAGTCCTTTACCTATACTATTAGGTAGACGTTTTCTTAAGACGGCTAGAACTAAGTTAAATATTTGTGACGTAACAATGTCCATGAATTTTGAAGATAAAATTGTTATATTTAAAATTAATAACAAAAATAACTATGATAATTGTGAAGAATATGATGAAATATTTGATAATGAAATCGATGATAATGATTTTCTAGACTTAAGCTCTTATACTAACCTTAATGCTTAAATTTATACAATTAACGCAATAATAATGTTTACTGCAAAAAAAGTTCCAAAGAAAGAACAAACTCAAGACACTTCAAAATAAAATAAAATAACTCTATAATGCAGAGTGAAGCAACTAGAGAATGGAAAGAATGTTAACAAGTCCATAGATTTTAAATCTAAGAAAAATAAGAAAAAGAAAAAACTGAATTTAAGCTTTGTGAAGCTTAATGATGCTTAAGGATACATTTGCACACAAAAATCAAATAGATTTTTTACTTCAGAGCTTAGTGCGATAGGAGTTGCAATGCAAATCTCATGCCCATAGATTTCTTTCTACAAAGTTAAGTGGAATTGAATTCACTTACTTCAGAATGAGTTTTTTTACCGGATGATACTTCAATTCTACTAGTAGGAGTAATCACGAATGTACTAATTTAAGTGGATAACTACATCGTACCATGAGCTCTTCGATCATGCCACATTTCTTTAAAGAAGATCCTCCTTTAGTTTTAGGACGAACTTTCTTAGCCACTACTCAAGTTGTTATGGATGTTCTGAACAAAAAAATTACTCTAACAATTAATGGTCAAGCACTCACTTTCTGGAATGACACTAGATTGGATAATCCTAAATTCAAGTTTAGAAATCTAACCTTATTCTAGAAGGGTGTAGTCAAGCAAGCGACATTTAACAAAAGCACTCTGTGGAAGGGAGTCCATATTCTATGTTTATTTACATTTTATTAGGAATTTCATTTAGTTTAGTATAGTATGTTTTTATTCTCTTACTATTTAACATTTGTATTGGAATTATTTTTGCGATCGAGTTGTTTTTGTTTATATGGCTTTTATGTACTTGCTTATTTACATGTTTATTTATTTAATTAGTGAAATTATTCATTTAGTTACGTATCTCAATCAAACTTTCAAAATTTTAGTCAATTCTACCTTAATATAAGTTTTAATGAATGCTATATAAGTTAATTATGAAATAAATTGAGAAAATTGTAAATTTGGCCTAACAATTGTTGGCAAATTGAAATAACACTAGCAATTACCAATAAAATTAGTGACAAAAACTAGCAAATTAAGTGAAAATTTGAGTTTGGTGAATCCTCAACGATTCGCCAAATCAACAACAATCGATGTTCAGATTAGTGGGTTATGCACCACAAAAACTCACCTATTTGCCTAGTGATTTTCCAATGATTCCACTTACATAGGAATCATTAGGCACAATTTTGAATTTTTAATACAAAAACCGAAATTTCCATAAACACGAACTCCTTCATACACTGAAACAGTTGTTTCCATTCACACAAATTTCAATATATTGCCGAAATTCAACCCTCCTAGGCTCAATCTTAATGTATTTAAGTGATTCCCACCTCAACCTAGTTCCATTCAACCCTAAATTTTCAAATTCGAGAATGTTGAAGTAAATTAGGGTTTTAAGAATTTCAACCTAAAGCTTGGAAAAATAATCTAAAGGAGTTCAAGAGTTTAAATCTTGAGATATTCACTCTTAAGAAGGTAATTACAATGCCCTAGCTCCTTAATTTAGCAAATTTTTTTGTTTGAAGAAATTTTCAAGATTTTTTATTTTAATCCATTCTATTAATAAATGATTTTATTGATTCTAATAGATTAGGTATTATGATTACAATGACAGTTGGTTTATAAATTCAATACAACAACAACAACAACATAGCCTCAGTCCCAAATTAACTGGGGCAACATGGATCGGACTTTTCCATTGTGCTGGATTAAGTGCAATTAATGGTTTACAAATTTAATAGTTTCAAATAAAATGGTAATATGGTTTACGAGAAATCCATATCAGAGAAAATAACCAGTACCCAAATTTAGTAGATGGGTTATAGATACGGATTTGCCCACGAGACTATTCGTTATATTTTGAAAAAATCTCTGGTGGACGGATTCCTTTTTCATAAAGTCCAGTACCTAAAACACATCTAAGCCAAATACTTTAGAAAAATCACCATAGCTTGGAGCTTTTTCTCAAACGCGAGCCTACAATATAGTTTGCAACACTATGATATAGTGAACTATAAGGCGACTATTTTATACTGCATAGTTCAAGGCCTCAACTATATTGATGTTTGTAGAATAATCTATTATTTGATTAGGAATGCCATGAACACCAAAGGAAATGAAGGATTGCGTTTTCCCTTGATGATTACAAAGTTTTGCAAGCAAGATCGAGTTCAGATGAGAGGTCTAGGGTAAGATGTTTACTTAGATAAGACCATCACTGATAAAGTCATTGAAACCACCAAGAAGGTACCCGGTTAAGTTGATTCAGAGTAGGAACGAGAGAGAAATGATATACACGGGAGATGGACTACAAAGAGAATAAGAATATGGGCGAAAAGTCGAAGAGATTTGGAAGAAATGCAGAATACCCAATATCATGAGCAAATGAAGCAAAAATGGCCATGATAGAATCGATCTTGCATAAATAAATAAGAAATCTAACACATCAAGAGTTCATTTTCTAAAACTAGCGTAAGATTGCCAGTAGCATCTATGGGTCCAAGCCACACACGACTAGGAGGATGCAAGGCAAGGGAGCTAACATTCTCATTCTATTAACCCAAATGAGAATTCCCAACCAAGGAATCTGCTCAAAAGATAACCTGGTGGTAGAAGCAGACTACGGGTTATATGATCATGCAAGGTGCTACCAATCTTAAATGCCAAATCATGAGATGGTGGTGATGATGCAACATCTGGATGGTGGTTCTAATATTTTATTCTTCTATGTGTAATCTTTTTGTGAATGTTATTATAATGAGTGGTTTTTTTTTGTAATCCTATGATTTGATTGATGTGGTATTTGCTACTATGATAATACCGCTTTAGTGTATTCACATTTGATACAATGGTCTGATATGATACTTCAATTTAAACCCTATGTTGCTTGTAAATGTTGAAGTTTATCATATTTTCAATTACTTGTGCAATTCATTCTTATGATAGTTAGTTACTTATTCAATTTATTATCTTATGCTTCATGAGGTATTTTTATTTTTGATGACAACCCGAATTTATTTATAAACCTTGAAGATAAGGTTTGTAATAATTATGGGGATATTAAGTGAAGTGAAGTATGAAGATAAAAAGCATAGACGAAACGAAAGGTAGAATGTATTTGAATGTTGAATATTGTGAATTTTTCAAAAACTTTCTGCAGTATAGGGAATATTTTTTCATTTCATTTCACTTTATTTGGTTCAGAATATGTAATTGAATATAATTTGGATTTAAATAGAAGTTGTATATTTTTATTACCCATGAAAATATAAATTTTATGATGGAAATGAATTTTTACAGCCGGTTTGAATTAACCTAGATTGTGTATACACTAAAGGAGTTTAGAGGGGATTGATTGTTTTGCGTTAGACATTATAATGAGTGGAAGGTCGAAACAATAGTGTAAGATCCACACTAAAGATTTCTAAGAATGCTGCTATACAAAAGTTATTGACCAAGTATTATATATATAAAACGAAACTTATGCCACAATTAAAAAGAAAAATAAGAAATAGCTAATAAACTTTACTAAGTTGGGAAGAGTGCTCCGTTAACTATAGTGAAAGTGAGAAGAGCTAGTAAGAGTTTTTTTTTTTTTTTAAATAGAGAGACCCCCATATTTCAAAGGAAATGGAGCAAGGAATGTAACAGTGGGGAAAATGAGAGAAAAGATTCCTATGAAAAAATTATGGATTCCAATGGAAATGGAGCCGAGAACTATAGGAATATAATATCAAACAAAATGAATATATAGTTGAAGAAGAAAGAAAGAGAGATATATATAATGGAAGGAAGTTTATGAAAAACTCTTTAAATAAATGATTTAGTTCGAGTACTTATAGCTAAGTTAAGTGAAGTATGTATTTTTATTTCAACAAATGAATATGAAATGATGATTATTAGTGAATAAAAATTCCTATGGACTTGGTTGTGGTGATATTTAAAATATTGTTTGAAAATGATATTGATTTAT
The DNA here is from genome assembly GCA_039657365.1 of Stephania yunnanensis. Lineage (NCBI taxonomy): Eukaryota > Viridiplantae > Streptophyta > Magnoliopsida > Ranunculales > Menispermaceae > Stephania > Stephania yunnanensis. The sequence continues at coordinate 41,858,128 of CM077584.1, forward strand.
TGATTTTTGTATCTTGAGATTCTATATAAGTTATCTTAAGCTTGATGCTTGTAAGTGGAGATTAAGAAAAAATATATAGTGCTTTCACCTTGGTAGTTAGTTTAACTTCGAATTCTGAGGAGTATTGCACAACTAGGAGGTTGAGTTGTCAAATAAATGGGTTGTTCTTTAATTCTTTCTATTCCATCAATATTCTTATTTTTATGAAGGGAATATATTTCCATTTAAAGATCATTTCTATTTAACAATAAGACTACAAAATTATGAAAACAAAATGAATGAAGAAAATATAATATGATTGAGAGTATTCCTTTGCTCGAGATAACAAAGTGCTAAGTTAGTTGGTATTTGACAAGTAAATTATTAGACATGTTTTATATTACATTTTAGGACGGTTTTAGATGTAAAAGAATATTTTACATTTGTTTTTCTCTTATTTTAATTATTTGAAGTAATAATGAAATATATGAAGAAATGGAGTAAAAAGGGAATATTATTAAAGAATTAATAAATTGGAGAGAGTATGCTAAGAATCACTAAGAAATCAAGGAGAAAACTATATTTAAAAACCAGTAATTCTTCAACGATTCCTATGTACAGTTAATCACCACTCATATTAGTGGAAACAATGACAACAATTTCAATGATTCTTCAAGCAATTTCACTTAAACCTGAATCGCTAAGGTATCATTGGGATAGATTTCGTGAATTTTAGATAAGTACGAGTAGTTTTAGTTGTTTTGAGATGTTTACTACCAAGAATACTATAAAAAAAATCCTAGGTCTACAAAATCAATTGCCCTTCAGTACTTAGATCAATATTTCATTGCTCAAGGAGCCATTCTTTATTGTTGTAGTTTATTGATTTATTGTTCATGGATTTTGAAGAAGATTTGAAGATTTAAAGTACTTATTTTAGAGGTATTTATGTATGTCACTTATTTATATTATTGTTATGTTATTTATTATGATGAGTAAGTAGTTTATTAATCTAAACAAAGTTCAAATATGACTTTGATCCATTTTGCTATGTAGTTATGATGATATGGATATGCGCTTAGTGCTATAAACCAATCGTATTTGTTGATTAATAAAATTAGTAGATTATTAGCTATTGGTTTTAATCATGACCTTTAGATTGCATGTATAGTCTAGAATTTATACTGCGATACTAGGATTCATTATCTAATTAAAGTAGTAACTAGGATTGCTTGAAATGTATGACGGTTTAGATGTCACAGGAGAATTTAGAACTAAATCTAACGTTCAAGTTGCTTTCCGAAAGTGTTTGATTTAGTAGTTCAAAGTTTTCATAAATTGTAATGCAGTTTTATTGTGTGAAGTTAATGCTATTGTGTATTCAAACGGGTTAGCTCAATAAAATTAGACCGTAACTTTTCCATCTGTATAAGGTAAACTAATAGTTAGGTAAAGGCTGTTTACTTACTTATAATCATATTTTAATGATCTATAGAACTTTATAAATTATGCTCATGACTATATGATTAAAGTAGGATACAAAATAGATTAATGTTTCATTATTCAAGATGTTTGTTTATAAATTTATTTTTCATAGGATTAAATTTATTTAATTGATAGTAAATTTGGATTGTGATAATAAAGTTAGTATAATTAGATAATTATTTTTAGAATATACATTAAATTATTGAGTTTAATTGTTGTTTTAATTAAATTAACTAAATTAAAAGTAAAAATGATAAAAACCATTGAAAGTCTTTTTTTCTAGAGAAATTTGATAAATCCATGTTGAAACGTGTCAAGTGTGTACAATAATTTCCCTTTCATATTATACTTTAGATATTGTAGTTGTGATAAAAAAGACTTTTAAAAGTTTTTTCTTTATTTTTACTTTTAATTAATTTAATTAAAAAAATTTAAACTAACTAATAATTAACTATAATATGATAATAAATAACTAATTATAGTACCTTATCTATCACAATCTAATTCACTATCAACCAAATAGATTTAATTAAATAATAAATAAATATCTAAACAAAGTCTAGAACAATGAAACATAAACCCGTTTTGCATTTTAAACATTTTACCTCAATATAGTTATGAGCATTCTTTACAATGTAAGATAGATCATTAAACTTTCTCATAAGTAAGCAAATAGCCTTTAGCTAGCCATTTGTTCTCCTTATACCAGTTGAAGAGCCTCATTCTAGTTTTATTGAGCTAACCTATTTGAATATGCAAAGACATTAACTTCACGCAATAAAATAGTATCAGACTTTATGTGAATTTCAAACTATTAAATCTAACATCTTCGCTAAGCCATTTTAGTATCAGATTTAGATATCAGATTCACCTAGGAAATCTAAACTATGTTTGCCTTTCAAACAATCCTAGTTACTACTTCAAATAAATAATGAAACTAAATATCACAATATACATTTTATAGTATGCATGCAATACAACGATAACAATAAAACTCAATATATAATAACCTATTAAATAAGTAAATCAAAGAATAAGATTGGTTTAAAACGTTAAGCACATAATGTTCTCATTATAAGTACATTGCAAAATAGATCTAGTTCATGTTCAAAATTTTTTGCATCAAATAACTACTCACTCATGATCATAAACAACATTACAATAATATAAGTAAAAGACATAGATAAATACATTTGGAATAAATACTTTAAATCTTTAAATCTTCTCTAAAAGTAAAGAACAATAAATTAAATAACTAAAAAAATAAGAAAATGGCCCATAGAGCAATGGAATATTAACTTAAGTACTAAAGGGCAACAAATTTCAAAATCCTAAGCTTGTATTTTACAGTTTTATAGGTAGTAAACATCCCAAACTAATCTAAACAACTCGTAGTCATCTTAAATTCTCGAAATCTATTTCAACAATTCTCCGCAATTATAATATGAGTGGAATCAATGAGAAAATTCATAATTCGAAGCTCTCTAGTTTCACCCATTTGGCCATCAATTATGGTGTCCTTAGGAAGCCCTAAGATTCGCCAGTACCAAAATTCAGTTTTTCCTTGCTTTTTTAGTTATGATTTTTTTGCATACTCTTTCCACTTGATTAATTCTTTCGTAATCTTAACTTTTTCATTCATTTCTTCATATTCTCTATTTATTACCCGAAATAACTTAAATAAGAGAAAACAACATGTAATATAGTCTTTTATATCTAAAATCGTCCTAAATGAACTATATAACATTTCTGATGATTGACTAGTCAAATCCCCCAAAATTAGCACTTTCCTGTCCCGAGCAAAGGAATACTTTCAATCATATTCTATTTTCTTCTCTTATTCTGATTTCATAAATATATAATCCTATTATTAAACAAAAATGATCTTTAAAACAAAAACATATTACTTTCATAAAAATTCTGAATCATGAAGAGTTACAAAAAACTAAAGAACAACCCCTTTATTTGACATTTCATTATCCTAATTGTGCAACACACGTCATAATTCAAATTTAAATAAATCACTAATGTTAAGGCATAACATAGGTTTTCTCAATCCCCACTGATAACTATCAACCTTACGATAATAATATAGAAGCCCAAGATACAAAAACCACTAAATCGACCTCAATTTCCAAATAATATTTAAAATATCAACATAATGAAAATCGATACAACCTAATACATAACATCTATCATATCCTTTTGTTGTGGGATATCCTTTGATTAAACATAAGGCATGGAAAGTCACTTTTAATATTCAATCATACTAATTTCGATCTTTAAGTAGACTGGATATATCCAAATGACATTAATTATATCATTTCACTTGGACTTAGCCATTTATCAATCTAGCATATCAAGGGATCCGGTGATATCTCTCTCTATACAAGAGGGACACATTCTATCTTGATTACACACCTTTACATATTATTCACATGGTAACTAATCACAATCATTATAGTCGTTTGGTTAAAGATAACGTTTGATTGTGTCAAATTACCATGCTCCAAATATTGAAGTCTATGGTAATCTTAAGTGAAATGACTAAGTGATATACCTATAATGAGTAGCACCTATGAATTAATCCATGTGGTGTTCTCATAGTGGGTCGGTCCAATACTTTGTTCCCTAACAAGTACTCATGATCTCGATTTGTATCCTACGCATGATCATGACATGACTATCAATCAAGATTCATAATAATCTTAACTCATTATAGTTCCAAGTATAATGACCGACTAGGGATATTTAAGATATATCAAGAAATACCCATGAATCTTATTATAAGGTAAACATGCAATCATTTATAAAAAAATAAACAAAAACCTCTATTTTATTAACTAAAATTATAAGATAAACACTTTTTATGGATTAAGCTAGGCATATGCCCCAACTAGTTGGAGTTTTATTTCAAGTTAAATTGTAAAGTGGAGTTTCTAATTTTATAATGAATTATAAATAGGTACTAAGATGTGATAAATTCACCATATATCAACCATTAGCCACCATTAGAATAATTTAGCATAGGTTTACTTTGGTTTGGAGTATTAAAGAGTTTTGTATGGAGAAAACGTTAAAGACTCAATGTTTGCAGTTCAAGTTTGGTTTCATTAGTTTAATTGGAGGTAATATATTTGTATTCATCTCTGATTTGCAATGAATTCAATTATGAATTTTAATGAGTGTGTTTCAATGAAGTGTGTGTAGTCTATTAATTTTAGGAATCAATAGATCATATGTAATGTATGCTAGGCTATGAACATAAGTAAAAAATAAATATAAAAGTGTAATAGTTAGAATTTGTATCGATTTTGAGCGTAATGCTTCGGACATCTTGATCATGTGTTTAATGATATTAGGTTTTAGAAGTTATCACGACCATTGATGCTTTTAATCTAAACATGAACGACACAACCATAAAATACACAACATCAAGCGATATTTGTTTGTTAGGGAGGCATGGATAGTAAACATAGTTGGTTATAAATCCAAAGATTTGGAATATTAAAGCAATGTGGAGCTTATGTTTTTCATACAAATTAGTGGAGTTCTAGTTATTTTGCACATTAGAATCTTTTTCACCATGATAGTGGGATAAAATAGATTTAAAAGAAAATTTGTCTATTCTAATTAGGTATTGCACACAATATATCGAGGTGTAAAAGTGGTTAAAAAATATAGTATTAAATTACCTAGGTGAAGTTGTGAACTAAGATATCCTTAATATAAGAGTTAATGTAAAGTTTACATTATTCTGTTAGAGATCAGTTTTGTATAAAATCATTTAAAAAGTGATTTCCTTAGCAATAGTTCAAAGTTGAATAAGTAATTAACTAGTGAAAAAACCTTTCCTTGATGATGATATTTGTGATCAACGTAGGTTGATTCCACTATTAGTACAAGCGAGCCGTTATACATGCGGTAGTGTTGAGAATTTTGTGCCATTATCGGGGATAGGTAGCCACTTAGTATTACTTAGTTAGTTTGAAAAGTCGCTAAGTTTTATTTTAAGCAATTTACTTTCATTTCAATAATACTAAAAAAAAGTCTTAAGTTGATTCACCCTACAGCACTTGATCTATTTTCTTTTGTCTTCAATGTTTCGGAGATGTAAAAAATATATAGTTATCATGTTAAGGAATCAAATAGTGAATCATTGATCAAATATGTAGGCTGGTCTATCAAAGTGAAGCTATTGGAGATAATACTACGTACCAGGCATAACCAATTGCGAGTGGTTTGGCATGGATGGGATATAAACAATCATATTTTAACCCATATGGATTAGCAAGATTTATGGGAAGTCAAGAGTGCTGCAACTACATACAAGGATATGAATCATAGCAGAATTATTAAAAATTCTACAACCCTCACAATCAAAATGTCTATCAACCATCACCAAGTTCTCGGGACAACCTGCAATCTAGAAAAGGTCAAGAAAAGGTTGAAAAATCATCTCTTACATTTTTAAAGAAAACGACTAAAAAATGGCTAAGCAGAGCAAGTATGATCTCAAGAAGTATGAAGAAAGACTAGATATTACTGCACAATCATTATAAAGAAAGAAGGAGATGATCAAGCGTAATTGAGTTTGGAAAAAAATTAGAAAAAATTGCAAAATTTATAAATTTAAGACAAAAGGTTATGGTTGAGTCTGAGGAGAACCAAGTCGAGGAGTTGTTAACGACTAAAGAAGCTTGTCTTGAAACATATGAAGAATTAGAGAAGCCTAATCAAGAGGATTATGATATTATTGATGCTTTAAGGCCAAAAGATCCATTTAACCATGTTAGAGAGGAGATTTATATCGAGGATATTAAACAACATGATAGTTATGTTGATCTGTAGAAGTTTGAAATAATAATGAGTAATGAAGGTAAAGAAAACTTGAGATCACACAATATAAATTTGTGTAAGGGACAATCAATTTTGTTGTATCACTATCACTATTTCATCAATAATTGCAAGATCAATGGATTGGCGAGACGGTTATGGTTTACGCAATGACATAAGAGAAAATTACAAAAACAATCGCTTATGTCAAAGAATGACAAGACGTGCCAAATTACACAAAGTTTATGAAGGATAAAACATGTCAGAAAAGGATTAGAGGATATGGGGAACATCGAGAGGATAAATCATTGAAGTAACCTTGGTGTATCACGGTGATCATTTAAGAGCCGTGGTGCATATGTAAAGTTAACGATGTTAAATCAATGGCTACTGGAAGACATCCCAAAGGTTTTTAAATTGCAAGTCTAAAATTTCAATAATTTAGTTTAATAAGTACAATTAACATTTTTTAGTTTTAACTTTCAAAAATTTATGTCGATGTACTGAAAAGACCATTTGCAGGGTGATGATTCATTGAAATGGAATTGTCTTGGTAACTCATGAAAGTGCAAAAAAAAAAGGAGTTCAAAGTAGTGAAGGTAAGGTGCATGTGCAAATCAATGGTAAAATTTATTAATTTTTATATTTTCATAGATTTCTTGCAGTCACGTCATCTCGTGTGAGTGATATACAAAGTTGGAGAAGAGTCAGAGAATAATTAACAAAAAAATACATGCAAAGTATGTTGGTAGATAGCTCAATGTCATGCGCGCTAGTGACAGTGCCAAGAGGGAAGCGAGATAGGAAATAAAAAGTCCTACTGTGTCCTTGATGTAGTGCTGGTGGTGTCACGGTGCCGTGCCTATACGGCACAACGCCGGGTCGATATAAGGAGTTTAAACCTAATTTTCGCTTCATTTTTTACACTTGCACCAAAACCCCACCACAACCACCAAGCATACATCCCTTGAACCAAAGTTTGATAATTTATAAGTCAAATAAGTGAGTTTCTGGTGATTGAGATTGAAAGAGGCAAGTGCATTATTGATTAAAACAAGATGGAAAGCTAGGGATTGATTTAAGGATTTTGATTTCAAAGAGAGCTAGGGTTCTAATTGGTAAAAGATGTGAGAGGGCTTGGATTGATAAGGACTTGGAGGGGCATTGAGATACATTAACAATTTCATCTAGTTATGCTTTGAATTTCGAAAATTTCGCTAATATTGTTTGTACTATGAAATTGATGTTATAGGATTGGTTTTGCAAGATTTTGTGAATGTTAAGCATTAATTTCAGCGATAGAGACTTAGTTTATATCTTTGCTTTATTTAGCGTGTGCACGATCCATGCGGTATGAATTTTGAATTTTTAGACAATTTGAATATCGGAGTTACAATGCATTGTTGTTGTGTTGTTAGAATTTGAAGAAATGACAAGAACAAGGAAACAAGTTCGCCTAACAAGAGCAAATGACTTTTAGACATCTACCTTAATAAATCCCTAAAAAAGGAGCCTAGACCATTTAAATCCAAATATCTTATTAGTAGAAAGGCTAAGGACCGATATGAGAAAATGCTACATAGGGAGTTCATTTGTGTACGAGGAATAAATTTGTCGGCCAAGGATAATAATAGAGTGAATAACTTCATTAGGCAATAAAATTTGGAGCAACTTACTCAAGATTACAGAAAGAATGAAGTTAAAAGAGTGAGTGGGATTATTTTTGAATTTTATGCTGATGCGAAGTTCATTGTGGAGGAACTTTTAAGGCTATAAAGAGCATTGGTTGTCCAAGGAGCCAATGAGGGTGAGAGAGATTTGTGTTCCCTGTAATATACTTGAGATCAATACCATTTATGGATTGGAGCACTTAAGTTTGTATGGATCCGAACCAACTTTGTTGAACAAATTATATGAAAAACCCTATAACATATACACTTTTAAAACTACAGAGAGCGCATTGGTTGTCCAAGGACAATAAGGATGGGTCATGAGAGTTGAGAATGTGTCGAAGCACCTAAAGAAGGTGAGTGTTAGAAATGTCTACAGAACGAGGCGGCATTTCCTTATTACATTGTTATACCCCACTTCTCGGTAGGGTGAGTTCAACAAGTTAAAAATGACTTATCTTTGTGAGATTACAAAGAATAAAAAAAATCTACATTGATGAGTTTATTTACAACAATCTTAGAAGTCAATCATGTCACAAAGAAACAACAAATTATTGCTTTCTATCTTGATTACTCATATGTGCTTAAAAACTAGAGTGCAATTAAGAAATGACAAAGACATCGATATAGAGGCCTAATCAATCACGGATGAAGTTTTAATTCTTACATTAAAATCATCACCTGGTTACTAAAACTCTGAGGAGGAGAAAGAGAGAGAGCCAAGCGAGCTAGACTTGATGTCGAGGGGTTCGCCAAACAACAAAAAGATCAGGCGATAATAACAGCAACATAATTAGCCTGAAAGCTAAAAAAAGAAGGATATAGAGAAGAAGAATAATAACAACAATAGAAATTTGCCGAGGGCTATGAGTTTGTAGCCCCAGAGATTGGATACTAGGACTTGGATGGTTTTGAGGTCCTTCTACCACCTCTTCCATCAAAGGCTCTAGTACCACCACCATATGACTTGACTTCATGGCAACAGAGGCTGTAGATAGCAGAGATGATGAGACATTATTAAGAGGATATGGTGTAGTACAAAGCAACAATATTACGATATGAGCAAGATATTGAGAGGGGATAGCAATATCGACTGAACGACTAGTGTAATTTCATGTTGTTTGTTGATCCTTACAGGGACATAGCTAGGTATGAGAAGAGCAGACGGATGAGACCTACTAATAGGTCGTTTGGTTTTTCAGCAGCAATAGCTTATATGTTTGATTCAAATTTGGAGCAGAGCAATAAAGTGGAATGTCTTTCGACACCATCCTACGCTTAAGTGATGTTGCAGATGATGATGATGACATGCATTCCTATGTGTACGTGGATTATGATTCCTTTAGAACAGAGGATATGAATGTGACATTGATACCATTCATTTTTAACAATCAGGATAATCTATTAACTATTTAGTTATTTAAACTCTTTGTTTAGTTTATTATATAACTGGTGTTATTACATGTTTATATGTTTTAGTGTTTTCATATTTTAGGCTTATTTTTAAACCTTAAGGACAAGGATTGGTTTAAGTTCGTGGCAGTGATACGACATTATACTAGGGGAAGCAGTAAGATAGGTTGAGAAATAAAGATAAACACTGCAATTTTGATCGTTTAAATTTTAATTTGAAATAGTTAAGGAGCAAAACATGGTAGAGTATAAATATTTCATTTTACTTACTATTTGAATATTTAAGTAGTATAGATTAGGATATATATAGTAATATGTAATGAATAAGTAGTTCATTTACATGTTCATGCCTTTAAATGTAGATAAATAGATTACAAGTATCAAGTTGATGTGAGACTCAAGAGAGTATTTTTAAAAAGTTTTGAAGAAATAATGAAATGTAACAAACAAAATGTGATTTCATAATTAAAAGCCTAGAGTTAGGGAAGACCTTGAAATTAAAAGAAAATTAAGAAATTATAACACTTCTTGGAGAAAAAGCTAGATCTCCAAGGATTCTATAATAAGTATGACTCTTTCTTTAAAATACAAAGCAAATAAAGACATAGTGCATAGAGGGGAAGAAATTGGCATTGTAAATAAAAATTTAGAGTTAACTTACTTGATTTAGTGAAAGTGAGAAGTGCTAACAATATTTTTAGAAATAAAAGAAAAAATTAGAGAATCCAACATGTTCTATGTGAAATGAAGCAAAGAACTTGATGGTAGGAAAAATGTGAAAAACTAAGTCCATAGGAAAAAGAGGAGGGACTATAAAATAAAAATGATAAAAAGGAGAAGATAAAAGGAGATAAAATAGGGAAAAGAAGGAAAAAGTAAAAAAAACTCTTCAAATAAGAGATTAACTCGAGTATGAGAAGCTAATTGAATTAAGTTTCTTTTCCAATTATGTGAAGTCCAATAAACTCTTGAAGTATTAAAGTCCACTAAAGATGAGTATGATTTAAACTTATTTGTGACTTCTTGAGCTTAATGAGAAATCATGAGATTGCACACTTGCTACTTGAGTGTTAAGATGAAACAAACTTGTGAGTAGTGATAGATTTTGTTGTGTTCTACTTCTGTTTTTCAAAAGTGAAGTTATATGTGTTGTTAAAGCTACATGTCTTACAAAAAATGTTTTTCGCAAAGGAAAACTCTTGAGTGTGTCAACTTGAAACTTAGTGAATTAAAGGATACTCCATGAACAATGTAAATTGAATGAGAACTAGTTATTATGAGACTTAATGGAATACATTTTTGCTCAGGATGCGAAAAATCCTTAGTTTAAGGGCATTTGATAATTGTTTATTTAGACTTATATGTATATTTAGTTTGGTATTATATTAAGTATAAATATCCTAACATGGGCTTTAATTCATGGTGATATTGTTTTTTTCAAATAATTAAGGTGTAAAGGAAGGAAATGGGCAAAAATGAGAAAAAACGAAGCAAAAAGCATGGTTGGACTCATGGCTATTCATGGTGGCATTTTAGAGTATTAAGGCACATCGTGGAAAGGAAAGACACGATTTGGGAGAGCGAAGAAAGTGGAGAAAAAAAGTCTTGAGGTTAGGGCATTAGTGACAGCGCCAGACTCATGGAAAATAGAAAATTGGAGTTGTATTTTGAGTTAAATTGTAAAGTAGGGTTTCTAATTGTCATTAGGAAGTATAAATAGGTATCAGAGAGTTGTAAACTCACCACAAGTCAACCATTAGCCACCATTAAAGTAATTTAGCATAGGATTACTTTTGTTTGGAGTATTAATGAGTTTTGTGTAGAGAAAACGTTGAAGACTCCGTGTTTGAAATTCAAGGTTGGGTTCATTAGTTTAATTAAAGGTAATATATTATATCCATATATAATTTGCAATTATCTCAATTATGAATTGTGACGTTTATATCTCAATGAAGTGCAACTATTATATTTTTCTTAAGGATCATTCAATCCTATAATATGAATGTTATGCTATGAACATGAGTAGAATGTGAATATAAAAGTGCAACGTTTAGAATTTGTATTGATTTTTAGCATAATGACTTAGACATCTTGATCATGTGTTTAATGATATTAGGTTTTACAAGTTATCATGGTCATTGAAGCTTTAATCTGGACATGAATGGTACAGCAGTAAAGTACACAACATCGAGTGATAGTTGTTAATTAGGGAGGCACAGATAGTAAACTTGGTTATGAATTTGAAAATTTTTGACATTAAAGAAATATGGGGTTGACATTATTTACACGGATTGGTGGAGTTCTTGTTTGCATATTAGAATTTTTTTAATCACGACAGTGGGTTAAAGTGGATTTGAAAGAAATTCGTATATTCTAATTTGGCATTACACACAATATATTAAGATGTAAAAGTGGTTGAAAAATATAGTATTACGTTACCTCAGTAAAGTTGTGAACTAAGATATCCTTAATATAAGAGTTAAAGTCAAGTTTACATTGTTTTGTTAGAGATCTTCGTTTAGTATAAAATCATTTAAAAATGGATTTTCTTAGCAATAGTTCAAATTTAAATAGATAATTAACTAATGCAAAAACCTTTCCCTAAGGATGATATCTGTGATCTATGTAAGTTGATTGCACTATTACTACAAGCGAGCCGTTATAGTTGAGGCGTGTGTCACATTTTTGTTTCTTTTTTTATCATCACAAAATAAATTGTTAACTTGTGTTTTATAAAAAATGTTCGTAAGTTGAGTAGTTACTTTAGTTTGTTTGCTAAACTTATTGATTTATAAGTCATTTGAATTAAATTGAATTTTTATCTCTTAATAGATGTTTTGGTTTCGATTTGATTTTGAGAAATTCGCATAAAGTTTTGATTACATTTGGTTATAAACTTATGTAATATTTGTTCTAAATTTCCTTATTTAGTTTTAATAGCTTGTTGAGGTTGGTTCATTGACATAGATTGTATTGGTGCTCTCGATCTATAAGTAGTATAATTTTAATTTTGTAGAACGTAACATAGGTTGGAATTTAGTTCAAGCGTAATAATTCTTATTATTGTATTGGTTTCTAAGAGGACTAAAATATTGGTTCATAACCGCATTAATTTCTTCATCGTTATATTTTTTTAAAGTAGAACGCACATCTGTAGGATTTGTAACTTCATTACAAAATCTACACGGTTTCACTTTATTTGATGTATCTTTTAATAGTAGCTTAACCATGTTAGATAATTTTTTGAATTTTTCGTCAAATCTGTAACTTGATCTATTATTAACTTAGTAAACTTTATTTCATGATGTATCATTTTTTTCACCATATTATTTAGATTGTTTGTCCATCTTTTTAATAGCTTCTTTTGCATGAATTGTTGCAATATCGAATAATGATCCACCACAAATGGTATCTAATAATATTTGTTTAAAATGACTAAATCCTTCATAGAAATATTTGAATAAAGACTTTTTAATGTATCCATGATATGAAGAAGATAAAGTTAGTCTTTGAAATCTATCCTAAAATTCATTAAAGTTTCATCATCTTACATTTTCATCATTGTGATTTGTCTTATATAACTACTAATTTCTCATGCAGGCATATATTCATCTAGGAAAGGTTTTAACATTTGAGCCCATGTGGTTATGGAGTCTTGAGGAAGATAAAAAACCAATCTTGTTCTTGATCTTTCAATACAAAAGGAAAAGCTTTAAGTTTAACTATTCTAACGTTCAGTCTTTAAGTCTCATCCCATTGACTTTGTGTTGATATTCCCTCATAAATTTTTTTGGGTCTTCATTGTCCTTATAATAGAAGTTAGGTAGAATGCTAATGAATCTAGATCTAAGTTCAAATTTGAGAAATTCCTCATGATAGGCAATATACATTGGTTTATAAGCAGTGACATTTTGATGATCTTGCCTAAAAATAAGATATCTATTATCATTATTTTTCATAATAAAGTTATTATTGGCTTCCATTATGATAGGTTGGTGCTCTCTACGTTGTTGTTGTCCAAAATTATATTTAAATGTCCTATCTACTTTGTGATCAAACGAATATAAATATCCAATGGAATTACAACGACGAAGTGGATATATCCTATATCATTTAAAACTCCTAAGAAATTGTACTTAAATCCCCGGCAGCGGCGGAAAAAATTGACACATGTTGGGCCAGTGCAATAATTTCCCTTTTATATTATACTTTAAATATTTTGTAGTAGTGATAAGTGAGAATTGTCTCCACGTGGATTTATAAAACTTCATCAGGAAAAAGGACTTTTAAAGGCTTTTTCTTTATTTTACTTTTACGTTACTTAATTTATTTAAAAATAGTAATTAAAATAATTAATAATTAATTATAATATAGTAATAATAATTAACTAATTATATTATCTTAACTATCATAATCGAAAATGACTATTTACCAAATAGATTCAATTGAATAATAAATAAATATTTAAATAAACATAAAAAAACAACAAAGCATAATCCCGTTTTGCATTTCAAACATGTTACCTCAATCAATATAGTTATGACCATAAATTATAAAGTAAAATAGATCATTAAACTCTAATCATAAATGCGTAAACAAGCTCTAGCCAACCATTTATTGAGCTAACCCATTTGAATATAAAAAGATATTAGCTTCACACAATAAAATCGCATTAAGATTTATGAGAACTTCGAACTACTAAATGTAACATATTCGATAAGCCACTTCAACATCAGATTTGGATCTCAAATTAAACAAGGACATCAAATGATATTTGTCTTAAAAATAATCCTAGTTACTACATGAAATAGATAATGAAACCAAATATCACAATACACATTCTAGACTATTCATGTAATACAAAGATCATGATTAAAATCAATAGATAATAACATATTAAATTAGCAAATCAAAGAATATTATTGGTTAAAGCATTAAGCACATAATCTTCTCATCATAACTACATTGCAAATTGGATCTAGTTCACGTCTAGAGTTTGTTTAGATTAAATAACTACTCACTCATAATCATAAATAACATTTCAATAATATAAATAAAAGAAATAGATAAATACCTCTACAATAAATGTTTTAAATCTTTCAGTCTTCTCCAAAAGTGAAGAACAATAAAGCAAATAACTAAAATAATAAAGAAGTACTCAAGAAAAACTAATTTTGAAACTTTATTCTTGTAGTTATAGTATTCTAGGTAGTAAACATCCCAAACAAACTCAAACAACTCAAATTTATCTTAAATTCTCGAAATCTACTCCAGAAATTCTCGGTGAATTATCAGTGAGTGCAATCACAAGGAAATCTATAATTTTAAGCTTTCTAGTTTCACTAATATGGATAGCGATTCTGGTGTCCTTAGGAAATCGATAGAAATTGCTAGTACAAAAATTCAATTTTTTTTCTTACTTCCTTGGTGATAATTCTTCCCATACTCTTTTAACTTGATTAATTCTGTAATAATCTTCCCTTTTTTGTTCATTTCTTCATTTCTACATTTATTACCTTAAATAACATAAACAAAATAAAACCCCATGTAGTATAACGTTTTTCATCTTAATTTTACAAAAAATGAACTATAAAACATGTATAATTATTATCTTATCACATGTTGAGACGATTGTCACTTACCACTAAAACAAAACAAAACAACAACATAACCTCAGTCTAAAACTTAATGGGGACTCTCGCTTACCACTACTATTAAAAAATATTAAAAGTATAATATATGGGGAAAATTTAGCGTACATGCTCAACATGTGTGACATGAACATAAGAAAAATGAAAGATTGTCTTTTCCCTTGATGATCATAAAACTTTGCAAGCAAGACCAAGTTCTTATGATAGGTCTAGGGCTAAATGTTTACATAGGCAAGACTATCAATGATGGACTCATAGAAAGTACCAAGAAGGTGTTAGGCTATGTGAATTCAAAGGAGGAGCGAAAGTTGAATGGAAAACTTACAAGAGAGACCACATAGAGAAGAAGAAGAATATGGGTAGTAAACAAAGAGTTTTGGAAGAGATACAATCTGCTGCATTTAATGATAGTGTAAACTAGAACCAGAGCCACCTGTAGAGGCCTTTACTGGCATGTATGCAGATGAGTCGGAGACAACCATGATGGCGTAAATCTTGTGGAACTTGATGTGAACTCTGAGAAATCAAGAGTTTATGTTTCAGAAGCAGTGTAAGATTGCTAGGAGCATATATAGGTTCGAGATACGCATGAATAGGAGAATAAAAAGCGAGTGAGCTAAACTTTTGGTACCATCTACCCAACTGAGAATGCGAAACAAAGTAGCATTTTTATAGAGTACTTTAGTGGGGGGAGTGGACTATAGGTTCTATGACCCTGTAGCGAGCTTCCAGTCTCTTCAGTAAGACTAAGGGGATGGTAGTGATGATGGGACTTGGTAGTTCCTTCTTAATCATTTTTCTCTAATTAATATATCTCTGAGTGATTATGTGTGAGTTTTTAGTTTGTAAGTTAATGATATGTAGGTGTGAATTTGTGATACAATTTCTATGGTATGATATAATATATACATTAGTTCGACGTGTTCAATTCTATTAGTATTATGTTTTGGAATTTTTAATTTATCATGTTTTCTTTCGTTATGAAATTCTTTTTGATATTGTTTATTTATTTTATTCATTTATGCTTTACAAGGTGTTTTTGTTTCGTTAAAAACCCAACTTTATTTTTTAAACCTCGAGGACCGAGTTTGGAATGAGTTTAGGGGTATTAGGTGAAGTAAAGTATGAAGAAGTGAAGTACAAAAGAAACAAGAGGTAGAATTTATTTATTAAATTGTTCAAAGTTGGTTGAATTTTTCAAATTTTTAAAGATGCATGTAATATTTTCTCAAGTTGTTTTACTTTATCTAGTTAAAAATTTGGAATTGAATATAATTTAAATTTAAATAGAAGTGATATATTTTTGTTACCCATCAAAATATGAATTTTATGTTGGAAATGAATTGTTATACCCTAATTTACTTAATTGAGATTGTGTATACACTAAAAGAGTTTAGAGGTAATTGATTGTTTATGCTAGACATTATAATGTATAGAAAATCGAAACTAAAGTGTAAGATAAACAAGATAGATTTCTAAGATTCTTGTTATACAAAGATTATTGATCAAGTGTATTATATATACAATAAAATGAGCACATACATTGATTGAAGGAAAAAATAAAAAAATTAACCAATAAACATCACTTGGTTGGAAAGAATGCTTCTTACACAATAGTGAAAGTGAGAAGACTTAACAAGAGTTTTTAAATGAAATAAATAAAAAGACCAACATATTGTTAGGGAAATGGAGCAGAGAACCTAGTGGTAGAAAAAATTAAAGGAAGAATTTCGATAAAAAAGAATAATAAATTACGAAGGAAATGGAGCAGGGAACCGTAGGAATATAATACAAAGAAAAGAATAATTATTGAGGAAAGAAGAAAGAAATACAAATACTAGAAAATAGAAGGAAGTTTGTAATAACTCTTCAAATAAAAGATTTAGCTTTAGTGCTTATAGCTAAGTTAAGTGAAGTGTATCTTTTTATTCCAACATTCTAACGAATGAATTTGTAATGATGATTATTGGTGATAAAAAATCTCTTTCAACATTTATTGTGGTGATATTTTAAATATTATTAGAAAACGAGAATGTTTTAGTGATTTTTTCTATCTTACGATTCTATATTAGTTATCGTAAGCTTAATGTTTGTTAGTGGATATTAAGAAAACATATATAGCGGCTTAGCCTTTATGATTGATTTAACTTTGAATTCTAAGGCGTATTGCACAACTAGAGGTTGAATTGTCAAACGATGGGTTGTTCTTTGAATCATTATATTCTATCAAAATTTATATTTTTATGAGAGTAATATGTTTCTATTTAATGATCAATTATATTTAAGAATAAGAGTATATAAGTATGAAATCAAAACAAGGGAAGAAAATAAAATATAATTGAGAGTATTGCTTTGCTCGGGACAGCAAAGTGTTGAGTTTGGGGTATTCGACAAGTCAATTATTATATGTGTTTATTGTATATTTTAAAATGATTTAAGGTGTAAAAAACTATATTAAGTGAGGTTTTCTCTTGTTTTTGGTATTTCGGGTGAAAGTTAGAATATATGAAGAAATGGAGTAAAAAGAAGAATGTGAAGAATTTGATTGAATGAATGTACTATGCAAAGAATCATCAACAAATCAAGGAACAATTAGAAATCACTACTGGTGATTCCTGAGTAATTTAGGAAATGTAGTCCCTGGTTTGATTTGTAAAACATAAAGATAATTTTTCAAGGATTTTTCCGGCGATTCCACTTAAAACACGAATTGTGGAGGAATCGTTGGGTTCGATTTCAAGAATTTTAGATTAACAGGAGATGTTTGAGTTAGTTTGGGATATCTACTAACTAGAAAACTATATTTGGGATGTCTACTAACTAGAGAACTATATAAACCACCAATGGGCCATGAAATCAGTCGCTCTTGAGTACTTAGATCAATAGTTTATTGTCATTGTTTATTGTTTTAGTTTATTTCTTTATTGTTCATTGCTTTTGGAGACGATTTGATGATTTAAAGTATTTATTCAGAGTTATTTATCTACATCTTTTATTTACTTTATTGTGATGTTATTTATGAATATGAATGAGCAGTTTATTAGTCTAAACAAAGTTCGAACACGACCTTGATCACTTTTTATGATATACTTATGATGACATGATTTTATGCTTAATGCTTTAAACCGATCATAATCTTTAATTCACTGATTTAATAGATTATTATATGAATATTAAAATCATTAAACTTTGCATTGCATGCATAATCTAGAATTTGTATTGTGATATTCAAATACATTATCTAGTTTAGAGTTGTAACTAGGATTGTTGGACATATAAGTTTAATATCCAAGTGGTTTTCTAAATGTGTTAAATTTATTAGTTTGAAGATTTCACAAAGTATAATACGGTTTTATTACCTAACGTTAATTTCTTTGTGTATTCAAACGGTTAGCTCAATGATATATGGCTTTTCCACCGGTATAAGGAGAACTAATGGCTTGATAATGGCTATTTACTTACTTATGATTAGAGCTTAATGATCTAGAATACGTTATAAAGTATGTTGATGACTATATGATTTGAGTAACATGTTTGGATGCAAAATGGATTATTGTCTCATTGTTCCAGATTTTTGTTTAGATATTTATTTAATATAGAATTGAACTGATTTGAATATTAGTGACTTTGAATTGTGGATATTACATTAATTAATTAGTTTAGTTAATTAGTATAATATTATAGTCTGAATTAGTGATTTTTAATTCCTTTTTCAATTAAATTAGTTTGACTAAAGTAAAAAATAATAAAAAACTATTTAAAGACTTTTACCTAGGGAAGTTTGCTAAATTCCTTTGGAGACGATCTCACTTATCACTATTACAAATAACAAGGATATACGACAAACTTATTGTACATGTTTGACACATGTCAGTAGACATTTAGAGAATGAGTGAGAGTTGCATGATGTGTCAGGTTGCATTTTTTGATTGGATTGAAATTTAATATCTCTTGTCATTGAATGACACATGTAATTCAAGATCAATAGTCACGGAATGACTTATGTAATTATAAGTTTTATTGAAAAGCACCGAAAATAGTGATAAACTAGATTCACATGCGACTCCACTTTAGTAAATAATTGGCACGTGTCAAGCGTGTACAATAAGTTTCCCGTATATTCTTATTACTTGTAGTGGTGGTAAGTGGAATCATCTCCACATGTATTATGCAAAAATCCTAAGAAAAGGGTTTTTATTTTTTATTTTAACTTAATGAAAATGAGAATTAAAATTATCTAATCAAACTAAAGAAATTAAAGCAAACAATTAAACTAATTAAATTAACTAAACTAACATAATTCAAATTCACTAATATTAAATATTCTAAACTCAATTCAAACCAAATCAATATAAAACAAACATCTAAACAAATATCTATAATAATGAAACATAAACTCGTTTTGAATCCAAACATATTAATTAGATTATAGTCATAATCACACTATCATCATAATATGATGTATCCTTGAATCATTAAACCTAAATCATAAGCAAGTTTGATAGCCTTTATCAAACCATCAGTTTTTCTTATATCAATGAAAAATCATATTCTAATTTTATCACCATTAGTTCATTGAAAGCTTAAAGATAACTAATAAAAACAAAACATCATTACACTCTATGAAAAATTCTTACTACTAAGCCAATATTATTGGAATTAGCAGTATCAATATCATACTTAGACCAAAATTTACCAAAGACATCTAAATAGTAAAATGCCTTTTAAATTAATCCTAATTACCACTTTATATTAGATTTAGAACTTAAATATCATAATACACACAATAGACTTTGCATACAATAAATGTTTTTTTGATTGTATTACACAAAATCAATTCTATTGAAACAGTGAATTAAGGTATATCATTACGTATAAATCATTAAACATAAATTTTTTCCATTATTAATACTTTACAAAAAAGTTCAAATTCATGTTCGGTCTTTATTTAAATTATGAAACTACTCAAACATATTTAAAATAAACATTGCGAAAAAATAAATAAAAGAAATTAATGAAAAATACCTTTTATTGAATACTTGAATCTCCAACGAGTCTTCAAAAGCGAGAACAATAAAACTAAACTAAATTCAATAAAATTAATTAATGTTTTTTGAAGGGATATCAACGGTGATTAATTTCGAAGTCATATCACATGTGTTGAGCGTGCATAATAGTTTCTCGTATTTTTTAATTGTTTGTAGTAGTAGTAGTAGTAGTAGTAGTAGTAGTAGTAGTAGTAGTAGTAAATAAGATATCGTCTCTACATAGATTTTCAATTCTCAAAGGAAAGTATTTTTTTTCTTGTTTTTATTAACTTAGTTAATCTAATTAAATGAGAGTTAAGATACTAAATAACTAAAATCTATAAATACTAACTTAATTAACTATATTAACTAAATTAATCTAAACAATTTAATGCAAACTAAATTAAGCAATACTTAAATTTAATAAAATTCAATTATCCTAAACAAGCATCTTAACAAACCCTTAGTAAATAATGTAATATACTATAGTTATAATCGTAACCTGCGAAATCTTGGAATCGTTAAATCCAATTTTATAATAGGCTGATAGCCTTTAGCTAGATATCGATTTTTCTAAATTTAATGGAAATGTCACATTCTTATCATTGAAAATCGAACCATTGGATAAAATGCAATTCAGTAGAAATACGATAGCATTACACTTAATGAAAATCATGCTTAATCTAAGCCAATATTAGTCGAAGCCACATAATAAATAACTTAAAACAAAATCACCTAGAACATCCACTCGGGAAAGGCCTTATAAATTAATCCTAGTTACTACTTCTATAATTGTTGTCAGTAACTATAGATGTAGAATCAAAATCAAAATACCACATAACATATTTGCAACTGTGCATGCAATATTAATCTTCTTTAGTTGAAATACACGAAAATAACATGTTAAATCCGTGATTAACATGTTAGAATAGATTTAAAACATTTAGTTAATGATTCCTTAAATATAACTATCTAGCAATCCAAAGTATATACATGTCTAGGGTTTGTTTAAATTGATAGACTACTCACTCATACTGGAAATAAACGATGCAAATATATAATTAAAAGACATAATGAATAAATAAATACCTTAATATAAATCCAAGCTCCAATGTATCGTTAAAGATCAACTAGTAATAGGCAGTAGAAATACTATAACGACTTGTTTTACTATCGGTGCTATTCATTTGGTAGTTTCAGACATGGAAGCCAGCTGGGATCTACTTGGACGCCGCGGGTAGGCTAGGACAAATCTCAACCTAGGTACACTATTGAATTGTATGTTGTATTGTTTAATTGCGATAAATATTATGAAATTACTGGTTAATACATAACGTGTATGTATGTTGAATAATGGTATCATGTGAGGGTGTGTGATGGGTAGTCGCATCGAAATGCATGTCAACGCGGATATCGAGAGGCGAAGTACAGGTACACTAGAAAATCTCGACAAACTCATATAAATATGACTAAGTAATTCAATTGGAATGGGCAATGTAATCATAGGCTAATTAAATTAAAAACTGAATAATAGGCTATGACGTGCCTCAAAATGCTTACGTAGGGCACTGGATATCGGGTAGTCGAAGGTAAGTGGGACCATGAGTTAGTTTATTTTGATAAATAAAATATTAACCACATTGTTTTATAAGAATAATTATAACGTGACTTAATTAAATTAAGAAAGCCTATAGTTTGTAGCTAATAACGATGACCACAAAATAGGCGTCTAAATGGTCATAATAGGAGAAACAAGGAAGGGAGTGTGCTATTAGAGTTAACAATGGAGTCATAAGGTGGTATAGGAGAACATGTTTATGAGCCACAAGATAATCCTCAAGATATGTACTCACAATTGATCTTAATCAAACATATATATATATATTGGACTTAGTGGAATGTTGATCAAACCATCGACAAAATTCACTCGAATTCGGAGAGAACCTGGGGAAGAGAGGGATTACAAGCTGGAAATTCAACACATTAGAAATGGAATTAAGATATCAAACCAAGGTGATCGTCATCTTCATCTCCTACACTCTTTAATAAACCCATTTTTTATATGATTTAATGAAATTAGGGTTCGCTGATTAGACCTCAGATATTTGATGAAAACTTGATGAATTACATGTTATTAGATATTTTCATGGAGAATTTACTAATGGTTTAACTAGAATTGGTGTTTTTGATGGATTAGAAAGTTTGGTGAATGCTTGAAATTTAGAGAAATTTGGGTTAGTTTAATGTTCTGGAATCTTGTAGTTGTTGTTTTAGAGTTAATAATGTATGGACAGGATGTAAAATAGGTCAGAGTAGCTAATTGAGAGGGGTAGGACATAACTCTCGACATGAGAATTCTGTCACAGGGGGCAGTTAGCGTGCTTACTGGGCTGGTTAGCACGCTAATAGTTTTGGTTTTCAAATATTTTTCAAAATGAAGATCTGTAGTACGCTAGACAGATTCACTAGTGCGCTAACTTCACATAGCTTTCTAGGTAGATCCATTAGCATGCTAACTTCACCTAACGCGCTAGGTAGACTTATTAGCACGCTAATGACGGATAAACTATGAATTTAAGGGATGTTTTGTGGTTTTCAACTTAACACATGTCTAAACACTAGTAAATAACCTAAACTTATAAAATTGGACTTCAGGGACTTGTGGGACTGTAGCTCGATGGTGAGAACTTGTTAGGTTGGATATAGGAGTCCGAGGAGGTCGGAGAGCGGTTTAAGGTTAGTAAAACTCAACTGAGAATCTCTGAGTATTTGATTATATTGTGAATTTTATTCCTACCATTTCCTTTATGGTTTTATTATTCTATTATGTTACTTGGACGTGGGTTAAGGTTACTCCCTTGGATTTCGTGGTTGTGTGTTCATGATGCACTAGATTATAGCACATATGACCCTGTCCTAAGTGAACGTTAACCTGAGCTTGCCTTTGGTGCACGTGTCAGAGACTTAGTGGATTTGGCCAGCCCTACGAGTCACTAAGTGTCGGGCCTGTTGGGCGTGACCACTGGTGGGAACTTGTTGAACCAAAGTACAGTCTAGTTCATATAGAGCGAATGCACACATTTGTTAGCTTAGATATTATCTATTCATGTGATGAACCAATTACAATTGTCTGTCTTACACTCTACATGTTTACTTGACAATATTTATTGCATTTCTTTTACTTTAGTATGCAAGTGCTCAGAGAGATTCCTTGTTATTTTACTTACTGTATTGATAATCTGTTTTTTTAAGATGATTAAGTGCAAATCCTAGTACTAATAGGGGCAAGGGGATTCTAGCCGACTACTTCTGATTGCCTATCATCGAGGACTTACTAGTACGTGCTTTTTTTCATATTTTGTATTATTACGTGTATTGGGCGACTTGAGATGACACTGTACATGTATATATACCTTGTTTATGGTATTGTTGTTTATATACAGAGTACTTTTTTGAGTTTTTCATAGTAGGATTTGCTTTTAGAAATAATGTTTACCATGCAAGATATTTATTCTAATTGTCTCAATAAAGGCTTCCATTGATATATGTTAACTTGTAATAGTATGGCTAGGCATTAGAACTAACTTTTAAATACTTAAAGAGAATAAGTTAAGAAAATACGGATAATCCACTAACTAATTTGATAAAATACATGTGGACATAAAATTCTGAGATAAGCGGTAGATGGGTAGATGCTGGACACATGTAGAATTGGGCCCTACTGGGTAAGGAGTACATGGAGAAACGTCACCGTGGGGCAGTTGGGCTGCCACAGTAGAGCGAAAAGAAGAGAGCTATTTCAAAGATATCTAGTATTTTTCTATAGTCTACCTATTTATACATATTCTAGATATGCTCAAGTTCTTCATACTAATCTAAAAAATCGTAACTGACCTCAGCGATTTATCGGCAATTCCTAATTTGTACATAAATCACTAAGTAAACCACTGGAAATGGCTCTCAATGCTCTGCCCATTTAGTTGGCAACTTTTAGTTCATTTTTCAATTCACTACGGACTCGCTGACACTTTCCCGCTACTTATTTTGGTTGCGATTTTAATGTAATTGCAAATCGCTACTAATCGCTAGACTTTTTTTCGAGTTGTCTGTTTTGCTCTTATTTCTTTTTTTTTCCATTTATTCATTTTCCTATGAATATCTTGAAATCACAAAACAAAAGAATACCTAGTGTTATATCATCAATATCTATAATCGACCTAAATTACACTATAAAACTTGTCTAATTATTAACTTGTCAAATACCTCCAAATTCATCAATTTGTTGTCCAAATCAAAGGAATACTCTCAATAGTATTCCCTTTTCATTCTTTTAAATAATCTTAACCTAATTCGTCTTAACTTTAAATAATATAAACTTTAAAATAGAAGTAATTCCAGATAAAACCATATTACCTATAAGAAAATGAATTTATGATAGAATAGAATGATTTAGACAAACGAAAACATCCCTTATTGATAACTCAGCCACCCAATGTAAAGCTCTTTAGAACTTAAAGTTCATTATCAAGATCAACATATAATATAGGATTTCTCAATCTCCATTGACTAGCATCAAGCTTACGATAACTAGTATAGAATCTCAAAACACAAAAATCACTAGATTAATTTTAATTTTAGAAAATACTTTATAATAGTATCATTATCAAAATCAATAGGAATTTTTCCAAGATACTAATGAATACGTCATTTAAAATATGTTAGATTAAGAAAAATTTCATTCAACTCTAGCTTCAAGTACTCGAGTTAAATTTTTTATTCTAAGAGGTTCAAAACATCCATCTTTTTCATCTCTCGTTTTATTTTCTACTACATTCTAATTAAAAATGAACACGAAAAACCATTTCTAAAAGTAATTTGAAATAAAAATCCAAAAATTACATATGTTTGAAAATATATCAAAATTCGATTTTTGTTCAAAACATCGAAAGCAAATGGATTTTGGAGTATCGATTCATTTACTTCTTGAAAGTGAATCTATCAAGCAAAATGTTATATTAGCTCTTTAGATCGCCTCTCCAAGCTCCAAACTTGAACAAAAAACTCACCAAGCCTTAAGTAGGTTGTATGAACTTGGATTCAAAATTTATAGGGTTGAAAAACTCCTAAGCTAGGTAGAATGCACTTAATTAAGCTTTAATTCAAGCTTTGAAGGGTTGAATGTAGGAAAAAATTAATGAATCAAACAAATAGGTGCAAGGGTTTTAGGTGTGAAGGGGTTTATTATTGGCGATTTGGGGTTCTATTTTTTGAAAGCATGGATTTGTGCTCAACAAATCTTTGTTAAAGAGAAATTGTTAATAAATCACCAGAGAAATCACTGAAAATTGGTCTCAATGATCTAAAGATTAGTTCAACAAATCCTAGTATAAAACAAAAATCATTGACAAATCGCTGAGCCAATTTTCAGTTAAAAATATGAAAACTGTTGGCGATTTACCCAATGATTCCCAGTGTTAATTGATTTCGCTAGGAATTCACTATGTTATTTTCTAGTGTTTTTCCAATATATTCTATATTTAATTAATTGTTACACATAGCAATCATAATTAAAGTATAATGATCTATATTCAACAAACGATATTATAAAAATGAATTTGGACTTTTAATTAGGGAATAATATACTAAATAAATGTTTTATTACTAGAATAATTAAAGACATTTATGATTCAATTGAAAAAACAACTCGATCATCCCCTTCTTAATTGGGGATATCCCAAAAGAGAGTTAAAAGGAGAGAGAATAAATATACTACTTACCATAAATCTAGTAAAATGGAAAGCATTGGCTTGATCTACCCCTTCTATGAAATTATTTTAGGACTGTGATCTTAAAATACTTCTATTATAAGAGTCGAAAGTTAAGAGAATAGAAAAACAACTAACTAATCCTACAACTAAAACTGAAAATAAAAATATAGTATAGGTCGCCTCCCATGAAGTGCTTTTGTTTATAGTCATTGGGTCGACCTTGCAGATAAGATTGCTTGTCGTTCACTTTGAGTAAGTCAAACTAACTATCAGTCGATTCTTCATCATTCTTGATGTTTTCAGCTTCCTTATCATTCTCAGCATTTACATAATGACCGTCAGGATAATTATCATGATAGGATGTTTTGCCTTCATAATCATCATCATTGGCATAATCGTCCATATCATAACCATTCAAAAAATACATATAATAGTTTCGTATCTTGAGTGCAACTATATGCTAATCGACGTTAAGAAAAGCACTCGCTATCTTAAGAAAAGTATGTCCCACCAATATCACATCATCTTTCTCAATCTACGGTGCTACCAAATATTTGGTGAGATGTTTCAATCGTCCCACTTGGACTAGCATAATCATTGATATTGCTAGTGAAAAGATCTTATCACCATTTTCTTTGTGGACAATGAAAGATGGTATAAAATCAATCTTCAACTCAGCTTTTCTGCACTATTATTGTGGTAAGATATTCATATCAGCTTTTCTATCAAGTAAAACACCAAGGAATTTGACATCATTGATCCTTGCATGGAGGAATAATGTTTCTAGATTATATTTGTGAATTTCAATCATATGTCCTAAATCTTGAAGCTTTAGTTGCTCATCAGTGAATTCTTCTTCCACTGGATGTTTTTTTTTTTTTTTTTCTTTTTATGTTGAGCTTCAGGTTGCTGCTCTTCAAGCTACTGCTTCTTTGATTTCTTCTTCTTATTATGTTTCTCTTACATTCATATTGAAATGATTTCATTCTTACCAATTTTACTCCCATGGATGCAAACATTGAACTCTATTACCTTACTTTGCAGATTTTGTTGATCAATATCAAAATCGATGATCTTCATATCCTTTTCAACAAAATTTTCATAATAAGGTCTTAACCTATAATCGTTCATGTTTAAATATTTTCATTTTTCTAAGCTTTCTATTTATACCCGTCATGAGGTAGTATATTGATAACTAGATAAGGTCCCATCCATCTTGAACAGAGTTTTCTAGGAAATAATTGAAGTCTGATACAAAAAAGGGGAAATTTATCTCCTACTTGAAAATTTTTAGACACTAATTTCTTATCATGAAATGCTTTTGTATTTTCTTTATAAATTAATACATTTTCATAGGTTTCCTTCCTAATTTCTTCTAATTCTTGAAGACTCAACTTACTCTGGTTTCCTGCTTTGTCGTAATTCATATTACATGTTTTTATTGCCCAATAGACCATCCGTTCTAGTTCTTCTGGTAGATGACATATTTTTCAAAATACTAACCTATAAGGTGTCATGCCTATGGGTGTCTTAAAAGCTATTCTATATGCCCTTAATGCATTTTCCAATCTAAAACTCCAATCCTAACATGTTGGACTAACTATTTTTCCCAATATTGAATTAATTTTTCTATTGATGTTTCAACTTTTCTAAAAGTTTGTAGGTGATATGCATTGTATATCATATGTGTGATGTCATTGTACTTAGCAAGTAGATTTGAACCTCTATCGCTTATAAGTACTCTAGGTGCTCCAAGAACTATAAAAAATTTTGATCTAAGGAAATCAATCACTAATTTTGAAACATTAGTTTTTCGTAGCTTTTGTTTCTACCGACGAAGATACATAATCTACAATAAGTAATATATAAACATAGCTGTTTGATGTTGGAAAAGTTCCCACGAAATTTATACCCCATACATTAAACACTTCCAATATAGAATAATAGTTAAAGGCATATAATTTCTAAGTCTAAAGTTTTCAGTTTTTTGACAATTTGGACAAGATTTTATATAAAGTAAATAATCATGAAATAAAATGGGCCAAAAGAATCTAGAATTCAAAATTTTACGATCAGTTCTACATGGACTTAAATGTCCTCCATATGCATTAGTATGACAATGATATATAATTGATTGTACTTATGAATGTGGTATATATCTCCTAATTATTTGGTCGTTGGAAAAGTTTCATAAATAGGGGTCATCCCATAAATAACGTTTAGAATCCTTTTTAATTTTATTCTCTTAGGCTCTCGTTAAGTAAGGTGATAACCTATTAGTGGTAAGATAATTGACTATACCAGCATACCATGGGCCATCATTCTTTATACTATATAAGTATTCATTCATAAATTCATCCCTTCATGATATAGGTGGTTCTCCATTTTGCTAACCAATATAAGTGGTATGTTACTATATTTTCGGCTCTTTTCATATCTTTTATAGTAAGGTTGAATTCTTGTAGAAGTAGTATCAATCTCATTTGTCTAGGTTTTGCATCTTGTTTTGTCAATAAATATCATAAAGTTACATGACCTGAGTAAACTATTACCTTTGTTTTTAAATAAATATATGTAAATCTTTCTAAGGCAAACACTATCGCTAAAAGTTCATTTTCTATAGTGGTATAATTATGTTCAGCTGGATCTAGTGTCTTAAAGCATAATATATAACATGAGATTTGTTTCTTAATTTTGGACCTAAAATCACTCCAATTGCATAGTTACTTGCATCACACATTATTTCAAAACGTAATGACAAATCTAGTGATTTATTCACAGGTGTGGTCATTAAAGAACTTATGAATTTATCAAACACTATCTTGTAATCATAAGTAAATTCAAAAGGAATGCCTTTTTGTAAAAGTTTGAATAAAGGTTGTATAATTTTAGAGAAATCTTTTAGAAATCTTCTATAGAATCTTTCATGCCCAAGAAATCAACGTATTTCTCTTTCCGTTCTGGGCTAAGGTAACATTTTGATTACTTAAATCTTTGTTTGATCTACCTCTATTCCTTTATGTGACATTATATGTCCTAACATAAATCTTTGGTCTACTATGAAATGACATTTTTCATAATTTAGTATTAAATTCTTTTCTATGTTTATTTTAAGCACTTTAGTTAAATTTACTAAACATTCATCAAAAGAATTTCCATAAATGGTAAAATACAACAACAACAACGTAGCCTCGGTCCCAAAATCATAAATGGTAGAATCATCCATAAAAACTTCAGTTAATATTTTCACATAATTAGATAAAATTCTAACCATACACCTTTCAAAAGTTGCAGGTGCATTACAAAAACCAAAGGGCATTTGTCTATAAGCAAATGTACCGAAGGGGCAAGTAAAAGTAGTTTTTTCCTGCTTTTCTGGGGGTCTAGGTATTTGGTGAAATCTTAAATGACCTTCTAGAAATCGGTATGGGTTCCTCCAACCAATCTTTCTAATTTTCCAGCAATAATGGTCATTCGTATTTGAGGCATTCACCTTTCCATAGTCTATACATACGCTCAAACCAATTTGGATTCTAGTTGGTACTGATTCTCCATGTGCATTTGTTATTACTGTAATTCCTATCTTTTTAGGGACACTTGGACTAGGCTTCCCAAACTGCTATCGGTTACTGTTAATATAATTCCTGCATCTAGCAATTTAAATATTTATCTTTTACTACATTCATCATAAGTTGGTCTAGTGTACGTGGAGGTCGTCTTAAAGCTTTTGTGTCTGTTTCTAAGTTTATCCTATCCATGCCTATAGCTATACTTATTCGTTTAATATTAGCTATGGTCTATCCTATTTCACCTTTAAAGTCTTTTAATATAGTTATTTACTTATTTTCTTTTGGACTATTTAGTTTATTAGAAATTATAACTTGTCATTTATCACAGACCCCTAGATAAATATGTTTCAAATGATCTAGTAAGGTTTTTAGATCTAACTCTATGGCTTTAACTATAGAAGGTAAAGGTCTTGAATGACAGCTAGATAAGTCAAGGTAATAAGTAAGTTCTTGTTGTGCATTATATGATTTTAAAGTATTTTTTATCTTTGTTGCTTCCTCGTTTCTATCATCATCTTCTTCTAAATATTCAATTTCCAGTTCTAATTTATCTATTTTATCAGTTCTAAAAGATTTGTCTATTAACATATTTACTATAACTACTATGCATAAAGAAGAAACATCTATTGGATATTTCATTGCTTCATATATGTTAAAGTTCAATGTATCATCATCTACTTCCATTGTTAATGTTCCATTTGAAACATCAATCTTTACTTTTGCTGTTTTCCAAAATAGTGTTCCTAAGACTATAGAAGTCATATTTAATAAATTATCTTCTTTTATATCTAAGACATAGAAATCTGCTGGGAAAACTAAATAATTAACCTTCACTAGAAATTCTTCTAATAACTATACTGGTTTAATGGTCGATCGATCTCATAACATTTATGGATGCTCCCAGATGACACAATACTTTAGAATTCAAATATTCTCAATCGTCCATGGAACGGAAAAAGTTCCAAGATCATAATATTAAATAGGTATATTTCTTTTGAATTAATATGGATATGTGTTCTCTTATAGTTACCTGTTCATTGGCTTTAATCTTATTAGTGCATAAATCTTTTATAAGTTTTTGATGCTTATGTACATTTTGAATGAATTGAAATAAATGTATATTAACTACCATTTTCTTTAGTATATCAAATATTTGTTTTTATTCTTGTAGTTTCTTAGCATTTATATTATCTTCGAAACGATGTGGGAATGGTGGTTTTATATTAATTGGTCTATCTTTATCGAGTTCATGATCGTTTTCGTTGGGAATCTTGTTACTTATTACTTCAATTTCTTTCTCTAATTATGCTTATATGTCTTTTCTAGAAACTAATTGGTCCAATATTTTTGGTTCATCCATCTGTTTACCACTCCTTAATGTTATGGCTGGTGTTTTTTCATATAAAGTAGGATAAGGTTGAGATGATAATTTTTGTTTATTTACAAATTCACTCATTTGTGTTGCAATTTGACACGATTTGTTTTTCAATCCGGTCATATCATTTTGTAATGTTTGAATTATTTGATTTTTTCTCTTTATGAATTATTAAATTTTTTATACCTTTGATAACCCTGATTGTTAATATTAGTACCTACATTCAGTTTTAAGTAATTTCATAACTATTAAAGTTATAATTGGGATCAATAAACCAATAATATTGGTTTGTTATAGCATTAGCTTCTTCTATTTTAGTTTGTGGTTTCAAAGGGTACTCATCATTAGAATGGCTTAATTCATGACAAGATTTTACTTTTCTTCATCTATTCTTTAGTAATAATTGAACCATAATTTTTACTTCGACTATATTATAATGCGGTGTCTAATATGTCATATTCATGTCACTTAGATTTTCTTTGATTACTTCACTCTTCTCGCTATATTGCTTAGATTTTTTAGCAATTTTATTTAAAGTTTCTCTTACTAAAGTTGGTTTTTTGTCGAGCAAAGACTCTCCACATACAGTACCTAAGAATCTCTGTTTTAAGTGCTTTAATACTTCATAGAAGTATTGCATTAAAGATTTCTCTGGAAATACACGCATTTGACATAATGAAATCAATTTATGGTACCTATCCAAAAATTCATCAAAATTTTCTCCAATTTCTATCCTAGCACTACTAATTTTATGTTTATATGAACTTATTTTTACTGTTGAGCATATTGATCAAGAAAGACTTGTAGCATCTTTGACCAATTAGTTATGGAATTTTGAGGTAGATAATATAAAAAATCAAAAGCTTGACCTTTCAATACAGAGGGAAAAGCTTTTAACGTAAAATATTATATTTCTATATCCTTAGGTTTTAACGTGCTTACTTTGTTTACGAACTTTGTAATAAAATTTTGAGCATTTTCATTATTGTCACCATATAAACATGGTAAAGAATTTATGAGTCCAAACTTCAATTTGAATTCTGAAAATTCTATTGTGAAAGTTTTACACATAGGTTCGTAAGTCATGACATTCCTATCAGATTACCAAAAAGTGAATTCTTCCTCGTTTTCAGCCATCTTTTATGACTTTAAACAAGAAGGTTTCAAAGAGATATTATTTAAAATCCCACGCAATGGCGCCACACGTGTTGAGCGTGCATAATAGTTTTTCTTATTTTCATATTATTTGTAACAGTGGTAAATGGGATATTGTCTCCACATGAATTTTTCAAATCTCAATGGGAAGTGTTTTTTTTTCTTATTTTTATTAACTTAGTTAATCTAATTAAATGGGAATTAAAATACTAAATCACTTAAATTTATAAATACTAAATTAATTAACAGAATTAACTAACTTAATATAAACAATTTAATGCAAACTAAATTAAACAATACTCAAATTCAATATAATTCAATTATAAAAAACAAACATCTAAACAATCCCCCACTAAACAATGTAATATACTTAGATTGTTTACAAATAGTAGAATATAAGATCACTTCATACTATAGTTGTAATTGTAACACACGGAACCTTGGAATCATTAAATCCGATTTCATAATAGGCTAATAGGCTTTAGCCAACCACCTATTTTCCAATATTTAATGGAAATGTCACATTCTTATCATTGTAAATCTACCCATTTTGTAAATTGCAACACCGTAAAAATACAATAGTATTGCACTCAATGAAAATCATGCCTAATCTAAGCTAATATTAACCAAAGCCACATAATAAACAACTTAGAACACAATCACCTAGAACACCCACTCGGGAAAAACCGTATAGATTAATCCTAGTTACTACTTCTATAACTGTTGTCGATAACTATATGCATAAAATCTGAATGAAAATACCACACATTTGCAACTATTCATGCAATATTAATTTTCTTTTATTGTAATACGCAAAAATAACTTGTTAAATCTGTGATTGACATGTACGAATATATTTAAAGCATTAAGTTCATGATTCCTTAGTTATAATCCAAAGTATACATGAATAAGGTTTGTTTAAATTGATAGATTACTCACTCGTTCTGGAAATAAATAATGCATATTTGTAATTAAAATACATAATGAATAACAAATACATTAATATAAATCAAAGCTCCAATGTATCTTCGAACATCAACTAGTAATTGACAATAAAAATAATGTTGAGTAAAAAGAAGAGAGACTTATTTCGAAGATCTCTGGTCTTTTTTATAGTCTCCCTACGTATATATATCCTTAATAAACTCAAATTCTTCATATTAATCATAAAAAATGTAACAGACCTCAACGATTTTTCAACGATTCCTAAGTTGCATACAAATCGTTGAGTACGTAATTGCAAAAAGCTCCCAGTGCTCCGCCGATTCAGCTGGTGACTTTTTGTTCATTCTCCAGTTCATTGTGGATTTTATTGACACTCTCCTGCTGCCGATTTAGGTGATTATTCTTTGGTAATTGCAAATCGCTGGACTTTTGTTCCAGTTGATAGTGTTTCTATTTCTTCTATTTTGCTCCATATCTTCATTTTACTATTTAAATCTAGAAGTCACAAAAATAAGAGAATAGCTAGTGTAATATCATCATATATATAAAATCATCCTAAATTACACAATATAATGTATCTAATTATTGACTTGTCCCCTTAAGGTCTTAGATATAGTATTCTAAGTAGAACATATCCTAATAGAACTCAAATTCCTTGTTTTACTCTAAAATTCTCGTGGTCGACTTCATTGAATCCTGATAAAATCCTTTATCTCAACTAAATTATTGGAGAAATTTACGGAAATATGTCTTTGTGGTTCACCAATTGGTGTAGCGAATCCTAGTATATTTCCTAATTCATTGATGATTTGCTAGTTCTTTTGTCCAATTGTCTGTATTCTTTACTTTTCTTTTTCTTTTTTTTCATTTCTTCATATAACTTTCATATAACTTGAAATCATAAAATCAAGAGAAAACCTAGAGTAATATAGCCTTTTCCATCTAAAATCACCCTAAAATATACTATAAAACTCTATCTAATTATTAACTTATGAAATACTCACAAACTCAACACTTTGATGTCCCGTGCAGAGAAATACTGTCAATTATATTCTCTTTTAATTCTTTATTTTGATTTCGTCATTACTTAATCATATTCTTAAACAGAAGTGATCATTAAACATTAAAAATTACCTTCATGTAAATAGAAATTATGATCGAATAGAAAGATTTAATGAATAACCCTTTAAATGACAACTCAACCCTTATTATGCAAGACACCTTAAAACTCAAAGTTCGAACAATATTAAGGCCAGGCCATTATTTAGGCTTTCTCAATCTCCACTAATAGGCATCAAGCCTATGATAAGTAACATAAAATCTCAAGATAGAAAAATCACTAAATTAATCTCAATTTCAAAAAAAATTAAAAATACCACCACAGTCAAAGTCAATAAGAATTTTTAACAAACAAATAGATATTATCAACCTATTCAATTGTTGGAATGTTGAAAAAAATAGATACTTCACTTAACTTAGGTAAAAGTGCTCAAGCTAAATTTTTATTTTAAATTTTTTTATATAAACATTATTATATTTTCCTATATCTCTCTCATTTTTTCTTTTCATTCTCACGGTTTGTTGCTCCATTTCTTTTGGATACCGATATTATTTTTGTAGGAATTCTTTCTCACATTTTTACCACCATTAGATTTCCTACTTCTTTTCCATTGGAACCTGCGCCCCTTTTTAGTTTTTCATTTAAAAACTCTTATTAGCACTTCTCAATTTCAATATAGTTACAAAAGTATTCTTTCCAACTAAGTAGAGTTTTATTCGCTAATTTCCTATTTTCTCCTTTAATTGTTGCATAAGTTCTTTTCATTATATATATATATCTAACTATGTATATATATGAATGATTTGACCAATAATCTTTATATAAAACGATTCATAGAGATTTGTCTTGCACTTTTGTTTAGATCATCTATCTATTTTTATATTTATCTTAAAGCAATCAATCCTCCTAAACTCTTCTAGTGCATACATAATCTAGGTAAGTCAAATAGGGTATAACAATTCTTTTCTATCTTAAAATCTTCATTTTCATGGGTAATAAAAATATCACTAAAAAATAAATAATAAGATAATGTTTTATCATCTATTTTAGGGTGATTTTTATATAAAAGTTTATATTACATTGGGTTTTCTTTTTTTTTATGATTTCAGGTTTATATTAAGGTTATGTGAAGAAATTGAAGAAAAAGGGAAGAGAAGTGAGAAATTTATTCAATGGGAGAAAATACAAATGGAATCAATAGTGAATCAAAAAATTAACTAGGATCTACTTCTACTGAATCAACAACAAATCAGGAGTACATTTGGAATTGTTACCAAATCGCAGAACCACAGAGACACATTTCCACTAATTTACATAGTGAATCAGCAAAGATAGAGGATTTGGTTAGGAATGATGAAGTCAGCTATGTGAATTTTGGAGTAAAAAAGGAATTTGAGTTCGATTGGGATACGTACTACTTAGAATACTATTTATATGAACCTATGGTTTCAAAAATAAAATCCTCTAAAGTCAATATTGGGGCAAGTGCCCTAAGTCAATCTATAAACATTGTTTATCTCATAATTTTAGTTAGTAAAATTGAGTTTTTCATTTGATATTTTATTATAATTGATTACATGTTTACTTTATGGTAAGATCCACACGTATTTATTGAAATCTTATAAATGTCCGTAGTCAATCATTATATTGGGAACTATGATGAATTAAGGCCAGTGTGAATCTTGATCGATGGTCATGTGATGATCATGCGTATAGAGATATGAATTAAGATCACGAGTACTTGTTATGCGAACAAGGTATTGAACTAATTCGCTATGAGAACACCACATGGATTAAATCATAGGTATTACTCATGATAGGTATATCATTAGTGTTTCAACTTGAGATTACCATAGAATTTGACAATAGGAGCATAGTAATTTGACACAATCAATCATTTTCTTTAATCGGACGATTATAAAGATTGTGATTGCTTACTATGTGAATTATATGTAAAGGTGTGTAATCAAGCTAAATTTTTCCCCTCTCGTATATAAAGATATCAATGGACCCCTCGACATGTTGCACTATTAAATTGGCAAGTCCAAGTGAATTAATATGATTAATTTCATTTGGATATTTACAGTATACCTAAAAATTTAGACTAGTATGATTAAACATTAAGGGTGACTTTCCATGTCTTATGTTTAATCAAAGTGCATCGCACGATAAAAGGATATAATATATTTTATTCATTAAGTTGTGTAAATTTTGATAATCATGCTACTTAGGTAGTCATAATAACTTTCTAGAGATTGCATATAACTTTTGTACCTAAATAGTTTTGGTTGACTGTCGACGTTGCACGAACCTATTAGGTCACACACAAAGAATAACTTTGCACAATTTCAATTGGTCAAGATTAATGAACTTAATGCGATAAAATTTATGACATAAAAGCCCTTACGATTTTATTATATAATAATTTATTAATAGTGGCGTATGTATAATTTTTTGAAACTGTCTAAACATAATAGTTGTAATACGATTAGGATTTTACATGAGGGCTTACACAATAAATAGATGTTGAGATCCTAAAATGAAATAAGATTTTTATTTTTGCAAATTTCAAGTTCTCTAAATTTTGGGAGAAAAAGAAAAATATTATCTATCTCTCTATGGGCTAACACTCTAAATTGTGGTCACCATTCGTGTGTTGATTTTAGATAAAGGACATACGCTTGAATGTCTTGAAGATCAAACAATTAGAGAAAGAAATCACAGATTAAGGTTTGATTTACTTTTATAGATCCAGCTTAATGAAACTTATTTATGATTCTGTTGGGGTTTTTGAAATTTTTTTTTGAATTTCTTGCAGCTTATGAATCCCAAAAACCCAACAGTGGTATTAGAGCCTTAAGCTCAGTTCTATTAAAATTTTGCATTTTTCTTAGATGTGTATATGATATAAGTGTGAAGACATGATCTAGATTAATGTATACATGATGTACATGTAGGTTCTATGATAATTGCTATCAAGACATGATTTTAAAGCATGTTGTTAATTCATGTATTTGATACATACGCATGATTTGATTCAATGATAAAATTCATGTATAGAATATTTCAATTAACATCTATTTTTAATATTTAATTATGCAAATTTAGTATGTTCATTGTTGAAGTCATTTTTAAGTTAATGTGATTCTGGCGTTGAATACATATTTCATATTTGTTCAATAATTATGTATGTTTCCATGATAGAATTCATGATTAGATTAATATGATTCTGGTGTTGAATGCATGATACTTTGTTTCTTGATTGAATTCCTTGTTTCGTATGAATAAGAATCAAAAATAATTTTGATCATATATCTCATTATGGTTATGTCTTTGTGTATTCCTATTACATATTAGATTAACTTGTTATCGGATAAGAATTACAAATCCTATAAAATAGGTGAGATGTATAACAAATTCTATTTGGATAAGGATTGAAAATATCTTAAATTCTAATTAGATAATGATTCAAAGTATCTTAAGTTCTAATTGGGTTATAATAAGATATTAACTTAGAAGTGGGCCCAAGTTAATTAAAAAAAATTAATTAGTATTTTACGATATTAAAATAACACTTTTCTCAATTTTTAGGGCATCCGCTTAGTGTTCGTAGCACAAGGAGATTTGTATGATAGTCAATATTAGTAAAATCTCCTAACTTGTTTAGTGATTGTACATGCATTGTAATATATGATATTTACCTAGTTTTAATTATGATCACTAAGACAAATAAAAAAACTTCCTTTTCCAAATTTTCAGTCAGGTGCCATCATTTCTCAAACATTTGTCTAGGTTTCGATCACATCAATTTGGGTATGCCTCCACATAGCGTATTGTGTTAGCTTGGTGAGGCAAGCCGTGTAATGGTTACTCTATTATTTGAAATGGTTAGACTTAATAAAATTATCAAAACGGGTTTGGACTTTAGGCACAAGAAGAGATAAAGACATGCTAAGACATACAATGTCAAAATCTCATAAACAACTAAACTTTACATATGATGTAATTAGTAACAGGTACCTACCTAAATAACTTATTTTCAAGTTTCATGCCTTAGCAATCTTGAAATTATATGAAACATGAATTTTAATCCATTAAATTAACAATATATTTTTAGGAGGGTTTTTAATGTAGTGGGAGTCTATTCCTCTATGCAAAACAGAACTTTTGCATAATCTTTGTTGTTGATCTATCACCTTTTCAAATCACACTAATTAATTATCACTGCGATCCATTCTTTAGAAGGATAATTTATCTGGGATAAACTTTCGTGACAGTTTAGATACTTGAGAATTTTGCTTAAGCATGAACGTAAGTTACATGTCCTGGATGATCCTATTCATGAGGAACCACTAGCTAATACTTTAAGATTCATGAAGGATGTACATATTAAGCATGTCAACAATGCAACTGATGTTGCACACATTATGTCGGCAACCATGGTTCCTGAACATCAAAAAGACATGGAACACATGGAAGCTTATGACATGGCTACGATGTTGAAGGAAATGTTCCAATAGCAGGTTAGGTAAGAAAGATTTGAGACAATCAAGAACCTTGAATATTGAAAAATGGTTGAGGGCACATCAGTTAGTCCTCATGTTCTAAAAATGAAAGGCTATATTGACCATCTTAATAGATTTGAATTTCACTAAGCTTAGAGTCGGCTATGGATTTCATACTAAATTTATTTGCTAATAGATATTCACAATTTTTGATGAATTATAACATGCATAACGTGGAGAATTCTATCTCATAGCTGCATTTGATGCTTAAAACAGCTACTCTGAATGTCAAGCCACTCCTAATGTGTTGATGGTTTAGAAAGAAAAGGTTTTGATGAAAAAGGGTAAAGGCAAGGGTAAAGTTGCAAAGGCTGTCGTGAGTATGACAAAACCTATGGAATAAGTCAAGCCTAAGGCTTCTTCTACTTCACAGTTCCCGAAAAAAGAAAAAAGAAGAAAGTTGTCATTTCTGCTATGCACCTGGGCATTGGTTCGAAAGTTGCAAGCTCTATTTTGAAGATATAAAGAAAAAGAAAAGTAGTGCGACTACTTCTTCAGGTATTTACATTATTGAATTTAACTTGTCTGCTAGTGATTCCTGGGTATTAGACATCGGATGCTAACCTCACATTTGTATTAATGTGTAAGGTCTTAAAAATGTAGAAAGCTAAAGAAATGAAAAGTCATCCTACAAGTTGGAAATGGAGCGAAGGTTGCTGCATTGGCTATAGGATGTCATGACTTGATTTTACCTACTGTATTTTTTTTAGTTTTAAATAATTATTATTACGTCTCTACTTTGAGCAAACACATCATTTCAGTTTAGTGTTTGGTTTTGGATGGTTTTAATTTCATTATTGCAAATAGTAAATGTTGCATTTCTCTTAAAGACGTTTTCTATCCGAATGCTAATTTTTATGATGGTCTTTATATTCTAAATATAAAAAGGTCCACAAATACTCCCATTCTTAACATAAATACAAAAATATTCGAGTCAAACTATTTGAGTGAAACCTACCTTTGGCGTTGTTGTCTTAGCCACATAAATGAGAAATACATTTCTAAATTCCATAAAGATGGAATTTTAGATTTATTTAATTTTGAATCATATAAAACATGTTTATCTTATTTACTAGGCAAGATGATGAAGAGTCCCTTTCGTGGTCAACGTTCGTGTGTGGATTTCTAATAGAGAACGAGTGCTTGAACCTCTTGGAGATTGAACAATCAGAGTAGGAAATCATGAATTAAGGTGAGATTTACTTTTGTAAATCTAGTTTAACGAAACCTATTTACGATCCTGTTGGGGTTTTTCAAAAACTATTTTAAATTTTTTGCTGCGTATGAACCCCAAAAACCCAACAGTTAATGAATTAGTTTTATCCCTTTGAAATTAGTTTTAGGTCATTGTTTATTGTTCTTGTTTTTGAAGACTCGTCGGAGATTCAACTATTCATTAAGAGTTTTTTTCAATAATATCCGTTATTTATTTCAGTTCAATTTTTATTTTAAATATGTGTGAGTAGTTTACTAATCTAAACAAAATTTGAAAATGAATTTAAACTATTTTTGCAATGTAGTCATAATAAAGAAGAAATCGTATTGAATGCTTTAAACTTAATTGTATAGGTCAATTCACGGTTTTAATAGTTTTGTTTTTGCGTATTACAATCAAGAAACTATGTTGAATGCATAGTGGCCAATGTGTATTTCAATGTTTAGGCTCTAAATATAATATTAAGTAGTAATTAGGATTAATTTAAAAGTCTTTTATCGTTTATATGTCTTACGTGAATTGTGTTGTAGGT
Organism: Stephania yunnanensis; assembly: GCA_039657365.1. NCBI lineage: Eukaryota > Viridiplantae > Streptophyta > Magnoliopsida > Ranunculales > Menispermaceae > Stephania > Stephania yunnanensis. The sequence goes on from CM077584.1 coordinate 41,898,374, forward strand.
TTCATATTATTACTACTTTTCAAATAATATTGGCTTAGTCCTAAGATATTTTCATCTAATATAATGTTGTTTTATTTATATTAGTAATCTTTGAGCTTTTGAAGAACTAATGGTAATAAAATTAGAATATGGCTTTTCAATTGATATAAGGAAAACTAGTGGCTTGATAACGGCTATCAATCTTACTTATGATTTAGGATTAATGATTCAAGAATATTTTATAACATGATTATGAATATACTTTACTGAATATTTTTGGATTTAAAATAAGTTTATGTTTCATTGTTCTCGATATTTGTTTAGATATTTGTTTTATATTCATTGGTTTGAATTGAATTTAGTATTAATGAATTTGAAGTGTGTTAGTTAAATTAGTTTAATTGATTACAATAGTTTCTTTTGATAATTTTAATTCTCATTATAATTGAATTAAAATAATAAAACCATTGTAAAAAGCCTTTTCTTAGGAAATTTGTGAAATCCCCGTGGGGACAATCTTACTTACTACAACTACAAATAATAAGGATATACAAAAAACGTTTTGTACATGCTCGACATGTGTTAATTTTTGGCATCATTGTCAAGGATTTTTTAAAAAATATTTAGGAACCTTTCTTGTTGTATGCCATGAAATATGGCAGAAGGTGAGCAAAAATTTACTTTTAGGCAAGATAACGAAAATGTTGCAGCATACAAACCTATATGTATTGCCTTTCCTATGGAGTTTCTTGATTTTGAATTAAAATCTAGATTTTTCAATTCTTTACCTTACTTTCACTCTGAATATCATTACAATCCTCAACAATTCATTAGGAAATACACACAAAGGAAGTGTGATGAAACCCAAGGATATAGAGTTAGAATATGTTGAGCTAAAAGCTTTCCCTTCTTTTTTAAGAGGTTAACTCAAGGTTGACTAATCTGTATTCCTCGAAATTCCATAACCATATGGTTCGAAATGTTACAAACCTTTTTAGATCAATAGGCTCCAACCTCCAAAATTAGTTTAGATAGAAAACTAATTAATAATGCAAAGCTAGGAACCGAATAGACTTTTGGTCAGTTTTGGCATTGATACCAAAGATTAATTTCATCATGTCCACAACATGGATGTATAAACGAGCTTTCATAAGAATGTTTTTATGAAGGATTAAACTATTTAGTGTAAAGATTCCTAGGCATAATATGTGGAGGACCTTTTCAATATAACACAAAAAAACTAAACAAGTTAATGCTATAATGAGTCATTATGATGAGTTTACTAAGCTTAATTAAATCTCTAGTAACTATACAAATTATCTACAACCGAATATAGTCAATTATGTAGCAACCGGGGTTATCAAATATATAAAATATCCAAATTAACTTGAAGAATTATTGCATTAGAAAATTCAAATTAGGAAAAAGATAGAATTTTAGCTTTACAAAATGATATAATTTAATCAAAGAATCAATTACATCAAATGGCTAAGCAAATGAGTTTGTTGGTTAATCAAGGATGATTGCCATCTTAACCTTACACTAGTTCATATGTGAAAGCTATAACTTTGAGAAGTGGTAAATAAATGGAGGAACCAAAAATACCAGAAAAATTAGTTTCCTAAAAAGATATAAAAGCTGAATTAGAAAATAGAATTGAAATCAAAGACAGTTAAATTTCTAAAGAAGGCAATCGTGATCTTGATAATAAACCAAATATCATTAGGCCACCATTCCCCATCATCAAGAAAAAAACAAGAATGATAAGAAATTGCAATGTGAAAAAAATTTCGAACACATTAAAGAAAGTGGTAGTTAATATGCTTTTATTTGAAGTCATCTACAATGCACCCAAATATCATAAATTTTTAAATGATTTATGCAGTAATAAGATTAAAGACAATAAAAAAGTACGTTTAGGAGTACATGTTTCAACACTAATCTAGAAGAAATCACCTCCAAAATGTTGTGATCATAAAATCTTATTCATTAGATGTACATAAAAAATAGGAATTGCTACAATATTATGTGATCTAAGTGCATCAATTAATGTATGCCTTTGTCAATCTGTTTGCACATGAAAATCGTAGCTTTAGAAGAAACTCGTATAATAGTACAATTAGTACAAAGATCTACTGTTCAACATCTAGGAGTATTAGAGGATGCACTGGTTAGGGTCAATGATTTAGTTTTCGTAGCCGATTATTATGACTTAAAAATGAAGGAATACCAATTCTCTCATTCCTAAAAATGGCAAAAGCAAAAATAGGCGATCTAATGGAACTCTAATAGTGGAAGTAAATGATGAAATTATGAACTTTAAAATCTAGGATGCTATGAACTAACCTATAGATGTTTCTTACATGTGCACCAAAGATATTTGACATCCCTTTAGAGACAAATGTTTTAGAAAAAATAAAGTAGGCAAGCTTGAATTAGTGATAGAAGATTTAATACGAATGATGATATAGATGATGAAACAGGAGGGATGATTAATACTTTCGAATCATAGAATTAAACTCCCTGAATTCTCTTACAATATTAATGTACCTATAACTTATTTATAACTTTTACCCTCAATAGTCAAAGCACCAAAATTATATTTAAAGATTTTACCATATCCTTTTAAATATGCCTATTTTGGGAATTGCAGTTTTACCTATCGTAATATGTAACAAATTATCAAATCTGTAAGAAGAGAAATTAATTAATGTATGAATGATATTTCCATTAGCAAGTCGTAATTGGGTTAGTCCAGCATAAGTAGTTTATGAAAAGACAGGAATTACAGTTATAACAAATGAACATGGAGAATTAGTATCGACTATCCAAAATGGTTAAAGGTGTGTATAGATTATAAGAAACAAATTGTTTCAACTAGAAAATATCATTACTCACTATTGTTTATAGATCAGATGCTAGAAAGATTAGCTTGAAGAACTCATTATTATTGCTTCGATGGATACCTAGGATTTCATCAAAGTCATTTAGCTCCAAACGATTAGAAGAAAAAACCTTTACTTGTCCCTTTAGACATTTACTTATAAATGTATGCCTTTTAGTTTATGTAACGCACCTGCTAAATTCCAGAAGTATATGGTTAGCATTTTCTTTGATTACGTAATGCATTTTATTGAAGTTTTCATGGATGATTTCATTAGATATGGTAATATTTTGCATGAATGTTTACTCCATTTAACTAAAATACTAGAAAGATGCATAAAAAAGAATTTAGTATTAAATAATGAGAAATATTATTTTATGGTCAATCAACGACCTATACTAGAACATATAGTGTCAGAAAAAAGAATAGAATTATATCCTGCTAAAATACAAGTTTTATAGACATTAACTTATTCTACTACTATAAGGGAAGTAAGATCTTGTCTTGGTCATGCAAGATTTTACAGAGGTTTCGTGAATGATTTTTCCAAAATTACTCGACCTTTATGTAAACTATTACAAAAAGATGTTCATTTTGAATTCACAACTGAATGCACGAAATCTTTTAATAAATTAAAAGAAACCTTAATTTCCACACCTATGATAAAATCGTCAAATTGGTCACAACATTTCGAAATAATACGTGATGCAAGCAATTAAGCAATAGGATTTGTTTAGGTCAAAAGCTAGGAAAGGATTCTTATGATATATATTATGCCTCTAGAACTTTAGATCTTGCGCAACTAAATTATAAGACTATAAAAAAAAAGAACTTTTAGTAGTTGTGTTTGCTTTAGAAATGTGCTAAAAACTACTAAGTAGCATAAATTTTAAGTAGACTAAGTAGCATAAATAAGAAGGATTGTTAAAAGAATTCAACTTTACTTTAAAAGATAAGAAAGGTGCTAAAAACTAAGTAGCATAAATTTTAAGTAGACTAAAAAATGGAGAACCCCAATACCATTAAGAGATGAATTACCAGATGAATATTTTTGCAACATAGTTACCAATATTCCATAGTATGCTGATATAGTTAACTATCTTACAATTAGTAGGTTATCACCTTATTTGACAATAGCCAAAAAGTAAGATAAAAATTGATTCTAAGCATTATTTATGGGATGAACCTTATTTATTGAAATTTTTTTATGACCAAACCATTTGAAAATGTATTCCACAACCAAAAACACAATCCATTATGGCTCATTGCCATACTTATGCTTGTGGAGGACATTTTAGACTAAGTCGTACTGCCTTAAAGATATTAGATTTAGGATTTTTTTTTGCATACCTTATTCGATGATTGTTATGTTTGTACAAAAACTTGTCCAAATCATCGAAAAACCAAAAATTTAGGACGTAAGAAACGAACGCAATTATTTTTTTATATTTTTTTGTGAAATATTTCATGTATGGAGAATAGATTTTATGGGACCTTTTCCACCGTCTAATGGAAATAGCTATTATTTTACTAGCTGTATGTAGCATCCCCTAACTTGATTAGGGCGATTATCGGCCTAAAACCCTAATTAAGCCCTGGTAACCCAACCATACTTTATTAGAGCAAGCAGCGAAAAATTAAAACTTTTTTGATAATTAAATGATGTACAAAAATACTTAATTTATAAAATCCCTTCACCTCGTTTATTAACATCCCAACCATTTTATATACAAAAAAATAACTCAAACATTGTATATAGATATAGGAAGGCTCAGTACATCTTAGAGAAGATATAAAACTCCTAAATCTTCTCATTTCTCTTTGCCGAAGCGCTAGGTTGTGAACCTAAAATATTTAATTTAAGGTGAGTGCTCCAACTTGATTATTATGTAGAGATTTACAAAGACATCAACATTCCACATAATAATCAAGAAAATATGCAATAACAATATGCAACAATGTTAAATAACGGGATTATGAAAAGCATATAATTTAATAATTAACAGATGCAAGTCAAACTGTCGGTGACTATTACACTATGATTCCCATTTTATTTATAAAACAAACATCACTAATGCGATTGCTAAACAAACACATTGGCTGATGTGCTGTCTAGTCAATCCATTAATGTCCAATGGTTCTATTCAAAACCCTCTCGTGAGAGTATAATTCACACAACCTATATAACTGAGTAGGAAGTTACATATAGGCCAATAAGGTAACCTATCTCATATATAATCTGGTCTCAATTCCAGAAACTTATTCTTGTGAATCACATAAAACATCATTCTCCATCATTTAAAACCATCACAGTGTACATGGACCATTCAGTCTATATACTGCATTAACTACACATACTAAATTAGTCAGGAAATATTCATATATAAGAAAATCCATACTTATCTCGGTTTAGGTTTGCATTTCAAATTCCCCAACTTTCCAAGTCACTCATTCTTTCCTAGGGATCTAACACCTATCACAAATCATTTGTGATCAATATATGTATAATACCCTATATTTAGAACCTCTAGTTATGTCCCTAAGTCCTCAAGAAATCCAAATCAAGTTATATCAAAATTGTTGTTTTCTAGGATAGGTGCACCCTCCTTCAATTATTGAAGTGCACTCCTTTATTGAAGTTCGTCCCAACTAATGCAGGGAGTGTGCTCGTCTGCTAGGTGGAGCATCGTCCACCCTGTACTGTTTCGATAGTAAATAGGGTAGCAGCCACATTTCCATCTAGAAATCCACATAACAACAATAACAAACACTAGCAAATTCATCAGGGAGGACCTCTACTGAGGTAACAAACCATTTCCAGTTAGTAAAAACAATAATTCATAGAGAAATCTTCATAAACTATCAAATTGAACTTTAACAGTACCAAAATAAAACTTACCACAATGATGATATCTGGATTTCTAGTTATTTAAGTTCCTCAATTCATGTTGAAACAACTATCTCAACTATTTTCTTAAAATCATACACCAAAACCCTTAGCTCTCTTACGCTTACTCGATTGAAGTGTTGAGATAAACGTGAAGATTTTTGTTTTAATATATGGATTCACTCGATATACACATCGTGTTATCTAAAGGATTATCGAATGATTGATGTGCTAACATGATACCTATAAAGTGACACACATGTTGACACCATCAACACTCACGCTCATCTCAAAGCAATTCAACGATTCATATAATTCAAACTAAACTTATAGTTATATATATTCATATATCAAAGAAATATTAATGTATAAATAATTCTTGTATTTTATCGCCAATAAATTAACTGGACATGCCTACGAGTATTCTCAGGTGTGCACATTCATTTCACAACCCCCTTTGTCGCACTTAACGTATTGGTTGTTTATTGTTTAATTATGTATTTTTTGATTACAGGCTTTTATATAAACTCTCTTTTATAGTATAAGCTATAAAATTCACAAACATCTCAAACATACATAAACCATCATACAAATCCCCGTACAAGCTAATCGAGATAGGTTGAACTTAACCATAAGCCTAAATCTAATTAATTAGGATATGGATTAACACTAATCACCAACTTAAGGAAACAAGTCATTACAGTATCCCCAGTTTAACGCAATTTCATCCTTATAATTAAAGTAAACGTAAAATTACCTGTACTTTCAAAGAGAAATGGGAAATGCTCTTTTATATAGGACTCTTGCTCCCAGGAAAGATTTTCATCTCCGTGAAACTACCATTTCACCTTAACCAAAGGAATCTCATTGGTTATTAGCTTATAAATTTTATGATCAAGTATCTAAATTGGATGCTCATCGTAAGATAAGTTTTCTCGAAGATCAAATTCATTCAAATTAATCATTGAAATGAGCAGAATCCTCTTATTGTGAAGCATAGATACATTGAAGACATTACGAACTCTACCTATCCGAGAAGGTAACTCTAACCTGTAAGCAATTGGATAATTCCTTTCTTACACTCTAAACGACCCAATATACCTTAAAACTAGCTTACCTTACAATCTAAACTTACCTATCCTTTTTTAGGTAAGACTTTCAACATGACAAGATTTTCCTTTCAAAACTCCATAAATCTATGATGTTTCTCAGCGTATCTCTTCTGTCTTAACTGCGTTGTAGTCAATATCTGGTGAATCTATTGAGTTCTCTCTATGTAGTCCTAAATAAACTTCGACCCAAACAAAATTGTATCTCTAACCTCTCTGCCCAATACGTAGGCGAACAACAAGGCTGATTATATACAGCTTCAAAAGGAGCCATTCTAATTCTAGCTTATAGCTATTATTATAATAAAACTCATACATAGGGATTTATTTCTCCCAATTACCACTAAACTCCAAGACACCAGCATGAAGCACATCCTCTATCCCCAATATCAACCACTCAGTCTAACCATCATTCTATGGATGATTTGTTGTACCGAGGTTAAGAATAGTTCCCAGCTATCTCTATAATTCACTCCATAATCTGTACATGAGTCAGGTTTCTATCTAAGTCAATCGACACTGGAACTCAATGAAATCTCAACACCTCACGTAAATAGTCTTCACATAATCGGTCAAGTGGATCTCGCGTGGAAACTGGCAAGAATGCACAAACTTCATCAACTTGTCCACTACAACCCATACCACATCATGCTTACGCTGACTCAAAGGTAGTCCGAAATTAAAATCAATTGATATATGTTCTCATTTCCTCTCAAGATCTGGCAGTGAATCTAATAACCCTCCATTTTTCCTATGCTCACCCTTAACTTACTAACATATCTCACATCTCTTTATGAACTCACCAATATAAGTTTTCATCCTAAGCCACTAATAAACATGCCTCATATTGGGATAAGTCTTATTGTTACCTAGTGACTAGAATAAAGAGATCTATGAGATTCTCATAGCAAATCGTGCCTCGACTGATCTTGTGAAGGAACCCACAACCTATCCTTGAACCATAATGTACCATAATAAAAAACTAACCAATAAGGATGATCTATACTAGCCACTAAACTCCAATGCACTATATAATCCAGACAAGCTTCTGATAATCAAGCACCCACTAAATCATCTTTGGTTCAACCTGAATTTAAGCACAAAAGAATAGATTAGTAGCTCTCTGCCCATTATTCTCCTGCTTAAGGCATCAACAAATACATTTACTTTTCTTCGATAGTACTCCTGAGTAACATCATAATCCTTAAAAAACTCAAACCATTTATGTTGCCTCATTTTTAATTCACTCTAAGAAAACAAGTATTTTAGACTTTTATAATCTTAAAATACTTTAAACTTTTAATCGTACAAGTAAGGCCTCCAAAACATAAATGCAAAAACAATTATAGCTAGCTTAAGATCATGAACTGATCATTTTTTTTGTAAAGCTTGAGTTTCCTTGAAGCGTAAGCTACAACCTACCTTTATGCATTAGCACACAACCCAAGCTTGAATGAGAAACATCTATATAAATCACTAACTCCTTCTGCAATTCAGGTAATGTAAGAACAAGCGTCGTAGTCAAACTATCCTTTAAATCTTTAAAGGCTGCCTTGTACTCATCAGACCAAAAAAATTCAACTTCTTTCTGTTTTATCCAAGACAATGGCAGAGTGATACGAGAAAAAACCTTAATAAATTGTTCGTAATGACCTTCAAACCTCATAAAACTTTGAACCTCTGACACTGTGGTTGGAGTAGGTCAATCTCTGATTGCCTCAACCTTTGTTGGATAAATAGATATACCCTAGGCATTAGCCACATGTCCAAGAAATTTGGTCCTTGAATACCAAAATTTGCACTTACTAAACTTTGGCATATAGTCGATTATGATTCAGAGCCTGCAATAAAACTCTGAGGTGGTGCAAATGCTCTTCCTGTGTCTTCAAATAGATTAAAATATCATTGATAAACACAATGATAAACTTGTCAAGATAGAGTCTCAACAATCTATGCATTAAGTCGATGAACATAGCACAAGCATTAATGAGCCAAAACGGCATCATTGTAAACTCGATGTGCCCATAACAAGTACGAAAAGTTGTCTTTGAGATATTCTCATCCTTGATCCTCAATTGATGACAACAAGACCTCAAATCAATTTTCGAGAAATATTTGGTACCCTTTAACTAAACAAACAAATCATTAATCCTAGGTAATGGGTACTTGTTCTAAATAATCTTCTGGTTTAGCTGTTTATAATTAATGTACATACGTAGGGTTCCATCTTAATTCTTCACAAAAAGAACCAGTGCTCCCTACTATGACATACTAGGATGGATAAACTCCTTCTGTAAAATCCCTCAAACTGAGTCTGCAACTCACGTAATTCCTTTGGATTTGTATGGTGTAGAGGAATAGTGTTGGACTAAGTGGTTAGTCACTCACACTCCGACCGAGATTTTGATGGAAACAAACAAGGTGAAAATGTACTAATAAACATCTAGTGTATTTCAGTTTTTGTTAAAGGATGCAAAACAACATATCAAGGGTACTCAAGAAATACAAGTTCAAGACTCGGCATTAATGAAGAAATGAAGATGAAAGTTCAAACCGCAATTTGTAATTTCAATGTAAGGTATACAAATTCTTTCACGCAAGCCAAATGCATTAGTCCATGCATATCAAGTTTCTTAAACCATTTTTCAAAGTTATAAGTTTACTTCAAGTTTCAAAGTGGAATTTAAACACATAACTAGGTCTATGAGTTTAAACAATGTGAAACTTTGTGTGGATGGTCATTTGCATATAAGAGATCATTGTAAATGTTTTCGAAAAAGAAAAACTCGTTTTTGAAAGGTCTTGAAAAAGAAAGCGTAAATTTGTAGAAAAGCCCCTAATACATTATGAAATCGTGAATTTCCGTTTTCGGGATTTGTAAAAATATCCAGGACCACCCAATTAGGCTTAATGACTCATAATAAACGTGTATAACATGTTATATAAGGGTTGGTTAGGTCCCGGATGAGTTTAAGGGTCGCTAACACAAAGGGACAAAATAATTGTTTTGAGGTCCCTGCAGTTAGCGCGTTAATGATTTTATTAGCGCGCTAAGTGCAGAGTTAGCGCGCTAGGTCTCAGCATTAGCGCGCTAATTGCATATTTGACAGCTTTTTTTGTGGTGGAAAACACACTTTAATTTGAATTCTTGATCTATTTTGGACCCTTGGATCCCTAGAACGGTCATAAATTGTCAAGATGGAATACCTAACATTATAAAACCACCAAGAACATGGTTTTGTTAAAAAGAAGGAAGAAACACACTCAAAAACTCAAAATCTACAAAGAGAAGAACTTTGATTTTTGTGAAGAAGCAAAAGGAGATCTTTGTGGTTTGTTCTTTAGTTCTCTAATCCAGCACTTTTGAGGCTTTCAAAGGAGTACAAGAATCTCTTCAAAGCTGATCTCTTTTGTCATTCTCTTGTTTGTAAGAAAGTCCTAGATCTAAAATCTTGCTTGTGCTTAATTTACATAGTTTTGTGTATTTGATTTGAAAATCATTTTGTTGTGTGTTTGAACACCTTCTTCTTGGGTTTTGCACTTAAATTTATTTTATCAAACCTTAAGATTGATTTGAACAAAAGTTTTGCACTTAAACTTGATTTTTGTTAAACTATTGTTCTTAGACTTGAAATCGGTTTTACACTAATATATTAAGTTTTTAAAATGATGTCACATTTGGGATTCGCAACAAAATCAGTGACATATTTGCATATTCCATTTATTCTCATACTTGCATGCATAAGAGTTGTTAGGCTCTAGGAGGCTTGCTAGTGTTTGAATTTGATACCACTTTGTGTTGTAAAGTGTATCTCATTATTTTTCAGCAACTTATTGTATTTGTATGATTGTAAGACTTAGTGGAATCTAAGTCAAAGGGGAAGACCTAGTTGAGACTAGGCACAAATCCTAGTTGCGGCTAGGTGGGTAGTCCTAATTGTAATTAGGCACTCTAGGCTTGTATGCTTAGGTTGTAACACTTATTTGCAATATAAGTGGGGGTTAAAAATCCTAACCGGGGAGGTTAGGTAGTGGACGTAGATCGTTGGATCGAACCACTATAAATTGTGTGTCACTTTCCATCTCTTCCATTCCATTCACTTGCATAGCATATATATATATTCATTGATAGTGTATGCATTATAGTTGTAAATTGCGCATAAAATTTTAAAAGGGCAATAACTACTCGGTAACCCAATTCACCCCCCCTCTTGGGTGACCTTCAATTGGTATCGGAGCGGGTTATTGCTCAAAGTATTACTAACGTATCTTTGAGTGTTCTTTTTGTGCAAGGATGCAAACCTTAGATCGGCTCGCCTTCGGGAAGGCAACTCTTCGAGTAGGCCTCCGTATTTTGATGGAACTAACTATGCTCATTGGAAAGTGAGAATGAAATTCTACATTAGAGCACAAAATAGATTCTTATGGGATGCAATTGAAAGTGGCTACACTCCACGGATAAGCCCTTGAAAGAGTACACCGCCGAGGAGATAAAGATTGAGCTCTCAAATGATCAAGCCATGAATCACTTGTTTTGTGCGCTAAGTGAAAATGAATTTAATCGAGTAAGTGCTTGTCAAACGGCTAAGGAAGTATGGGAGAAGCTTGGGGTACACTATGAAGGTACCATGCAAGTGAAGAAGACCAAGTTAAGAATTCTTGAGGAGCACTATGAAACTTTCTGAGTTTGGTCCGATGAAGACATAGCCACCGCCATCACTCGATTCACTAAACTATTGAATGAGATCAAGAATCTTGGAAATAATTATGATCAAGAAACCTCGGTGTATAAATTCCTTAGAGGCTTGCCTAAGGAATGGGATGCTAAGAAGTATGCTATCCAATCGGCACAAAATCTTGGAGATTACACATTTGATGCATTGTGTGGAGAGCTAACAGTCCATGAATTTGAACTTAAAGACCGAGCAAGATTTGAAGCATTAAGTGGAGGTACTAAGAGTTCAAGAAAAGATATCGCCTTGAAGGCAAATAGCTCCCTAGTGCATCGGTAGAGATCATTGAAAATGAAAAATCATGTGATGACAATGATCTTGAGGAGGAAGTAGCTATGCTCTCAAGAAAGCTCAACAGGGCCATGTACAAGCGAGACAAGTATAAGAAGAAGTTTCGAAGTGGAAGCAAGGAGGAAAATCAAATGAAACCATATGCTTCGGTTGCGGCAAACCGGGTCACATCAAGGCGGATTGCAAATCCAAGAAGGTGTTTGACAAGAAGAAAGGAAAGAAGAGTTTCAAAGCAACTTGGGATGACTCATCATCATCAAGTTCGGAATCGAATCGGAAAGTGAGAAGGCAATACTTTGTCTCATGGCACAAGGCGAGGTAAATTCTAACTCTTTTAACTTTGATAATGTTGATGATTTGGATGATGTTCCAAATCTTGATGAGCTTAGGAAAGAGTTGGAAAAGGAGGTCAAAAAGACCAAACAACTCAAAAAGAGCTTGACCATTGCAATTAGTGAAATAGAGTCACAAAATGAGACCATTAATGATCTCCAAAGTCACTTAAATGAAGTCATAGAGGAGAGAGATGCTTTAGTCAAGGAAGTAGAGGACTTGACTAGCACGGTGCATAAGTTTACAAATGGTAAAGAAATGTTTGACATGATGTTGGGAGCACACCGACGTGCACTCAACAAAAGAGGCATAGGTTATGGAGCAAACTTGTTAAGTTACAAGAAATTGCTAAATGATGATCGTAGATGCTCTAAATGCAACAAGACTCATGTGGTCGGGAAATGTGCATTACAAAAGGCCAAAGTGGGTAGACTAGCATGGGTAGTTAAAAATGTTTACTACACTAACATTCTCGGACCCAAAGGTGTTTGGGTACCAAAATCTAGTGTGTTTCCCATTGTGTAGGATGCGAGGAAGAGCACCCCATGGTACTTGGATAGTGGGTGCTCAAGACACATGACCGGAGATGCACATCAATTTATTGAACTAAAGCGGCATGATGGTGGAAAGGTTACATTTGGAGACAACAACAAAGGAAGAGTTATTGGTCTCGGGAACCGTCGGTAACAATTCACTTTCTATTTCTAACGTTTATCTTGTTGATGGATTGAAACATAATTTGCTCAAAGTATTAGTCAATTGTGTGACAAAGGATTTCATGTTATGTTTGAATCATCGAAATGCATTGTTAGGAATGAGAAGCATGAAACCTTATTTATTGCATATAGAGATAAAAATGTTTATGCCATTAACTTTGATGAGATGAATATGCAAAATGTCTCATGTTTGAGTGCACAAAGTGAATGTGATGCATGGTTGTGGCACCGTAGATTAGGACATTCTAGCATGGAGAACTTGTCAAAATTGACTAAGCATGATCTAGTTAAGAGTCTACCCAAATGCACGTTTAAGAAAGACAAGGAGTGTGAACCTTGTATCCTCGGTAAACAAGTGAAATCGTCATTTAAGACGAAAGTAACAAGTGATGTGACTCGAGCCTTAGAACTTATCCATATGGATTTGTTCGGACCCACCCAAACACAAAGCCTAGGAGGTAAATCATATTGCTTTGTCATTGTTGATGATTTTACTAGATATACATGGGTGTATTTTCTATCTCATAAGCATGAAGTGTTTGATGTGTTCGTAAAATTTTGTGCTTTAGTTGAGAATGAAAAGGGATACAAAATCACCGTCATTAGAAGTGATAGAGGCGGTGAGTTTGTAAATAGAAATTTGGAGGATTTTTGTGCTAAACAAGGTTATACACACCAATTATCCTCTCCTAGAACACCCCAACAAAATGGAGTTGTCGAAAGAAAAAATAGGACACTCCAAGAGATGTGTAGGACTATGCTAAATGAGTACAACATAGCTAAGCACTTTTGGGCCGAAGCCATTAACACGGCATGCTATGTTATAAATAAAGTAAATGTCCGAAAGCAAGTGAAAAAGACTCCTTATGAACTATGGAAAGGCCGAAAGCCCAACATAAGTTACTTTAAGGTGTTCGGTTGTACTTGCTATGTTCTAAATGATAAGGATCAATTAGACAAATTTGACCCAAAGTCAAAGGTATGTACTTTCCTTGGCTACTCTATGCACAGCAAAGCATATAGGGTGTTTAATAGATCAACCAAAACCATAGAAGAGTCTATCCATGTGAAATTTGATGAAGTGGATCCCAAAGTTAAGATGATGCAAAACTTGGAAAAATTGAGGATCGATGATGAAGATGATGGCACCCTAGGACAAACTTCAAATAGTCAAGAAGTTGAGGCATGTAAAGAATCCGACACAAGTGCGCCTAAGAATTCAAGACTTCTAATTGGCCATTCATCCCAACAAATAATAGGTGATCCAAACAAAGGAGTAATCACTAGGTCCACATTACATCGAGATGAAGGACATATAGCTTTTGTATCACAAACCGAGCCCACTAAGATAGATGATGCCTTAGGAGATGAATTTTGGGTAATGGCTATGCAAGAGGAGCTAAGCCACTTTGTTAGGAACAAGGTATGGACATTAGTACCTAGACCCAAGGACCACACAACCATAGGCACCAAATGGGTTTTTAGAAACAAAAAGAATGAAAAAGGTGAAATTGTAAGAAACAAGGCTAGGTTGGTTGCACAAGGCTACAATCAAGAAGAAGGAATTGATTATGAGGAAGCCTTTGCACCCGTAGCAAGACTAGAAGCAATTCGAATGTTACTTGCTTATGCTTGCTACAATGGGTTTTTACTATATCAAATGGATGTTAAAAGCGCATTCTTAAATGGCTTCATTAATGAAGAGGTATATGTAGAACAACCATCGGGTTTTGAAGATCATGAACACCCAGGTCATGTATATCATCTTCAAAGAGCCTTGTATGGACTAAGACAAGCTCCTAGAGCTTGGTATGACAGACTTAGTGCATTCCTACTTAAAAAAAAAAGGATTCAAGAAAGGAACGCTAGATCCCACTTTGTTCATTTTGATCGAAAAACATGATATGTTACTTGTTCAAATTTATGTTGATGATATCATTTTTGGGTCATCCAACACAAGTCTATGTAATGAATTCTCATCATTAATGACAAATGAATTTGAAATGAGCATGATGGGAGAACTAACATACTTTCTAGGCTTGCAAATAAAGCAATCCAAACATGGCATTTTTATAAATCAAGCAAAGTATGTGAGGGACATGTTAAAGAAATTCAAATTCGAAAATCTGAAAGCATGTGACACTCCTAGTAGTTACACCATCAAAATGGATAAAGACCAACTAGGAAAACCCATAGATCCTAAACTTTCTCGTGGAATGATAGGTAGCCTCCTATACTTGACCGCTAGTAGACTCGACATTATGTTCAGTGTGTGCTTATGTGCTAGATTTCAATCCGATCCCAAGGAGTCCCACTTAAAATGTGTAAAACGCATATTTCGATATCTAAGTGGAACACAAGACTTAGGATTGTGGTTCAACAAAACTAAGAGTTTCGAACTCCATGATTTTGTTGACTCGATTATGCGGGAAGTCTAGTCGATAGGAAAAGTACTTCGGATTTTGTCATTTGCTAGGAAATTCACTTATCTCATGGTTCAGCAAAAAGCAAAATTCCGTTGCTTTACCTACGGCGGAAGCCGAATATGTGTCTGCCGGGAGTTGTTGTGCTCAAGTTCTATACATGAAACAACAACTTGAGGATTATCAAATCCTAGTTGGGTGTCTTTGAAATTTATTGTGATAACACAAGTGCGATAAACATATCGAAAAATCCGGTGTTACACTCAAGAACAAAACATATTGAGATTAGACACCATTTTCTTCGTGATCACGTCCAAAAGGGCGATGTTAAACTCATCCATGTGCCCACAGAGGATCAACTAGCCGATATATTCACAAAGCCTTTGCTTAAAGAACAATTTTCTAAAATTCGGCGTGAGTTAGGCATGTTTCGAGAATCGGACCTTCTACATATGTTTTAGCTATTCCAAACCTTTTTATATGGTGTTAGTGAAGTGTCCATGAAGTTTGAGGAGAATCGGAGCTATATTGCAAAAATCCAAAAATTTTTGTCAAAAAATTCCAGAGAGGAATTAGCGCGCTAATAGTTAAAATTAGCGCGCTAATGATGTACTGACCAAAAATTTCCAGAGGGGAATTAGCGCGCTAATAACACCCATTAGCGCGCTAATAGCGTACTGGCCCAGAATATGAATCGACCCATTAGCGCGCTAATGTTATCATTAGCGCACTAATGACGTTCGGCCAGGCGTCTATAAATTCGTTTTTACCCTCAAAACTCACATCTCTCCCAAAATTTTCCTCTCCTCTTGCCGATTCTACTCTCCTCGTGTCGCATCCACCGAATATGTCTCCATCATCGGCGTACGTATCTGCACAGCTGGGCTACCTGCACACTTATATGACTCAGTCATTCAATGCCGTCGAGACAGTATCCAAACATCGAGAATGATCGGCTTCGTCGCATTGAGGGTAAGCGCTCCCGATTCGGACGCGCGTAATGATCATGCCTCCGCTCTACTGCACGTCCACCACCATCCTCGAGGAGGAGTGTTTAGACACACCACCACTAGATGAGCATTAGGCTCCAATATGTCAGTCTTAGATGTTTCGATTTTTTTGTCAAACTCATGTTTAAGCCACAACTATGCTCTCATTGCTTTATGCTATCTATATCATGAATTTTTTTGCGTATCTCGAGTTTTCTATATGGATATTTCTTGCTTCACTATGTTTTATCGTCTATGCATTTGTATCGCTACCGTCTATTGTTTCTTGATATGCATAAAGTGAGGGGGAGAATATATTTCTCTAGAATTGTTTCTATTGTGTTTATTTATGGGGATGCTTGGCCCCACTTTTTGATGGTATCAAACGGGGGAGAAAAATGTGGTTGAACTTGAAAAGGTTGATGTGTTTTGAACTTGCATATATGAAATATAAAATCATGAATGCGATATACATTTGATTACATTTTACACCTTTAAAGTTCACATTGTTTGTTATCATCAAAAAGGGGAGATTGTTGGACTAAGTGGTTAGTCACTCACACTCAACCGAGATTTTGATGGAAACAAACAAGGTGAAAATGTACTAATAAACATCTAGTGTATTTTGTTTTTGTTAAAGGATGCAAAACAACATATCAAGGGTACTCAAGAAATACAAGTTCAAGACTCGGCATTAATGAAGAAATGAAGATGAAAGTTCAAACCGCAATTTGTAATTTCAATGTAAGGTATACAAATTCTTTCACGCAAGCCAAATGCATTAGTCCATGCATATCAAGTTTCTTAAACCATTTTTCAAAGTTATAAGTTTACTTCAAGTTTCAAAGTGGAATTTAAACACATAACTAGGTCTATGAGTTTAAACAATGTGAAACTTTGTGTGGATGGTCATTTGCATATTAGAGATCATTGTAAATGTTTTCGAAAAAGAAAAACTCGTTTTTGAAAGGTCTTCGAAAAGAAAAGCGTAAATTTGTAGAAAAGCCCCTAATACATTATGAAATCGTGAATTTCCGTTTTCGGGATTTGTAAAAATATCAGGACCACCCAATTAGGCTTAATGACTCATAATAAACGTGTATAACATGTTATATAAGGGTTGGTTAGGTCCGGACGAGTTTAAGGGTCACTAACACAAAGGGACAAAATAATTGTTTTGAGGTCCCTGCAGTTAGCGCGCTAATGATTTTATTAGCGCGCTAAGTGAGAGTTAGCGCTATTAGGTCTCGCATTAGCGCGCTAATTGCATATCTGACGACTTTTTTTGACAATTTGGAAAACACACTTTAATTTGAATTCTTGATCTATTTTGGACCCTTGGATCCCTAGAGCGGTCATAAGCTGTCAAGATGGAATACCTAACATTATAAAACCACCAAGAACATGGTTTTGTTAAAAAGAAGGAAGAAACACACTCAAAAACTCAAAATCTACAAAGAGAAGAACTTTGATTTTTGTGAAGAAGCAAAAGGAGATCTTTGTGGTTGTTCTTTAGTTCTCTAATCCGGCACTTTTGAGGCTTTCAAAGGAGTACAAGAATCTCTTCAAAGCTGATCTCTTTTGTCATTCTCTTGTTTGTAAGAAAGTCCTAGATCTAAAATCTTGCTTGTGCTTAATTTACATAGTTTTGTGTATTTGATTTGAAAATCATTTTGTTGTGTGTTTGAACACCTTCTTCTTGGGTTTTGCACTTAAATTTATTTTATCAAACCCTAAGATTGATTTGAACAAAAGTTTTGCACTTAAACTAGATTTTTGTTAAACTATTGTTCTTAGACTTGAAATCGGTTTTACACTAATATATTAAGTTTTTAAAACGATTTCACATTTGGGATTTGCAACAAAATCGGTGACATATTTGCATATTCCATTTATTCTCATACTTGCATGCATAAGAGTTGTTAGGCTCTAGGAGGCTTGCTAGTGTTTGAATTTGATACCACTTTGTGTTGTAAAGTGTATCTCATTATTTTTCAAAGCAACTTATTGTATTTGTATGATTGTAAGACTTAGTGGAATCTAAGTCAAAGGGAAGACCTAGTGAGACTAGGCACAAATCCTAGTTGCGGCTAGGTGGGAAGTCCTAATTGTAATTAGGCACTCTAGGCTTGTATGCTTAGGTTGTAACACGTATTTGCAATATAAGTGGGGGTTAAAAATCCTAACTTAGGGAGGTTAGGTAGTGGACGTAGATCGTTGGATCGAACCACTATAAATTGTGTGTCACTTTCCATCTTTTCCATTCCATTCACTTGCATAGCATATATATATTCATTGATAGTGTATGCATTATAGTTGTAATTTGCGCATAAAGTTTTAAAAGGGCAATAACTACTCGGTAACCCAATTCACCCCCCCCCCCTCTTGGGTGACCTTGAAATAGATATAGGTTTAGTACCAAGAATAAAATCAATGATGAAGTCAATGAAACGTAGCGGTAGAAGTCCAGGCAAGTCGAATGGAAAGAATTCTTGAAATTCAGAAACTACGTGTATCTTACTAACTTTAAGTTCCTAACTGAGCTCTCCAAATGTGAAAGCTCTTGCCATAACTTCTAAATCTTAAGGAATATTTTTACTTTCACGAGTTGCAAGTCACGAGGGATTATAACCTTTATGGACTAGAATTTCTTAAAGGTAGGGATCTGAATGATTACCATCTTATAGAAAGAATCAATACTAGCATGGTATGCTAATAACTAATCCATCTTTAGTAGTGCATCATATTCTAGGAACTCCATTACCCTCAGATCAACTAGGAGTTCATTTTCCCTTATTTCCATTACACATCCATTGCAAATAAGGTTACGATAAACTTTTTCACACATTGCTCTACTCGAAATTAACAATGTACTAGCTCTGGCAGGTTTAAATTTCAGCTCATCAAACCTTGCACCCGTAATAAAGGAAACTATATAACCAATATAAATAAAAACATGCATATCTCGACCACAAATGTTTAATATAACTTCCACGAGCCTCCGATTAGCCTTTGGGTCTGCCTTAGCCACTACTTGAGTCTGTCCTCATGTTGGAGCTATTGTACTATCTACCAATGTGGCGGTAGCATATAACACTCTCTTTAAATAAGAGTTTTTTGTTTTCACCCATAACATATCATGGAAGCCCTTTGGGAAAAACCACTGGGGACCTGCCCAGGTCCACTCGGTTTCTCTGATGACTGTGCTCTATTGCCCTTACCTCTTGACTTACATGGGGAAAAGGTGGTCTTCCCCGGTGACCCTGACTGTGTAGTTACACCATTTAAACTCCCTAGAAACTTTAATACTAGTTGTGGTGTAAGTACTATTTCGGAATGTCTGGCCAAAATAACAACTTCCATTTCCAACGCACTCTCGAATATAAAAAGCCTAACTAGTGCAAGTATAAGAGCAAAACACAACTTGAATCTTATAATTCAACCTGACAAGAAACAAATCGATTTTGTTCTCATTTAACTACACCATCTTTGAAACTAATTCACTCAATATAGTGAACTCCCACTCATATTCCTAGGCAGACATGGCTCCCTATTTAAACTGAATAAACTCAGTCTTCTTTATGTTCCCGATCTATTTTGATAAATACTACTTGTAAAAAACTAGTCCTAAATTGTGGCCAAGTGGTGACAGTCTTCCCTTCTTTCTTTAAGGAACTCAGCCACTTCCGTGCAAAGTCAATCAAAAAAAAATGTAACCAGTTAGACCTTAAACCGATCCTCATCATCCACAACACAAATCGTTGCTCCATCTCTAGTACTCATGTCTCAGCTACCCCTTCTTCCATTATGCCTTTAAATTTCATAATATTGTATGTCATGAATTCTTTGTGGGTTCTAAGAAATACGACGTCCTTAGAATCCACTAGCACCATGGTAGTTGTCTCTGACACCTGAATATATGCTAAAATTAGTAGAGCTAGAGCTGCCACTATCTCAACTTCTCCTCACTTTGCTAACTTTGGGACTAGTTGCAGGCTATGCCTCAGATTGTTGTACTAGTGGTTCCATTTGAGTTGCATATGTTGGGCACTGCACTAGGTGGCCGCTAGGTGGGTGCTACTTTTCGGCCTCTAGGCCTAGCTGCACCATCCACGTCACTTACCCGTAAGGTCCAGCGTTGCACTCACATTGCATGTCACACTTACATTCTCGTTGTGCGTGCTAACCTGTCATGTTGTAGCTATATAAATTGTAAATCAAAATCTCATATTCCTTTTTAAGTTGTATATATTTAGGGTTTTCAGTCTTTCATTTTTCGGCTTTGCGATTTTTATGTATGGCTTATGTTTTAATCACTTGCAATTAATAAGCAGTAAATCAACATCAAAAACCTTAAATTGACATAAAAGCATAAAAAATACGTTGCGTATCATAACAAACAAGTCCTAGTTGTGGAAAACGCAAAAATAGCGTACTTTAAATATAAGGTGACATGATAACTAAAGATAACAAAAAATATGCATGTACAATGTCTCTCCAGTCTACCAGATACCTAAAATAAATCAAAATAACAAAAAAAAGAAACTAAACACGTACGAGAGTGTCCTGGACAGTAGACGATCAGAGATAGTCACGAAGGATCCCATTGCCCTAGCTCGTACTAGGATTTGCAGTTCGGCTTCACAATAAAATAAATGATGAGTCTAGTGAGTAAAATCCTAAGGGACTTCATTGAGAATTTAAGTAAATAAGAAGCCGAAGAAAACGTTAAATAAACATTTAGGAAGATAAACAAACAACTGTAAATGGATCATCGCAAGCATACATAACAAATGGATAAAGAAAGTGTGTTCATCCCGGTCAGACTAGACTGTACTTCGGATCCCTAAGATCACTTCAGTGGGTGCCCCACTACTATTTCACCTAGTTCCTTGCAGTGATTAGCCTAAAATTACACTTCACCGACACATGCACCAGTCAGAGCTCGGGTTGCAAATCACTGAGGGCTTGGTCATACATTCTACCGTCTAGTGTGCCATAAACACACATCGAAATATACCGGTGAGAGCAACCTCCACCAACCATTCAAAATAGTGTGAAATAGAATGGTAAGCAAGAATGGATAGAACCAATATAAAAATAATAATTAAATACTCGAGAGATGTCCCAATGGGTTTTGCAAACCTCAAAACACATTCCAAAGCCTGCAACCACGTCGATCCATCCCTGACTCGCCCTCGACTATGGCACTACAATCCCTTAGCCTAATAAAGTCAATAACAAGTGTTTTAGGGTGACTTATATTTGTAAAAAGAAAATATATTAGATAATGTATATACGCATATTAATGTAAATATATATACACAATATAAAACAAAAACTTTAAGTCCATATTGAGGTGGGCTTTTCCCTACATTTAAAAGCCTAAAAAGTCCAAAGCTTAAAGTCCATGAAATGTGGGCTTTTGTCCACATTTAAAGCCTAAAGTCAATTTAATGTGGGCTTTTGTCAAATTTAAAAGCACATTTATGTGGATTTTTTTTGTTGTGCATTCATGCACAAGTTTATGTGTGAACGCAAAATAGTTTTTTTTGAAATTCCCAAGCCCAATTAGTTTGAACCTTATCCCATTCCTTGTGCGTGAAACGCATAGGGGATCACCTCCCTTTTGCGTGAAATGCTTGTGAGAAGGTCCTTCTCTCGTTAGAGTTCTAGTCTACCGTGGCGCTCTTACCACATGCGGTACTCTTATAGGTAGTAGCACCCACGCTGACAGTGGCCCTTTTGGCGATACCGACATGCCTTTACAAAATTGTATCTTTCAAGTTTTGCATCAAGATGAGTACATAAGCTTTAAGTAAAGATTTTAAACAACTATTGTTGTAAATTAAGCGGGTTAATCATATCTGTTTTATCATAGAAGGAAACCTTTTCATCTAAGAAATTTGTTTTGTAAACAAAAACCCCAAATTTTGACAAGTTGAGCATAAATTTCTATGGATTTAGCAAGATGGGGATGAAAGTGGTTATTACTTTACATTCGATGCTCTTGATTCTTGCTCACCTACACAAAAAATCATCAATTCCCAGCCATTTATCCTCTCTACTTGCTGATTATTTTGTATCAAATGCATGCAAACAGTGGTTTTTGTTAGAAAATTCCACTAAGGCTCCATATTTATATGTTATTATTTTGATAATGAATACCACAATATCTCTAGGTGATCCTAAGGCTCTCATTACAGTTGTCTCAATCTTTGGTAACTCACATTTATGACATAATATGGCGTTGTTTCAATTATTTAGGATCATCTCAATAAGAATTCACCTTGATTTTTAGTCATTTTACTCAAGTTTATATTATAAAACTTAATGTGCTCGTATTACGCCTATTCGACACCCGCGTCAATACAATTAATGAGGTGATTGCCCGTCAAACCATCTCACTCAAGATAACATCATATTTACTAGCATGCGATGATTTACGTCATATTAAATGAAATACACCGCATTAAAAGCAATAGATCAAACAATATGTACCCATTATCAAGTCAAGCATGCCCCTAGCTAATATGTGGCGTCCACGTGGGTTTGAGTTGGCATCAAAATCTGTAAAAAAGTAATTAATCACAGTGTTAATAAATTGGGCAGTTACAATTCTTCGTAACTAAGGAAAATTTCATCTCGAAATTTAGGTAAAACTAAACGATCGTACCGTGGAATAGTTAAGGATAACGTTCCCACATAGTAGACTTGATTTCCCATGTAAGTACCTCAGTCCCATGATGCTGCCAATGAAAGAATACTCGAGGGATCTCCTTATTTTGTAGAGTTTGTATCTTGCAGTCTAAGATTTCCAATGGTTGTTCGTCGTAAGTTACGTCTGGCTGAACCTCAATCTGTCTTAAATCAATAAACGGTCTCGATCCTGACCTAGCAAGCCTTAACATAGAAATGTGAAATGTTAGATGAAACCCAATTAAGTGTGGTGGCAAGTCTAGTCTGTACACCGTGCTACCAACTCGTGCTGCGACACTAAATGGTCCAATAAATCTCAGTGCTAGTTTCCCCTTAATCCTGAATCGCTACTGACCATTCTAAGGGGAAACCTTTAGATATACCATGATGCCCACCTCATAGCTTAGACCCTCATGGTACTTTTTCGCATATTTCTTCTATTTGTCATGGGCTGCCCGAAGTCTTTGCTCGACTTTTCGAGTCTTCTCTGTGTGGATAACAACTATCTTTAGCCCAACAGTCATTGTATCCTCCGGCTTCGCCCAACATGTAGGTGATCTATATGGCCCCTTATATAGTTCCTCAAATGGAGTCATCCTGATGCTCGTTTGATAGTTGTTGTTGTACACGAACTCATACAGAAGTAGATAGTCCTCCCATAAACTGCCAAACTGCAAGATACGAGCCCTACGCATGTCCTCTAGAATCTGTATCAATTTTTTTGACTAGCCATTGGTCTGAGGCTGGTAAGCCGTACTATACTACAGCCTCATGCCAAACTGCTCTTGCATGCTCTCCCACAACCTAGACATGAATCTAGGGTCTCTGTTAGATATAATGGAGACTACCACCCCATGCAGTATAATAATCTCCTTCTCGAATAAATCGCTCAACTGTATAAATGTCTACCTTGTCCTTGAGATTTGTGCAAGTGAATCTGGCAAAAAGATTTATTGATCAACAATAAGTTGGTCACGAGGTGATGGAGGTTTTGTTGATTTGTTAAGAGACACAATGATCTACCTCGCATGTCAAGAAAACTCAAAAATTAAAATGAAAATGACAACCCTTAGATCTGCTTCTTGGTTGCATTCTACGAATCTTAAAGAAACCTCATACTTATCGCATTATTAAATCTTCATTCCCACAGTGAAATAAAAAACTTTAGAAGGAAAGAAAGGGAAGTTTTGAAGCTACAGTAGAGGAGGATTGAGACCGAGGGAGATGCGATGAAGGTGAGTTGTATTGTGTTGTATCGTTGTGGCTGTTGCGTTGTTAATGTTAGGTGATGTTGTTAGTCGTTGTTACTATTGTTATTGGTGTCGTTGTGGTGGTTCTCATTTGTTGTGTTAATGGAAGTTAAGGATGGAGAAGGGAGGGGAGGAATATGATGGCAGATGAGTCGTCTCCCCCACCTAGACATGCCTAGTGGTTGGGTTAAACCCAACCCGAAATAGAAGAAAAAAAAAGAAAGCGCGATTTATAAAACAAGGAAGAATGATGAAGAAATGGGGTTGGTACCCCGAACCGAGTGATTTCAGCTTGGTTAAGCCAAACTCAATTTAGGCCCATACCCTTTTCAAATAAAATAAAATAAAATAAATTGCTAGAAAATAAAGAAAAAATCTAAAACTTGAATAAGATAAAAAAACTCATATTTTTTTATAACAAAATAGAAATTGTGAATTTCAACAAAAAATAGAGAATTTGGGATTCTTTCAAAACTTTATACTGGATTTTACCTCGAAAAATGTGAAATTATAGGATTGACCTAAAAAATGGTAAATTGGTTCTATATTTAAATGAGAGAAATTTAGGGGTTTTATTAAATGAGTATTAGACTCAAACTGATATGAGCAATCTATTTTGGGATTTTCGTCAATAGAGAAAAGCGTATGGATCTCGAGAATCATGTAAAGTAGTACAAAGTTAGGAAAGCTCGGCACAGGTAAATGAGACTCGTATTATTATCAACTATGCAACATAATTAGAATATTTAGCTCAAATATAATCACTTGATGACCAACATCGGAATCGTATGGTTAGGATAAGGTGAGAGTATGACACTCATGTTATTAAGAGATGATAGCTCGATTCATTGAAATGCATTAGTAGAATCTCATGTCGTTCAACATGTGGAGTCCTTGGACATTCTCGTGTAAGGCTAGAATATGACTCGAAAATGAAAATGAAAATGAAAATATAAGTCACGAGCAAAGTTGTAATTGACCAAAGAACTTGCATTATGTTATCTATTGTTATATTATTTTTAATGCCAGAATAGATATATTTTGGATGCATATTGTTATCCATTAATTCTTTGATAATAGTTGATATTTGATGTGTTTATGAGGATCACTTACTAAGCAAGTTAGTGCGTTCATTCCCCAATTAACATTTCAAGTGGTCGATGTGCAGTTCGACTTAGGAATGGAGAAGATTAGGAGTTTATAGTCTTCTTTATGGTGAATTGATTTTCTTATTACACAAATATTGTACATAATTACTATTTTGTAATATACACGGTTTGGATATGGTATTACAACTGAGGTTTACACTCATTTTAGTATATCATTTGAATTATAGAAAAGGTTTTAATTTCATTGCATTTTCCATTATTTATTCGATATGCGATATACTATATTTGTGATTATCAGGTATGAAATACGGATGTACTGTTAGTCTAATTAAGTCCGACATTTGTGCCAGAGATTAATTAGGGTTTCAGGCTGAGTATCGCTTTAATTGGAATAAGGGATGCTACAGTACTAAAATCTGAGCTCCTCTACATTACAATCTTCTAGGCCTATGTCTCTAGGACCTATGCAAGTTCCTCGCTATTTTACACTGGTTCTGAAACATGAACTCTTGAATACTTAGAGTTCACATTTGGTTTAACAAGATTGAGCTCATAATGTCCATCTCCATCTCTTTAGCGTAAATGAAAGTAAGATTTTCAGTAGGTGGCTCTGAGCTCTGGATCATCCTTTCATTATATGCAGCAGATTGCATCTCTTCCAAGACTAACCTATTTCTACTCGTATTCTTCTTCCCTCAATGGTCTCTCTTATGAGTATCTTGTTTTTCTCTCGTTCTTCCTCTGAATCCATATACCCTACCACTTGTTTAGTCCACTTTATATATTCATAAGTGATGGTCAAGTCAGGGTAAACATCTACCACATGACATATCATTAGAAATCGGTCTTGTTTGCAAAATCTTGTGATCATGAATGGAAAAGGTAACCCTTCATTCTTGTTTGTGGTCATGGCATTCCTAATTGAATTATAGATAATCTTCCTAACATCAATGTAACATATCCCTTAAACGATGTGATATAACAACACCACCTTGTAGTTCACAAACTCATAGTACTGCATACTCGACTACAGGCTCGCATTGATTAAATAGTTCCATGTTTTGGTGGTTTTACTAAAAATTTAATTTTTAATGTGTTTAGGATGCCCATCCTTATCTAAAATAAATCAATCCCCAAGAATTGCTTTCAATCCATTTTTAATGGTTTCATGGGGAAATCCATGTCAAGATCAATACTTTGGTTTTGGATATTCATTATTTTCTTTCTTATGAAATTTTGGTAAACTGTTGTACTAGTTTATTCTTTTACGTAAGTAGTCCACTAGTTTTCCTTCGACCATATCTACCATTTTATTATCACAAACATACCCGTTAGTGTAACATTTCAAGACTAAAATCTCATAACCTATTTTTGTAGAGATCCCCGTGTCATTATCGATGTTGCAATCCCAAGTCGATAATCCTTAATTCCTCGCCCTTATTATATTTAAAATCCTAGGCTCGTACTTTATTTTATTCTTCACATTGAAGCCCATTCCAAAAGTTATTTTCCTAATCCCACTAATATTGCTTTATCCTTGAAAAAGCCTTCGCATTAATCATATTATTTGGTGAAAAAAGGAATTCATGACGTCTCCTTAACTTCTTCCTCTTTCCCAGACTCATTACTAAAATTTATAGTTGAAGAATGTTATTTTGGTGTTCTTACTCTAGGGTTGTCTATTCAAGTCCCCATAGGCTTAATAGGTGAAGGTGCAACTTTGGATTTCGTTTTGGGTTTTGCTATTAATGGTCCATTTCCTTTCTCATATTTTGAACTTGCAGCCTTTCACTTCCGACCATTTTTCAAAATTAGAAGTCACAAGTCTGAATAACCAGCTAAACCTGTAGATCTTAAAAAATTGATTATCAAAAATAATTCAGTAGTAATTCAAAAACTTTATTTGAAAGGAGAAATTCATTTGGAAAGTTAATTTGAAAATCAATTGGAAACTTAAATAAAATTGGCATTGAAGTTTTAAATCACTTATAAACTTCAAATGTTTTTTCTAAACAATATAAAATAATTGTATGATAAATTGTTGTCTTTTCCAAAACAAACCAAACCCAGAAACTCTTTCAAAACTTAATTCCAAATTAATAGCGAATATGTATCCTTTTTATTAATAAAAATACTGAATTTTTGAAAATATAAATATTGAAAAACAACGATAATTGTAATCACAATGTGATAGGTCACCAATTGTTCCATATATTTGTGTGATATTATTATAAATTCTAATATTTTTATCTCAATTTATACTCTAAATCATTTGTTTTTCCATTTTCATGGTAAATATAGGCTGTTGGAAAAAAGGATTTCCCATAAAAATCTAGTAAAAAATCTAGAGATAGGCTATCAAGTCACGATTACCTCGAATTGCCAAGGAATCGCTAGCATTAACATGACCGGATCAAAGGAAGCTCATTATGGATGTTGCGCATTGAGCCTTGTGAAAACGTAGGAGAAGAACGAAGCTCAAATTCTAAGGGAAGGCCAGCGCCTTCACGATACCTATGGATGTACACACATCGTTAGCAAGGTGCTGGAATTAGATCATGGAAGAATCAAAGGAAAAATAGAGTATCATAGCTCCATCTCAGTGATTTGCGGCTCATTGGAGTTTTACATAAAGGACATTAAACAAATCTGTAGATTGGGTGTTTTATATTTTCTGGATTCGCAAGATTTAGGATTAAATTATCTCTTATCACACTTCTTCTATAATTGAAAACCTTAAATGACTTTAGATCTCTTTTCATTCTCCTCTTCCATCTATCTTTCAATCTTAGATAAAAAAACACTCTAATGAGGGGAAAAGACTTCTTTTATGTTTTATTAGTAAGTTTTTCTTTATTTTTACATTATTTTTACGTCAATGAATGGCTAAGTTCCACTATGTAGACCATTGTGATTGAGTTCTTGGGATTTAAGGATTCAAGAGGTTTTTTTCTTGTAGGTCTGATATTTTTTAATTCCAATTTTGGTTTCTTGATTGCATTGTTCTATAAAGTTCATGACTTTTTTCATTTTTCGTGGTGTATATGGAGTATTTGCATGCAGTGGTCGGATGCGAAAAGTTTGCCTCGAGTTACGCATTTCACGGTGGGTAAAAGTGCAGACAACATAATTCAACCAATTGGGAGCCGCCACATAGCACAACAAATCAGCTCCAACAATCAACAATCGTCGCGTCAGCATCACATAATACACTTCACGCCCGCATTTATCTCCGAGCTTCATCTGCCCATCGATATTCCTTGGGATGCGTGTCCGCAGAGACTCCCGGATTTTCGCACAAAGTGTGATTTCTCTCCACCTCCCATGCATGCCACGCGGCGTCCGCTCAATGGGCCGGTGCATCATCGCAGGGGCCTCCTCCAATCAAACGACAACATGTGGAGCTTTCTCATAGCCCAATGCGTCATCACGAGTTGTTTCGGCCAATCAGAAAGTGCCACATCAGGACGACTGCAGCAAGCGAACCAATAGCGTGCAGATACATGACGGACTCCTAAACCCTTACGATGCTCCTCGGCGCACAAGTCACCTCCCCAACCCCCAAAATTTGTTTCTCTCTCCTCCCAAGACAAATATTTAGTAGTTTTATATATTACGAACTTAGGTTTTATTTTTTAGAACATTGACTATTATTATTTAGCATCGACTTTCTTCGACGATGATGTTCAGCTAATCAGCTCCTTGCCTAGCTCAAAGGGGAAGCTAGTCGGGATCATGGAAAAAACTATGTTAGATATATTATTTTTATTTAATTTGATTTAATTTCTCATATTTCATTGTTGTTAATTTTAATGATTATGGTTTAGATCAAAGGTGTGTATGTGGCCTTTTAGGTGGACAATCTATAGTTATTTGGACCTTTAGTATCTGTGTAATTGTGCTATTAGACCAATAAAGGAACAAACACTCAACTGTTTTCCGTCAAACCCTTTCGGTTCTCGAGTGTGCAACAATTGAGTCTAGGTTAAATCGGGGTTGGATGCGATCCGGTTATTTAGGATTAGTGTTCCCACATATCCAAATTATTGTAGTTAGTATGTTAAACCTGATTGGCGGATGACTAGGGTTATACATTAATTAGGGAAGTAGTTAGTGGCAGATGTCCAGACTATCGAGATTAAGGGAATTAAGAATTTTTGGCAGACGTCGATTTTCCATAGCTAATCTAGGAGAAATTTAATTAATAACTTTTTGGGATGATTGAGGACCATTAAATGCCATTGAATCTTAATTCTTGCATGTGGAACCGTAGACTTAGGTGATTTCTTCTCATTGATATTATTTTTTTGAATCTTTTTATTTGTGCAAGTTTAACTAATTATTTCATCGAACTTTCTGAAAACCCCCATTTTTAGTTAACTTGGAGTAAAGGTCAAGTCATGTGGATTCGACTCCGTATTTACCTCTACTACACCCTTGCGGCTGGTAACTTGATCGCGAGTTATATTTGGCATGCATGACACGTGCTCAAAGCATTTAAGAAAATAGAAATTAGTTAACCTTTAATGGAATCAATTACTCAATTTTCTAATTATAATGAGGTTTTGAAAGAATTCTCTAAATCAAAAGATAAATTTTTAGAAGAATTTAAAGAAGACTTAGGACAAAACGTATATGCTTAAAAAAATACATGATAAATGTTTTAATCGAGAAACGTTTTGAATTTCTATCACAATAGGGACTTCTTTAATAGATAGCTATTAATCTTATCTTAGCTGACAACACGTTATTTAACCTTATGATTTACTAGAAGATGTCTTAGACAAAGTAAATGACTTAGTATTTCCAACTGACTTCTATGTCATGGAGATGGGTGACTCATTATCCACAGTGTCCCTACTAATACTTTTAAGAAGACCATACCTTAAAACAACTAGAACAATGTTAGATATCTTTAAAAAAATAATGTCTATAGAATTTGAAAATAAGATTGTCACTTTCCATTTTAATGATGAAGATATTTATGATAATTCTGATGAATTTGATAATGAATAAACTAATGATAATGTATATTTAAAATTAAATCATCATGAAGATGAAGTATATGCTATTAATGTAGTAACAATAAAAGACGAACATGCTATGACTAAGAATAAGCAAGTTAAAGGCACTTCAAATCAAAAGACAATAACCTAAGAATGGAAGGTTAAGCAATCGAACAATGTTAAAAATAATAATATGGAGGAATTTAAATCCACGTAGAATAAGAAAAAAAAGAGGAATCCAACAATTGTATATATGTTCATATATATCATCATAAAAGTCAAATAGGCTTGGTATTTTAAAGGTATTTCTGACATGTGTTCTAGAGCAAACTACATTCCAATTCATTTTTTTCATACCCAACATGAATTGGGTGTACTTGCATCTAAAAAGCTACTTTAACAAAAAGTTATTCATTGAAACCAATAGGTGTAGTTAATAATGTACAAGTTAAATTGACAAATACACTATCTCCATACACTTTTTAGTTAAGCCACACTTCATCAAAGAAAATCCTCCATTAATATTATGATGACGTTTCTTAGCCATTTTGCGAGTTGTCAAGGATACTCTGAGCAAGACAATCACTTTTGGGGTTCATGGCCGAGCAATCACTTTCTGGAATGGCATAAGAGTGGATAATCATACACCTAAGTTTAGAAAACTAGCTTAGAATTATGCTATCCATCGTGCATTTGATAGTAAACAAAGGAGTTTTATGGGAGATAACCCATACTTTATCTTTATTTTTTAGTTTTAGTATTAGAATTATTTAGTTGTTATTATATTCTCTCAGCTTTTGGTGCTTACAATGGGGATATTTTAAGAGTTTAATTCTTGAAAAATTTCATATAAGGGGGTTGATAAAGCAAATTTATTTTCATATTATATTATTTTTAAGCATTAGTTTTATGTTAATTAGCTATTTATAGTATATAAATTATTATTTAAATACATATCATAGTTAAATTCTAAAAATTTTGAATAATTATTCCTTTATTAGATGTATATGTGATACTAAAATGGGAAAATCAATTTAACTGGAAATACAGTAAGCATTGGCTGGCAATTTTCCAAAGATTCCAGTTTGTACAAGAAATCCCTTAGAAAATCAGCAGTAGTGTTTAGAGTTTTTAGTGAAATTTTTAAGTTTGCAATTTCTCACTAATTAAGACTTGTAACCTGAATTCGCTGGAAAAATCATTGTAGCCATTAAGGCTTATTTCTAGCGATATTTTTAATGATTTCTCAACGAATCCACTTAAAACTTGATTTGCTGAGAATGAATTCGAGTTTTTAAAAATAAAAACCCAAAATCCCGACAATTAAATGCTTCATACTCACAAACTATTGCAATTTTTCGATCAAGAGACCAAATTTCAATTGGATTCAACCTTCAAAAGCGTGATTTTAGTTTATTTAAATGATTTCCACCTCAATCTTCACATATTCAACCCATAATTTGGTGAGTTTCGAGAGTGCAGGGCCACATAGTGCTTGACAAAGAGAGTTCGAATAAGAGTTTAGATAAGTGTTCTAGAGAAAAATTTTAACTTTCATACTTGAAAGAATCACTTTCAAGAAGATAATCAACGAAATCCATAACCTTTTATGGACTAAATATTTGGTTTTTCATTTATTTTAGATTTTTATTAAGTTAGAATACCAATTTCAAAATTCTTACTCTTAAAAACTTCTAATATTGAATTATTTCTATTAAAATGCTAGTATCGAACGGTGTGATGATTTGTTTATTGCTATCGAATATTCGAACTATTTTTCATATATGGCAAATGAATCGAATATGATATGAAAGCTAATTTGAGATTAAGTTTTCAAATGAATTAGGGTATATTTTTGTGTATATATCGACTTACCTGAATTACCTACAAAGATTATTTTTCTCAAATATTTCTTATCGATAACTTTCATACAAATTTCAAACTCAATTTATGAATGACTTTTCCAATTAATTTATCATTTTAGATAAATAATTTGAATATTAACGAACACTTTTTTGAAAAATTTTGTTTTAAATGATTTTTAGGTTCATTCTTTTATTTGTATTTTTCCAAATGGTTGGAGATGGAAAAGGTAGAGGTTCAAGAGAGGAGAAAGGGAAATAGAAGTTAGTAGAGAAATCAAATACTAAATCCAAAGTTTACCAATGTCAACCAACGTCGATCTCTTTTAATACACCTAAGATTAGACCAAAAATTTAACCTACTCAACCTGCATCATTTAGTTTCAATATTGAGGATGATTATATAGTTGAGGAGAAGGAAATGGACGAAGTACAAGAAAAACTATTGACGGGGAAAAAATTATCTACTTAGGAAAGAGAACTTTGTTAGTTAGAAGACCTATGAAAATTTTTGGAATTTTTTAATGTAGGATAGGAAGTTGATCCCAGATGGAGGGTTTTGATGTTATGAATGAATTGTAATACATGCCTAAGATCTTAGATATCATCGAGGCTAGGAACTAGAGATTGTCGACTAGGGACTATAACCACCTACACCTAGAAGATGTTGCTAGTGAGAGGGGTTGTGATATCTTTGTAAGAGAATTTATGCCAATGCATATAAAAGTGCTAGGAAGAGAAAGTCTCAAGTTTGAGGGAGGAGAGTGGATTATTTTTGTGGAAGAATATACTAGTATTTTCATTTTTTGAATTTTCACCGAAAGCAAAATCTTGAGTACTGTAAGCCAACTATGTCATTAAGTAACACTGCCCTACCCAGACAATTAGAGGAGGTTTAGAGGCAATCCATGGAGATGGATTGAATTTTTATAAGGAGGGGTATCCCAGGGAAATAACCACAAAATATTTTAGAAAAATCACTAAAGCTTGGTGTTATTTCATAAACGCCAACTTATAGTCAAGCTTGCAGTATTATGAAATAGTGAACTACAAGACCGCCCTTCTTTACTACATTTTAATGGAATTAGGGAACTTAGATGTTGGCAATATTATATATGAGTTCATTAGAAGTGCTATCGCCAAGAAAAAAAATGATGGACTACCTTTCCCTTTGTTGATTATGATCTTTTCTAGAGCGGATCAGGTTGACATGGCATAGCTTGTGATGGATGTTCTACCAGTGAAGAACATTACGGATGACTTTATATAGAGATATGGAAGATTAAATAGCTATGAAGACATAGAGGATGATAGAGAAATGGGTGAGATACCCAAAGGAGAAATTGAGTAGAGACGAAAAATCAGATATTACACGAGGAGATTTTTGGAAGAGATGTCGAAATCAAGAAACAGTGAGAATGTGGATCTTCCTACTAGTGATTATGACAAACTATGCATGGAATAGTCGGAGTTGGCTTTTATGGGTGCAATTTTACAAAATCAAATGACAACTATGCGAAATCAAGAACTTGTGTTAGAGAACAAGATAACCTTAGCAAAGAGCATCCACAAGATAAAGCGAACAATTTCTAGGAGACACGGATGTCAAGGAGGCATAGAGGTTCTCGTACCATCTACATAGATGACTCGACCACTCAGTAGCAATCTTGACGTTCCAACATTGCCAAGTCAGGAATATCAACTCTTCAGCCCCGTTGCGAGTTACTGGTACTAGAAGATTGATGCACTTGAAGACGATGATAATGTGACTTCTCGATGACGACATTGATTTCCTTATTCTATAAATTTTCTTTCTTTTAGAGTGATATTGTATTATGTCTTCTATGTCACATTGGTATTGGGAATATATTATGAGATAAGTTTTTTTCGGTGCTTTGGTGTAAGATTTGATGATTTTGATAGATAATGGATGTAACGGCCCGGACCTCTTAGAGGAACCCCGATACCGCTAAAGCTACCCAGCTGTGGCCCTCTTAGAGGTTTGGATTAAATCCCTCCACAGTAACCTAGACAGCTCAGTGGTACACAACTCCATGAGCCTAAGTACTTGTGTCTCTAGGGGCTCAGGTTCGAGTTGTGGGAGGGGAGAATGCCCAGGGTTACTGTGGAGGGATTTAATCCAAACCTCTAAGAGGGCCACAGCTGGGTAGCTTTGGCGGTACCGGGGTTCCTCTAAGAGGTCCGGGCCGTTACAATGGAAATGTTTATTCATACAGTTTTTATGCATTCTGTATTATCGTAATTCTAAATTAAGTTTATTCTATTCATTACTATCGAATTTAAGATCATATCAATTCCTTTAAACTTCACGTGATATCTTTGTTTAGTTGGAAACCTAACTGAATTTTTAAACCTTGAGGACAAGGTTTAAAATGAGTTTTGAGGTATTTTAGCTAAGGTATGACAATGATAGCCAAGAAAACAAGGAAAAGTCAAGAAAGGTCGAAGACAAGTTCAGAATTCATCCATAAAGTACAAACTTTTAATCCAATATTCGAGTTGACGAAATTTTAAAAATTTCTTTCGAATTCAAGTAATGATGAATTTCATTTTACTTTATGTTTAGTTAGGA
The DNA here is from genome assembly GCA_039657365.1 of Stephania yunnanensis. NCBI lineage: Eukaryota > Viridiplantae > Streptophyta > Magnoliopsida > Ranunculales > Menispermaceae > Stephania > Stephania yunnanensis. The sequence goes on from CM077584.1 coordinate 41,933,237, forward strand.
AAAGAATAAAAATGAACATAGAAAAGATTTTTAAATGGAAGTGATATTTTTACCCAAGTGAATTTTATGATAGAAGGAATCAATGTTTATATCCTTTTGGATTAACTTTACTAGTAAATGTAAACACTAAATTGATTGTCTTGTGTTAGTCATGATAATGATTTATTGAGTATTTTTAAAGTATATATATAGAAAGTTATTATAGCACAATTGAAAGAAGAAATATGTTAAAAACTAATGAAAATTTTAAGTTATAAAGAATACTTTCTTCAATTTTAGTGGATAGTGACATGTGTTAGCAATAGTTTACAAATATATATTGTCCTATAGATTTTAAAGGAAATGGAAGAGGGAATTTATAGTGGCAAAAATGTGAGAATGTTTATCGAAAATGAAGTTAGGACTCAAAAAGCAAAAAAAAAAAACGTAATAAGAAGAAATAATTACAACAGAGTAGAAAAGAAAATGAGAGATGAAATTTATGGTTGTTTATAAACTCTTCAAAAGAAAAGATTTAACTGAAGTACTTGAAGCTAGAGTTGAAAGAAGTATTTCTCCATTTCACATGTTTTAAACGATATATTCATTTGTATCTTAGTAAAATCTAATTAATTTTTATTGTAGTATTATTATAAAGTATTTTCAAAAATTAAAATTAGTATAGCGATTTTTGTATTTTAAGATGCCATTCTAGTCATCGTAAGCTTGATGCTTGTCAATAGAGATTGAAAAAATCTATAATGTGTTTTGGTCATAGTAATGAATTTGAAGTTCTGAAGAGTGTTACATTAGGTGCTTGAGTTATCATTAAGGGATGTTTTTTATTTAAATCATTTTATTATATCATAACTTTCATTTACTTGTGGGTACATTGTTTACATTTCGAAAACACCTATATTTTTAAATTTATATTATTTAAAATTAAAAAGAATTAGATTGAAAAGAGTTTATAAAGAATGAAAAGATAATATGATTTAGAGTATTCCTTTGCTCAAGAAAATAAAGTGCTGAGTTTCGGGATATTTGACAAGTCAATAATTAGTTACGCTTTATAGTGTAATTTTGGTTTATTGTAAACATAAATGACAATATTACACTAAGTATTCTCTTGTTTTGTGAATTCATGATTTAAATAAGATATGTAAGAAAAAGAGGAAGAAGATGCTCAAATATTAGCCAGCAAATTGTATTTATAGTAGGAAACGCAACCTAAATTCACTTTAAGAAAGTGCTAGCAAATCCACAACGAATTAGAGAATGCACTAGAAATCTCTAGCTTTATCGATGGAGCACATAAAGCTAGACTCAGTGATTAACTCAATGATTTGTTTATAAGTTAGGAATCGCAGACAAATCACGAAGGTCAATTCTGAGTTTTTTAGATTAATATGAAAATTTTGGTGTCGCTTATTTTCAACATGAGTGAGTAGTGTATCAATTTAAATAAACCCTAGACAAGTATATACTTTAGATTGCTAAATAGTTATGATTAAGGAATCTTGAAATTAATGCTTTAAATCTATTCATACACGTCAATTACAGATTTAACAAGTTATTTTATGCGTATTACAACTAAAGATGATTAATATTGCATGGATAGTGTCAAATGCATTATGTCGTATTTTGATTCTGAATCTGTCTATAATTATTGAGAACAATTATAGAAGTAGTAACTAGGATAAATGTATATGGCTTTTTCTTGGGTGGATGTTTTTGGAGATTGTGTTCGAATTTGTTTCTTATGCGGCTTTGGTTAATAATGGCTTAGATTATGCATGATTCTCATTGTGTGTAATGCTATCATTTTTCTATGGTATTGCATTTCATGAAATGGGTAGATTTACACTAATAAGAATGTGGCTTTTCCAATGAATTTAGAAAAATTGGTGCTTGGCTAAAGGCTATAAATATATTATGAAATAGGAATTAATGATTCCAAGATTACATGTTTTATGATTATAACTATAGTATGAAGCGATGTTATATTATAGTGTTTAAAAGCATTCCAAAAATATTACATTCTATAGTGGGGGTTTGTTTAGATGATTGTATAATAAATTTGAATTATATTTAATTTGAGTATTGTTTAATTTAGTTTACTTTAAATTGTTTGGTTTAAGTTAGTTAATGCCGTTGATTAAATTAGTAGTTATCTAGTTTAATTATTTAATATTTAAATTTTCGTTTAATTAGATTAATTAATTAATAAAAATAAGAAAATTTACTTTCCTTTGAGATTTGAAAAATCCTTGTTCATGAAATATCTCATTTACCGCTACTACAAATAATAGAAAAAACCAGAAAACCATTGTGTACATTCGACAAATGTCACCTCACGAGTGTTACAATTACTATTCATGGACTTGTTTACTCCAATCTATTGTGAAAGTCTTGGGAGATAGAAGTGTGTTTTTGTCATTGTTGATGACTACTCAATGTTTATTTGGATTTGTTTATTCCATTATAAAACATAAACAATCGATGAGTTTAATAAGTGAACCGTTCGGTTTATGAAAGAGAAAAGTGTTAATGATGTATTCATTGATCGAATTCGCAGTGATCATGGAAAAGAGTTTGAAAATCAACAATTTGTTGATTATTGTGCTGAATTTGGGATTAAGAACGAATTGCTGCTCCTAAGACACCAGAACAAAATTGTATTGTTAAAAGAAAAATTTCACAATTCAGGAGATAACAAGGTTCATGCTAGCTCAAAAAAGTTTGCCTAAGAATCTTTGGGGTGAAGTAGTAAACACTGCTACTTATATTATCAACAGAGTTTAATTCCATCCACTAACTATAAAAACTAAGTATGAAATTTGGAAGGGCAGAAAGCCATCTCCCAAACATCTTCATATTTTTGGCATTACTTCATATTGATTATTAGATATCATATTGGAAATTTTTATTTCAAAAGTGATGTTGGAATCTTTCTTGGATATTCTAAGAATAGTAAAGTTTATCGAGTGTACAATAAGTAAACTATAACTATGATGGAATCTATGAAGGTTTTGGTTGATGATTATGCAAAACAGAACAATTATTCTTTTTAAAGGATGATGGTGATAAGCTGCCAACAGTAATTAGCTCAGCACCTACTACTCACCCTACTGCTAAAACTTTTGATTCATATATCACTACTCTATTTAATGATGAAGATGATAATGATGATGATGATTCAAAATAAACTACTACTATAGAACCTGGTTCTACTTCTACATTTGCTGCTCACAGTCAAGGATGTTAAAAGATTATCTAATTGAGTAAATTATTGGCTTAGTTAATGATCCAGTGCAAACTTTAAATATTCACCTAGTTGACTATGAGACTATGAATATGGGTCATTTTACCTTTTTTTACAACTCATATAGAGCCTAAAATTTTTAAGGAGGCTTTAATGTATAAACAATGGGTGAATGCTATGAAAGAGGAACTTAATGAGTTTGTTAGATAAGATGTATGGGAGCTTTTTCCACGACTTACCAATGTTAATATCATTAGGACTAATTGGATATTCCGCAATAAAACAGATGAGAATGGTGTTATTTTTTGCAACTAAATCAGATTAGTTCCATAAGAATACATAAATCGATGTTAAAAGTGCTTTTGATAAGTCGGTATTTGTAGGTATTTAGTAATCTATTTTAGTTTATTTAATTATTAAAAATATTTAAAATATATATTTAATTATATTTTTGGTCAATTTTAGGTGAAACCGAGTGCGCAATTAAATTTGTGGCGAAAAAATACTCAAAATGGAGTATTTACTTGCAGTGATCGAATGCCGGATAGTTTGCCTCGAAATACGCGTTGTCGTGGGTCGAATAGAGGACAGGGTGTTCCAGCCAATTAAAGCATTCCACGTCGGCAAGAAAATAACTCTGGACCAATCAAAACCGCCACGTAGCGTTAGAAAGCCAGCGCCACTAATTAGAACGCGCTACGCGTTGCCACATCAGCCAGGAAGACACGTCACACACAAGCAACATTTCATCGCGTTTCAGATACCGTTCATATGCCTCGGGATTCGTGCTTACACAAACTCCCAGATTTTTGGTAATGTTCGTGCGATTTTTCTCCGCCAGCCCACGTACACGTGGCGCTATCTTACTGGTCCACCGCGTCAAATTGACGTGGTTCGGCCAATCACACAAGGACACTTGGCGATGAGTCACCAAACACAACCAAACGCGCCAGGAGTTCGGCTAATGATGCGGTTACACATTAGAGGGTGCAGCAGCGGTCCAATGGCGTTGAGACACGTGGAGCAGCGGTTAAAATATGGCGAATCACGCTGTGACACATGGCAGAGTCCGATTTTTTATGTAAAAACACCACTACGATGCTCCTCGGCGCACGAGTCACCTAGCTAACCCCTAAAATTAGTATCCAAGACCAATTTGGACTATTTTTATATATTATGGAGTTAGGTATTGTTTAGGGGAGAACCAATTAGTATTTTTTAGAGATTAATTATTCGTTTTTAGTATTAATTTTTGAAGATGATGTCCAGCTAATTAATTTTTTGCCTAAGTCGAAAGGGAAGCAAGTCTAGATCATAAATTCATAGCATATTATGTGAGATCTTTTATTTTATTTTTTAATTAATTTAATTTCTCCTTTTTCATTATTGTTGATTCAATTATTATGATTTAGATCTATGGTATGTATGTGGCCAGCGCATGCTCTTAGGTGGACAATCTATAGTTATTTGGAATATTAGTATCCGTGTAATTGTGCTTTTAGACCAATAAAGTAACAAACATTCACCCGTTTGCCGTAAAACCCTTTCGGTTCTTGAATGTACAACAATTGAATCTAGGTTAAATCGGTAGCGGATGTAACCCAGTTATTTAGGATTAGTGTTCCCACAGATCCATGTTACTGCGGTTAATGTGTTAAACCCGATTGGCGGATGTCTGTGGTTATACAGTAATTAGGGAAATAGTTAGAGGCGGACGTCCTGGCTATCAAGATTAGGGGAACTAGGAATTTCTGCTTGATGTCGATCTTCAATAGCTAATCTATGAGAATTTAAATTAATAATTTTTTGGGAAAGATTGAAGACCATGATTGCTATTGAATCTTGATTCTGATTTGTGGAACGGGAGATTTAAGTGTTATTAAGGTGTTATTTAATGATTAATTAATTGTTTTAGAAATTAGTTTAGTTAATTTATTTATTTAATTTAGTTGGATTAGTTAGTTAAATTAATATTTATTTTAAAACTCCCGATTTTCTTTTTTGTTGTTTTAACCTAAGAAAGACAACCAGTCTCTGTGGGATCGACCATTTGCCACTATTCTACAAAATAGTTGGTTTAGAAAACTTTACTTTATTGACGTGTTCGGCACGCGTCAGTTTATTAAATGGTTATTTGTAAGAAGATGTCTATATTGCCCAACTTAAAGGATTTGAGGTTCACTATGAACTTAATGATGTCTATCATATAAAAAACACTTAACGGACTATAAAAAGTACCAAAACCTTGGAATGAAAGGTTGACTACTTAGCAGAAACGTTACAACATAAGGTTTATAGATAATACTTTCTTTCTTAAAAAGTAGATTAAATGATTTGTGCTTGCACAGATTTATGTCGATAGTAATATTTATGGGACTACATTTGTAAAGCTAGCTTTAGAATTTGTTGATTTTATGAAACGAAATGAGATGGGCATGGTTGAAGATTTCACTTACTTCTTGGGTCTGCAGATTTCATAGTCTCAATACAATATATTTATATCTTAGAATAAATATGCAAAATCTCTTATTAAGTGTTTCAGATTTGACACTTCTAAGTCTATTCAAACACTTATGATCTCAACTAAGAAGATTCATAAGGATGATAAAGTTGTTGATGTAAATCTTACATTATGTAGAGGCATGATTAGCAACTTATTTTATCTTACTATAAGTAGACCAGATATCGCTTTTTGTGTTAGGGCTTGTGCTCGATATCAAGAATGTCCAAAAAAACTCTCATCTAGTCAATGTAAAAAGGATTATGCACTATGTCCACAGAACAACTGACTATCGGATACAATTTACAAAAGGTGTTGCTAGTGAATTAATCGGGTATAGTGATCCTTATTAGGCTAGAAATATTTATGATCAATACAGTATTACATGTGGATGTTATTACATGGGTTCTAATCTTGTTGCTTAGAACACTAACGTGCGCCGAACACGTCAATAAAGTAAAGTTTCCTAAACCAACTATTTTGTAGAAAATTTGGCAAATGGTCAATCTCACAGAGACTAGTTGTCTTTCTCAAGTAAAAACAACAAAAAAGGGAAATCGGTTGTTTTAAAATAAATATTAATTTAACTAACTAATCTATCTAAACTAAATAAATAAAATAACTAAACTAATTTCTAAAACAATTAATTAATAATTAATTAACACCTAAATAACACCTAAATCTCCAGTTCCACAAATCAGAATCAAGATTCAATAGCAATCATGGTCTTCAATCTTTCCCAAGAATTTATTAATTTAATTCTCCTAGATTAGCTATAGAAAATCGACATCCGCCAGAAATTCCTAGTTCCCCTAATTCTGATAGCCAGGACGTTCGCCACTAACTATTTACCTAATTAATGTATAACTCTAGACATCCGCCAATCAGGTTTAACACACTAAACGCAATAATATAGATGTACAGGAACACTAATCCTAGATAACCGGATCACAACCGCTACCGATTTAACTTATATTCAATTGTTGTACATTCAAACACCGAAAGGGTTTCACGGCAAACGGGTGAATATTTGTTACCATATTGGTCTAAAAGCACAATTACACGGATACTAATATTCCAAATAATAGTAGATCGTACATCTAAAAGCATGCATCGGCCATATACATACCCTAGATCTAAATCAAAATCAATAAAATCAACAATAATGAAATAGGAGAAATTAAATTAATTAAATAATAAAATAAAAAATCTCACATAGTATGCTTTGAATCCATAATTCCGACTTGCTTCCCCTTTGACTTAGGCAAGAAATTGATTAATCGGACATCATCTTGAAAAATCTATACTAAAAACTAATAATTGATCTCTAAAAAATACTAAATAATTTATTCTTCTAATAATAACTAGGTTCCTAATGTATAAAAATACTCCAAATTGTACTCGGATACTAATTTTAGGGGTTATGGAGGTGACTAGTGCGTCGAGGAGCATCGTAGGGGTGCTTTTAGATAGAAAATCGGACTCTGCCATGTGTAAATAGCCGATTGGCTGTAAAACTTGGTCGTGCTGATGTGTCACGCTGTGATTGGCCACCGCCTGTCACCGCCGCTGAGATTTCGCAACGTCATTCGTCGAAAACTTTGTATTCTGTTGTGTGTGGTGACTCAGCGCCACGTAGCATCGTGTGTTTAGCCGAACCACGTCAACTTGGCGTGCTGGATGAATAGGCGAGCGCCACGTGGACGTGCGCTGACGAAAAAGAATCGCGCTGCTCGATCGAAATTCTGGGAGTTTGTGTGTGCACGGATCCCGAGGCATATCGACGAAGGTTGTGAGAGAAAAAGGAATGGCGTCGTGTGACGTGGCCTTGTGGTGCTGACGCGGCGACGCCGTGGACCAACATATGCATGACACGTGGCACCCACTATGTTGCAAACTGCTGACGTGTCATCTTCTGATTGGTTGAAACTTACTGTCGGCTATTTGGCCTACCGCGTAACGCATATTTCGAGGCAAACTGTCTGGCATCCGATCACTATAAGTAAATACCCCATTTTGAATATTTTTTCGCCACGAATTCAACCGCGCACTCCGTTTCACCTAAAAATGACCAAAAAATATAATTATATATATATTTTAAATACTTTTAATAATGAAATATACTAAAATAGACTATTAAAAACCTATAAATACTGATTTATCAAATACCCCCAAACTTAAGACTTTGCACGTCCCGAGCAAAGGTGTAAATGACAACATAAACTAAACTAAACTAGACTCCTATACCCGACCCAAATTCATGGAGTTCCTTTGGTTTACATAGTCACCAAATTAACAAGCAACTCAGAAAAATTTCAGATTTATGATATGTCAAGTCTCGCAAGTCAAACACAATTAAGTTCACACTTTCAAAACATAGACTCAGTCAAAACAAAGACTATCAACTAATCACAAATTTTATTGGTCCATACATTTAAGCACGCAAGTTCAAAATCTAATTTAATATAGTGAAAGCACTCGAACTAAATCTTTTATTTGAGGAGTTTCATAACTTCCGCCTTTATTCTTTTTTTTTCATTTTTATTTTATTTATTTATTTCTTCTCCAAATCTTTCTTTTCTTTTTTTTTCAATTAATACAGTCCCTGCTCCATTTCCTATGGACCGATTTTCTCACTTTTTTCCACCACAAGTTTCCCTGCTCCATTTCCTGTGGAAACATGTGGAACGCTCTACACTAAGAATACTCCTGTTAGTACATCTCACTTTCACTATAATTAAGCAAATCCCTGATGTGGGTTAGATAATATAACTTGCATAAATTTGACCGTTTACTCATTTTAGTTATCTAGCACTAAATTTAACCATCATCTAAGTCTCTAATCAAGAAATTATAAAAATTCTGAGCTACGAACTTGATTAAATGTTTCTCCTAATTATCTCTAAGTTTCAAGTTAAAAAGGCAACTGTAATTTAATCATCCACAACCAAAGGCATGAACAAAGTTTCGGGTGACTCTAAATAAATCTTCACCAATATCTTTTTCTTTTTGTCATTTGGATGCCTTGACTTGCTTTAAACCTTGAAGACAAGGTTCAGAATAAGTTTGGGCGTGATTTAGGGATTGTGGATTGTTTTGGATAGATTCTTTTGCGAAATACCATAGGTGAGATCATTTAAATATTTTTATGCGATTATATGCAGATATTGGATGGTAATGGTGGTGTTTTATATCATTTCTTTCATTTCTTTCATTTCATTTCTATTCATATTCCTTTCTCATTCATTAAGAATTGATACACTTTCATGTATATATATGCATTTAATATAAATATAGTTATTTAGAGTCACCCGAAACTTTGTTCGGGTTTAACACCCGATATAAAACACTAACCGCAGTCTATTAAACTATATATATATAGCTATCGCTTAATATATATATACATTAATTAGTGTGTTAAACTATATATATATATTAAATGCATATATATACATGAAAGTGTATCAATTCCTAATGAATGAGAAAGGAATATGAATTGAAAAGAAATGAAAGAAATGATATAAAACACCACCATTACCATCCAATATCTGCATATAACCGCATAAAAAAAATTTAAAATATCTCACCTGCGGTATTTCACAATAGAATCCATCCAAAACAATCCACAATCCCTAAAACACCCCCAAACTTATTCCGAACCTTGTCATAAGGGTTTAAAACAAGTCAAGGCATCCAAATGACAAAAAGAAAAAGATAGTGGTGAAGAAAGACATGGATAAGAAATGATACAAATGCATGCATAACAAAAAGTCTCTAAAAACTAGTGAACGCATAAAACCTCTTATGTGTAGGTGACTAAGAAAACTATGGAATAACAATCATAACAATAGAAAGAACTAGTAAACATAGGAATTAATTCAAAAAATTCCAATCAAGTCTTTCGAGCCCGAAGTCTGTTAACTAAGAATCAACAAGATGATGGAATGAAGTTTAAGGTTTTGGGTCTACTGAAAAACCTGCTACTAATGCAGTGACTTTAGTTAGGTATGTCCCAACCAAGTCTCAAAACACCTAAAATCCTATAAACATGTTAAGTCCTTAAAAAAATAATGCTCAAATTATGTTAAAAATGTAGTCCAAAGTCAAACCTACAAAACTTAGTGCTCCAACCCTCCATCACCTGTAAAAATAAAGAAACCAACTTAGAGTGTTATTAAAAATAATAATAAAAAATTATAAATAAACTAAAACTAAAATAAATGAAATAAATAAATAAAATAAAATAAAATAAAAATAGAGTTGGGCTGCCTCCCAACGAGCCGCCTTTCTTTTAAGTCTTTGGCTAGACTTAGCATGATTGGTAACGCAATGCCCTCTCCTTTAGAGATGTCACCAACGAATGGCGCATCTACGTAATTAGGCAATGAAGCATGCACGCCCTCTTTCAGATTTAGGAGCTCATCTAGAACTTCCAAAGAATCTATCGTATCAGGCTCGTCCAACACAAAGGTGTCGGAAGTGTAGAAGATCTTCAATCGCTCCCTTACTTCCACCCCCTTATAAGGTGTACCAAATGTGCATGGGAGGGTGGGTGGTTGCACCAACACCAAATGTTGATTTTCCTCGCTCCTTTTTGCGGCTTCTCCGGCTTGTCAGAATTGACATCAATGTTCATCTCATATTCTCCCTCATTTAGTGCAATGACAATCTCTGGCTCAATTTGAAAGACTTCACATTATTCGGATGTTTCTATCAAATACTGTTCCACCTGTGTATCCTCATGCACCTCAAGATTTGTCAATGTATCATTCACTCACATCCTTCTCTGAGTTAAAAGTTGGTTGTGTACTACACAACTCCGCTCTATCAATTTTTCTTTGACGACTGGCAATATATTGATCTAAGTCAGTTACCAAGTCCTTCGAGCCTGGACAACTAAAATCAAGTTTTCGAATCTCATTGCAAATTTGCCAGCATTCTGGCATACTATCCATCACTTGCATCACTATATCTTCCAAGGAGTCGCTTTGATGAAACTGTTGATTTCCTTCATGTTGAGGAACCTGTGGGTGTGACATGAATCCAGAGAAGTCAGGTTATGGCGATGCATAGTTAGAATAGTGATAATTCTCATACTATGGATGATATGGACAATTAGGTACGGAATGAGAATAGTCTCCACAAATTTCGCAAACCTCGACTTTTTGAAAATTCATGTTAAAATATTGATATCTATTATGTGGCATGCCTACCCCTTTCAAATTATAATAATGTGAGTTTTCGTATCGACCATAATTATGGGGGTAGGAGGAGTCCATCATAGGATTGACTTGCACTACACTAGAGGAGAGGAGATGTTCCATCATGAAGATTATTCGGTCAAGTTTCTGGTTAATGGAACTCGAGATATTGCCCGGATACATATTAAGAGCAAGGAACTAGATAGGCAAAAAAGTAATAATAAAATAATAAAATAAAAATAAAAATAAAAATAACAATGAACCAAAGAATGAAATATACCAATCCCTGCCAACGATGCCAAAAATTGACGCGCGCTGAACACGTCAATAAAGTAAAGTTTTCTAAACCAACTATTTTGTAGAATAGTGGCAAAGGGTCGATCCCACAGAAACTGGTTGTCTTTCTCAGGTTAAAACAACAAAAAGAGGAAAATCAAGGGTTTTAAAATAAATATTAATTTAACTAACTAATCTATCTAAATTAAATAAATAAAATAACTAAACTAATTTCTAAAACAAGTAATTAATAATTAATTAACACCTAAATAACACCTAAATCTCAAGTTACACAAACCATAATCAAGATTCAATAGCAATCATGGTCTTCAATCTTTCCCAAAATTTATGAATTTAATACTCCTAGATTAGCTATAGAAAATCGACATCCGCCAGAAATTCCTAGTTCCCCTAATTCCGATAGCCAGGACGTCCGCCACTAACTATTTCCCTAATTAATGTATAACCCTAAACAAACGCCAATCAGGTTTAACGCACTAACCGCAGTAATATAGATCTACCGGAACACTAATCCTAGATAACCGAGTCACAACCGCTACCGATTTAATCAGGATTCAATTGATGTATATTCAAACACCGAAAGGGTTTTACGGTAAACGGTTGAATGTTTATTACTTTATCATTCTAAAAGCACAATTACACGAATACTAATATTCCAAATAACAGTAGATTGTCCATTTAAAACCATGCATCGACAATATATATACTCTAGATCTAAATCATAATCAATAAAATCAACAACAATGAAATAGGAGAAATTAAATTAATTAAATAATAAAATAAAAAATCTCACATAATATGCTTTGAATCCATAATCCTGACTTGCTTCCCCTTCAACTTAGGCAAGAAATTGATTAGTCGAACATCATCTTCAAAAATCTAAACTAAACTAATAATTGATCTCTAAAAATACTAATTAATTTATTCTTCTAATAATAACTAGGTTCTTAATATATAAAAATACTCCAAATTGTACTCGGATACTAATTTTAGGGGTTATAGAGGTGACTCATGCGTCGAGGAGCATCGTAAGGGTGTTTATAGATAAAAAAATCAAACTCTGCCTCGTATGAATAGCCGATAGGTTGTAAAACAGGGTCGTGCTTACATGTCACGCTGTGATTGGCCACCGTCTGTCACATGCGCTGAGTTGTCACCACGTCATTCGCCGAAAACTGTGTGTTCTATTGTGTGTGTGGTGACTCAGCGCCACGTGGCATCGTGTGATTGGCCGAACCACGTCAATTTGATGCGCTGCACGAATTGGAGAGCGCCACATGGAAGTGCGCTGGCAGAAGAGAATCGCGCTGCTCGACCAAAATTCTGGGAGTTTGTGTGGGCACGGATCCCGAGGCATATTGACGAAGGCTATGCGAGAAGAAGGAATGGCGCTGTGTGACGTGGCCTTGTAGTGCGGACGCGACGACGCTGTGGACCAACAGACGCGTGACATATGGCACCCCACGGTGTTGCGAACCGCTGACGTGTCTTCTTTTGATTTGGTTGAAACATACTTTTAGCCGTTCGACCTACCGCGCAACGCGTATTTCGAGGCAAACTGTCGGCATCCGATCACTGCAAGTAAATACTCCATTTTGAGTATTTGTCCGGCACAAATTCCACCGCGCACTCCGTTTCACCTAAAAATGACCAAAAACTCTAATTAAATATATTTTTTGAATACTCCTTATAATTAAATATACTAAAATAGACTATTAAAAGCCTATAAATACTGACTTATCAAACTCCAAGAAACAAAACTACATTTTGTTATATATTGTTGAAGCCGAATATATTGTTTCTGACAGTTATTATACGTATTTAATATGGATGGCAAAAATGCTCAAAAACTATGGTATTGCTTTATCTTAGTTAGCAATTTACTGTGACAATGAAAATGTCATTGATATTTTGAAGAATCTAATTCAACACTCTAGGAAAAAGTATATCTATATTCGTCATCACTATATTTGGGATCTAGTTAAAAGAGGATTAATTTTTATTCACCATGTTCCTACGGAAAGACAACTAGTTGATATATTCACAAAAGGTTCTTGACACAAACACTTTTAAGAGGTTATGCCATGTTATTATCGTTTGCTCTCACCAGCATAGTTTCTTACTAGACCCTGAAGGCTATATGCATTCAAGAAAATATCTATCTATTTGTCATTTTGATGTAAGCTACTTATGTGTTCGACCAAGAAACTGCCACTTAGATTTCAGTGCTACATGTGTTGCTCCTATTAAGCTGGTTATAAGAATAACCGTTAAACTTGGTTGAGGGGTAGTAAATAATGTTCCGTTAGGCACAACAAATTAGTTTTGGGGGGTTTAAGAGAGATTTATGTTATGATTTGGGTTAATCTTTGCTAATTTTGTGATTATACCTTGTTCTCACAATTCACTTTTCCTAATTCAAATTCTTCTCTCTTAGTGAGACCTGCCTTTCCTCCCTGCCATTTTCTTATCTTTCTTGCTTTAATTTACTCTAATAATGACATAATCATCTTCTCCAACCTTGTACGATGACTCTACTGCAATGGCTGATCTTTTGACGCTTGTGACAAAATCCATCTACTATCTTGCTCTATACATTAAACTTTAGATCGATACGTTATATGATCTTCGAATTGTAGCAGAGAATACAAAGGTGAAATTAAGGTTGTTTGACGACGTCAATAATCTAGGCAAACTTGTTCTTCCAAGAAAGCCAAAACTATTGCCAAGGGTAAGAAGAAGGTTGATGACGATAACAAGGTTTCCTCTAACTCTTTATAAAGGATTCTTGATTAAGCCAAGGCTATTAGCAAAGCCTTTTAACTATAAAAATATTGTTTTCATTTAACATTACTTTGTTGTACCTGCTACCTCTACATTTGGTCACTTTTAACGCTAGAGTGTGCAAATAAATTTAAAAATATGGTGTAGATGATATACTTGTATGATCAACAAATCAATGTGTCACATTTTCATGAAACTTGCCTGGATAAGTCGTTAGTGCAGAATGGTATCTATGGTATGTTAAATAATGAAGGCTTTTACATCGACTCAATTGTCAAAGAATTCTATAGCAATATTCCTAACAATTATTAGGACGCTGCTGTGGACAAGGTATTTGTTCGCGGGTACTATATGCCATTCAGTCTTGCCTCAATAAATTGCATGCTAGGACTTTCTAAAATGCAGTCATCTACTAACAAGCTGGGTTTGATGCTTATGTTTTATGATGTTATCTTGACGCGGACTAGAGTAGCGCTCGCTTAAAGCATGGCCCTCCAACAACACTATTCGTCTTCCTGCTACCAAGCCAACTTGTAAGGCCCACATGCTGTGGAAGGTTTGGACTACAAGTGTAGTAGACACTTCTCACCAGAAAGATGTGTTTAAGGAGAAAGTGCTACTGATCTATTCTATTGCCTAGGGATAGAAGTTTAACATTGAGAAAGACATCTATGACTTCGTGGTGAGCTCAAAGAAGAAACATAACATTCTATATCTACTGCGCTTTCTAACATTGTTGTTTGTACGATACTCGGTCATTGAGTAGATTAATGACAAGTTGGAAAAGGTATGAGAAGAGGTTAGACTGAATCAGCAAATGAAGTCTAACAATATAATTGTTGGTATTGACTTCTCGCGCCTACAACAAAAGTCATCAGCTGTTCCAACAGATGCTACTAACAATGCTACAACTAATGTTCATATCCAACCCTTGAGACCAAGCCAATACGAAAGTCTCGAAGATTTCTGAAATGAATGATTACCGATGTTTCTAAGAATGAGGACAATAATCCTATAAAAGTGCAATATTCAAGAGAGAAAATTAGAAAAGGGGGAGACTAGAGGAAGTCACCTCACCTTTTGAGTTTCAAGATATAGGAGATGATCAAGGTAATTTCACTAATTTACACTTTGATCTAATTATTATTACTCTTATTACTAATTTAAGGATAAGTATAGTTGAGTCCCTAACAATGAATTATGGAACTTGGTGTTAAGTTCCTTGTGAGAATGTTACTGCACAAGTAAAGGCTATAATAACATCCAAGATTCCTCCTACTAGAGACTTGATTACTATTAACCTTTATGGGATTTTGATGTCTTCGGCTGCTCCAAATACATGACATACTGTTGAAGTTCCAGTGATCGAAGCTTTGCAACTAGAGCTAATATGCCAGTCCATCCTCCTACTTAACTCGAATATGAGGATTTTGAAGTAAGGTAAGCCATTACTATCACTTTAGCCGAACCAACAAATTTAGTTGATTATACTACTACTAAATAGGCATTGTTTCTCCTTTCGATGATGCTATGACACTAACAGAAGCTACTGAAGATGACTTTACTCTAACTCGAGATGAACCTCTATAACAACCAAGTTTCTAGTGGTGATGAGATAACACCTGCCACTATTCGATTATTTCTTGGATCATATTACCTATTTGGCAATATACAGAGAAGATATAGCTGCATACGTCCGACCTACGTATGAAGAGCTAGACATTGCTGACGCCAAGATTAACTGATTTAGGTTGCTAGCTAGAACTCGATTATATTATCTTTGACCTTTTATTGCCAAAAAAAGGGAGTGAGTATGATAAGGTCAATTTTCTTTTTGGTATTTTTTGATTGTAAGTAAATGAATTTTAAGTCTTTAAAACTACATTTTATAGTTGTACTTATTAGTTGGTGAGTTTAATCTATTTAGGGTTTTAATTTGATATGTTGTTACTTTAATCCATCAGTAACATTATGTTTTATAAAGTTCCTAAAAAATTTGGTTATCTTGCTAAGTTACTGCTCTTGACCAATCTACTCAAAAGGGGGAGATTGTTAGACCCTAGTTTACTGTGTTTGGGTCTGTCTATCCTTGTTGGCAATATATTGTCAACAAAGAGTTATGTTAATTAGATAAATGTTGTAATGTAGATGAAAGCCAGACTAAGCAAAATGTCTGAGTGTAGACACAACTCAAAGATAAAATAAAATGCAAATTCCGGTGAAGATTACAATATTAAAGTCAGAGTCAAATGAAGAATTGAATATGAGTTAAATATTAAAATAAAGCAACTGTCGGTCTTAGTCCATAACAGTGAAGAAGTTTGACATTGCAAGTAGAGAACTTCGAGATGGGTAACAACCACAAATCCGACAGAAATGTGCATAAAAGACTGAAAAACTTTATTGAAATGACATGTCAAGATTCTTGAAGGAATAGAAGACTTAGTTGTTCAACATTTGATAATTCCTATCAGATTTACAGTTGGAGATCGATGAGGTTTTTTTCGTCATGAAAAAACTTTATGAATTCAATAATAAAAAGGTAAATCATAAAATAAGATTTACAATTGTTGAACTTTATCAACTTTTTGTCGAATGTAATACTTTTTATTATTGAAAAATCATTTTATCAACATTTTCTTTTGCTAAAGTTTATGTCACATTGAATAATGATCCGCCACATATGGTATCTAATAGTCTTTGTTTAAAATAATTAAGTCCTTTGTAAAAGTATTCTAATAAAGCTCTCTATGTACATCCATGTTGTGGACAAGATGAAATTAATCTTTGAAATCAATCCCAAAATTTATTAAAATTTTCATCATCCTTCATTTTTAAGACTGTGATTTGTGTTCTATATATAATAATTTTTCTTGTAGGCATATATTGATCTAGAAAACCATCTAACATTCGAGCTCACGTGGTTATGAATGTTGAAGAAGATAAAACAATCAATCTTGTGCTTGATCTTTTAATACAAAAAAAAGCTTTAAGTTAGACTTGTTCTAACGTACCACCTTTAAGTCTCACCTTATTGACTTTGTATTGGTATTGCCTTATAAATTTTCATGGGTCTTCTTTATTTTTACCGTAAGACTTAGGTAGAGCACTGATGAATCAAGATCGTAGTTAAAATTAAGGAAATCGCTCATGATAGGTAATACACATTAGTTCATAAGGAGTGATGTTTTAACTGGTTTGCCTAAAAGTAAGTTCTCTAATGTCATTGTTATTATCAATATTATCATGTTATTATTGGCTTCCACTATGGTAGCATGGCGTTCCTTACATATTTGTTGTGTTAAATTAAAATTAAAAGTCCAACCTACCTCAGGATCAAACAGTCGTAAGGATCCAAAGGAATTAGATGACGAATTGGGTAGACCATACAACGTATAAAACTTCTTAAAATTATGTAAAAATCATCGGCAATGGCGACAAAAACTGATATGTGTCAAAGGTGTACAATAAGTTTCTCGTATATCCTTACTATTTTAAGTAGTGTTAAATCGAATCATCTTTATAAGTTTTTAGTAAAATTTATGAGGAAAAAGGTTTTAAAAGAATTTTGTTATTTATCCTCAAGTTTAATTAATTTAATTAAAACAGGAATAAAAATCACTTAATAAAACAATAAAACTATAATAATTAATTAAACTAACTTAATTAACATAATTTAAATTTGCTAAATTCAAATCAATCAATTAAATAGAGAATTAACATCTAAACAAACACCTAGAAAAATGAAACAATAATCCATTTTGCATCCAAATGTATTACTTAAACCATAGTCATAAGCATACTATAATCTCTTTACGAAGTATTCTAAATCATTAAGCTCTAATCATAACTAAGTAGATAGCCCATATCAAGTCATTAATTCTCCTTATGTCAATGGAAAAGCCCCAATATAATTCTATTGAATTAATCCTTAAAAAGCTTGAAGAAATTATCTTTAGGCATTAAAACAGCATTACATTCCATGAAAACTTCAAACTACTATGCCTAATGCCTTCGGAAAGCCACTTCAATATTAAATGTAGATCTCAATCAACCTAGGACATCTAAACGGTAAAAGATCTCCTTAAATAATCATAGTTACTACTTTAAGCTAGATATTGAATATAAATATCACAATACATATTATAAATTATGCATGCAATACAAAGCTTCATAATTAAAATCCACAAATAATTATTTGTTAAATCGGTGAATCAAAGAATACGATTGGTTTAAAGCATTAAGTACAAAACACTCTCATTGTGACTACATTACAAAATTGATCAAGTCCATGTTCGGACTTTGTTTAGATTAATAAACTACTTACTCATGTTCATAACAAGCATCACAATAAAGTAAATAAAAGACATTGGTAAATACATCTAAATAAATACTTTGAATTTTCAAATTGTTTCTAAAAGCAATGAACAATAAATATAAACTAAATAAAACCACTAAATATGAAATAATATGGTTCCAAGAGAAATGAAAAATTGATCTAGGTACTTAAAGGCAATTGATTTCAAAACCCTAGGTTTATATCTAAAGTATTCTAGGTGGTACATATCCCAAACTAATTAAAACTCTTCATAGTTTTCTAATATTCTCGAAATTGTACCTAACGATTCTTTATCAATTTCACTTATAATGTGAATCGCTAGCCAAATCATTGAAAATATTTATCTTTTGCTCAATCGATTTTTCTGGCGATTTATTCAGAAACCGTGAATTGCTGCCTAATTGCCAATACTAATTTAGGGTTGATTCTAGATTTGTTGATGATTCATTGTGCATTTCTTCCACTTAATTAAATCTTTCATTTTCTTCCTTTTTTCATTCATTTCTTTATATATTCTAATTATAACCTGATATCATCAAAGAAGAGAAAACCCAAGGTAATATAACCTTTTATTGTGAAATTCGAGAATTTTATAAACTTAATTAGGTAGCTAATTAAATACTTTTGGATTTAATTTATGATTTAGATATCCAAGGTTGGACTCACTTGTTACATATCAGAGATCATAAATTTTAATATTATTTTTGTGTGTTGTGTGCTTATTTGATGTATTATACACTATGTCGATGCGAAAAAGGATTAAGTGGAGTATATATGCGGTGTCCGTTAGTTACGGAGCGCGTTGGAGAATTTTCTCTAATTTTGATAATTTTGAAGTATTGTCTCGAGATACAAGTCGATGCGAGTTCCATGAAAGTTCAAATGTTAACCTAAGCAACTGTTTTAAATTTCACAAAAAAATATTCATAAATACATTTAAAAATTTGAATCTTAACTTTAAATTGAATAAATGAGCCGATGTGGGCCCACACCTCGATTTGCATGCAAGACTAGTTATTTGATGTGTTGATGCGATTTGCTAAATTCTCTAACTTTTGGCAACATTAGGGTATTTTTCAGAGATTTATTGGAACATAAATTGAAAAGATAATCATTCAATTAAATAAAATAATAAATAAATTTGTGGGCACCTAGTGATACACGCGATCGATGGTGACACCTATGGGATGTACAATATTGTGCAAGCCCGAGGATAGTCACGAATATATAGTTGTACACGTGTTTATATATATAATATTGTTTTTATATATAAATATATAAATCAATCCTATATTTTGAAATAAATAAAAAAATGCATTGGATGCGTCTTGAGGTATGCCTAGCTCGAGTGTCGAAGAAGTGAGTGAGTTGATCGATAAGGTTGGTTGGCATTTGTGATGCATCAAGATGCGTGCGATCACATCTCAATAAAAATCAATGATATTCAATTCTACTTTTGATGGTCTTCGAGATTCATACCGCAAAAATCTCAAGAAAAGTTTGATTTAAACTAAACGTAAGTCGATCATGGCAATGGGTTAGTTGATGGTTATTAAATCGGCCTTGAGATATGTATTACGTATGTCATGAAAAATTAAAATAAAAAAGAAAACATTGCATCTACCTTGAGATTTGTGTGGTACAAATCTCATGAAAATTTCATATTTCTCTTTTCTTTAACAAACATTTCATCTATCTAAATGAAATCAAAATCGAAGAGGAGAGAGAGAGAACTCGAGAGTTCGAATGTGAGAGATATGGAGAGACCGTGGATCCAAATGAGAGGGAATCGAGATCGAGTGAGATAGAAGGTGAGATTATTGTGGTGATTGTGTTGTACTGATATTGAAGTCGTTGGGTTGTGGATGTTGTGGATGTGGCTTTAATGGTGGGGTAGGGTGACTCAAACGAATTGCCCTGCAGTTCTTCGGAGGTACGAGATGGTAGGGGAGCTTTCTTCCATGCCTAGTGGATTTTAAAAAAAAAATTCTTCTCTGTCGAGAGAGAGAAAAATCTTTAAGGAGGTAGGGGACAACCCCCTTCCCCTTATTAAAAAAATAAAAAACAATTATACAATAAAAATAAATATATATGTATGGTTTTAAAAATAAGAATCAAGTAAATAATATCCTTCCAAATCAGGAAAATTATGAAATGTGGTGTTTTTTGTTAATTAATGGAAATTGGGAGTATTTTTGAAAAATGAGGATTTTGGGATTTTGTACAAAATTTTATTGGGGTTTTTCTTGTTGTGCGTGCTAAGGTACATGAAAATGTCCGAAATTTAGAAACTTTTTTAAAAGCTTAATCAAGGGTAATTTTCAATTATGAACCACAATTTGAAGTCAAAATTGAGATTCGAACTTTTGACGAGTTGATTTGGAGGGATTTCGGGGTTTTCGGGTTGAATAGGAGCGATATATATATATATATATATATATATATATCAAAAAATTATTTAAGTCAAGACAATATAAATTTTTATGTCGGACAATAATTTTGAGTAAAAACATGAAGTCGGGCATCAAATAATTTATTTTGAAAGGATTTGAGGTTTTATAGGACACGATTCGATTTAAATTACAAACAATTGAAAACAAATTGTTAAGTTATTGTGGAGGCTTACAAGACGTATTAATGAATTGTAGGACCGAGAATGGAGCCCTGTCTGGACTTGTTTAATGACTCAGAGTACAAGGAAGTTGCGATGTCGCGTTTTTAAGGTGAAGTAAATTCCATTATAACCTTTACATTGTATGATTATGTTTTCGTATAAATTGCACTGATCCTAGATATTGCATTTTTGTTGTACATGCATGCACGGTTTAGGAGGATAAAGTGCTACGAGTCTCCTTATAGTGTCTACATGACTGTATTATAGAGTAGAACTATTTATTGTCTACATGATTGTGTGCATAGGGTATATTAAGCTACCTAGCTGTGTATTACATGGTAGAACTTATAGTGTCCACCTGACTGTGCACAGGGTAGAGCTATGTTATGTTTGTGGGCTAGAGTCACTGATACTTTTGCATCACGTGATTATTATGAGATCATGGTGAACCAAATCAAACATTGATAGACTCGAGGAACGAGACTCGTTTAATTATTCTCCTTGCGCATAAGACTTTATTATTTTTTACTTACCAATTTCGGAGGTCTTTATTTGATTGTGGTCGGATAACAAAAACGAGATGGATTCACAGTTGTATTTTAATTCCTTAGATTATATTAATAGTTTAAATTTCTTGGATTATTATGTATTTGATTATTATAGTAAACTAGATAGTGTGAGATTTACTTACCTGATATTATCAAGTTTTTATAATTTGATAATGATAGGTACAAGTAGTTACAAGAAAAAGGGAAAGCTTTCCGAATGTATGCGACCTGCTTAATTATTTTCTCTATGTATTAAATGGTTTTTGAATATAATATATTGTATAAATGGGCTTTGGGGTTCATGTGTGATTACGATCTATTTTGGAATAACTGGAATAGTTTTTTGAAAGATTGAGATTATTTTTAGAGTTAAGGTAATAATGGTTTAATAATTTTATCTCTTAAATTAGGATAGAATGAATATATAATTTAGTAGATGCAATATATATTGTTATGAGTGGATTATGAGTTCTTGGACATTTCCACCAATGCTAAGCATGTTTTGTTGAAGATTTTTTAAGGCCATCGAAAACTTTTTATACAGCTTCGAGGTTTAACATTCACTTTAAAATTGATGGTGGTTAACAAAGTTTTTAATTGATGATAACAATATCTTAATATTATTATTTTTATTGATAGAAAGGTGAAAGTTGCTAGATTATCAATGGGTAAAGGTAATCTAGGCCGGTTAGATGCCCTAATTTGGTGGTATCTGACATTGACATCCAAAATAACCTTTAAATACACTATAAATACTATTTAATTATTGACTTATCAACTGCATAGAGATAA
Source organism: Stephania yunnanensis (assembly GCA_039657365.1). Classification (NCBI taxonomy): domain Eukaryota; kingdom Viridiplantae; phylum Streptophyta; class Magnoliopsida; order Ranunculales; family Menispermaceae; genus Stephania; species Stephania yunnanensis. The sequence continues at coordinate 41,955,556 of CM077584.1, forward strand.
TTTAACAAATTCGATAGCGTTTGACTATAACACAGTTATGATAGAAAATATACGTAGATAAGCATCATAGGTTTCTAGAGTTTTCATAGGATGATTATGTTCTATTGAAAGTCTTGCCCATAAAGTGTTATGCATGTTAAGATTGCTAGGTAAACTAGCTTCAAGGTATATTAGGTTGTTCAGAGTGAATGAAAGAGTTGGCCACATTGCTTACAGTTTAGCATTACCTCTTTAAGTAGCTAGAGTTCAAATGTCTTCCACATTTCTATACTTTGTAAAATTGAGACATAGTTCATTCCAAGGATTGATTGGAATGAATTTGATATTCTTAAAGATGTGTATGTTTGTAAGATTCCTTTGGTTAGGGTCAAATTGAAATCTCACGAAGATGAGGAGCTATTCTTGGAATGCAAATCTTATATTTGGGGAGCGGTTTACTTTTCTCTTCGTAACTATATGTAATATTATGTTTAATTTAATTTCACGGACGAAGTTACTGTAACGACTCATTACCATAAGTGGGTTATTAACGTTAACTTGAATCATAATTATACTAAGTTAGGCTAGTGGTTAAGTATGGCACACCTGGATTAGCATGTATATGGGTTTACGTGATGTTTGGTATTTGTATGACCAATTTGACAAATTTATAGGCTCTTTTGATTCAAATGGAATTAATAAAACCTATAGTTGGAAAATCAAATCAATTGAATATTGTGAATTGTTGGATCGACCTAGAGATGTAAATCGTGCTCCGACTGGTTTCATGACACGAAACATATCTCTTTAAGCTATGCACCATTGAATTTGCCTTGATATACGCGTTGTGTCGATGATGAATAGGAGAAAGTGGTGGTTAAGCAAAGGAATAAGGTTGGTTAATTTTGTTTTAAGTAAGGTAATAAGGATTGACAAAATCCTCATCAACATTGTTGCCATCTCATCTCTTCATCATCTTCATTGGTTCTCCAGCGACACCATTTTCACGTCGTCACCACTGCCATCACCATTGTCATCCTCAACGTCGCTGTCATCTTATTCGTTGATGAGCTTACTCACTTTCTTTTTCATTTTAAGTTTTTCATGGGGTTTGGATAGGTATGAAAGTGTATGCATGCATTGTGATGATGGTATCTGAGTTTAATGGTGACGGTGAAGGTTATGAGGTTCCCTAGAACCTTAGGACAGAGTTAGTGATTAGTGGTGTTACTACGCCCTATCCAAGGCACCAATAATGGTGTCGAATTCACCAACTACCTTAGATTTGTAGCGGTAAGTACGATGTCAAACCCACAGGGATTAGGATGTTTCTTTTAGATTAAACAATAATGGGGTATCTTGAAAATAAAACTTAACTATTCTAGAGATCAAATGCATAGAAAATAAATTCAATCACTTAGAAAACAAAAATCGATAACTATAAAACTCTTTAAGATAATGTGAATTGAAATTCAAAAGACCAAGTTCGTTCATCGATTTTAAAATGTTGTTTAGGTACTAGTAGATAGGCTTATAGTGACTCTCGCCACCTATTTCTCCTCATGTCAATGAAAGGAATGTGCGATACAACAACATATTTACTAGACTGTAAAAACTACCAGATATACTGTAGATTTTCAACGAACTAGTAGCATTAAACTCTTTGAGAACACCTACCATGAGTACTAACTAGTGTCAAGCCTTCCACCTATCACTTGGAGATTTCATACATCAAAACCATTTTCATATCTCATTGACACAAAGGCATAACAATGGCATACAGACAATGCCCCACTTTCCACCTAACGTGGTCCCCTTTACAGAGCAACAATAAGGTCACTGGCGATAGCTTTTACCCAAACCAGAGTGCATGTCACTTACACCACGAAAGACGAGAAAATCTTAAACTTTATAATGAAATTTAATCGAGAATACGAAAACTAGATTTGAAAAATATTAAAACTAAAAGTACAAAACATCCCAAATCCTTAAATCCATAGAACTCAATCACAATTTTCTAGAATGTGGAACTTAGCCACTCATCAACAAAGAAAACAATGCAAAAATAACTAAGAACATACTAATAAAACCTAAGAGAAGTCTTCTAACCTTTTTCAAGAGATCTATCAAAAGTGAAAGTGAAGAAATTAAAAGAGATATCTATTGTCATTATATGGTTTCTTATTTGTAGTAGAAGTATGAAAAAAGGTAATCAAATCTCAAATCTTGCAAATCCGCAAAATACAAAACTTCTAGTCTTTGAGTTTGTCTATTGTTTTATGTGTAAAACTACAAGGCATTGCAAATCGTTGAGATGGCATTTTGATACTCTATTTTTTCCTTTGATTTTGTCACGAACTATGTCCAACGCCTTGCAAGTGTCATGTGTGCATGATAAGTGATTATTTATACTTATATAAAATGTTGGTTTAGTCATGTATTTAGTATAATATCCTTAAACTGGCTTTAAATCATAATATTATTACATTTTCTAAGAATTAAGGTGTAAAGGAAGGAAATGAGGAAAAAGAGGAAGAAATGGAGTAAACAATGACAAGAATACATTTAATGTCTTGTCCGCATGTGTTGAGTTGTGGACATACAAGGCACGACATGGGAACGAAAGGTACAGTGTGGGAGGGAAGAAAAAGTGACGAAAACCAACTCTAAATGTCTGGAGCAATGGTGGTGCTATGGAACATAGGGGACGTCGTCGGAGGAATAGGTTAAAGCGTTGGGGCATCAGGGAGCAAGAACACATGCATGCAGTGTTAACGCAGTGGCTTAAAAGGAACAACACCAGGGTCATAAAGAAGAACGCTAGAAAAGCAAGAAATTAAAATTATATGTTTTATTTTGAGTTAAATTGTAAAGTAGGGGTTTGAATTGTTATTAAGGAGTATAAATAGGTATTAGAACGAGTTAAACTGACCACATACCAAGTATTAAACACCATTAGAGTAATTTAGCATAGATTTTACATAAAGTTTGAGTATTAAGGGGCTTGTGTGAAGAAAACATTGAAGACTGCACATGTGCAATTCAAGTTTGGTTTCATTGATTAAATTCAAGGTAATATTTATATTCGTCTATGATTTGCAATGATTTTCATAATAAATTGTGATATGTATATTACAATGAGGTATAAGTAGTCTATTTATCTTAGGGATCAATTGATGCTTTGGTATAAATTCTATGCTTTGAATTGGAATAAAAAATGAATATAATAAGTGCAATAGTTAGAATATTTATTAATTTTGAATGTAATGCGTAGACATCTTGATCACATGTTTATTGGTATTAGGCTTTAGGAGTTATTATCTTCAATGAAGTTTTTAATCCGGACATGAATGGTGCAGTCGTATAACAAACGACGTCGAGTGATAGTTGTCGATTAAGGAGGCGTGGATACTAAATATAGTTGGTTAAGAATGCAATGATTTGGAGCTTAAAGCAATGAGGGGCTTACATTATTCACACAGATAAGTGGAATTCTGGTTTGCATGTTAAACTCTTTTCCATCACGACAGTGGTTTGAAGTCAATTTGAAGGAAATATGTATATTCTAATTAGACATTGCAAATGAAAGTTTTAGATATAATTATGAATACAAAGAATAGTATTTAATTACTTAGGTGAAATTGTGAACTAAGATATCCTTAATATAAGAGTTCAATTAAAGTTAAATTTGATTTGTTAGATAGTTTAATTTAGTAGTAAACAAATTAAAAGTGAATTCCTTAGCAGTACTTCAAGTTAATTAGGTAATTAACAACTAGTGCAAAAACCTTTCTCTGATGACGATATCCGTGATCAAGAAAAGTTAATTGCACTATTATTACAACTGAGTTGTTATACTTCAGGCACGCATACCAAGTTTTGGTGTCATTGTCAGGGAAATGTAGCTATTAGCATTACTTAGTTAGTTTGAAAGTTGCTATGTTTTATTTTCAAGTACATTACTTTTCGGTTCACAAAAACAAAAATAACAAAAAATAGGCTAAATCTTAAAGTTTGACTTTCTGTACTTCATATTTTTATGTTTTCTTCTATGGAATATTTAGTGCGTACCTAGAATAGGATATAATGACCTAGTGTCTTACAACTCAAAGATTGAATGAAAGACCAAAGGAGAGAAAAAGATAGGAATCGAAATGGCGGAGGAGCAAACTGGAAACAAAAAATAGAGAGATGGACATAGTGCCTTACTCCAGAAGATTAGTAGACTTACAACGGAGTGATGAGGCTTCTAGCTAACACCACCAAATTCGAACAGAGACTGTCTCTGATAAACATGGTGCAAATTATTCTATTCACTGTGCTATCTAATGAAGATCTAGTTGCACATGTTAAGAACTTTTTGGATCAATGTCACATTGTGCACATCACCCGAGTTACAAAAAAGGTGATTAGGATGCAACTTTCCCTATTCTCCTTGGTTGTAGAACCCATATCCTAGTTTGAAGGTTTGAATCTAGAGAGTATGACTTCATAGGCAAAAATTAATGAAAGATTTCTTGACAAATTCTTTCCCCTGTGAAGGTTAATGAAAGGAGAATTAAGATAAATTAGTCAAACAAGAAGACACCGAGTCTCTAGGCGAGGCTTTTGAATGACTCAAAGAGATGTTGAGGAGATGTACATGACAGTGATATGTGAAATGGGCACAACACCAGAGGCTGAGGAGATGGGTTGAACCACAGCACAAGAACACCAATAGATGCTTCATTAGGTGGTTCTCCACTTCCCAAAGATAAGGATGCGACATTGGATCTCCTCAATCTTATATCTTTAAATTCTACCATCTATACTCATTCCATAGTAAGGCAACTAGTAGGCATCTATAAAACTGACTCGAAAGAAATAATCATGGCACACCTATCAAATCTTAGCAAAACTTCAAATGGGACACTAAGGACTACAAGTAGCACATCAACCAATGAATCACAAGGCATGATGGTCAAGTAGATGGACGCACAACAAGAAATGGAACAAGAAGACATCAACTTCATGAACAATTAAGTCTACATGAACAAGTTCAGGCCGAGGACTGGCTCCATAATAGTTTTGTCAAAGATACAACAATAACAACCAATATTTTTCTCATTGAAATTCTAATAATGCATTAAAGTTAACTCAAGGCTTTAAATAACGAGTCTGATAGGGGATGCTGGGGCAGAACGAATAGATGACTTATTTAAAGTCAATTGAGAAGTACTTGCAAGCCATGGAAGTGAAAGATCAAGAGCGTCGTGAGAAGCATGAGAAACTGTTGGAAGAAATAAAACAAGTCATGAAAAGGATGGCTAATGAGCAATCACATTTCAAGAAGCTTTCTCAACCTTTTACTCCTCTCATATCTAGATATTTCTCTATGATGATCAATAAATAACATGAAATTGCGTTGCCCATTCTATCGGTATTGCTCTATCCTCTCTATATCCCACTTATGTATCAGCATGGTAGCTCGGTATTGCGCCTTATCCTCCTGGTACCGTCTCTCCGTAACTACTATCCATAGCCTCTGCAGTCATGGAGTTTAATACTTTATTGGTTGTACGGGTGCCTGTGGTGGAGGAAAGGGGTAACAAAATTCAGGACCGTCCGAGTTATAAATAGAGAAATAAAGACAATGGATTCTTTTTAATTATTCGATGTTTTATACCTTTGATAACCCTTATTGTTAACACGATTACTTACATTTAGTAGTGCATAATTTGTATACTTATTAAAGTTATGAGTGGGATCAACAAATATATCATATTGGTTCACTATAGCTTTAGCTTCTTCTATTTTGGTTTGCTATCTTAAAAGGCATTCATTATAAAATGACTTAATTCATTACAGAAAACATAAGGTCTACCGTGCTCGATATATCCTTTTGTAATAATTCAACCATTGCTTTTAGCTTATCTATCTTATCCTTTGATGTTTTATATGTCTTTCTATTCATTCACTCAATTTTTTTTTAATTAATCTACTCTTGTCACTATATTGCTTAGATGGTTAAGCCATTTATTGACAGTTTCTTTTGCTAAAGTAGGTGTTGTGTTGAGCAAAAACCCTTCACAAAATGTCAAAGTATCATTATTCTAAGTGATTTAATCTTTCATAAAAATATAGCATTAAATTATTTTTCCGTAAATGCATGAATTGAACATAAAATCAATCTTTGATACCAATCCAAAAATTCATCAAAATTCTCTCCAATTTCCATCGTACCATTACTTATTTTTTTTCTATATAAACTAATTTTTCTTGCTGGAACATATTGACAAAGAAAGACTTATAGCATCTCTAACCAATTGGCAAGCTTGGCCATTTAATGTAAAAGGAAAAGCTTTTAGTTTAACATAATTTATTTCTATATCCTTATTTTAGAACGTCCTTACTTTGTGTGAAAACTCATTAATAAACACTTGAGCTTCTTCATTATCTTCACAATAGAAACATGGTAAAGAGTTTATAAATGCAAACTTCAAATCAATTTTTAGAAATTTTGTTGTAAAACTTACGCACATAGGTTCATGAATCGTGACATTCCAATCGAATTGCCTAAAAGTTACTTCTTCCTTGTCTTCAGCCATATTATATGACATTCAACAAGAACATTTCCAAAAGATTATTTTAAAGTCTCTAACAACGGTGACAAAAATTGACACGTGTTGAGTGCTGGGTTTTGGGGTTCATTTGTAGCAGAAATTCGGAACAATTTTTTAATTACCCCAACAAGATCGAAAATAAGTTCTATTAAATTAGATCTACAAAATTAAATTTTATCTTAATCCTTCACATCCTTATCTAATTATTCAATCTCCAAGAGGTTCAAGCACTCATCCACTATTATAAATTTGTACACAAACGATGATCACAATTTGGAGTGCTAGCCCCAAAAGAGAGAAAATACTTTTCTTTCTCTTCCAAAATCTAGAGAACTCAAAAATAGTGAAAATGAATTTTTTGTTCATTTTTAGGGTACCTTTATTTATATTTGTAAATAAGCTCACTTAAAAAACTTATTTGTAATACAACTATTGAATTTAAGCAATTTAAGAAAATTAGACAAATGCACCTATTCATAAGTTATCATATAACAAATCATATTGGCTTTTATGTGATGAACTTTATCATATAAATTCATTACTCTGCACCAATAGAAACTGCGTAAATCCATTCTTTGTGTGCAATCCAATATGTTCGTACGATGTTGCCAATGAACCAAAACTATTTTGGTACACAAGTCATAAGCAGTCTCTAGCAAGGCATTATGACTACCCAAAGAGCATGAATATCAAAATCGATACAACCTGATCAATAACATATATTATAGCCTTTTTTCATGCGATATCCTTTGATTAAACATTAGGCATGCGAATTCACCCGTAACGTTCAATCATACTAGTGTCAATATTTTGGTAGACTAAAAACATTCAAATGACATTGATTATATTAAATCACTTGGACTTGGCCATTTAATAGTTTAACATATCAAGGGATCTATTGATATCTCTCTATACAAGAGAGTTAAATTATATCTTGATTACACACCTTCACATATTTTTTACATGGTAACCAATCATAATCTTTATAATCGTTTGGTTAAAGACAATATTTGATTATGTCAAATTAATCCTAATATTGAAGTCTATGGTAATCTCGAGTTGAAGGACTATATGATATAGCTATCACGATTAACACCTACGACTTAATCCACATGGTGTTCTCATAACGCGTCAATCCAATACCTTGTTCCTTAATAAGTACTCATGATCTATATTCGTATCCCTATACGAATGATCATAACATGACCATCCATCAAGATTCATAGTTGTCTTTACTCATTATAGTTGATAGTATAATGGACGACTATAGAAATAAAATACCCATGGATCTTATTATAAGGTAAACATGTATTCACATATAATAAAACAACAAATGAAATCTTTTATTTTATTAACTAAATTTATAAGATAAACAATGTTTATAGATTGACGTAGGGCACGTGCCCCAATATCTCCTACTTGCACGAGAGCCAATCATTCAAGTATCTAATAAGTAATGACCTAAAATGACCATAGTGTTTCACTTAAGGAAGAGCCTTCATTAAAGGATCCGCAATATTGTCTTCTATAGAAACTCTTAAAATCTCTATATCTCCCCTCTCAATGATTTCTGGAATGAGATGAAAAAGTGTAAGTATACATCTGGATCAGTGGGGTGATCTTGGTTCCTTCGAAAATGTTATCGCCTCATTGTTGTCACAATACAAACAAATGGGATTAGCAATACTAGGAACCACGCCAAGTTTAGATATTAAGTTTTTCATCAAAATTGCCTCCTTAGCTACATAAGACATTGCAATATACTCAACTTCTATTGAAGAATCAACCACGATTTCTTACTTTGAACTTTTCTAACTCACTGCACCTCCATTAAAAGTACACACATATCCAGATTGCGATTTGAAGTCTTCTATATCAGTTTTAAAACTAGCATCTATGTAACCTTTTACGAAAAGCTCGTCTTCCAAACTTTCATAGACCAAGAACACTTCTTTAGTCCTTCTCATGTACTTAAGATTGTTTTTTTACTATTATCAGTGACTTTCACTATGATTTGACTAATATTTGCTTCTTGCGCTCAAAGCATATGATACATCAAGTCAGATGCATAACATGGCATACATGATAGATCTAATAGCTTATGTATATGGAGTCGCATTGATGCGCTTTCGCTCATCATTAGTCTTCAAACGTTAAGTCTTACTTAGACTCATATTATAAGACATTGGTAACGACCCATCTTTTAGAGTCTTGCATAATTAACCTATTTAGTACCTTTTTTACATGAGTACTCCGACTTAAACTGATCAAACTTTTAGATCTGTCCCTATACATCTTAATTCCTAGGATGTCGGCTGCATCTCCTAAGTCCATCATTAAGAAACATTTCCATAACTAAGACTTGACACTGTTAAAGGTTAGGATGTCATTTCTAATGAGTAATAATAATACATCATCAACATATAATACTAGGAAAGCAACCATGCTCCCTATGACCTTCTTGTATACGTATGGCTCATCTTCGATTTTAATGAAAGCGAATTGCTTAATTGCTTCATCAAAGCGAAAAATTCGAACTCTGAGAAACTTGCACTAATCCATAAATAGATCTTTTGAAGCTTGCATACCTTCCTAGAATTCTCAGGATGAACAAACCTTTCAGGCTATATCATATACATGTCATCAAGTAACTTTCCATTTATAAAATCTATTTTATTATCCACTAGTCGATGAGCACATGCGTTGCACGTGAGAGAGATATTAGAGAGAAGGGAAAGAGATAACCGTGAGGAGAGAGAAGGGAAAGAGATAACCGTGAGGAGAGAGAAGGTGAGGAGAGAGAAGGGAAAGAGATAACCGTGAGGAGAGAGAAGGTGTAATGAGTGGAAGAGAAAAACGTGGAAGAGAGAGAGAGGAAAAATTTTCTAAATCTCACGCATATTAATTTGGACTTATCAATTAAATTACCAATTTATCCTTAATTTTAACTATTTTATCAATTCACACAGGGTCATTGTTGGGACTTTTAGCCAAAAAGGCTTCACGGTTAACCGTTTGGGGATTGCTATTATAATAGTATAGATTTGCCATATCTCATACTCAAAATATGTAGTTATGGAAATTAGAGTTCTAATGGATTTAAGCATGGCTACAACTGAAAAAAGTCTCGTCATTATTAACACTTTAGTTTGTCTGAAACCTTTTGCTACTAGTCGTGCTTTATAAGTATTCACCTTGCCATCCATGTTAGTTTTCTTCTTAAAAACTCATTTACACGCAATGGTCTTACAATTTTCAGGTAAATTAACTAGGTTCCAAACTTAGTTATCATACAAGGATTGCATCTCTGAATTCGTTACATTGAGGCATTTATTTGCCTCAGGGCAATACATAGCCTCCTAATAAGTAGTAGGCTCATTTTGATCCATTCACTATTATCAATAAAAGGAATCTCAATATCTCAAGTTGATGTCTTACCGTATTTAGACTTATGCGAGCCTTAAGATTCGTGTAGAGATTTAACCGGTTCAAGAATTTGTTGATCTCCTACTGGCGGTTGAGTGTTTAATTGTAGTTCCTAAACTTTTCAAGACTTACTTTATTCCTATTACTGTCTTTTGAAATAAACTCTTTTTCCATTAAAACACCATTTAAGTAACAAACAATTTGTTCTCATTGGAATTACAAAAGTAATATCATCTAGTTTCTTAAGGATAACCAACAGATACACTCTTAGTAGATTTGGCTAATAATTTTTTTGAGATTTATCATTATACTTAAATCTTATAGCCCCTTATGTTAAGAAAAAAACAAACTTGGTCTTTTCCCAAACCACTTCCATGTGGTGTTTTATCAATCGTTTTAAAGGGAATAGGATTCAATGCAAATGCAATAGTTTCTAAAGCATAGCCCCAAAAGGAAATAGAAAGCTCTCCATGACTAATTGTAGATCGAACCATATCTAATAAATTTTAATTTCTCATCTAAAAAACATCATTCCATTATGGAGTTGCAGGATGAGTTAACTAAGAGAAAATCCCACAGTTTCAAAGATAATCATTAAACTTTTAGCCATAATTTCACCACCTTGATCATATCGAAGTGCTTTAATTGGTTTACTAAGTTGATTTTGTACTTCATTTTGAAATATTTGAAATATCTCAAAAGATTCACCTTTATGTTTCATGATATACATTTAACCATATATGCTAAAATCATCGGTGAAAGTAATGAAGTACAGATAATCACCTATAGCCATTGTGTTTGTAGGACTGAATACATCAATATGAATAAATCACTTACCTTTTCACTGTGTCCGATAAAGGGACTCTTCGTCATCTTACCTAGTATACAAGATACACATATTTCATATGATTTAAAATTAAATGAATCTAAAAGTCAATCGTTATGGAGTTTTGAAATGCATTTCTCATTCATGTGGCCAAAACAACAATGACAAAGATAGGTTTGACTCAAATCATTTGACCTGAATCTCTTTGCATTTACATTAAAAATATGAGTATATTTGCATCTTTTCATGTTTAGAATATATAGACCATTACACAAATCAACATTCACATAGAAAACGTCTTTCTGAGAAATGGATAATTTATTATTCGGAATAATGAAATTAAAACAAGTCCTCTAGGTAAAATTACTTATAGCATCCTGCAACCAATGCATGAACCTTTGCTCCATTTCCAACTCGTAGAATGACTTCTCCTTTCTTTAGCTTTCTACTTTTGGTGATAACTTGCACATTAATATAAATGTGAGATCCATATTTGGTATCCATTGCCCAAGAATCACAAGTAGATAATTTAAATTCAATAACGTAAATATCTAAAGTAGTAGTGACACTACTCTTTTTTTTCTTTAATTATTCAAGATAGAGCATGTAATTTATGAAACATTGCGCAGTGCATTGCCGAATGACAATTTTTTTTTGTTATTCCTTCGGGACTAGGAATGTGAAGTAGAAGCAGTCCTAGGCTTGACTTGTTCCATAGGCTCTATGATAGTCACAACAACCTTGGTAACTTTAGCATCGCCTTTTGCCTTCTTGTTCACAGCCTTTCCTTTTTAAACCATCAGTACGTTATAAATGAGTTTCTTGACATTCTGCATAATAGTTTTAAGAAACAATTGCAACTTTGAGATAGAATTCTTCATTTTATTATTCTTATATTTCATCCCAAATTGTGAATAACTATTAGACAATAACCGTAAGATCAAATGTGTAGCCAACTTTTGGCTTATTGAAAATCCAAGCCCGTCAAGATGGTCAATATACCCCTTCATTTTCAGAACATGAGGACTAACAAATGCACTCTCAACCATTTTGCAATAATAAAGGTTTTGAATATATTAAACTTTTTATTTCTAGCCTGTTGTTAAAACATTTCCTTCAACATCGTAGCCATGCTGTAAGCTTCCATGTGTTCCATGTCCTTTTGAAGTTTAAGAACCATGGATGCTAACATAATACATGAAACATTAGTTGAGTCATTGACATGCTTAGTATGTTTATCATTCATTGCTCTTAAAGTATTGGCTGGTGGTTCCTTAGGAATAGGATCGTCTAGGACATACAACTTGCGTTCATACTTAATAACAATTCTCAAGTTTCTGAACCTGTAAAGAAAGTTTGTCCCAAAAAACTTATCCTTCTCAAGATAGATTACACTGATAAGGAATTAGTGAGATTTGAATATTCCATAGATCAACAACAAAGATTACGCAATAGTTCATTTTCTTTTAGTGGAATAGTCTCCCACTAAATTAACAACCTTCTTAAAAAAACAATGTTAATTTAAGGGACTAAAATGCATGTTCCACCTAATTTAAAGATAGGTTTGGCATGAAATTTTAAATTTTCGTTTTTAAGTAGGTACATTTTTACCAATTACATCATATGTAACTTTTAGTTATTTTTATGAGATTATGACATCTTATGCCTTAACATGTTTTACGTAATCTTGTGCTTAAAGGCCAAAATCATTTTGATAGCTTTGTCAAGTTTATCCCTTTCAAACCATAGAGTATCCATTACTCAACTTGCCTTACCAAGATAACACAATAAAATTTGTGGAGGCAGACCCATATTGATTTGATCAAAACCTTGACGAACGTTTGAGAAATGATTACACTTTAAAAGAGGGGATTTTTTTGTTTCGGTGATAAAAAAATGAAACAAGATAAATATCATATATTAGAATGCATGTAAAATAACTAAATAAGGTATGAGACATTAGTAATCTTTACAATTATATTAATTTTTTTATGCTACGAATAGTTAGCGGCAGACCTGTTGTCTGGTCGGTGGGCCTAATATGCGAAAAGGGTACATGGGGCAGTGCCTCCATTTTTTCTGTGATAGCAAATTTCTACTTTGAAAAGTGAAAATCACATAAAATTTATAATTATTTTAGTCAATCCAATTAAGCAAAACTACCACATATTTTAATTTCAAAAAATATTTATTAATAGATTTTTAATTAAATTAGGCTTACCTCTAACTTAATATCTTATCATAATCTAATTAGAATTTAAGATATTTTGAATCCTTATCCAATAATAATTTGTTATATATCTCACCTACCTTATAGGATTTATAATTCTTATTCGATTACAAGTTTATCTCCTATCTAATAAGAATATACAAGTCGATAACCCTTATGAGATATATGATCAATACTAATTTCGATTCTTATGACTCCTAACTTCAATTCGAATACCAATAATTACGATGTAAAATTTATGCACATAGGTTCATAAGTCGTGACATTCCTACGAAATTGCCTAAAAGTTAGTTTTTCCTCATCTTTAGCCATATTATGTGACATTCCTACGAAATTGCCTAAAAGTTAGTTTTTCCTCATCTTTAGCCATACGCAATGAAAAATTCAAAACAGTTTTTGAAATACCCCAACAGGATCGAAAGTAAGTTCTCTTAAAATAGATCTAGAAAATTAAACCATACCTTAATCCATGATTTCCTTATTTCATTGTTCGATCTCCAAGATATTTAAACACGCATCTTCTATTGGACATCCACAAACGAACAGTGACTATAATTTGGAGTGCTTACCCTCAGAGAGACATAAAACATTTTTCTTTCTTTCCCTAAATCAAGAGAACTCAAAAAATAGTAAAAACTAATTTTTTTTTCATTTTTCGTGTCTCAACCTCTATTTATATGTGCAGATAAGCTGACTAAGAAAACCTATTTCTTATAAAATTATTATATTTAGAAAATTTAAAAAAATTACATAAATTCTCCTATTAATATGTCATCATATAACAAATTGTAAAGGCTTTTATGTCATAAATTTTATCATATAAAGTTCGTTATTCGGGATCAATTGAAATTGTACGAATGTATTCTTTTTGTGTGATCAAATAGGTTCATACGACATTGGCATTGAACAAAAATCATTTTGGTATACAAGTCATAAGAAGTCTCTAGCAAGGCATTATGACCACCCAAGTAGCATATATATCAAAATCAATACAACCAAATAAATAATATATATAAAATCCTTTTGTAGTGCGATATCCTTTGATTAAACATAAGGCATGGATAGTTACCATTAATGTTCAATCATATTAATCTTGATCTTTAGTTAGACTAAAAACATTAAAATGACATTGATCATTTCAATTTGTTGGTGGCATATCCCCTTGATCAATAAACAACATTGATTATCTTATAATTTTAGTTAATAAAATTGAGGTTTTTATTTTCGGTTTTATTATAAATAATTGCATGTTTGCCTTATAATATCATCAATGGGTATTTGTTGTGATATTATAAATGTCTCTAGTCGATCATTATACTTGGAACTATAATGAATTAAGATTGGTGGGAATCTTGATTGATGGTTATTTGATGTTCATGCGTATAGGGATACAAATTGAGATCTTGAGTATTTGTTAGGGAATATGGTATTGGAGCGACCTGCTATGAGATCACCACTTGGATTAAGTAATAGGTGTTACTCATGATAAGTATATCATTTTGTCTTTCGACGTGAGATTATCATAGACTTCAATATTAGGAGCATGGTAATTCGACATAATAAAACATTATCTTTAACTAGACGATTATAAAGATTGTAATTGGTTAACGTGTTAATTATATATGAAGGTCTGTAATCAAGACAGAATTTCTCATTCTCGTATGGAGACATAAATTAGTGGATCCCACTGATATGATAGATCGATAATGGCCAAGTCCTTGTGAATTGATATGATCAAAGTAACTTTGATACTTTCAGTTTACCTTAAAGTCGAGACCATTACAATTGAACATTAAGGGTGACTTTCCATGCCTTACATTTAATCAAAGGATATCCCACGACAAAATGATATGATATATATTATTCATTAGGTTGTACCGATTTGGGTATTCATGTTACTTGGGTAGTCATAATGCCTTACTAGAGACAACTTATGGCTTATGTACCAAAATTGATTTCGATTCACTGCCAACATCGCATGAACCTATTGGATTGCTTAGAAAGAATCTCTTAGGGGAATTTCAATTGGTCCAGAGTAATGAATTTTATAAAATAAAATTCATGACTTAAAAGCCCTTACAATTTGTTCTATGATAACTTATTAATAGGGGCTATGTGTAATTTGATTAAACTACCTTAATACAATTGTTGTATTAAAAATATAATTTTAAGTGAGAGCTTATCTACGCATATGAATAGAGGGTGAAAACCTGAATTGAATAATTTTTTTGTTTTTAGCAAATTTTGAGTTCTCTTGATTTTGGGAGAGAAAGAAAAATGTTTTCTATCTCTATCGAGGCTAGCACTTCAAATTGTCATCACCGTTCGTGTGTGCTTTTCTGGTAGAGGGCGCATACTTGAACCTCTTAAAAATTGAACAATCAAAGAAGGAAATCAAGGATTAAGGTATGGTTTAGTATTTGTACATCTAGTTTAGTAGAATCTAATTTCGATCTTGTTGATGTTTTTCAAAATAGTTTTGAATTTTCTTTTACATATGAACCCCAAAAACCCAATAGTGGTATAAGAGCCTTAGGCTTGGCTCTATTAAACATTTGCATGTTTTCTCTAAGTATATATGATGTGTATATATATGAAAAACATGATCTTAATCAATGTATATATGATGTGCATATAGGTTTTATGATAATTGTGATCAATAATTGCTTTTAAAGGATGTTGTTAATTCATATATTTGATACACTATAGAAGTCGTGCTTAGGTTAATGTGATTCTCGTGTTGGGTACATAGTTCATTTTGTTCAATAATTGTGTATGCTTTCATGATAGAAATCACGATTAGGTTAATTTGATTAATTTAATATGATTCCTGTGTTGAATGCATGATTAATATTTCTTTTCTTAATTCAAATTCTTGTATCATATGAATAAGAATCAAAATTGATTTTCATCTTATATCTCATTGTGGTTATTAGTTAGTATATTCCTATTAGATAAGAGATATACTTGTAATCAGATTAGAATTACAAATCCTATAAAATAGGTGAGATATATAACAAATTATAATGGGATAATGACTCAAAGTATCTTAAATTCTAATTTGATAAGGATTCAAAATATCTTAAATTCTAATTGGGTTAGGATAACATATTATGTTAAAGGTGGGCTCGAGTAAATTAAAAATGTTTTGAGTAATATTTTCAAAATTAAAATAAGTGGCAGCTTTGGTCAATTGGATTGAATAAAATATTGAGAAATTTTAGGCAATTTTTAATTTTTTATTTGAATTTGTTGTCTAAAACAAATAAAAATCCCTTTTCCAAATTCTAAGTGAAGTGTCATCCCTTCTCCAACATTTTTCATGGCTTAGATCATATCAATATGGGTCTGCCTCTATAGAGTGTATTGTGTTATCTTGGTGAGGCAAGTTTAGTAATGCTTACTTTATTTTTTGAAATGGTTAGACTTGATAAAATTATCCAAACGATTTGGGGCTTTACGCACTATATGAGATAAAACATGATAAGACATAAGATGTCATAATCTCATAAAAAATAATTAAAATATATATATATATATATCATTTAATTGGTAATTAGTAACAACCTAAATAACCTAATTCAAAGTGTCAAACCTTAGTTGTCTCGGAATTAGGTGAAACATTGATTACAGTCCCTTAAATTAAAATAGCATTTTTAGGAGGGTTGTTGATTTAGTGGGAGTCTATTCCTCTATACTAAAATGGGATTTTTGCATAATCTTTTTTGCATATCTATGGCCTGTTCAAATCGGACTAATCCCTTGTCACTGCGTTCCATCCATGAGAAGTTTAAGTTTTTCGGGACAAACTTTTTGACCGGTTCAGAAACTTAAGAGTCATTTTTGACCATGAATGCAAGTTATATGTCCTAGATGTTCATATTTATGAGGAACCACCAGTCAGCGCTTTAAGAGCAGTGAAGGATGCACATATTAAGCATGTCAACGACTCAACTAATGTTGCATGCATTATATTGGAAACCATGGTTGTTGAGCTTCAGAAGAACATGGAACACATGGAAGCTTACGACATGGCTACTATGCTAAAGGAAATTCTCCAACTGCGATCTAAGCAAAAAAGGGTTGAGACACTCAAAAATCTTCATTCTTTCAAAATGGATGAGTGTGCGTTAGTTAATCCTCATGTTTTGAAAATGAAGGGTTATGTTGGCCATCTTGACAGACTTAGATTTCCCCTAAACCAAGAGTTCCCTATGTATTTAATCCTAAATTCACTACCTGATAGTTATTCACATTTTGTGATGAACTATAACATGAATAATATGGAGAATTTTATCTCAGAGTTGCATTTGATGTTTAAAATTGCTGAGCAGAAAGTCAAGAAACCCATTGTTAATGTGGTGATGGCTCATTAAGTAAAAGCTATAAATAAGAAGGCCAAAAGCAAGGCTAGAGTTTCCAAAGTTGTTGTGACTGTAACAAAGCTTATGGAATAAGTCAAGCTAAGGCTGCTTCTACTTCACTGTCCAAGAAAGAAAAGGAAAAAGAAGGAAATTGTCATTTTTGTCATGCACCGGTGTATTGCTTTAGAAATTACAAGGTTTATCTTGAAGATATAAGGAAAATGAAAAGTAGTGCGACTACAGCTTCAGGTATTTATGTTATTGAAATTAATTTTTTACTAGTGATTCTTAGGTATTCGATACAAGATGATAATATCACATTTGTTAATATGTGCAGGTTCTCACTAAAAGTAGAAAGCTAAAGAAAAGAGAAGTCATCCTACGAGTTGGAAATGAAGCAAAAGTTGCGATGTTGACTATAGAAAGCTACGAGTTAATTTTACCTAGTAGACTTGTTTTAGTTATAAAAATTGTTATTGTGTACCTACCTTGAGTAGAGACATCAATGCAGTTTCATATTTGGATTGGGATTGTTTTAATTTCATTATTGCGAATAATAAATGCTTTATTTCTTGTAAACACGTTTTCTATACAAATTAAACATGAAAATGTCCATAGATACTTCTATTCTTAATGTAACTACTAAGAGATTCAAGTCAAATGATTTGAGTCAAACCTATCTTTGGTATTGTCGTTAAGCCACATAAATGGGAAAATGCATTTCTAAACTCCATAAAGATGGACTTTTAGATTCATTTGATTTTGAATCATATGAAACATATGTATCTTTTTATAAAGAAAGATGACAAAATATAGTGAAAGAGCAAGTGATTTATTAGGTCTAATACACACTGATGTATGAGATCCTATAAACATAATGGCTAGAGGTGGTTATCGATACTTCATTAATTTCACTGATGATTGTTGCAAATATGGTTATGTGTATCTTTTGAGAAATAAAGATGAATCTTTTGAGATGTTTCAAACATATCACAATGAAATGCAAAATTAACTTGGTTAAATTATTAAAGCACTTCGATCAGATCAAGGTGGTAAATATATGAGCCAAAATTTTTATGATCATCTTAGAAACAATGGGATTGTCTCACAGTAAACTCCTCCATCAACTCTACAAAGGAATTGTGTTCTAAAGAGGATAAATCGATTTTTATTGGACATGGTTTGATCTATGATGAGCCATGCAGATCTTCCTATTTCCTTTAGGGGTTATGCCTTAGAAACTGCTGCGTGTACATTGAGTTGTGTTTATTCTCAAGTGGTTGATAAAACCCCATGGAGCTGTGATGTTTTTGTATGATGAAAAATCTCAGAAAGTTATCAGTCAAATAACCCAAGTATGTATTTGTTGGTTATCCTAAGGAAACTAGAGGACATTAATTTTATAATCCTACTAAGAACAAAGTGTTCGTTGCTTGGCGTGTTGTCTTTATGGAAAAAGAGTTTATTTCGAAAGACAACAATGGGAATAAAGTAAGTCAAGAAGAAGTTCAAGAACCATAAAAAAACATTCATCCGCCAGTGTTAGAACGACAAGATCCTGAACTAGTTGAACGTCCACGAGTATCACAAGAACTGTGTAGGTCTGTTAGGGTAAGACATTAGCCTAATAGAGTTGAATTTCTTATTACTAATAATAGTTAGGTTTTGCTTATAGATCAAAATTAGCCTACTACTTATGAGAAGGCTATGTCTATCCCTGAGTAAGATAAATGGCATAATGCAATGAATTCTACTATGCAATTAATGTATGATAACCAAGTTTGGAACCCGGTTGATTTACCTGAAGGTGGTAAGACCATTGGATGTAAATGGATTTTTAAGAAGAAAACTGACATAGATGGCAATGGCATATTTATAAAGCACGACTAGTAGCAAAGGGTAATATACAAACTCAAGGTGTGGATTATGTTAAGACTTTTTATTCCTGTAGCCATGCTTAAATCCTTTAGAAATCTAATTGCCATAGCCACATATTATAATTGTGAAATATGACGATTGGATGTCAAAACAGCTTGTCTAAATGGAAAGCCAAATAAGGACGAGTATATGATAGAACATGAAGGGCTTGTTCATCCGAAGAATTCTATGAGGGTGTGCAAGCTTCAAAGATCTATTTATGGATTAAAGTAAGCTTCTCAAAATAAGAATCTTCACTTCGATGAAACGATTATGGAATTTGGATTCATTAAAATGAAGATGAGCCTTATATAGACAAGTTTTGATAATTTACTGATAATATTTTTATTGAATTTATTTGGCAAAGGATAGCTAATGGTTTTAAGAACTTTATTTAGAGGTTTATAATTGGTATCAAAGCCACGGATCATCAAGCTACTGTAAGTATTTTCATAAAATCATTTATATTTATATATTGCCTTGCCATTAGTAGAATCGTTTTCTTTGTTTGTTTTATCGTCTTTGATTTTCTTGAGTACCCTCGAGCTTTTGTTTTCTTTCATTTCTTCTAGTAACGCTTGTTTGGCTTTTCACAGCATTTTCCTAGTCGCGTTGTGAGTCTAGCAATAAATCATTAACTCAATGTTTGTTAACCTTATTGCCTACCCATGAGCAATTTAGTTAAACCTTTATCTCGAGCTTTCACTCGCAAATCTAATCCGATAAATTTAGATTTTGGATCATCTTCTGAATCTTCTAGCAAACCTCCCATTACTAAAATATCAAAACTTGATCTCAGTAATCTTCATGAAATTTCTTACTCTAATATTGATCAATCTCTTCGTAATTGGAATCATCCAAAAATTGAACCTTCTTGTGTTTATAATAAAGGATCTTTTTCTAAAAAACCAGATTATATAATCAAATTAGAAGAAGATACAATTCCTATTGATGAAGACGGTCAAGAGATTTATCTAATTTCTCGTGAAAAAATTCAAAAATATAAAGCCACCCATAAATATATCCATATTGGCCTTATTCAGGTCGCTGTTAAGCCCTTAGTTACACTAGGTCTTAATACCTCTGCGTTAGTCTCTATTCGAGATAAACGACATCAAGAACTCAATAATTCTTTATTAGGTATGATCGAAGGTAGCCTTGCTGAAGGACCAATCTATTTCAACTATTTTCCTAACTTTTCATTTAATCTACATGATGATTTATCCCATGAAGCTGCGGTTTTAGGCATTTATACTCAAGGTTTTAAAATGAAAGGCATAATTTCTAATGTTGCGATTGTTTATCACATCTATTATAAATTGATGCACTCAATTATTCCTGATATAGCTTATACAAATTTACATACAGGTACATCTACCCTTTTTCTTGCTAATTTTCGTAATGATAAAGTTGATCGTAAGCAATTAAATTGCAAAGAAATTCTTGTTCCTTATCACTGGACCATAAAAGATACTAATAAAGAAGAATGTTAAAAGAGACAAGTGTCTCGAGAAATAAATCAAATAATAGCGCATGATGATGGAAAAGTTGATATTATCTTCGCTCCGCGAACATCAACTTCTTCTTCCATCACAACTTCCTTTTATAAGCATAAAGCTACTCCTTCTCAGTCGAATGCTTCGAATGAAGCTGCCTCTTCTCCTTCCTCACCTGCAATTGGTGTTGCTTACCCTATTTATTCATCATCTCTTAAAACCGATAAAGATGATACTGTTAGTATCAATGATTTTGTTGATTATCATATTAATGTTGTTTCTCTCGTTGAAGAAGAAGCGACATCAGAATTTGTTGTAGATTATGCTTTATTAAAGCAACAGTTTTTATCTCATCCCTTTAAGCCAATATTTTGTAAATTAATATCTTTTCAAAAACAAGCAATTTTTTAGTGAAAAATATTTTGACTATGTCAAACAAAATCAACAAAATATTCCATTCTTTGAATGGCTCTCTCAATTCTGTCCTATGGTCGCTATTCAAATCAATACAATTTGGGAATGCACCACTTGTGAACGATATACTCAAACATATCCGCCTTTGGCTCCTCTAAAAATAAAAGATAACATTAAAGCTTCTTTTTTTAAAACTTCTTTTGAAGATGATGGTTTTGCATCCAAAACGGATATCTCTCATATTATTAAGCAAAATAACTATACTAGCTTATCTATCAGGTTTGGCCACCATTTCCTTTAAGGTTACAAAACCTTTAGTCTCACCTGCTACTATGACAGCTCCAACTGCTCCCATTACCCAAAAATCATTTTTTCCTTCTTCCTCTACTCATTATTGAAGAAACGACCAAGCGTCATCAAAAATATTATGGCAATGCCATTTACGATTGGAATATCGATGGATTATTAGAATATCAAATTATGAAAGTTATATTACAAATGCAAATATATGGAAAAGCTTGCTCTCATCATAAACATCCCGAAGATCAAATTGCATTAGCCATTGCTGCTGGTTTTACAGGCCAATTATATGGCTAGTGGCAGTATGTTTTTAATACTAAAAATTGCACTAACATTGTTTTTGATGTTAAACGCGATTCTCATAACAATCCTATTCTTGATCCTCAAGGGAAACCTCAGCTTATTTTTGTCTATACCTTAATGGCTAATATTATTTGGTATTTTATTGGTCAGCTTGCATCTCTTAATGAGAAAATAAGTAATCAATTACAAAATTTACGATGTCGTACTCTGAATGATTATCGATGGTACAAAGATATATTTTTTACTAAACTTTATCAATTAACTGAACATGATACAAATTTCTAGAAAGAAAGATTCATTGCTGGTTTGCCTCCTTTCTTTGCTGCTAAAGTAAAAGAATATATTAAAGATCAAAATGATGGTTCTATGAACTAGGCTGTTCTGTCATATGGTGATCTTATTCAATACGTTCAAACTTGTGGAATCTCTAAATGTAATGATATGCGCATAAAGCGTCAATTACATAAGGAAAAGAATACGTTAAAAAGAGATATTGGCAATTTCTGCTATGATTTTGGCCATGATTTAGATATCACTCCTCTAGCCAAACATCAGCGGTCAAAAGGTCATTCAAAATTTCCAAAAAATCAATATTATTCTCACCTAAAGCCTCGTTTTTCAAGAAAATCTGAAAAATTTTAAAAAATTTATGTTAAAACTCATTCGCCTGCTGCCAATCGCAAGAAAAATGTCTGTTATACATGCGAAAAGCCTGGTCATTATGCTAATAAATGTCATCTAAAAAATTATAAACAAAAAGTTTACAATATTCAGCAAAGTACTGATTCATCTTCTGATGTATGTCAATGCACAAATAACATGCTTAATACATATTCTTCTTAGACAGAAATAAATGTTTTAACTGCTCATGAAGAACTTATTCTTTCTATTGGTGAACAAATCACTGATCCTTCATCAAAATATAAAATTTTTACTGAATTAGTTTCCCATGATTCTATTCCTGAAGAATCTGATCCAATTGCTAAAAGGCAAAATAAATTTAAAATACAATTAACTATCGATCCTTTGAAATATTCTTTTCAAAGTCTTATGGAAGTTGTTGGGAAAAAAACCTCATCAAACAACTATTCAATCACTTCAATCTTAAATAAATCAGTTAAAACCAGAAATCAAAACTCTAATTGATAGAGTAACTATTCTTGAATCTTTAAATGTTGATTCGGTCTCTGACTTTGATCCTGATAATGTTTTTATTGAAGCGATTACTCGCTATACTCATCAAAGATGGTTCACTCCTATTACCTTAACTATCAAGGATTTTTCCTATAAGTGTAATGCTTTAATTGATTCAAATGCTGACCTTAATTGCATTCGTGAAGGGTTAATCCCTCTCCGATTTTGTGAACAAACCGCCGATCACATTTCTACTACAAATGGAAAAAGATCCACCATTAAGTATAAAATTTCTCTGGCTCATATCTGTCATCAATCTATTTGTATACCTACCTCCTTTATTATTGTTAAAGGGCTCCAACATGATATCTTATTAGGAACACCATTCCTTCAACATATTCGACCATTTTCAGTTTCTTCCAAAGGTATTTCTACCACTCTTCATGATAAACTAATTCTTTTTTCTTTCATTCAACCTCCTAAAGAAAAGTATTTAAATCAACTTATTCATCAAATTGATTTTAAACAAAATCATATCAACTTTCTCAGAACTAAAATTCGTTTTCTTAAAACTAATCAATTTTTACAAACTTCTGCATTTCAAAATAAGTTAACAACTTTTCAATCTACCTTACAACAAAAATTTTGTTCTGACATTCCTTCAGCATTTTAGGATTATAAACATCCAATTATTACGCTTCTTATATCCCTGAATTTCATGAATCACAGATTCCTACTAAAGCCAATCCTTCTCAAATGAATTCTCGCTTAAGAGAACTTTGTCAAAATGAAATTAAAGATTTATGTAAGAAAAAAATAATCGCTCCTTCTAAATCCCCCTGGAGTTGTATTGCCTTCTATGTTGAAAATGTTCCTGAACTTGAAAGAGGTGCTCCTCGTCTTGTTATCAATTATAAACTAGCAGCAATGGCTAATGCAATTTGATCTTCAGGATGTTTATGATGAGCACAAGCTTTTGCATATATTTGCATTTGTAATATAACTTTCATAATTTGATATTCTGATAATCCATTGATATTCCAATCGCAAATGGCATTGCCATCATATTTATGATGACGCTTGGTCGTTTCTTCAATAATGTGATCAGCTGGAGATGGGCGAGTATAAAATTGTTTCCGTAATGGATAACGATTTTGAAATGAGTTTTTATGCATAACGCGATGAATAGAGAGGTGATTTGGAGATGATTCAGAATCTGATTGTGGTAAAGAACTGGAGGAGGGAAATTGATCACGATGTGAAGAATCAGAAGAAGCAGATTCAGATAACTGGTATACATTTCGTATGATATGGAATTTAGCTTTATCTTTATTTTTCCAGGTGTAGCTGGTTGAGATGAAGAGGAGGCTGAATTTTTATTGGAGACAGTTAGCTGAGCTAATTGAGCTGTTAATTTATCAAGAAATTCATCGGAATATTTTGAAGATATTTGAGTAAAAGATGATAAAGGTGAATGAGTAGAGGAAGAAGGAAAAAATGATTTTTGGGTAAAGCAGTTGAAGCTGTCATAGCAGCAGGAGAGACTAAAGGTTTTGTAACCTTAGAGGAGACGGTGGCCGAAGTTGATAGATAAAGATTAATATAGTAATTTTGCTTAATAATATGAGAGATATCCATTTTTGATGCAAAACCATCATCTTCAAAAGAAGTTTTAAAAGGAGAAGCTTTAATGTTATCTTTGATTTTTAGAGGAGCCAAAGGCGGATGTGTTTGAGTATATAGTTCACCAGCGGTGCCTTCCCAAATTGTATTGATTTGAATAGCGACCTTAGGAAAGAAAGCCACGGATCATCAAGCTACTATAAGTATTTTCATAAAATCATTTATATTTATATATTGCCTTACCATTAGTTGAATCATTTTCTTTGTTTGTTTTATCGTCTTTGATTTTGTAGAGTACCCTCGGCTTTTGTTTTCTCTTCATTTCTTGTTGTAACGCTTGTTTGGCTTTTCACAGCACTTTCCTAGTCGCAATGTAAGTCTAGCAAAAGGAACGTAAGTCTAGCAATAAATCGTTGACTAAGTGTTTGTTAACCTTATTGCCTACCCATGAGCAATTTAGTTAAAACTTTATCTCGAGCTTTCTCTTGAAAATCCAATCCGATAAATTTAGATTCTCGATCATCTTCAGAATCATCTAGCAAACCTCCCATTACTAAAATATCAAAACTTGATCTCAGTAATATTCATGAAATTTCTTACTCTAATATTGATCAATCTCTTCGTAATTGGAATCTTCCAAAAATTGAACCTTCTTGTGTTTATAATAAAGGATCTTTTTCTAAAAAACAAGATTATATAATCAAATTAGAAGAAGATACAATTCCTATTGATGATCACACGAATAATGGGAAGTTCCAAGATACACCATAAAGCCAGAAGGAGACAAGTATCTTCAGATGTCCAGGCAAAACAAACTTGTCCGGTAAAAATGTAGAGCTCGTAGCAATTCTGGGATGTATTCCATCGAATTTAAATTCCATTTGAAAAAAATTCTTGATAAACGTAATCAATAACTGGATGCTGGATGGCTGGATTTAAGAGAGCTTGACCAAATTCGATACGGCTAGTCATAATTTTGTGTCAGAAAGATTTTGAATGTTATCATCAGAGTAAGATCTTACTGATGATGAACATTTTGATTCAACTTGCTGAAGACAATTTTGCATAATAATCCGCGTATCCTGCTTTGTTTGCGTTGTCGAAGAATCACTTGAGCAATATCATGAGTAATTGATGAGGAGGCCTCAGTAGGTTTGGGTTTATTGACAACATCTTTAAAACTGGATGAAAGAGCAAGAAATTATGCTAGCTTGATGGGTGTTGAGGGTTTTGAATTGTTAATGAATGAACAATTAAATTTACCCCACCATTTGCAAGAGATATCTTGAGAAATATATGTATAGGTGATATTGTCTGTGATAATTTGATGGTTGGCATACTGCCATTTGAGGATCCATGGAATTGAATATTTATGAAGAAATTCAAAAAGATAATTTTTCAACTTCAAACTTCTTGAGAGATTCAGGAGCTAGGAAATCTTGATTAGGTCCAATTTTTTTCAACCAATCGGACATAAACCATGTAGGTAAAAGATTCTTCATTGATTTCTTAAAGGTACCATACCATGAATGATTTGTTTTTGGATCTTGATAAAACATAACATTTGGCCAAGCGTCAATATAATCTTTATAATTAACAAACACAGCAGGTTTGTCTTTGTTGATAGTCATAGACTGATAAACAAAAGGGCAATGCGTCATAGACGATTGCAGGGAGCACCATTCAACACTAGTTAAGAACTTTTGAATTTTGAATAAGCAATTTCATCAGACTCTGGTCTTGTAAAATGCTCAATATTTACAGATTGTGTTGAAATGAGGAGACTTTCATAGAACTTAATGTTTATGTGAGGTCGGGATGGAATAAAATGAAGGCCAGGAGGCATAACTAAATTGACTTAAGCATCAAGGGATTTATCAATCAAATGGCTATCAAGCAGAAGAAGGAGAAAGCGATTTGTGAATTTATAAACAGAATGGATTTCTAGATTGGCTAAAGGAGCAAAGCGATTCTTTATAGGAGCTTTTCCTTTATTCATGATCCGTAGGCAATTGATGGAAGAAGAAGAAGTGAGAAATTCTCGTGATAAGAAATCAGGGAGAAAAATTATCAGTGTCTTTAATATAATCAATATCAAACTCAAATATACTTAATATTGCTTGCCTTCGAGCGAAAATCTATTTTGAAACCAAATTCTTCACATCTTTTAAAAGAATTTCTTTGGCAGATTTGTTATCAACACGAATCAAAAAATTTTGATTTAAAACATCAGCTTGAAATTTTTGAACATAAAGAACAATGGCTAAAACTTCCTTTTTGACAGTCGCATATTTACATTTGGCTTCATTCCAAAGTTTAGCGATATAACATACTAATTGTTCTTTACCTGCAGGGTTTTTTGAAGGAAGATACCGCCATAACCAATATCAGATGCATCTGTTTGAATGATTTTAAAATAACTTGGATTTGCTAAATGAAGGCAGGGTAGAGCTTTAATATTATGCTTGATGGTCTGGACAACTTTAGTATGGATAGGAGTCGAACTAAATTTGTTATCTTTTTTGAGTAACTTTTGTAAAGGTTTTCTATCAGCGGTAGAATTGTTTAAAAATCGAAAAGATAGTTGAGGCAACCAAGAAACCTTTGCAATTGATTTTTGTCAGTTAACTGATCTGGAAATTTATCAGCAAAATTGATGACCCTATTAACAGGAGTAATAGTTTGATTTGAAATTTTGAAACCTAAGAAAGTAACAGAGGTTTGAAATAAATGCATTTTCTTTTGAGATAGCACAAGGCCATTTTTCACGATAAGTGCCTGAAAGGTATAAAAATGTTTTCAGTGTTGATCAATAGATTTAGAAAACACTAGAATGTCATCAATGTAAACCAATATGAATTCATGATAAGGATTGAATATATCATTCATAATTTTTTGTAACTCAGAGGGAGCATTTTTTAGGCCAAAAGGCATAACATTCCATTGATAATGTCCAAATGGAGTGTTAAACGCAGTTTTATAGCGATCAGCAGGGTGAACTTGAATTTGCCAAAATCCGGATTTTAAATCAAATTTGGAGAAAACAACGGCGGATGTAGTCGCTTTTATTAAATCATATTTATTTGGCAAAGGATAACGAATGGTTTTAAGAACTTTATTTAGAGGTTTATAATTGATAACAAGGCGAGGAGCACCTCTTTCAAGTTCAGGAGCATTTTCAACATAGAAGGCAGTACAACTCCAGGGGGATTGAGAATGAGTGATTAATGTTTTCTTACATAAATCTTTAATTTCATTTTGACAAAGTTCTCTTAAGCGATAATGCATTTGAGAAGGATTAGCTTTAGTAGGAATCTGTGATTCATGAAATTCAGGGATATAAGGAAGCGTAACAATATGATGCTTACGATCCCGAAATGCAGAAGGAATGTCAGAACAACATTTTTGTTGTAAGGAAAATCGAAAAGTTGTTAACTTATTTTGAAATGCGGAAGTTTGTAAAAATTGATCAGTTTTCAGAAAATGAATTTCGGTTTTGAGAAAGTTGATATGATTTTGTTTAAAATCAATTTGATGAATAAGTTGATTTAAATACTTTTCTTTAGGAGGTTGAATAAAAGAAAAAATAAATTGTTTATCATGAAGAGTGGTAGAAATACCTTTGGAAGAAACCGAAAATGGTTGAATATGTTGAAGGAATGGTGTTCCTAATAAGATATCATGTTGGAGCCCTTTAACAATAATAAAGGAGGTAGGTATACAAATAGATTGATGACAGATATGAGCCAGAGACATTTTATACTTAATGGTTGATCTTTTTCCATTTGCAGTAGAAATGTGATTAGCGGTTCATTCACAGAACTGGAGAGGGATTAACCCTTCACGAATGCAATTAAGGTCAGCACCCGAATCAATTAAAGCATTACATTTATAGGAAAAATCCTTGATAGTTATGGTAATAGGAGTGAACCATCTTTGATGAATATAGCGAGTAGTCACTTCAATAAAAATATTATCATGATCAAAGTCAGAGACCGAATCAACATTTAAAGATTCAAGAGTAGTTACTCAATCAGTTAGCGTTTTGATTTTCGATTTTAACTGATTTATTTCAGATTGAAGTGATTGAATAGTTGTTTGATGAGGTTTTTTCCCAACAACTTCCATAAGACTTTGAAAAGAATATTTCAAAGGATCGATAGCTAATTGATGTTTAAATTTATTTTGCCTTTTAGCAATTGGATCAGATTCTTTAGGAATAGAATCGTATGAAACTAATTCAGTAAAATATTTATATTATAATAAAGGATCAGTGATTTGTTCACCAATAGAAGAATAAGTTCTTCACGGGCAGTTAAAACATTTAGTTATGTCTCAAAAGAAGATGTATTAAGCATGTTACTTGTGCATCGACATACATCAAAAGATGAATCAGTACTTTGTTGAATATTGTGAACTTTTTATTTATAATTTCTTAGATGACATTTATTAGCATAATGACCAGGCTTTCCGCATGTATAACAGACATTTTTCTTGCGATCGGCAGCAGGCGAATGAGTTTTAGGAGAAATTTTTTAAATTTTTTTAGATTTTCTTGAAAAACGAGGCTTTGGGTGAGAATAATATTGATTTTTTGGAAATTTTGAATGACCTTTTGACCGCTGATGTTTGGCTAGAGGAGTGATATCTAAATCTTGGCCAAAATCATAGCAGAAATTGCCAAGATCTCTTTTTAACGTATTTTTTTCCTTATGTAATTGACGGTTTATGCGCATAACATTACATATAGAGATTCCACAAGTTTGAACGTATTGAATAAGATCACCATATGATAGAGCATCCCAGTTCATAGAACCATCATTTTGATCTTTAATATATTCTTTTACTTTAGCAGCAAAGAAAGGAGGCAAACCAGCAATGAATCTTTCTTTCCAAAAATTTGTATCATGTTCAGTTAATTGATAAAGTTTAGTAAAAAATGTATCTTTGTACCATCGATAATCATTCAGAATACAACACCGCAAATTTTGTAGTTGATCACTTATTTTCTCATTAAGAGATGTAAGCTGACCAATAAAATACCAAATAATATTAGCCATTAAGGTATCAACACCAATAGGCTTAGGTTTCCCTTGAGGATCAAGAATAGGATTATTATGAGAATTGCGTTTAACAGCAGAAACAATGTTAGTGTGATTTTCAGTATTAAAAACATACTGCCACAAGCCATATAATAGGACTTTAAAACCAGCAGCAATGGCTAATGCAATTTGATCATCGGGATGTTTATGATGAGCGCAAGCTTTTGCATATTATTTGCATTTGTAAAATAACTTTCATAATTTGATATTCTGATAATCCATCGATATTCCAATCGTAAATGGCATTGCCATCAAATTTTTGATGACGCTTGGTCGTTTCTTCAATAATGAGATAAGCTGGAGATGGGCAAGTATAAAATTTTATTTCGTAATGGATAACGATTTTGAAATGAGTTTTTATGCATAACGCGATGAATAGAGAGGTGATCTGAAGATGATTCATAATCTGATTGTGGTAAAGATTTGGAGGAGGGAAATTGATCATGATGTGAAGAATCAAAAGAACCAGATTCAGATAACTGATCTACATTTCCTATGACAGGGAATTTAGCTTTATTTTTATCTTTTCCAAGTGTAGCTGGTTGAGAGGAAGAGGAGGCTAAATTTTTATTGGAGACAGTTAGCTGAGCTTATTGAGCTGTTAATTTATCAATAATTTCATCAGAATATTTTGAGGATCTTTGAGTAAAAGATGATAAAGGTGAATGAGTAGAGGAATAAGGAAAAAATGATTTTTGGGTAATGGGAGTAGTTGGAGCTGTCATAGCAGCAGGAGAGTTTAAAGGTTTTGTAACCTTAGAGGATACGGTGGCCAAAGTTGAGAGATAAAGATTAGCATAGTTATTTTGCTCAATAATATGAGAGATATCCTTTTTTAGATGCAAAACCATCATCTTCAAAAGAAGTTTTAAAAGGAGAAGCTTTAATGTTATCTTTGATTTTTAGAGGAGCCAAAGGCGGATGTGTTTGAGTATATCGTTCACAGTGGTGCCTTCCTAAATTTTATTGATTTGAATAGCGACCTTAGGACAAAATTGAGAGAGCCATTCAAAGAATGCAATATTTAGTTGATTTTGCTTGACATAGTCAAAATAGTTTTCACGAAAAATTGCTTGTTTTTGAAAAGATATTAATTTACAAAATTTAGGCTTAAAGGGACGAGGTAAAAACTGTTGCTTTAATAAAGCATAATCCAGAACAAATTATGATGTCGCTTCTTCTTCAACGAGAGAAACTACATTACTATGATAATCAACAAAATCATTGATACTAAAAGTATCATCTTTATCGCTTTTAAGAGATGATGAATAAATTGGGTACGCAACACCATTTGCGGTTGAGGAAGGAGAAGGGGCAGCTTCATTCGAAGCATTCGACTGAGTAGGAGTAGCTTCATGCTTATAAAAGGAAGTTGTGATGGAAGAAGAAGTTGATGTTCGAGGAGCGAAGATAATATCAACTTTTCCATCATCATGCGTTATTATTTGATTTATATCTTGAGACACTCGTCTCTTTTGACATTCTTCTTTAATAGTATCTTTTATGGTCCAGTGATGAGGAACAAGAATTTCTATCCAATTTAATTGCTTACGATCAACTTTATTATTACAAAAATTAGTAAGAAAAAGGGTAGCTGTACCTGTATGTAAATTCTTATAATGCTATGTCAAGTACAATGGAGTGCATTAATTTATAATAGTTGTTTGATGAGGTTTTTTCCCAGCAACTTCTCTAAGACATTGAAAAGAATATTTCAAAGGATCGATAGTTAATTGCTGTTTAAAATTATTTTGCCTTTTAGCAATTGGATAAGATTCTTGGGGAATAGAATCATGGGAAACTAAATTAGTAAAATATTTATATTTTAATGAAGGATCAGTGATTTGTTCACCAATAGAAAGAATAAGTTCTTCATGAGTAGTTAAAACATTTATTTTTGTCTCAGAAGAAGATGTATTAAGCATGTTATTTGTGCATTGACATACATCAGAAGATGAATTAGTAATTTGCTGAATATTGTGAACTTTTCGTTTATAATTTTTTAGATGACATTTATTAGCATAATGACAAGGCTTTCCGCATGTATAACATACATTTTTCTTGCGATTCGCAGAAGGCGAATGAGGTTCAGGAGAAATTTTTGAAATTTTTTTAAATTTTCTTGAAAAACGAGGCGTTGGGTGAGAATAATATTGATTTTTTTTTGGAAATTTTGAATGACATTTTGGCGGCTAATGTTTGGCTAGAGGAGTGATATCTAAATCATGGCCAAAATCATAGCAGAAATTGCCAAGATCTCTTTTTAACGTATTCTTTTCCTTATGTAATTGACGCTTTATGCACATATCAATAAATATAGAGATTCCACAAGTTTGAACGTATTGAATAAGATCACCATGTGACAGAACAGCCCAGTTCATAGAACCATCATTTCGATCTTTAATGTAATCTTTTACTTTAGCGGCAAGGAAAGGAGGCAAACCAGCAATATATCTTTATTTCCAAAAATTTGTATCATGTTCAGTTAATTGATAAAGTTTAGTAAAAAATGTATCTTTGTACCATCGATAATCATTCAGAGTACGACACCGCAAATTTTGTAATTGATCACTTATTTTCTCATTAAGAGATGCAAGTTGACCAACAAAATACAAAATAATATTAGCCATTAAGGTATCAACACTTATAGGCTGAGGTTTTGCTTGAGCATCAAGAATATGATAGTTATGAGAATTGCGTTTAACAGCAGAAACAATGTTAGTGCGATTTTCATTATTAAAAACATACTGCCACAAGCCATATAATTGGCCTGTAAAACCAGCAGCAATGGCTAATGCAATTTGATCTTCGGGATGTTTAGGATGAACACAAGCTTTTGCATATATTTGCTTTTGTAATATAACTTTCATAATTTGATATTCTGATAATCCATCGATATTCCAATCGTAAATGACATTGCCATCATATTTTTGATGACGCTTGGTCGTTTCTTCAATAATGAGATCAGATGGAGATGGGCGAGTGTAAAATGGTTTCCGTAATGGATAACGATTTTGAAATGAGTTTTTATACATAACGCGATGAATAGAGAGGTGATCTGAAGATGATTCAGAATCTGATTGTGGTAAAGAATTGGAGGAGGGAAATTGATCATGATGTGAAGAATCAGAAGTAGCAGATTTAGATAACTGATCTACATTTCCTATGACAGGGAATTTAGCTTTATCTTTATCTTTTACAGGTGTAGCTGGGTTGAGAAGAAGAGGAGGCTGGATTTTTATTCGGAGAGAGTTAACTGAGCTAATTAAGCTGTCATTTTATCAATAAATTCATCATAATATTTTGAGGGTCTTTGAGTAAAAGATGATATAGGTGAATGAGTAGAGGAAAGAAGAAAAAAATGAATTTTGGGTAATGGGAGCAGTTGTAGCTGTCATAGCTGCAGGAGAGACTAAATGTTCTGTAACCTTAGAGGAGACTGTGGCCAAAGTTGATAAATAAAGATTAGTATAGTTATTTTGCTCAATAATATGAGAGATATCCTTTTTGGATGCAAAACCATCATCTTCAAAATAAGTTTTAAAAGGAGAAGCTTTAATGTTATCTTTGATTTTTAAAGGAGCCAAAGGCGGATGTGTTTGAGTATATCATTCACCAGTGGTGCCTTCCCTAATTGTATTGATTTGAATACCGACCTGTTGACAGAATTGAGAAAGCCATTCAAAGAATTGAATATTTTGTTGATTTTGTTTGACATAGTCAAAATATTTTTTCACGAAAAATTGCTTATTTTTGAAAAGATATTAATTTACAAAATATTGGATTAAAGGGATGAGATAAAAACTGTTGCTTTAATAAAGCATAATCCACAACAAATTCTGATGTCGCTTCTTCTTCATCGAGAGAAACAACATTAATATGATAATCGGCAAAATCATTGATACTAACAGTATTATCTTTATCAGTTTTAAGAGATGATGAATAAATAGGGTAAGCAACACCAATTGCAGGTGAAGAAGGAGAAGGGGTAGCTTCATTCGAAGCATTCGACTGAGAAGGAGTAGCTTCATGCTTATAAAGGGAAGTTGTGATGGAAGAAGAACTTGATGTTCTGAGCGAAGATAATATCAACTTTTCGATCATCATGTGTTATTATTTGATTTATTTCTTGAGACACTTGTCTCTTTTGACATTCCTATTTATTAGTATCTTTTATGGTCTAGTGATGAAGAACATGAATTTCTTTCCAATTTAATTGCATACGATCAACTTTATTATTACGAAAATTAGTAAGAAAAATTGTAGATGTACCTGTATGTAAATTCGTATAAGCTATGTCAGGAATAATGGAGTGCATTAATTTATAATAGATGCGATAAACAATCGCAACATTAGAAATTATGCCTTTCATTTTAAAACCTTGAGTATAAATGCCTAAAACGGTGGCTTCATGAGATAGATCATCAAGTAGATTAAATAAAAAGTTAGGAAAACAGTTGAAATAGCTTGGTCCTTCAGCAAGGCTACCTTAGATCCTACCTCATAAAGAATCATTGAATTCTTGATTTCGTTTATCTCGAAAAGAGACTAACGAAGAAGTATTAAGACCTAGTGTAACTAAGGCTTAACAGCGACCTGAATAAGGCCAATATATATCAAAATCATTGCCTTTTGTTTATTTCAGATTGAAGTGATTGAATAGTTGTTTGATGAGGTTTCTTCCCAACAACTTCCATAAGACTTTGAAAAGAATATTTCAAATGATCGATAATTAATTGTTGTTTAAATTTATTTTGCCTTTTAGCAATTGGATCAGATTCTTCAGGAATAGAATCGTGGGAAACTAATTCAGTAAAATATTTATATTTTAGTGAAGGATCAGTGATTTGTTCACCAATAGAAAGAATAAGTTATTAATGAGCAGTTAAAACATTTATTTCTGTCTCAGAAGAAGATGTATTCAGCATGTTATTTGTGCATTGACATACATCAGAAGATGAATCGGTACTTCGCAGAATATTGTGAACTTTTTGTTTATAATTTTTTAGATGACACCAATTAGCATAATGACCAGGCTTTCTGCATGTATAACATACATTTTTCTTGCGATTGGCAGGAGGAGAATGAGTTTTAGGAGATATTTTTGAAAATCTTTTAGATTTTCTTGAAAAACGAGGCTTTGGGTGAGAATAATATTGATTTTTTGGAAATTTTGAATGACCTTTTGACCGCCGATGTTTGGCTAGAGGAGTTATATCTAAATCATGGCCAAAATCAAAGCAAAAATTGCCAAGATCTCTTTTTAACCTATTATTTTCCTTATGTAATTGACGTTTTATGCGCATATCATTACATATAGAGATTACACAAGTTTGAACGTATGGAATAAGATCACCATGTGACAGAGAAGCCCAGTTCATAGAACCATCATTTTGATCTTTAATATAATCTTTTACTTTAGCACCAAATAAAGGAGGCAAACCAGCAATGAATCTTTATTTCCAAAAATTTGTATCATGTTCAGTTAATTGATAAAGTTTAGTAAAAAATATATTTTTGTACCATCGATAATCATTCAGAGTACGACACCGCAAATTTTGTAATTGATCACTTATTTTCTCATTAAGAGATGCAAGCTGAAAAAAATGCAAAATAATATTAGCCATTAAGGTATCAACACTTATAGGCTGATGTTTCGCTTGAGCATCAAGAATAAGATTATTATTAGAATCGCGTTTAATGGCAGAAACAATGTTAGTGCGATTTTCAGTATTAAATCCATACAGCCACCAGCCATATAATCGGCTTGTAAAACCAGTAGTAATGGCTAATGCAATTTGATCTTCGGGATGTTTATGATGAGCGCAAGCTTTTGCATATATTTGCATTTATAATATAACTTTCATAATTTGATATTCTGATAATCCATCGATATTCCAATCGTAAATGACATTGCCATCATATTTTTGATGACGCTTGGTCATTTCTTCAATAATGAGATCAGATGGCGATGGGCGAGTATAAAATTGTTTCCGTAATGGATTACGATTTTGAAATGAGTTTTTATGCATAACGCGATGAATAGAGAGGTGATCTGAAGATGATTCAGAATTTGATTGTGGTAAAGAATTGGAGGAGGGAAATGGATCATGATGTGAAGAATCAGAAGAAGCAGATTCAGATAACTTATCTACATTTCCTATGACAGGGAATTTAGCTTTATCTTTATCTTTTCCAGTGTAGATGGGTGGAGAAGATGAGGAGGCTGAATTTTTATTGGAGACAGTTAACTGAGCTAATTGAGCTGTTATTTTATCAATAAATTCATCATAATATCTTGAGGATCTTTGAGTAAAAGATGATAAAGGTGAATGAGTAGAGGAAGAAGACAAAAATGATTTTTGGGTAATGGGAGCAGATGAGTCTGTCATAGCAGCAGGAGAGACTAAATGTTTTGTAACCTTAGAGGAGACTGTGGCCAAAGTTGATAAATAAAGATTAGTATAGTTATTTTGCTCAATAATATGAGAGATATCCTTTTTGGATGCAAAACCATCATCTTCAAAATAAGTTTTAAAAGGAGAAGCTTTAATGTTATCTTTGATTTTTAGAGGAGCCAAAGGCGGATGTGTTTGAGTATATCGTTCACCAGTGGTGCCTTTCCAAATTGTATTGATTTGAATAGCGACCTTTTGACACAATTGAGAAAGCCATTCAAAGAATGGAATATTTTGTTGATTTTGTTTGACATAGTCAAAATATTTTTCACGAGAAATTGCTTGTTTTTGAAAAGATATTAATTTACAAAATATTGGATTAAAGGGATGAGATAAAAATTGTTGCTTTAGTAAAGCATAATCCACAGCAAATTCTGATGTCGCTTCTTCTTCAACGAGAGAAACAACATTATTATGATGATCAGCAAAATCATTGATACTAACAGTATCATCTTTATCAGTTTTAAGAGATTATAAATAAATAGGGTAAGCAACACCAACAGCAGGTGAGGAAGGAGAAGGGGTAGCTTCAATCGAAGCATTCGACTGAGAAGGAGTAGCTTCATGCTTATAAAGGTAAGTTGTGATGGAAGAAGAACTTGATGTTTGCGGAGCGAAGATAATATCAACTTTTCCATCTTCATGCGTTATTATTTGATTTATTTCTTGAGACACTTGTCTCTTTTGACATTCTTCTTTATTAGTATCTTTTATGGTCCAGTGATGAGGAACATGAATTTCTTTCCAATTTAATTGCTTACGATCAACTTTATTATTACGAAAATTAGTAAGAAAAAAGGTAGATGTACCTGTATGTAAATTCGTATAAGCTATGTCAGGAACAATGGAGTGCATTAATTTATAATAGATGCAATAAACAATCGCAACATTAGAAATTATGCCTTTATTTTAAAACCTTGAGTATAAATGCCTCAAACAACATCTTCATGGGATTGATCATCATGTAGATTAAATGAAAAGTTAGGAAAATAGTTGAAATAGATTGGTCCTTCTGCAAGGCTACCTTCGATCATACCTAATAAAGAATCATTGAATTCTTGATGTCGTTCTCGAACAGAGACTAACGCAGAGGTATTAAGACCTAGTGTAACTATGGGCTTAACAGAGACCGAATTAGGAAAATATATATCAAAATCATTGCCCTTTTGTTTGTTTTAGATTGAAGTGATTTAATAGTTGTTTGATGAGGTTTTTTTCCCAACAACTTCCATAAGACTTTGAAAAGAATATTTCAAAGGATTGATAGTTAATTGTTGTTTAAATTTATTTTGCCTTTTAGCAATTGGATCAGATTCTTCGGGAATAGAATCGTGGGAAACTAATTCAGTAAAATATTTATATTTTAATGAAGGATCAGTGATTTGTTCACCAATAGAAAGAATAAGTTATTAATGAGCATTTAAAACATTTATTTTTGTCTCAAAAGAAGATGTATTAAGCATGTTATTTGTGCATTGACATACATCAAAAGATGAATCAGTACTTTGCTGAATATTCTGAACTTTATATTTATAATTTTTTAGATGACATTTATTAGCATAATGACCAGGCTTTCCGCATTATAACAGACATTTTTCTTGCGATTAGCAGCAGGCGAATGAGTTTAGGAGAAATTTTTGAAATTTTTTTAGATTTTCTTGAAAAACGAGGCTTTGTGTGAGAATAATATTGATTTTATGGAAATTTTGAATGACCTTTTAACCGCTGATGTTTGGCGAGAGGAGTGATATCTAAAACATGGCCAAAATCATTGCAAAAATTGCCAAGATCTTTTTTTAACGTATTCTTTTCCTTATGTAATTGATGCTTTATGCGCATATCATTTCATATAGAGATTCCACAAGTATGAACGTATTGAATAAGATCACCATATGATAGAGCAGCCCAGTTCATAGAACCATCATTTTGATCTTTAATGTATTCTTTTACTTTAGCTGCAAAGAAAAGAGGCAAACCAGCAAAGAATCTTTCTTTCCAAAAATTTGTATCATGTTCAGTTAATTGATAAAGTTTAGTAAAAAAATGTATCTTTGTACCATCGATAATCATTCAGAGTACGACACCGCAAATTTTTTAATTGATCCCTTATTTTCTCATTAAGAGATGCAAGCTAACCAACAAATTACCAAATAATATTAGACATTAAGGTATCAACACCAATAGGCTGAGGTTTCCCCTGAGGATCAAGAATAGGATTATTATGAGAATCGCGTTTAACTACAGAAACAATGTTAGTGCGATTTTTAGTATTAAAAACATACTGCCACAAGCCATATAATTGGCCTGTAAAACCTGCAGCTATTGCTAATTCAATTCGATTTTTGGGATGTTTATAATGAGTGCAAGCTTTTGTTATTATCATTTGTAATATAACATTCATAATTTGATATTCTGATAATCCACCTATATTCCAATCGTAAATGGCATTGCCATCATATTTTTGATGACGCTTGGTCGTTTCTTCAATAATGAGATCAGTTGGATATGGGCGGGTACAAAACTATTTCCGCAATGGATAACAATTTTGAAATGAGTTTTTATGCACAACGCGATGAATAGAGAGGTGATCTTAAGATGATTCAGAATCTGATTGTGGTAAAGAATTGGAGGAGGGAAATTGATCATAATGTAAAGAATCAGAAGAAGCAGATTCATATAACCGATCTACACTTCCTATGATAGGGAATTTAGCTTTATCTTTATCTTATCCAAGTGTAGCTGGTTGAGAAGGAGGGGAGGCTGAATTTTTATTGGAGATAGTTAGCAGAGCTAATTGAGCTGTTAATTTATCAATAAATTCATCATAATATTTTAAGGATCTTTGAGTAAAAGATGATAAAGGTAAATGAGTAGAGGAAGAAGGAAAAAATGATTTTGGGGTAATGGGAGAAGTTGGAGCAGGTCGTAGCAGCAGGAGAAACTAAAGGTTTTGTAACCTTAGAGGAGACGGTGGCCAAAGTTGATATATAAAGATTAGTATAGTTATTGTGCTCAATAATATTAGAGATATCCTTTTTGGATGCAAAACCATCATCTTCAAAAGTAGTTTTAAAAGGAGAAGCTTTAATGTTATCTTTGATTTTTGGAGGAGCCAAAGGCGGATGTGTTTGAGTATATCGTTCACGATTGGCGCCATCCCAAATTGTATTGATTTGAATGGCGACCTTAGGACATAATTGAGAGACCCATTCAAAGAATGGAATATTTTTTTTGATTCTGTTTGACATAGTCAAAATATTTTTCACGAAAAATTGCTTGTTTTTGAAAAGATATTAATTTACAAAATATTGGCTTAAAGGGATTAGAAAAAAACCGTTGCTTAGTAAAGCATAATCCACAACAATTTCTGATGTTGCTTCTTCTTCAACGAGAGAAACAACATTAATATGATAATCTGCAAAATCATTGATAGTAACAGTATCATCTTTATCTATTTTAAGAGATGATGAATAAATAGGGTAAGCAACACCAACTGCAGGTGAGGAAGGAGAAGGGGCAGCTTCATTCGAAGCATTAGACTGAAAAGGAGTAGCTTCATGCTTATAAAGGGAAGTTGTGATGGAAGAAGAACTTGATGTTCGAGGAGCGAAGATAATATCAACTTTTCGATCTTCATGCGTTATTTTTTGATTTATTTTTTGAGACACTTGTCTCTTTTGACATACTTCTTTATTAGTATCTTTTATGGTCCAGTGATGAGGAACAAGAATTTCTATCCAATTTAATTGCTTACGATCAACTTTATTATTACGAAAATTAGTAAGAAAAAAGGTAGATGTACCTGAATGTAAATTCGTATAAGCTATGTCAGGAACAATGGAGTGCATTAATTTATAATAGATGCAATAAACAATCGCAACATTAGAAATTATGCCTTTTATTTAAAAACCTTGAGTATATATGCCTAAAACAACAGCTTCATGGGATTGATCATCTTGTAGATTAAATGAAAAGTTAGGAAAATAGTTGAAATAGATTGGTCCTTCTGCAAGGCTACCTTCGATCATACCTAATAAAGAATCATTGAATTCTTGATGTCGTTCTCGAACAGAGACTAACGCAGAGGTATTAAGACCTAGTGTAACTATGGGCTTAACAGAGACCCGAATTAGGAAAATATATATCAAAATCATTGCCCTTTTGTTTGTTTTAGATTGAAGTGATTTAATAGTTGTTTGATGAGGTTTTTTTCCCAACAACTTCCATAAGACTTAGAAAATAATATTTCGAAGGATTGATAGTTAATTGTTGTTTAAATTTATTTTGCCTTTTAGCAATTGGATCAGAATCTTTCGGAATAGAATCGTGCGAAACTAATTCAGTAAAATATTTATATTTTAATGAAGGATCAGTGATTTGTTCACAAATAGAAAGAATAAGTTATTAATGAGCATTTAAAACATTTATTTTTGTCTCAAAAGAAGATGTATTAAGCATGTTATTTGTGCATTGACATACATCAGAAGATGAATGAGTACTTTGCTGAATATTCTGAACTTTATGTTTATAATTTTTTAGATGACATTTCTTAGCATAATGACCAGGCTTTCCGCTTGTATAACAGACATTTTTCTTGCGATTGGCAGTTGGCGAATGAGTTTAGGACAAATTTTTGAAAATGTTTTGGATTTTCTTGAAAAACGAGGCTTTGTGTGAGAATAATATTGATTTTATGGAAATTTTGAATGACCTTTTGACCGCTGATGTTTGGCTAGAGGAGTGATATCTAAATCATGGCCAAAATCATAGCAAAAATTGCCAAGATCTTTTTTTAACTTATTCTTTTCCTTATGTAATTGATGCTTTATGCGCATATCATTTCATATAGAGATTCCACAAGTTTGAACGTATTGAATAAGATCACCATATGATAGAGCAGCCCAGTTCATAGAACCATCGTTTTGATCTTTAATGTATTCTTTTACTTTAGCAGCAAAGAAAAGAGGCAAACCAGCAAAGAATCTTTCTTTCCAAAAATTTGTATCATGTTCAGTTAATTGATAAAGTTTAGTAAAAAATGTATCTTTGTACCATCGATAATCATTCAGAGTACGACACCGCAAATTTTTTAATTGATCCCTCATTTTCTCATTAAGAGATGCAAGCTAACCAACAAATTACCAAATAATATTAGCCATTAAGGTATCAACACCAATAGGCTGAGGTTTCCCCTGAGGATCAAGAATAGGATTATTATGAGAATCGCATTTAACTAAATAAACAATGTTAGTGTGATTTTTAGCATTAAAAACATACTGCCACAAGCCATATAATTGGCCTGTAAAACCTGCAGCTATGGCTAATGCAATTTGATTTTTGGAATGTTTATAATGAGCGCAAGCTTTTGCTATTATCATTTGTAATATAACATTCATAATTTGATATTCTGATAATCCATCGATATTCCAATCGTAAATGGCATTGTCATCGTATTTTTGATGAGCTTGGTCGTTTCTTCAATAATGAGATCAGTTGGAGATGGGCGGGTACAAAACTATTTCCGCAATGGATAACGATTTTGAAATGAGTTTTTGTGCACAACGTGATGAATAGAGAGGTGATCTGAAGATGATTGAGAATCTGATTGCGATAAGTAACTGGAGGAGGGAAATTGATCATGATGTAAAGAATCAGAAGAAGCAGATTCATATAACTTATCCACATTTCCTATGACAGGGAATTTAGCTTTATCTTTATCTTTTCCAGGTGTAGCTGGTTGAGTAGAAGAGGAGGTTGAATTTTTGTTAGAGACAGTTAGATGAGCCAAATGAGCAGTTAATTTATCAATAAATTCATCAGAATATTTTTAGGATCTTTGAGTAAAAGATGATAATGGTGAATGAGTAGAGGAAGAAGGAAAAAATGATTTTTGGGTAATGGGAGCAGTTGGAGCTGTCATGGCAGCAGGAGAGACTAAAGGTTTTGTAACCTTAGAGGAGACGGTGGCCAAAGTTGATATATAAAGATTAGTATAGTTATTGTGCTCAATAATATTAGAGATATCCTTTTTTGATGCAAAACCATCATCTTCAAAAGTAGTTTTAAAAGGAGAAGCTTTAATGTTATCTTTGATTTTTGGAGGAGCCAAAGGCGGATGTGTTTGAGTATATCGTTCACCAGTGGCGCCATCCCAAATTGTATTGATTTGAATGGCGACCTTAGGACATAATTGAGAGACCTATTCAAAGAATGGAATATTTTTTTTGATTTTGTTTGACATAGTCAAAATATTTTTCACGAAAAATTGCTTGTTTTTGAAAAGATATGAATTTACAAAATATTGGCTTAAAGGGATTAGATAAAAACCGTTGCTTAATAAAGCATAATCCACAACAATTTCTGATGTTGCTTCTTCTTCAACGAGAGAAACAACATTAATATGATAATCTGCAAAATCATTGATAGTAACAGTATCATCTTTATCTATTTTAAGAGATGATGAATAAATAGGGTAAGCAACACCAACTGCAGGTGAGGAAGGAGAAGGGGCAGCTTCATTCGAAGCATTCGATTGAGAAGGAGTAGCTTCATGCTTATAAAGGGAAGTTGTGATGGAAGAAGAACTTGATGTTCACGGAGCGAAGATAATATCAGCTTTTCGATCATCATGCGTTATTATTTGAATTATTTTTTGAGACACTTGTCTCTTTTGACATACTTCTTTATTAGTATTTTTTATGGTCTAGTGATGAGGAACAGGAATTTCTTTCCAATTTAATTGCTTACGATCAACTTTATTATTACGAAAATTAGTAAGAAAAAGGGTAGATGTACATGTACGTAAATTCGTATAAGCTATGTCAGGAACAATGGAGTGCATTAATTTATAATAGATGCGATAAACAATCGTAACATTTGAAATTATGCCTTTCATTTTAAAACCTTGAGTATAAATGACAAAAACGACGGCTTCATGGGATTGATCATCATGTAGATTAAATGAAAATTAGGAAAACAGTTGAAATAGATTGGTCCTTCAGCAAGGCTACCTTCGATCATACCTAATAAAGAATCATTGAATTCTTGATGTCGTTTTTGAACAGAGACTAACACTGAGGAATTAAGACCTAGTGTAACTAAGGGCTTAACAGCGACCTGAATAAGGCCAATATATATCAAAATCATTGCCCTTTTGTTTATTTTAGATTGAAGTGATTGAATAGTTGTTTGATGAGGTTTTTTCCCAGCAACTTCCATAAGACTTTGAAAATAATATTTCAAAGGATCGATAGTTAATTGCTGTTTAAATTTATTTTTCATTTTAGCAATTGGATCAGATTCTTCAGGAATAGAATCGTGGGAAACTAATTCAGTAAAATATTTATATTTTAATGAAGGATCAGTGATTTGTTCACCAATGGAAAGAATAAGTTCTTCATGAGGATTTAAAAAATTTATTTTTGTCTCAAAAGAAGATTTATTAAGCATGTTATTTGTGCATTGACATAAATCAGAAGATGAATCAGTACTTTGCTAAATATTGTGAACTTTATGTTTATAATTTTTTAGATGACATTTATTAGCATAATGACCAGGGTTTCCGCTTGTATAACATACATTTTTCTTGCGATTGGCAGTTGGCGAATGAGTTTAGGACAAATTTTTGAAAATGTTTTGGATTTTCTTGAAAAATGAGGCTTTGTGTGAGAATAATATTGATTTTATGGAAAATTTGAATGACCTTTTGACCGCTGATGTTTCGCTAGAGGAGTGATATCTAAATCATGGATAAAATCATAGCAAAAATTGCCAAGATCTCTTTTTAACGTATTTTTTTCCTTATGTAATTGACGCTATATGCGCATATCATTACATATAGAGATTCCACAAGTTTGAACGTATTGAATAAGATTACCATCTGACAGAGCAGCCTAGTTCATAGAACCATCATTTTGATCTTTAATTTATTCTTTTACTTTAGCAGCAAAGAAAATAGGCAAACCAGCAATGAATCTTTCTTTCCAAAATTTGTATCATGTTCAATTAATTGATAAAGTTTAGTAAAAAATGTATCTTTGTACCATCAATAATCATTCTGAATACGACACCGCAAATTTTGTAATTGATCCCTTATTTTCTGATTAAGAGATGCAAGCTGACCAAAAAATTACCAAATAATATTAGCCATTAAGGTATCAACACCAATAGGCTGAGGTTTCCTTTGAGGATCAAGAATAGGATTATAATGAGAATCATGTTTAACTACAGAAACAATGTTAGCGTGATTTTTAGTATTAAAAACATAATGCCACTAGCCATATAATTGGCCTGTAAAACCTGCAGCTATGGCTAATCCAATTTTATTTTTGGGATGTTTATAATGAGCGCAAGCTTTTGCTATTATCATTTGTAATATAACATTCATTATTTGATATTCTGATAATCCATCGATATTCCAATCGTAAATGGCATTGTCATCGTATTTTTG
Organism: Stephania yunnanensis; assembly: GCA_039657365.1. Lineage (NCBI taxonomy): Eukaryota > Viridiplantae > Streptophyta > Magnoliopsida > Ranunculales > Menispermaceae > Stephania > Stephania yunnanensis. The sequence continues at coordinate 42,000,179 of CM077584.1, forward strand.
ATGACGCTTGGTCGTTTCTTCAATAATGAGATCAGTTGGAGATGGGCGGGTACAAAACTATTTCCGCAATGGATAACGATTTTGAAATGAGTTTTTGTGCACAACGTGATGAATAGAGAGGTGATCTGAAGATGATTGAGAATCTGATTGCGATAAGTAACTGGAGGAGGGAAATTGATCATGATGTAAAGAATCAGAAGAAGCAGATTCATATAACTTATCCACATTTCCTATGACAGGGAATTTAGCTTTATCTTTATCTTTTCCAGGTGTAGCTGGTTGAGAAGAAGAGGAGGTTGAATTTTTGTTAGAGACAGTTAGCTGAGCCAAATGAGCAGTTAATTTATCAATAAATTCATCGAATATTTTTAGGATCTTTGAGTAAAAGATGATAATGGTGAATGAGTAGAGGAAGAAGGAAAAAATGATTTTTGGGTAATGGGAGCAGTTGGAGCTGTCATGGCAGCAGGAGAGACTAAAGGTTTTGTAACCTTAGAGGAGACGGTGGCCAAAGTTGATAGATAAAGATTAGTATAGTTATTTTGCTCAATAATATGAGAGATATCCTTTTTGGATGCAAAACCATCATCTTCAAAAGAAGTTCTAAAAAGAGAAGCTTTAATGTTATCTTTGATTTTTAGAGGAGCCAAAGGCGGATGTGTTTGAGTATATCGTTCACCAGTGGCGCCTTCCTAAATTGTATTGATTTGAATAGCGACCTTAGGACAGAATCGAGAGAGCCATTCAAAGAATTGAATATTTTGTTGATTTTGTTTGACATAGTCAAAATATTTTTAACAAAAAATTGCTTGTTTTTGAAAGGATATTAATTTACAAAATATTGGCTTCAAGGGATTCGATAAAAACTGTTGCTTTAATAAAGCATAATCCACAACAAATTCTGATGTCGCTTCTTCTTCAACGAGAGAAACAACATTAATATGATAATCAGCAAAATCATTGATACTAACAGTATTATCTTTATCAGTTTTAAGAGATGATGAATAAATAGGGTAAGCAACACCAATTGCAGGTGAAGAAGGAGAAGGGGTAGCTTCATTCGGAGCATTCGACTGAGAAGGAGTAGCTTCATGCTTATAAAGGGAAGTTGTGATGGAAGAAGAACTTGATGTTCTCGGAGCGAAGATAATATCAACTTTTTGATCATCACGTTATTATTTGATTTATTTTTTGAGACACTTGTCTCTTTTGACATTCTTCTTTATTAGTATCTTTTATGGTCCAGTGATGAGGAACATGAATTTATTTCCAATTTAATTGCTTACGATCAACTTTATTATTAGTAAAATTAGTAAGAAAAAGGGTAGAAATACCTGTATAAAAATTCGTATAAGCTATATCAGGAACAATGGAGTGCATTAATTTATAATAGATGCGATAAACAATCGTAACATTAGAAATTGTGCCTTTCATTTTAAAAGCTTGAGTAAAAATGACTAAAACGGCAGCTTCGTGGGATTGATCATCATGTAGATTAAATGAAAAGTTAGGAAAACAGTTGAAATAGATTGGTCCTTCAGCAAGGCTACCTTCGATCATACCTAATAAAGAATCATTGAATTCTTGATGTCGTTCTCGAACAGAGACTAACACAGATGAATTAAGACCTAGTGTAACTAAGGGCTTAACAGCGACTTGAGTAAGGCCAATATATATCAAAATCATTGCCCTTTTGTTTATTTTAGAATGAAGTGATTGAATAGTTGTTTGATGAGGTTTTTTCCCAGCAACTTCCATAAGACTTTGAAAAGAATATTTCAAAGGATCGATAGTTAACTGCTGTTTAAATTTATTTTGCCTTTTAGCAATTGGATCAGATTCTTCAAGAATAGAATCGTGGGAAACTAATTCAGTAAGATATTTATATTTTAATGAAGGATCAGTGACTTGTTCACCAATAGAAAGAATAAGTTCGTCATGAGCATTTAAAAAATTTATTTATGTCTCAAAAGAAGATGTATTAAGCATGTTATTTGCGCATTGACATACATCAGAAGATGAATCAGTACTTTGCTAAATATTATGAACTTTATGTTTATAATTTCTTAGATGACGTTTATTAGCATAATGACCAGGCTTTCTGCTTGTATAATAGACATTTTTCATGCGATTGGCAGCAGGCGAATGATTTTAGGAGAAATTTTGGAAAATGTTTTAGATTTTCTTGAAAAACGAGGCTTTGAGTGAGAATAATGTTGATTTTATGAGAATTTTGAATGACCTTTTGACCGATGATGTTTGGCTAGAGGAGTGATATCTAACTCATGGATAAAATCATAGCAAAAATTGCCAAGATCGATTTTTAACGTATTCTTTTCCTTATGTAATTGACGCTATGTGCGCATATCATTACATATAGAGATTCCACATGTTTGAACGTATTGAATAAGATCACCATCTGACAGAGCAGCCCAGTTCATAGAACCATCATTTTGATCTTTAATATATTCTTTTACTTTAGCAGCAAAGAAAAGAGGCAAACCAGCAAAGAATTTTTCTTATAAAAATTTGTATCATGTTCTATTAAATGATAAAGTTAAGTAAAAAATGTATTTTGTACCATCGATAATCATTCAGAGTACCACACCGTAAATTTTGTAATTGATCCCTTATTTTCTCATTAAGAGATGCAAGCTGACCAACAAATTACCAAATAATAGTAGCCATTAAGGTATCAACACCAATAGGCCGAGGTTTCCCCTGAGGATCAAGAATAGGATTGTTATGAGAATCGCGTTTAATTGCATAAACAATGTTAGTGCGATTTTAAGTATTAAAAACATACTGCCACCAGCCATATAATTGGCCAGTAAAACCAGCAGCAATGGCTAATGCAATTTGATTTTCGGGATGTTTATGATGAGCGCAAGCTTTTGCATATATTGGCATTTGTAATATAACTTTTATAATTTGATATTATGATAATCCATCGATATTCCAATCGTAAATGGCATTGCCATCATATTTTTGATGACGCTTGGTCGTTTATTCAATAATGAGATCAGCAGGAGATGGGCGGGTATAAAACTATTTCCTATTGGATAACGATTTTGAAATGAGTTTTTATGCATAATGCGATGAATAGAGAGGTGATCTAAAGATGATTTAGAATCTGATTGTGGTAAGGAACTGGAGGACGGAAATTGATCATGATGTAAAGAATCGGAAGAAACAGATTCATATAACTCATCTACATTTCCTATGACAAGGAATTTAGCTTTATCTTTATCTTTTCCAGGTGTAGCAAGTTGAGAAGAAGAGGAGGCTGAATTTTTATTAAAGACAGTTAGCCGAGCTAATTGAGCTGTTAATTTATCAATAAATTCATCAGAATATTTTGAGTATCTTTAAGTAAAAGATGATAATGGTGAATGAGTAGAGGAAGAACGAAAAAATGATTTTTGGGTAATGGGAGAAGTTGGAGTAGTCATGGCAGTAGGAGAGACTAAAGGTTTTGTAACCTTAGAGGAGACTGTGGCCAAAGTTTATAGATAAAGATTAGTATAGTTATTTTGCTCAATAATATGAGAGATATCCTTTTTGGATGCAAAACCATCATCTTCAAAAGAAGTTTTAAAAAGAGAAGCTTTAATGTTATCTTTGATTTTTAGAGGAGCCAAAGGCGGATGTGTTTGAGTATATCGTTCACCAGTGGCGCCTTCCCAAATTGTATTGATTTGAATAGCGACCTTAGAACAGAATTGAGAGAGCCATTCAAAGAATGGAATATTTTGTTGATTTTGTTTGACATAGTCAAAATATTTTTCCCGAAAAATTGCTTGTTTTTGAAAAGATATTAATTTACAAAATATTGGCTTAAAGGGATTAGATAAAAACTGTTGCTTTAATAAAGCATAATCCACAACAAATTTTGATGTCGCTTCTTCTTCAACGAGAGAAACAACATTAATATGATAATCAGCAAAATCATTGATACTAACAGTATCATCTTTATCAGTTTTAAGAGATGATGAATAAATAGGGTAAGCAACTCCAATTGCAGGTGAGGAAGGAGAAGGGGCAGCTTCATTCGAAACATTCGAATGAGAAGGAGTAGCTTCATGCTTATAAAAGGAAGTTGTGATGGAAGAAGAACTTGATGTTCGAGGAGCGAAGATAATATCAACTTTTCCATCATCATGCGTTATTTTTTGATTTATTTCTTGAGGCACTTGTCTCTTTTGACATTCTTCTTTATTAGTATCTTTTATGGTCCAGTGATGAGGAAGATGAATTTCTTTCCAATTTAATTGCTTACGATCAACTTTATTATTACGAAAATTAGTAAGAAAAAGGGTAGATGTACCTGTATGTAAATTCGTATAAGCTATGTCAGAACAATGGAGGGAATTAATTTATAATAGATGCGATAAACAATCGCAACATTAGAAATTATGCCTTTCATTTTAAAACCTTGAGTATAAATGCCTAAAACGGCAGCTTCATGGGATAGATCATCATGTAGATTAAATGAAAAGTTAGGAAAACAGTTGAAATAGATTGGTCCTTCATCAAGGCTACCTTCGATCATACCTAATAAAGAATCATTGAATTCTTGATGTCGTTTATATCGAACAGAGACAAACGCAGAGCTATTAAGACCTAGTTTAACTAAGGGCTTAACAGCGACCTAAATAAGGCCAATATGGATATATTTATTGGTGGCATTATATTTTTGAATTTTTTCATGTGAAACGAGATAAGTCTCTTGACCATCTTCATGAATAAGAATTGTATCTTCTTCTAATTTGATTATATAATTTCGTTTTTTAGAAAAAGATCCTTTATTATAAACACAAGAAGGTTCAATTTTTGGAAGATTCCAATTACGAAGAGATTGATCAATATTTGAGTAAGAAATTTCATGAATATTACTGATATCAAGTTTTGATATTTTAGTAATGGGAGGTTGGCTAGATGATTCAGAAGATGATCCAGAATCTAAATTTATCGGATTAGATTTGCGAGAGAAAGCTCGAGATAAAGTTTTAACTAAATTGCTCAAGGGTAGGCACTAGGGTTAACAAACACTTAGTCAACGATTTATTGCTAAACTTTCGTTCTTTTTGCTAGACTTACAACGCAACTAGGAAAGTGTTGTGAAAAGCCAAACAAGCATTACCACGAGAAATGAACAGAAAACAAAAGCTCGAGGGTACTTAAGAAAATCAAAGACGATAAAACAAACAAAGAAAACGATTCAACTAATGGAAAGGCAATATATAAATATAAATGATTTTATGAAAATACTTACAGCAGCTTCATGAACCTGGTTCTGATACCAATTTTACGACCCGCGATGAAGTTGAAATAAATTGGACTATTTGCACAAAAGGGAATAGCAGACTCACAGGACGCACAAGAACATTTAGTTGAAATTAGGTAATACCAAGGAATCTCAGATAGATAATAAAATGACTCCATTATATTGCAAGAGAAGAACACAAGTACATAAAAGCATTAAACAAGAACAAGTCGTTCGAACTTACTTAGACTCGATTCGAAACTCGATACTAAACAATGAAACGGAAGTCCATATTTATAGATGCACTACCGATGGAAAGGTAGTCCTACACGACAAGCAATAAGTGGTATCCACTTTTGCTAAAGTGAATCCACTAACTGAAAGCAAATAAGACATAAAGTAAAAGTAAATATAGACTGACATATGACCTGACAAAAGGAAATACTATTGACCCACTCATAAAAGTAAATAGTAAAAGCATTATGAAAAAGCAAAAGCACTGCTTTATGTAAAGTAAAAGTAATATCACAATCTTTGACGATAAGATTCTCCTTAGGCAGACAATAATTGCCTTGAAGCATGGGCTTTACAAGATTGACGACATGGGCCTGAAGGCCGGACAAGTCCAGGAAGCATGGGCTTGAAACATCTCATGGCATGGGCCAGAAGAAACGATGATAAATGAGACAGTAGGGACTCATAGGAATAGAGCTAAGCAGTTTCCATAATGGATAATGCACATAGTCAGGATATCGCAAGATATCAGGATAATCGATGATCATACAAATAATGGGAAGTTCCAAGATACACCACAAAGCCAGAAGGAGACGAGTATCTTCAGATGTCGGCGAAACAAACTTGTCCGGTGAAAATGTAGAGCTCGTAGAAATTCTAGGATGTATTCCATTGAATTTCAATTCCATTTGAAAAAATTTCTTGATAAAGGTAATCAATAACTGGATGCTGGATGGCTGGATTTAAGAGAGCTTGAGCAAATTCGTGACGGCTAGTTATAATTCTGTGTCATAAAGATTTCGAATGTTATCATCGGAGTAAGATCTTATTGATGATGAACATTTTGATTCAACTTGCAGAAGACGATTTTGCATAAAAATCTGCGTATCCTGTATTTGTTTGAGTTGTTGAAGAATCACTTGAGCAATATCAGGAGTAATTGATGAGGAGGCCTTCGTAGGTTTGGGTTTATTGACAACATCTTTAAAACCGGATGAAAGAGCAGGAAATTTTTCTAGCTTAACGGTTGTTGAAGGTTTTGAATTGTTGATGAAGGAACAATTAAATTTATCCCACCATTTGCAAGAGATATCTAGAGAAAGATATGTATAGGTGATATTGTCTGTGATAATTTGATGGTTGGCATACTGCCATTTGAGGATCTAGGGAATTGAATATTTATGAAGAAATTGAAAAAGAGATAATTTTTCAACTTCAAACTTCTCGAGAGCTTCAGGAGCTAGGAAATCTTGATTAGGACCAAATCTTTTCCACCAGTCGGACATAAACCATGTAGGTAAAGGAGTCTTCATTGATTTCTTAAAGGTTACATACCATGAATCATTTGTTTTTGGATCTTAATAAAACATTATATTTCACCAAACGTCAATATAATCTTTATAATTAACAAACACAGCAGGTTTGTCTTTGTTGATAGTCATAAATTGATAAACAAAAGGGCAATGCGTCATAAACGATTACAGGGAGCACCATTCAACACTAGTTAAGACCTTTTGAATTTTGAATTTTGAATAAGCAATTTCATCAGACTCTGGTCTTGTAAAATGCTCAATATGTACAGATTGTGTTGAAATGAGGAGACTTTCATATAACTTAATGTTTATGTGAGGTCGGGTTGGAATAAAATGAAGGCCAGGAGGCATAACTAAATTGACTTAAGCATCAAGGGATTTATCAATCAAATGGCTATCAAGCAGAAGAAGGAGAAATCGATTTGTGAATTTATAAACAGAATGGATTTCTGAATTGGCTAAAGGAGCAAAGCGATTCTTCATAGGAGTTTTGCCTTTATTCATGATCTGTAGGCAATTGATGGAAGAAAAAGAAAAAGTGAGAAATTCTCGTGATAAGAAATCAGGGAGAGAATTATCAGTGCCTTTGATATAATCAATATCAAAATAAAATATACTTAATATTGCTTGCCATAGTGCGAAAATCTGTTTTGAAACCAAATTCTTATCATCTTTTAAAAGAATTTCTTTGGTAGATTTGCAATCAACACGAATCAAAAAAAATTTGATTTAAAACATCAGCTTGAAATTTTTGAACACAAAGAACAATGGCTAAAACTTCCTTTTTACAGAGCATATTTACGTTGGGCTTGATTCCAAAGTTTAGAGGTATAACATACTAATTGTTCTTTACCTGTAGGGGTTTTTTGAAGAAGGATACCGCCATAACCAATATCAGATGCATCTGTTTGAATGATTTTAAAATAACTTGGATTTGCTAAATAAAGGCAGGGTAGAGCTTTAACTTTATGCTTGATGGTCTTGACAACTTTAGTATGGATAGGAGTCCAACTAAATTTGTTATCTTTTTAGAGTAACTCTTGTAAAGGTTTTCTATCAGCGGCAACATTGTTATAAAAATTGAAAAGATAGTTGAGGCAACCAAGAAACCTTTGCAATTGATTTTTATCAGTTAACCGATCTGGAAATTTATCAGCAAAATAGATGACCCTATTAACAGGAGTAATAGTTTGATTTGAAATTTTGAAACCTAAGAAAGTTACAGAGGTTTGAAATAAATGCATTTTCTTTTGAGATAGCACAAGTGCCTGAAAGGTATAAAGATGTTTCCAATGTTGATCAATAGATTTAGAAAACATTAGAATGTCATCAATGTAAACCAATATGAATTCATGATAAGGATTGAATATATCATTCGTAATTTTTTGAAACTCAGAGGGAGCATTTTTTACGCCAAAAGGCATAACATTCCATTGATATTGTCCAAATGGAGTGTTAAACGCAGTTTTATAGCGATCAGCGGGGTGAACTTGAATTTGCCAAAATCCGGATTTTAAATCAAATTTGGAGAAAACAACGGTACATGTAGTCGCTTTTATTAAATTATATTTATTTGGCAAAGGATAGCGAATGGTTTTAAGAACTTTATTTAGATGTTTATAATTGATAACAAGACGAGGAGCACCTCTTTCAAGTTCAGGAGCATTTTCAACATAGAGGCAGTACAACTCCAAGGGGATTGAGAAGGAATGATTAATTATTTCTTACTTATATCTTTAATTTCATTTTCACAAAGTTCTCTTAAGCGAGAATTCATTTGAGAAGGATTGGCTTTAGTAGGAATCTGTGATTCATGAAATTAAGGGATATAAGGAAGCGTAACAATATGATGCTTACGATCCCAAAATGCAAAAGGAATGTCAGAACAACATTTTTGTTTTAAGGTAGATTGAAAATTTGTTAACTTATTTTGAAATGCGGAAGTTTGTAAAAATTGATCAGTTTTCAGAAAATGAATTTTAGTTATGAGAAAGTTGATATTATTTTGTTTAAAATCAATTTGATGAATAAGTTGATTTAAATACTTTTCAATAGGAGGTTGAATAAAAGAAAAAAGACATTGTTATCATGAAGAGTGGTAGAAATACCTTTAGAAGAAACTGAAAATGGTTGAATATGTTGAAGGAATGGTGTTCCTAATAAGATATCATGTTGGAGCCCTTTAACAATAATAAAGGAGGTAGGTATACAAATAGATTGATGACATATGTGAGCCAGAGAAATTGTATACTTAATGGTGGATCTTTTTCCATTTGCAGTAGAAATGTGGTTGTTGGTTGGTTCACAAAACCGGAAAGGGATTAACCCTTCACGAATGCAATTAAGGCCACCAGCTGAATAAATTAAAGCATTACATTTATAGGAAAAATCCTTGATAGTTATGGTAATAGGAGTGAACCATCTTTGATGAGTATAGCGAGTAATCGCTTCAATAAAAATATTATCAGGATCAAAGTCAGAGACCGAATCAACATTTAAAGATTCAAGAGTAGTTACTCTATTAGTTAGCCTTTTGATTTCTAATTTTAACTGATTTATTTCTGATCGAAGTGATTGAATAGTTGTTTGATGAGGTTTTTTCCCAGCAACTTCCATAAGACTTTGAAAAGAATATTTCAAAGGATCGATAGTTAATTGTTGTTTAAATTTATTTTGCCTTTTAACAATTGGATCAGATTCTTTGGGAATAGAATCGTGGGAAACTAATTCAGCAAAATATTTATATTTTAATGAAGGATCAGTGATTTGTTCACCAATAGAAATTTATCAAGAAATTTTTTCAAATGTTACTTTGATAGCAATAATCTATTTTCACCAAAAGATAAATTGTGGCTCTGATACATTTATTTTAATCAAGCTGCTGTAAGTATTTTCATAAAATCATTTATATTTATATATTTCCTTGCCATTAGTTGAATAGTTTTCTTTGTTTGTTTTATCATCTTTGATTTTCTTGAGTACCCTCGAGCTTTTGTTTTCTCTTCATTTCTTGTGTTAACGCTTGTTTGGCTTTTCACATCACTTTCCTAGTCGCGTTGTAAGTTTAGCGAAAGGAAAGTAAGTCTAGCAGTAAATCATTGACTAAGTGTTTGTTAACCTTATTGCCTACCCATAAGTAATTTAGTTAAAATGTTATCTCGAGCTTTCTCTCGCAAATCTAATCCGATAAATTTAGATTCTGGATCATCTTCTAAATATTCAAGCAAACCTCCCATTACTAAAATATCAAAACTTGATCTCAGTAATATTCATGAAATTTCTTACTCTAATATTGATCAATCTCTTCGTAATTGGAATTTTCCGAAAATTGAACCTTCTTGTGTTTATAATAAAGGATCTTTTTCTAAAAAACAAGATTATATAATCAAATTAGAAGAAGATACAATTCTTATTGATGAAGATGGTCAAGAGACTTATCTCGTTTCACCTGGAAAAATTCAAAAATATAATGCCACCAACAAATATATCCATATTGGCCTTATTTAGGTCGCTGTTAAGCCCTTAGTTAAACTAGGTCTTAATAGCTCTGCGTTTGTCTCTGTTCGATATAAACGACATCAAGAATTCAATGATTCTTTATTAGGTATGATCGAAGGTAGCCTTGATGAAGGACCAATCTATTTCAACTGTTTTCCTAACTTTTCATTTAATCTACATGATGATCTATCCCATGAAGCTGCCGTTTTAGGCATTTATACTCAAGGTTTTAAAATGAAAGGCATAATTTCTAATGTTGCGATTGTTTATCGCATCTATTATAAATTAATGCCCTCCATTGTTCCTGACATAGCTTATACGAATTTACATACAGGTACATCTACCCTTTTTCTTACTAATTTTAGTAATAATAAAGTTGATCGTAAGCAATTAAATTGGAAAGAAATTCATGTTCCTCATCACTGGACCATAAAAGATACTAATAAAGAAGAATGTCAAAAGAGACAAGTGCCTCAAGAAATAAATCCAATAATAACGCATGATGATGGAAAACTTGATATTATATTCGCTCCGCAAACATCAACTTCTTATTCCATCACAACTTCCTTTTATAAGCATGAAGCTACTCCTTCTCAGTCGAATGCTTCGAATGAAGGTGCCCCTTCTCCTTCCTCACAAGGAATTGGTGTTGCTTACCCATATTTATTCATCATCTCTTAAAACTGATAAAGATGATACTGTTAGTATCAAGGATTTTACTGATTATCATATTATTGTTGTTTCTCTCGTTGACGAAGAAGCAACATCAGAATTTATTGTGGATTAGGCTTTATTAAAGAAACAATTTTTATCTCATCCCTTTAAGCCAATATTTTGTAAATTAATATCTTTTTAAAAACAAGCAATTTTGCGTGAAAAATATTTTGACTATGTCAAACAAAATCAACAAAATATTCCATTCTTTGAATGGCTCTCTCAATTATGTCCTAAGGTCGCTATTCAAATCAATACAATTAGGGAAGGCACCAATGGTGAACGATATACTCAAACAGATCCGCCTTTGGCTCCTCTAAAAATCAAAGATAACATTGGTTTTGCATCTAAAAGGGATATCTCTCATATTATCGAGCAAAATAACTATACTAATCTTTATCTATCAACTTTTGCCACCGTCTCCTCTAAGTTTACAAAACCTATAGTCTTTCATGCCGCCATGACAGCTCCAACTACTCCTATTACCAAAAAATCATTTTTTCCTTCTTCCTCTACTCATTCACCTTTATCATCTTTTACTCAAAGATCCTCAAAATATTCTAACGAATTTATTGATAAATTAACAGCTCATTAACTCAGCTAACTGTCTCCAATAAAAATTTAGCCTCCTTTTCTTCTCAACCATCTACACCTGGAAAAGATAAAGATAAAGCTGAATTCCCTGTCATAGGAAATGCAGATTAGTTATCTTAATCTGCTTCTTCTGATTCTTTACATCATGATCAATTTCACTCCTCTAGTTCTTTACCAAAATCAGATTCGAATCATCTTCATATCACCTCTCTATTCATCGCGTTATGCATAAAAACTCATTTCAAAATCGTTATCCATTACGGAAACAATTTTATACTCGCCCATCTCCAGCTGATCTCATTATTGAAGAAACGACCAAGCGTCATCAAAAATATTGTGGCAATGCCATTTACGATTGGAATATCGATGGATTATTAGAATATCAAATTATGAAAGTTATATTACAAATGCAAATATATGCAAAAGCTTGTGCTCATCATAAACATCCCGAAGATCAAATTCCATAAGCCATTACTGCTGGTTTTACAGGCCAATTATATGGCTGGTGGCAGTATGTTTTTAATACTAAAAATCGCACTAACATTGTTTCTGCTGTTAAACGCGATTCTCATAACAATCCTATTCTTGATCCTCAAGGGAAACCTCAGCCTATTGGTGTTGATAACTTAATGGCTAATATTATTTAGTATTTTGTTGGTCAGCTTGCATCTCTTAATGAGAAAATAAGTGATCAATTACAAAATTAGCGGTGTCGTACTCTGAATGATTATCGATGGTACAATGATACATTTTTTACTAAACTTTATCAATTAACTGAACATGATACAAATTTTTGGAAAGAAAGATTCATTGATGGTTTGCCTCCTTTCTTTGCTGCCAAAGTAAAAGAATATATTAAAGATCAAAATGATGGTTCTATGAACTAGGCTGCTCTATCATATGGTGATCTTATTCAATACGTTCAAACTTATGGAATCTCTATATGTAATGATATGCGCATAAAGCGTCAATTACATAAGGAAAAGAATACGTTAAAAAGAGATCTTAACAATTTCTGCTATGATTTTGGCCATGATTTCGATAATACTCCTCTAGCTAAACATCAGCGGTCAAAACGTCATTCAAAATTTCCAAAAAATCAATATTATTCTCACCCAAAGCCTCGTTTTACAAGAGAATCTAAAAAAATTTCAAAAAATTTCTCCTAAAACTCATTCGCTTGCTGCCAATCGCAAGAAAAATGTCTGTTATACATGCGAAAAGCCTGGTCATTATGCTAATAAATGTCATCTAAAAAATTATAAAAAAAAAGTTGACAATATTCAGTAAAGTACAGATTCATCTTCTGATGTATGTCAATGCGCAAATAACATGCTTAATACATCTTCTTCTGAGACAGAAATAAATGTTTTAACTGCTAATGAAGAACTTATTCTTTCTATTGGTGAACAAATCACTGATCCTTCATTAAAATATAAATATTTTACTGAATTAGTTCCCACGATTCTATTCCTGAACAATCTGATCCAATTGCTAAAAGGCAAAATAAATTTAAACGACAATTAATTATCGATCCTTTGAAATATTCTTTTCAAAGTCTTATGTAAGTTGCTGCAAAAAAACCTCATCAAACAACTATTCAATCACTTCAATCTGAAATAAATCAGTTAAAATCAGAAATCAAAACGCTAACTGATAGAGTAACTACTCTTGAATCTTTAAACGTTGATTCGGTCTCTGACTTTGATCCTGATAATATTTTTATTGAAGCGATTACTCGCTATACTCATCAAAGATGGTTCACTCCTATTACCATAACTATCAAGGATTTTTTCTATAAATGTAATGCTTTAATTGATTCAGCCGTTGACCTTAATTGCATTCGTGAAGGGTTAATCCCTCTCCGGTTCTGTGTACCAACCACCAACCACATTTCTACTACAAATGGAAAAAGATCCACCATTAAGTATAAAATTTCTCTGGCTCATATCTGTCATCAATCTATTTGTATACCTACCTCCTTTATTATTGTTAAAGGGCTCCAACATGATATCTTATTAGGAACACCATTCCTTCAACATATTCAACCATTTTCGATTTCTTCCAAAGGTTTTCTACCACTCTTCCTGATAAACAAATTCTTTTTTCTTTTATTCAAACTCCTAAAGAAAAGTATTTAAATTGACTTATTCATCAAATTGATTTTAAACAAAATTATATCAACTTTTCTCAGAACTGAAATTCATTTTCTCTAAACTGATCAATTGTTACAAACTTTGGCATTTCAAAATAAGTTAACAACTTTTCAATCTACCTTACAATAAAAATGTTGTTCTAACATTCCTTCTGCATTTTGGGATCGTAAACATCAAATTGTTACGCTTCCTTATATCCCTGAATTTCATGAATCACAGATTCCTACTAAAGCTAATCCTTCTCAAATGAATTGTCGCTTAAGAGAACTTTGTCAAAATGAAATTAAAGATTTATATAAGAAAAAATTAATCACTCCTTCTCAATCCCCCTGGAGTTGTACTACCTTCTATGTTGAAAATGCTCCTGAACTTGAAAGAGGTGCTCCTCGTCTTGTTATCAATTATAAACCTCTAAATAAAGCTCTTAAAACCATTCGCTATCCTTTGCCAAATAAATATGATTTAATAAAAGTGACTACATCTACCATTGTTTTCTCCAAATTTGATTTAAAATCCAAATTTTGGCAAATTCAAGTTCACCCTGCTGATCGCTATAAAACTGCGTTTAACACTCCTTTTGGACAGTATCAATGGAATGTTATGCCTTTTGGCCCCAAAAATGCTCCCTCTGAGTTTCAAAAAATTATGAATGATATATTTAATCCTTATCATGAATTTATATTGGTTTACATTGATGACATTCTAGTGTTTTCTAAATCTATTAATCAACATGTGAAACATCTTTGTACCTTTCAGACACTTTTCATGAAAAATGGCCTTGTGTTATCTCAAAAGAAAATGCATTTATTTCAAACCTCTGTTACTTTCTTAGGTTTCAAAATTTCAAATCAAATTATTACTCCTGTTAATAGGGTCATCAATTTTGGTGATAAATCTCCAGATCAGTTAACTGACAAAAACTTATGGAAGAAACCGAAATTGGTATACAAATAGATTAATGACAGATACGAGCCAAAGAAATTTTATACTTAATGGTGGATCTTTTTCCGTTTGCAGTAGAAATCTGATTAGGGGGTTGGTTCACAGAATCGGAGAGGGATTAACCCTTCACGAATGCAATTAATGTAAGCACCTGAATCAATTAAAGCATTACATTTATAGGAAAAATCCTTGATAGTTATGGAAATAGGAGTGAATCATCTTTGATGAGTATAGCGAGTAATCGCTTCAATAAAAATATTATTAGGATCAAAGTCAGAGATCGAATCAACATTTAAAGATTCAAGAGTAGTTACTCTATCAGTTAGCGTTTAGATTTCTGATTTTAACTGATTTATTTCAGATTGAAGTGACTTAATAGTTGTTTGAAGAGGTTTTTTCCCAGCAACTTTCATAAGACTTTGAAAAAAGATATTTCAAATGATTGATAGTTAATTGTTGTTTAAATTTATTTTGCCTTTTAGCAATTGGATCAGATTCTTCGGGAATAGAATCGTGGGAAACTAATTCAGTAAAATATTTATATTTTAATGAAGGATCACTAATTTGTTCACTACTAGAAAGAATAAGTTCTTTATGAGCAGTTAAAACATTTATTTCTGTCTCAGAAGAAGATGTATTAAGCATGTTATTTGCTCATTGACATACATCAGAAGATGAATCAGTACTTTGCTGAATTTTGTGAACTTTTTTTTTATAATTTTTTAGACGACATTTATTAGCATAATGACCAGGCTTTTCACATGTATAACAGACATTTTTCTTGCGATTGGCAGCAGGCGAATGAGTTTTAGGAGAAGTTTTGAAATTTTTTTAGATTTTCTTGAAAAATGATGCTTTGGGTGAGAATAATATTGATTTTTTGGAAATTTTGATTGACCTTTGGACCGCTGATGTTTGGCTAGAGGAGTGATATCTAAATCATTGCGAAAATCATGGTAGAAATTGCAAGATCTCTTTTTAACGTATTTTTTTCCTTATGTAATTGTCCTTTATGCGCATATCATTACATATAGAGATTCCACAAGTTTGAACGTATTGAATAAGATCACCAAGTGACTGAGCAGCCCAGTTCATAGAACCATCATTTTGATCTTTAATATATTCTTTTACTTTAGCAGCAAAGAAAAGAGGCAAACCAGTAATGAATTTCTCTTTCCAAAAATTTGTATCATGTTCGGTTAATTGATCAAGTTTAGTAAAAAATGTATCTTTGTACCGTCGATAATCATTAAGACTACAAACCGCAAATTTTGTAATTAATCACTTATTTTCTTATTAAGAGATGCAAGCTTTCCACCAAAATGCCAAATAATATTAGCCATTAAGGTATCAACACCAATAGGCTAAGGTTTCCATTGAGGATCAAGAATAGCATTGTTATGAGAATCGTGTTTAACAGCAAAAACAATGTTAGTGCGATTTTCAGTATCTAAAACATACTGCCACCAGCCATATAATTGGCCTGTAAAACCAGCAGCAATGGCTAATGCAATTTGATATTCGGGATGGTTATGATGAGCGCAAGCTTTTGCATATATTTGCATTTGTAATATAACTTTCGTAATTTGATATTATGATAATCCATCAATACTCCAATCGTAAATGGCATTGCCATCATATTTTTTATGATGCTTGGTCGTTTCTTCAATAATGAGATCAGCTGGAGATGGGCGAGTATAAAATAGTTTCCATAATGGATAACGATTTTGAAATGAGTTTTTATGCATAACGCGATGTATAGAGAGGTGATTTGAAGATGATTCAGAATCTGAATGTGGTAAAGAATAGGAGGAGGGAAATTGATCATGATGTGCAGAATCAGAAGAAACAGATTTAGATAACTGATCTACATTTCCTATGACTGGGAATTTAGATTTATCTTTATCTTTTCCAGCTGTAGCTGGTTGAGAAGAAGAGGAGGCTGAATTTTTATTGGAGATAGTTAGCTGAGCTAATTGAGCTATTAATTTATCAATAAATTTATCATAATATTTTGAGGATCTTTGAGTAAAAGATGATAAAGGTGAATGAGTAGAGGAAAAAGGAAAAAATGATTTTTGGATAATGGGAGAAGTTGGAGCTATCATTGCAGCAGGAGAGACTAAATGTTTAGTAACCTTAGAGGAGAGGGTGGCCAAAGTTGATTGATAAAGATTAGTATAATTATTTTGCTCAATAATATGAGAGATACCCTTTTTGGATGCAAAACCATCATCTTCAAAAGAAGTTTTAAAAGGAGAAGCTTTAATGTTATCTTTGATTTTTAGAGGAGCCAAAGGCGGATGTGTTTGAGTATATCGTTCACCAGTGGTGCCTTCCCAAATTGTATTGATTTGAATAGCGACCTTAGGACAGAACTGAGAGAGCCATTCAAAGAATGGAATATTTTGTTGTTTTGTTTGACATAGTCAAAATATTTTTCACGAAAAATTGCTTGTTTTTGAAAAGATATTAATTTACAAAATATTGGCTTAAAGGGATGAGATAAAAACTATTGCTCCAATAAAGCATAATCCACAACAAATTCTGATGTCGCTTCTTCTTCAACAAGAGAAATAACATTAATATGATAATTAGCAAAATCATTAATAATAACAGTATCATCTTTATCAGTGTTAAGAGATGATGAATAAATAGGGTAAGCAACACCAATTGCAGGTGAGGAAGGAGAAAGGGCAGCTTCACTCGAAGCATTCGACTGAGAAGGAGTAGCTTCATGCTTGTAAAAGGAAGTTGTGATGGAAGAAGAAGTTGATGTTCGAGGAGCGAAGATAATATCAACTTTTCCATCAACATGCGTTATTATTTGATTAATTTCTTGAGACACTTGTCTCTTTTGACATTCTTCTTTATTAGTATCTTTTATGGTCCAGTGGTGAGGAACATGAATTTCTTTCCAATTTAATTGCTTACGATCAACTTTATTATTATGAAAATTAGTAAGAAAAATGAAATAGTCAAAGAAGGCTATGTACCTAATAAATAATCATTGAATTCTTGATGTCGTTTAAGGCCAATATGGATATATTTATGGGTGGCTTTATATTTTTGAAGTTTTTCAGGTGAAATGAGATAAATCTCTTGATCGTCTTCATCAATAGGAATTGTATCTTCTTCTAATTTGATTATATAATCTTGTTTTTTAGAAAAAGATCCTTTATTATAAACAAAGAAGGTTCAATTTTTGGAAGATTCCAATTATGAAGAGATTGATCAATATTAGAGTAAGGAATTTCATGAATATTACCGAGATCAAGTTTTGATATTTTAGTAATGGGAGGTTTGCTAGAAGATTCAGAAGATGATCCAGAATCTAAATTTATCGGCTTAGATTTGCGGGAGAAAGCTCGAGATAAAGTTTTAACTAAATTGCTCATAGGTAGGCAATGAGGTTAACAAACACTTAGTCAACGATTTATTGCTAGACTTACGTTCCTTTTGCTAGACTTACAACACGACTAGGAAAGTGCTGTGAAAAGCCAAACAAGCGTTACCACAAGAAAACAAGAGAAAACAAAAGCTCGAGGGTACTCAAGAAAATCAAAGACGATAAAACAAACAAAGAAAACGATTCAACTAATGGCAAGGCAATATATAAATATAAATGATTTTATGAAAATACTTACAGTAGCTTGATGATCTGTGGCTTTGATAAATCAACTTAATATAAAGTTGAGATAATATGATTCCGGTGTTGAATGCATGATTAATATTTCTTTTCTTAATTCAAATTATCATATGAATAAGAATCAAAATTGATTTTTATCTTATATCTCATTGTGGTTATTAGTTAGTATATTCCTATTAGATAAGAGATATACTTGTAATCAGATTAGAATTAGAAATCCTATAAAATAGGTGAGATATATAACAAGTTATAATGGGATAAGGACTCAAAGTATCTTAAATTCTAATTTGATAAGGATTCAAAATATCTTAAATTCTAATTGGGTTAGGATAACATATTATGTTAAAAGGTGGCCTCGAGTAAATTAAAAATGTTTTAATTAATATTGTCAAAATAAAAATAAGTGGCAGCTTTGGTCAATTGGATTGACTAAAATAATGAGAAAATTTAGGCAATTTTCAATTTTCTATTGGAATTTGTTGTCTAAAACAAATAAAAATCCCTTTTCCAAATTTAAAGTGAAGTGTCATCCCTTCTCAAACATTTTTCATGGCTTAGATCACATCCAAATGGGTCTGCCTCTATAGAGTGTATTGTGTTATCTTGGTGAGACAAGTTTAGTAATGCTTACTTTACTGTTTGAAATGGTTAGACTTGATAAAATTATCCAAACGATTTGGGGCTTTACGCACTATATGAGACAAAATATGATAAGACATAAGATGTCATAATCTCATAAAAAATAATTAAAATTTATATATATATATCATTTAATTGGTAATTGGTAACTACTTAAATAACCTAATTCAAAGTGTCAAACCTTAGTTGTCTTGGAATTAGGTGAAACATTGATTGCAGTCCGTTAAATTAAAATAGCATTTTTAGGAGGGTTGTTGATTTAGTAGGGGTCTATTCCTCTATACTAAAATGGGATTTTTACATAATCTTTTTTGCATATCTATGGCCTGTTGAAATTGGGCTAATCCCTTGTCACTACGTTCCATCCAGGAGAAGTTTAAGTTTTTCGGGACAAAGTTTTGACTGGTTCAGAAACTTAAAAGTCATTTTTAACCATGAATGCAAGTTATATGTCCTAGATGTTCCTATTTATGAGGAACCACCAACCAGTGCTTTAAGAGCAGTGAAGGATGCACATATTAAGCATGTCAACGACTCAACTAATGTTGCATGCATTATATTGGAAACAATGGTTGCTGAGCTTCAGAAGTACATGGAACACATGGAAGCTTACGACATGGCTACTATGCTGAAGGAGATTCTCCAACTATGATCAAAGCAAAAAAGGGTTGAGACACTTAAGAATCTTCATTTTTTCAAAATAGATGAGTGTGTGTTAGTTAATCCTCATGTTTCGAAAATGAAGGGTTATGTTGGCCATCTTGACAGACTTAAATTTCCCCCAAACCAAGAGTTCGCTATGTATTTGATCCTAAATTCACTACCTGATAGTCATTCACATTTTGTGATGAACTATAATATGAATAATATGGAGAAGTTTATCTCAGAGTTGCATTTAATGTTTAAAACTGCTGAGCAGAAAGTCAAGAAACCCATTGTTAATGTGGTGATGGCTCATTAAGGACAAGCTATAAATAAGAAGGCCAAAAGCAAGGCTAAAGTTTCCAAAGTTGTTGTGACTGTAACAAAGCTTATGGAATAAGTCAAGCCTAAGGCAGCTTCTACTTCATTGTCCAAGAAAGAAAAGGAAAAAGAAGGAAATTGTCATTTTTGTCATGCACTTGTGCATTGCTTTAGAAATTACAAGGTTTATCTTGAAGATATAAAGAAAACGAAAAGTAGTGCGACTACTGCTTCAGGTATTTATGTTATTGAAATTAACTTTTTACTAGTGATTCTTAGGTATTGGATACAAGATGATAATATCACATTTGTTAATATGTGCAGGATCTCACCAAAAGTAGAAAGCTAAAGAAAAGAGAAGTCATCCTACGAGTTGAAAATAAAGAAAAAGTTGCGATGTTGACTATAGAAAGGTACGAGTTAATTTTACCTAGTAGACTTGTTTTAGTTATAAAAATTGTTATTGTGTACCTACCTTGAGTAGAGACATCAATGCAGTTTCATATTTGGATTGGGATTGTTTTAATTTCATTATTGCGAATAATAAATGCTTTATTTCTTGTAAACATGTTTTCTATACAAATTAAACATGAAACTGTCCATATATACTTCAATTCTTAATGTAACTACTAAGAGATTCAAGTCAAATGATTTGAGTCAAACCTATCTTTGGTATTGTCATCTAAGCCACATAAATGGGAAATGCACTTCTAAACTCCATAAAGATGGACTTTTAGATTCATTTGATTTTGAATCATATGAAACTTATGTATCTTTTTATAAATCAAGATGACAAAATATAGTGAAAGAGCAAGTGATTTATTAGGTCTAATACACACTGATGTATGCGATCCTATAAACATAATGGCTAGAGGTGGTTATCGATACTTCATTAATTTCACTGATCATTTTTGCAAATATGGTTATGTGTATCTTATGAGAAATAAAGATGAATCTTTTGAGATGTTTCAAACATTTCACAATGAAATGCAAAATTAACTTGGTAAAATTATTAAAGCACTTCGATCAGATTAAGGTGGTAAATATATGAGCCAAAATTTTTATGATCATCTTAGAAACAATAGGATTGTCTCACAGTAAACTCTTCCATCAACTCTACAAAGGAATTGTGTTCTAAAGAGGATAAGTCGATTTTTATTGGATATGGTTTGATATATGATGAGCCATGCGGATCTTCCTATTTCCTTTAGGGGTTATGCCTTAGAAACTGATGCGTGTACATTGAATTGTGTTTATTCTCAAGTGGTTGATAAAACCCCATGGAGCTGTGATGTTTTTGTATGATGACAAATCTCAGAAAAGTTATCAGTCAAATAACCCAAGTATGTATTTGTTGGTTATCCTAAGGAAACTAGAGGACATTACTTTTATAATCCTACTAAGAACAAAGTATTTGTTGCTTGGCGTGTTGTCTTTATGGAAAAAGAGTTTATTTCAAAAGACAACAATGGGAATAAAGTAAGTCATGAAGAAGTTCAAGAACCATAAATAAACATTCATCCGCCAGTGCGAGAAGAACAAGGTCCAGAACTAGTTGAATGTCCACAAGTATCACAAGACCTGTGTAGGTCTGATAGGGTAAGACATTAGCCTAATAGAGTTGAATTTCTTATTACTAATAATAGTTAGGTGTTTCTTATAGATCAAAATTAGCCTACTACTTATGAGAAGGCTTTGTCTAGCCCTGAGTAAGATAAATGGCATAGTGCAATGAATTCTACGATGCAATTAATGTATGATAACCAAGTTTGGAACCCGGTTGATTTACCTGAAGGTGGTAAGACCATTGGATGGAAATGGATTTTTAAGAAGAAAACTGACATAGATGGCAATGGCATACTTATAAAGCTCGACTAGTAGCAAAGGGTAATATACAAACTCAAGGTGTGGATTAAGTTAAGACTTTTTTCTCCTGTAGCCATGCTTAAATCCTTTAGAATTCTAATTTCCATAGCCACATATTATAATTGCGAAATATGGCGATTGGATGTCAAAATGGCTTGTCTAAATGGAAAGCCAAATGAGGACGAGTATATGATAGAAAATGAAGGGCTTGTTCATCCGAAGAATTCTATGAGGGTGTGCAAGCTTCTCAAATTAAGAATCTTCACTTCGATGAAACAATTATGGAATTTGGATTCATTAAAATGAAGATGAGCCTTATGTAGACGAAAACGTTACTAGGAGCGTGGTTATTTTCCTTGTACTGTATGTTGATGATATATTACTCATTGGAAATGACATCCCAATCTTATAGAGTGTCAAGTCTTGGTTAGGGAAGTGTTTCTCAATGAAGGACTTAAGAGATATAGCCTACATCGTAGAGATTAAGATCTATGGGGTTAGATCTAAAAGGTAGATCGATCTAAGTCAGAGTGCTTATATAGATAAGGTACTAAATAGTTTTAGTATGCAAGACTTTAGAAGAGGGTTGTTGCTAATGTCTCATGGTATAAGTCTTAGAAAGACTTAATGTTCGACGACTAATGATGAGCGAGAGCGCATGAATACGATTCCATATGCATCGTCTATTCGATCTATCTTATATGCCATGTTATGCACTCGAACTGATGTATCATATGCTTTGAGCGCAATAAGCAGATATCAATTTGATCCCAGTGAGAGTCACTGGATAGCACTAAATAATATTCTAAAGTACTTAAGAAGGGCTAAAGAAGTGTTCTTTGTGTATGGAAGTTTGGAAAATGTTGTAAATGGTTACACAAATGCAAGTTTTTAAACTGATATAGATGAGTTCATATCTCAGTCTTGATATATGTGTTTACTTTGAATGGAGGAGTAGTAAGCTCAAAAAGTTTGAAGCAAGAAACTATTGAAGATTCTACAACACAAGTTGAGTATATTACAATGTCCGATGCGGCTAAGGAAGCAGTTTGGATAAAAAAGTTCATCTCTTAACTTGGTGTGGTCCCGAGTTTAGTTAACCCTATTTGCTTATATTGTAATAACAACAAGGCAATAGCATAGGCCAAGGAAACAAGATCACACCACCAATTCAAACATATACTTACACGTTTTCATCTCATTGGAGAAATCATTGAGATGGGAGACATGAGTATTTGCAGAGTTCCTATAAAAGACAATGTTGTAGGTCCTTTGATGAAGGCTCTTCTACAAGCGAAACATAAAAGTCATGTTAGGTCATTAGGTATTAGATAGATGAGTTAATGGCCCTAGTGCAAGTTGGAAATGTTAGGGCATGTGCCCTTCGCCAATCTACAAACATTGTTTATCTTATAGTTTTAGTTAATAAAATCGAGGTTTTCATGTGTTATTTTATTATAAGTGATTGATGTTTATCTTATAGTATGATTCAAGGGTATTCATTGAAATATCTTAAATGTCCCTAGTCGATTATTATATTGGTAACTAAAATGAATTAAAACTAGTGTGAATTTTGATAGATGGTCATGTGATGATTATGCGTATAGGGATATAATCAAGATAATTAGTACTCGTTAGGGAACAATGTACTAAACTGACCTTCTATGAGAACACCATATGGATTAAGTCATATGGTGTTACTCATGATAGGTATGTCATTTACTCTTTCATTTTTAGATTATCATAGACTTCAATATTACGAGAATAGTAATTTGACACAATCAAACGTTGCATTTAATTGAACAATTATAAAGATCGTGATTGGTTACCATTATATGTGAAGGTGTGTAATCAACGTAGATTTTGTCACTCTCATATAGAGAGAGATATCAAAGGATCCCTCGATATAATAGATTAATAATGGCCAAGTCCATGTGATGTGAAATGTCAATGTCATTTTGATGCTTTCAGTTGACCTAAAAATCAAGACTAGTACGATTGAACCTTTAGGGTGATTTTCCATGCCTTATTTTTAATCAAAAAACATCACATGATAAAAGTATTTGATATATGTTATTCATTAGGTTGTATCGATTTCAATATTAATGTTACATGGGTAGTCGTAATGCCTTCTTAGAGAATGCTTATAACTTATGTATGAAAATTTGTATAGGTATATTGCCAACGTTGCATAAACCTATTGGGTCGCACACAAAGAATGGCTTTACGCAATTTCAATCACTCGAGAATAATGAATTTTATGTGATAAAATTTATGACATAAAAGCCTTTAAGATTTATTATATGATAACTTACAGAAAGGGGTGTAGGTGAAATATGCTTAAACTGCCTAAACAAAATAGTTGTATTAAGAATAGGATTTTAAGTGAGAGTGTTTCTACACATATAAAAAGAAAGTGAAACCCTAAATTAAAATAAAATTTTTCATTTTTGCAAATTTCGAGTTCTCCAGATTTTGGGAGAGAATTAAAAATGTTTTCTATCTCTCTTGGGATTGGCATCCAAATTGTGGTCACGGTTCATGTGTGACTTTTTGATAGAGGACTAGTACTTGAACGTCTAGAAAATCAAACAATAAGAAAAAGAAGTCATGGATTAAGTTATGGTCTATTTTTTTTTAGATCTAGTTTAACAAAACTTATTTTCGATCCTGTTGGGGTTTTTCAAAGTTGTTTTGAATTTTTTCCAGCATATGAACTCCAAAAACCTACCACAATTCACTTGACTTGGCCATTTAAGAGTTTAACATATCGAGGGATCCACTGATATTTCTCTATACAAGTGGGACAAATTCTATCTTGATTACACACCTTTACATATTGTTCACATGGTAACCAACCACAACCTTTATAATCGACAGGTTAAAGACAACGTTTGATTATGTCAAATTACCATGCTCATAATATTAAAGTCTATAGTAATCTCAAGTCGAATGACTAAATAATATACATATAATTAGTAACACCTATGAATTAATCCATTTTGTGTTATCATAGCAGTCGGTCAAGTACCTAGTTCCCTAACAAGCACTCAAGATCTCAATTCATATCCCTATACTCATGATCATCACATGAACATCAATCAAGATTCACACTAGTCTTAACTTATTATAGTTACCAGTAAAATGACTGACTAGGGACATTTATGATATTTCAATATTGAGCGCGCACAATAGTTTCTCATAATTTCTTATTATTTGTAGTAGTGGTAAATAATATATTGTCTCGATAGAGATTTTGCAAATCTCTTTAGAACTAAGGCTACCCTAAAGTATTATTGGATTTTATTTACTTTAATTTAATTAATCTAGTTAAAAAGAGAATTAAATAATATCAATCTAAAAACAAAACAATCATTTAATTAAAATGATTAAACTATAATCAATTTAAATTGAATAAACTCATCTAATGCAATTCAACCAAACAATCAAGAAATCATTATAAATTAAATATCTAATCAATACATCTTAAACAATGATATGTAAATCGTCATATCTAGACATTTTCATTAAAGAATAGTCATAATAAAATCATCATATTTATATAATAATCTCAATTCATTAAACTCTAATCACAATAGGTTGTTAGATTTTAGCGAACTATCGATAAACTTGCACTTGTGTAAAATATTATAAACTAGAAATTGCGATAACATTAACACTCATTAAGAGTCATACATAATCCAAACTAAATAAAAATATGAATTATGCTAGTCATTAAAAAACGTATAACATGATCACCAATACATCTACTTGTGTAATTTTGCCCCATAGATTTATTCTAGTTACAACTTCTATAATTGTTGTCAATAATCATAGACATAGATTTAAATACCCTATACTAAGAAATATATGGCCACTATACACTCAATACAAAGAATCATTAGTTGTAATACGCAAAAACAACTTATTAAATCCGTGATTGACGCGTGTGATTGGTTTAAAGCATTAAGCACATAAATTTTGTATTATGACTTTATTGATATATGGTTTACAATCATATCAAGAGTATTTTTTAGAATAGTAAAAAACTCACACATATTAATAATAAACATCTCAAAAATAATTAATTGAAAGATATTGATGGAAAATACCTCTATTAAAAAAGTCTTAAATTTCAAAAGAGTCTTCAAAAGTAATTAACGAAAATAAAACCTAATCAAAAAGACTTTATAACTAGTAATGGCTAATAGTGGGCTTTTTATTTTGAAGCCATATGGTCTTATTTATAATTTCTAAAACTATACAAATCATAGATAAATTCAAATTCCTCGTAACAATCTAAAAAAAAAACACGTCACCGACCTCAGCGATTTGTCGTTGAATCCTATGTTCATAAATTGCAGAGTTAATCATTGGAAATATCTCTTCGTGCTCCAATATTCGTCCAGCGATTGCTTTGTAAATCCAAATTCGTTGGCTAATCGCTTGCACTTTTGCTACTTTCGATTTTGTCAGCGATTCCTATGTAATCTCATATTGTTGGAAAATCGCGGACCTTTTCTTCAGTTGACTATTTTTCTCTTATTTCATTTTTTCTTCCATTTCTTCATTTTTTTCTAATTAAATCCTTAAATCACAAAAACAAGAGCATACCCAGTGCAATATCATCATTTTTGTCTGAAATCAATCTAAATTACACTACATAACATGCCTTATTCTTGACTTGTCAAGGTTGTAGCGCACCAGCCTCATTTATAGAGAGACATCGATGAAGATGCTTGCCAAAACATCATAGTTCGAGGTCGTTTTAGCTCCACTAATTAGAAGATAGATCAATGGACCTTCCTAATTGAGCATCCTTTAGACTCTCATCAAGCACAAGTTAAGGCTTGTGGATTTTTCAGCAACTATTCATTCATCTAATGAATGTCCTACTTTATTTGAGGATAGTCAATAGGCTAATTCTACAGATAACAAGTTCCAAAGGAAACCTCGATCACCCTTCGAAAATACCTATAAATATGCGATGACAAGGAACAACTCGATGTTTAATCGTTCCTCACTAGAGGAGATTATTCACTCTCTTGCACCTCTATAGATTTAATTTTCGAAAGACATAGCACCAATAAAGCCATCAATGACTCCAATACAATTGTTCAAAAACTTGAGGTGCAAATAAGCCAAATAGCATAACAACTAGGGCATTTAGAAGGAAATGGAATGTTGCTTTCGCAGCTTTACTCTAACAAAAATATGACTACTCATAATGCACATGTGGACGCCATTTTGCATGTGAATACCATTTCAATTGTAACAATCGCTATAAATCCAAGTCAATTAGTGAAGTAAAGGTAAAAGTTAGAATATGCTTTATTAGAACAAATCAATAGTCATGCAAATCATATTTGAAAAACAAAGAAGTAACACAAGAAAATGATAGATAACACTACATAATGTAAAATTGTAGGATAGAGATGACAAAAATTCTCTAAAAACATAAGCTATTAGATAAATTTATGTTGTTGCGATATGTATTTTGAGTGGTAAAATAGGAGTTTGTGATGATTTTGAAATGTTTTAGAAATAATGAAATCAAAATAAGATTTTCAAGTAATTAAGAAAACGATAACATTTCATTTCATATCAAATTTTTGTCGAGAAATTCAAATTTTCATGAAAATTTCAAAATTCTCATGAAGATTTCAAGATTTTCACTCATTAATCAAATTATTCGAATTCAATCATGAAAACCCCCAAACTTATTCGTGACAATCTTACAATCATCAAAGAATAATTTACAATCAATAACAACATAAAATTTTCCACTTTTGATAAAAGTTTCGATTAGTCTATCAACATAGTCAACATTCGCTAATATCATCTCAACCTTTATTCCATGAAATAAAATCATCAAAACTAATTATTGATCATTTCCAAACATTTCTAATTCAAAAATAAGTAATATTTTAAAATTCTTGAAAAGCCTCTAAATATCGTCAAGAAAATCCCTAGTTGGAAAATCAAAATATTGAAAATAAAAAAATGTTTGAGTGGTTACCTTCATAAAAGTAAGTCTTCCTAAGTAATACCACCTGTATGAAGGTTTGAATTCACAATTTTGTGCTCCAATTATTATACACACTCAATACCTAGTTTACGCTCTAAACAATGTACTTTGCTTCTGTAGTGATGGTGGAAATGAAGTTTTTAGTGATATAGGAGACTACGTGAATAAATACATCTAGCTTTTACAACTTATTTATAGCTGTAATGTTGATTTAAGATGACGAGATATGAGTTATATGGGGTTACTATTATTATTATTATTATTATTATTATTTTATTATTATTATTATTATTATTATTATTATTATTATTATTATTATTATTATTATTATTACTATTATTATTATTATCATTGTTATTATTGTTGTTGTTGTTTTTTTTAATCTTGAGATTTTGGACAATGTTTTAAATAAAGTGTAAATTGCTTGTAAATCGCTAAGAATTTTAAAATTCATATTTCATTGGTCTGGATATTTAGTCAGCATCGCATGTGTATTCACACTTTAGTGTGACCTAGCTGAGAATTAAGAAATTCATGTATTAGGGAATCAGCGAGTTGAGTAGTGTTACGTATGCATTTTTAAATCACTGGCAAATCGTTGAAAATTTTGATGAATTAGGTTTCGGGGGTATGGCGATTATTGTGAAATTCCAATGACTTGCTAGGCTTTAGTTTTTATTTTTTCTATCTATCATCGATTAGCTTCGCGATTTATGTAATGCTTGGACAATGGTGACATAATGGTGGTCTAATTTGTAAAATCCTTAATTTTAATAAACCAATATTAGGAGTTAATTCTGAGATTAGTGGGTCTTAATAATGACACATTTTTCGAATTAGGACTTAGATCGATAAGAAAGAGAAATAACTAGGTCTATGTTAATTTCTCATTTGTAAATGCCTAGTGTGTGTGATATAAGATATTTCATCACGAAGTTTGTTTGTTGAGGTGTATCCTCAATTTTTGTCATAATCACAGTTGAAAGTATGTATCTAAAAGACACGAGTAGAAATAAAAATAATTAGTATGTCAAAAACTACTAAATAAGTGGTTCCCTATCCCAATTAAGGTGGTATTCAGCCTGAAACCTTAATTAAGCCTTACTATACAAAGCAGACTTAACTAGAGAAAGCAACCTCTCCTTCTTGTAACTGATAAACTCAACTTGTATATCGATGTTGAAATAAAAATGAAAGTAAGCGTAGCGAAAAACTATTACTTTTTTTATAATACAAACGATATACGAAAACCAAAGTTTATCCAATTAAAACTCGGAGATACAAAACCTCCCAACCCTATTATATCAAAACAACGTAATTTAAACAATATAAATATGTACAAAGAAGGTTAATTACATTGTAAAGTAGGCTAAAATATTTCAATGGATTCATTTTCCCTTTAGTCGAAGCTTCAGATCGTGAACCTCAAATGTTGAATGCGGTGAGCACTCCAACTTGCTAAGTGATGCTTGTAAACACATCAAGCATCAACTAATATCAATGAATCAATAATTAGCCATATGAATCAAAAACATATCTATTCAGGTACTGAAATCGATAATACGTAACTGAATGCAGTATAAATATGCATACTAAACAATACTAGTCATTTGTAATTTGAACTTCCAAACAAAGTCGTACTCTCATGTTACTTGAGAATACCACCAAATAGTCAACATGTTGGGCGACATGTGATTTTGTTGGTTCATTCAAGCTTGGCTGAGATACCAGCTTTAACTAGAGAATCTATTGAGGGTGAAAGAGCGAAATCCATTTTCGAGCTATCAATTCCCATTTATTAGAATAAGGGACGGAATCCATTTCCCGTCCTAACATTTCAATATTTCGATCCATATCTACTTTATAAATTATTTCGAGAATTTTCATATTTGAAATGGTCAAATAACAATATGTTTCCCCATTCGTTGTCCATAATGCGATAAGAACTAAATATACTAATTACGAAAGATAATTTATAAGAATACAAGTGCTACTTACTTTTGTTAAGTTTTGTTCTAGATTTTTAGCTCCCGGGTTGCTCGAGTCTTTCCCGGTATTTAAGAACCCATTACAAACCATTTCAGGTCAATTGTTGATGTTGTACTAGTCCTAGTATGACCATAGAACCTTAGTTTGAATCTAACTGCCAAAACTAATTTTTTCTCATTTTTTTTAAATTTTGAGGTCATGGCTTCATAAATGGCGTCGTAGCCTTTAGATTGGCAGCACTAGCAATGGCACCATTTGACTAGCTAGTGGTGATGTGGGTGACAACGTGGGTTCCATGCCTACGTCTTCGTTGACACCGCCAATCGCTGCAACTCTATAATGAAATTGATGCCTACTCCAGTGACTTATTCTTCCTCCAAGACCCCTTGAGTGTGACATCTAGTCATCAACTAGACCGAACTAAGCTCGATCTGACCGGATCGGAGACCTAAACTTAGTTTGACCAAGTGACGTGGTCGTGCTCGACGATAATGTACCATAATAAATAAAATAATATTTTTAGTATGCGTGTAATATTTAATAAATAATTAAATAATTACTTATGGAGGCGTTTAATATTTTATAACTACCAGACTTTGAGTTCCAACATCATCATCCAATCATTCATACTTAATTTCCATGCAATAAATATTAATTACCATTAAGTAAATTTACTATTCATCATCTTATTTATAAAAATGAGCAGACTCAAATATAGTGTACCATAAGTAACTTTACTTATGTAAAGAAGATGATGAATAGTAAATTTACTATATCTTCTCACAAGTATTCAAATAAGATCCTAACACACCCAACTAATATAAAATGATACCAACAACTGAGATAACTAATGTTGGGTATCAAACGAGTTGTTTTAGTTGGGTGGTGACTTAAACATACGGCTCCATGACATTAAACATAAAAGTTTAATAAAACTTTGGAATGTTTTATGGAGATATGTGCACAGGGTTCAGGGGGTTTTGGGACTTTGATTTTTTGCACTAACAGCTACATATATGACTAGGGCACAACTATGACTTGGCAAGGACATCGGCACATAGCACTAGGTACAAGGCACGCAGTCGGGCTTCGGCACGACACGCGCAAGGTTTGTGAACACTGGGAGTTTATAAACTGTGTTACGCATCATATTATAATTGCATAAGTTAGGTGTGCATCGCATCATGATTATCTATAGCCATAAATATAGACATGACGACCTATAGGAGCCGTTTCCAAGAATTAGATAGGGTAGCTTCGACGGAAAAGAGTTTCCCCCTCCTGTCAGTTGGGTACCTTCGAGGGATGACAATACGACGATCTTCTATCCTCAAGCTAGTGTGGCAGTCGGAGGTGGTTTTCGCCGTCCAGCCTTTCCTACGACGGGGTAGAGTACATCAATATCGCTCGAGTAAATTTGCGTGACTGGACCTCCCCAATCATCGATGCTAAATGTTGCCAAGCCGATGAGATTCAGGCTAGGTCCTTGCATATAGGGTTCATAGGAACCCCTTGTTCATACTATAAAGGATTGAATCATGTTTGATTCCTGCAATTAACTTATATTATTTCTTGTCGAATTACATTATGCTGTAAATTTTGCAAAACCTCATTGTTCATTTACTTGGGGCTTTTTGGAACCCAGATCCATCCTCTAGTGATCGAGGGAAGGGCAAGGCGCACCAGTGAGTCGACAACTTCAGACTACCTTAATCTTTATTGTAGGAGTGATCACTTTTGTATATATATTGATTATAATGTATCGAGCTTATATTTTTTTTACGTATGGCTTATGGGATACTTTTTGTCAGGTTCTTCGACTTGGATTTATAGTAGTGATGATATGAAAGGTGTTTTCAACATTTAGGCTCAAGTTTACTTTCTAGTATTTATTTATATGTTCACCGAATTCCGCACAATCTTGAATTTAAATTAATGGTAAAAAGAATGGATGAGAAGGTTTAGAACATCTTTTAAGGTCAATGTTATGACCCGACTCCTTAGGAGACATTTTGGGCCGATCAAACTGCCAATTCACAGTACGGGTGCCGACAATTTTGGTATGAGAGCCTAGGTTATTAAAAGCCTAGGACTCAATAGAAAACTGGAAAACCCAAATAATTTGATATACAAGAACTTAGAAAAGTTGGAAACTACGAGTCGAGGACTAATTTAGGAAAAACTATGTAATTGTAGTTATTTGACTATGTTGACATGTCATGTTAATTTTGAACCTATATTATATATAATAGAAAAATATAATGCCCTGACACTCGAATCATTGTGTACGTGTAGTTATGATACATTTTGTATCATGGATCCGAGTAGGTGAGATTCGTCAACTCCATGAGAAAGCTTTCTTCTTTTACCACTATCACTGATGATATCATACGTGAGATGCGTGAGGTGATCGCGTATTAGCAGATGTCCTTTGAGGCCTTTGGGCAAAGCTTTGAGACTTTTGAGTGCTAGAGAGAAGCCAATACCCCTAATATAAGATAATTAACTTTAGTAGTAGCACATATAGTAGACCATTTGGCGGCATGACCAAATATTTCACCACAGACACCAGCATAGTTTATTGTAGTGCCAACAACAATAGTGACATGGGCGGGTCCAGTTGAGCCCGTAATAGTAGTACCTCTTCTACCCACACCATTGAGCA
The DNA here is from genome assembly GCA_039657365.1 of Stephania yunnanensis. Classification (NCBI taxonomy): domain Eukaryota; kingdom Viridiplantae; phylum Streptophyta; class Magnoliopsida; order Ranunculales; family Menispermaceae; genus Stephania; species Stephania yunnanensis. The sequence goes on from CM077584.1 coordinate 42,032,695, forward strand.
CTCCAACAATATAGCCTGCTATGAGTGAGAGTATTGTAGTCAGGCTTGATCAGTTTCGGAAGAGCTTTGACAAATGTAAGACTCTGAAGTTTTACAAAGATAGATATGAGGAGAAGGCTGAGCAATGGGCCTACAGTCGAGAGAAGATTCACCATTTGATCTATGCAAATGAGGATTTTCACATTGAGTTATCGACCACGCACTTAGAGGGAGCTGCCGATGAGTGGTGGAAGGCTTTATATGCGAAAGAGGGCCTAGTTGAGGATTGGGAAACTTTTTGATGACTATTCTTTGGGAACTTCTTTACTCTGGTGATGAGGAGTAGGAAGAGAGGACTTTCTCGCACCGAGGCAAGGAGACATGCCTGTATCTGAGTTCGCTAATCGATACTCCTGACTATCGTCTATGGTAGGAGATATGTTGATGCGAAAGACTACTTGCAGCGATTTGTTATATATTTGAGGTGTGAGATTAGCTAGAGTGTGAGCGCATTAGGCATGATTAGGTTTAAAGATCTCATAAACCAAGCTATTACTTTTAAGTTGAAAGAGGAGTTCCAAGATAGGGACATCAAGTCGATACACCGATTAGGACGATCCTCGAGTAAAGACTCGTGGCAAACGTTTGGTGGTCAAGGAGACAAGAGACGCGAGTACCCTAAGAGGTCCCGTGATGACAGGTCAAGATAGACCACTTCTGCACGAACCATTTATGTTCAATAGTTATCCACACCGAGGAAGAATAGACCACTATTTTGAGGTTTAATCGTAGGTAGAAGCAGTCGGATAGGGCCGAGATAGACGCTGACTCAAACTTAGGCACCAACATAATCTGAGGTCGAGGATAGCAGAGCAGATCGAACATTACTTATAAGGGTTGTGGTAAGGCAGGACATTTTCGTAGCGAGTGCCCAACACGAGTGTATGTAGTGCGGCAAGCAGGTTAGATTGAGTTGATGCTTGTCCTGGCGACACTAGATAGTTAGGCCGCCAAAGGGTTGATCATAGGTATTATTTCTATTTGTAGATGGAGCATGCACATACTCATAGATTCAAGGTCCACGATTTCATTCATATTAGGAGGCATGGTAGATATGTTAGGGTTATCACTAGTGATAGCAGTTAGGTATCTCATATTTAGTGCAGTCGTAGGAGATAAAGTTTACCTTAACCTTATCTACGGGAGGTGCATTGTGAAGTTGAGCATTACGATTTACCTATTGACCTTCGGGTACTCGAGTTCCCCGAGTTTGACACGCTCTCAGGTATGGACTAGTTGGTAGAATACCACGCCCACGTGGACTACCACGGGACATGTGGAGTTTGAGTTTCGAGGAGTGTCGACATCCTAGAGTAATACCAAAGGTCGAGTCGTGATGTACAAAGAGATCGAGGATCACATGAGAATTTACAGAGATTTGGAATCTGAGAAAAAGATTAAGGACATCTCGATCATACGAGACATTTTTGACTGGTTTTCGATCGATCTCCTCAGCTTACCTATATGCCACGACATCGACTTCATTATAGAAATGATGGAGGGAACGAAGCCGATTTCGAAGGTTCGCTACAGGACGGTGAGATCGGAGTTGATTAAGCTGAAGAAGCAACTCGAGGAGTTATCTGACGTTGAAATTATATAGCTGAGTTTTTTTCATGGGATACACCTTTTTTATTCATCAATAAGAATGATAGATTTTTTAGGCTTTGCATTGACTATAAGGAACTTAACAAGGTCACAATCTAGAATAAGTCCCCACTACCTTCAATTAATGACTAGTTCAATCAGTAGAGTTGTATTTGACACTTCTTAAAGATTGACTTGAGATTGGTCTACCATCAATTATGTGATACAGGTCTTTTTAGTTCACGGTGATGTCGTCCGGGGTTATGAATACGACGGCTACATTTATGAACTTGATGCACCATATGTTCATAGACTACTTAGATAAGTTTATGTGACATATTCATATACTCACAAATTGTTGAGGACCACGAGCGTCACTTGAGGATTACCTTGCAAAATTTACGTGAACATAGACTATATGCAAAGTTTAGCAAGTGTGAGTTTTGGATGGATCGAGTCAGATTCTTAGGGCATGTAGTTATGGCAGATAGGATTTCAATACATCTAAGGAAGGTCAAAGCGATTATTGATTGGCTTGGACCTACTACACTGAATGAGGTCCTGAGTCTCCTTGGATTGGTGGCTACTATAAGAGGTTCGTTCAGGATTTCTCTAAGAAATTCATGCCCATGACTACTTTAACTAGGAAGGACGTAAGGTTCGATTGGATAGAGTAGTGTGAGGATGCCTTCAGAGAGTTAAAGGAAAGGCTGACTACGACGCCAATGTTTATATTACAAGAGGATGGCAAGGAGTTGACAGTCTATACAGATGCTTTGAGGAAGAAATTGGAAGCAGTGTCGATGTAGGAGGACAAGCTGTTGGCCGATGCCTTTGCCAGTTAAAGGTGAATGAGAAGAACTACCTCGTCTATGACCTCGAGTTGGCAATGGTAGTCTTTGCACTGAGGTTGTGGCAACATTATCTCTACGGAGAGAAGTTTACGTTGTTCATAGAACACCATAGTCTCAAGTATTTATTCACCGAGACTAAGTTAAATATTAGACAACATAGCTGGCCTGAGTTGTTGAAAGACTACAACTTCACGATCGAGTACCACCCTAGAAAGGTGAACGGTATTTTAGATGCCTTGAGCCTAAGACAGTTAGCATCGCAGATTTGACTAGAGCTATGGTTGTTAGAGGCCATACATATGATGTTTGTTTCAGATATTCCATAGGACATGGGAATTTCCACACAGTTGGGGTTGTAGTCGATGCCTATCTAGGCTATTATTGACGGATAGAGGCAAATTCGAGCAGTTTGGCTGATAGTCCAGGTTTCAGAAAATTGACAATGTCAGTAGATCAAAGTTTGAGATTTCAGGGTAAAGTATTGATTCTAACAATACGAGAGTCTAAAGAGGACATTCTCCAAAGTGTCACCAAGATGTACCAATATGTACGATGATTGTACTGTTGGTCGAGCATGAAGGCAGATATAGCCAGGTATATCAAGAGATGCAAGATCAGTCAGCAAGTTAAGGCCGAATATTAGAGATCTAGAGGACTATCATTACCCATTCCTTAGTAGATGTGGTAACACATTACGATGGATATGGTGACATGATTACCGACTACCCTAAGGAGACGTGATACAATATGTGTTATCGTCAATAGATTGATGAATGTAGCACATTTCCTACCGATTTTATTCTCCGACTCGTTCACTAGGTTGAGCTGAATTTATGAGCGGGAAATAGTCGGGTTATATGGGGCGCCAGTGAGCATAATGTCAGATAAGGATCCTTTGTATATGTTAGGGTTATGACAGGGTATGTAGGCTCAGGTAGACACTTAAATTCACCTTAATACGGCTTATCGCTAGCAGATAAACGAACAGTTAGAAAGGTTGATCCAAGCTCTGAAACACATGTTACTGTCTTGTGTACTCTAGTTCGGGGGGTCACTGGGAAGACTATTTACACCTGTGTGAATTTTCATATAATAATAGTTATCAATTGAGGAATAGTTTGAAGCTTTATATAATAGCTCATCCAGGAAACTGCCATGCTGGGCAGAGGTGGCTAATGAAGTGGCAGTTGGGCCTGAGGCTATACAGGATCACACAAAGAATGTACGGTTGATTCATAAAAGATTGCAAGTAGCACAAGATCGGCAAGAAAAGTATGCTAGTCCAAAACATCGAGCAGTTCAGTTCGAGAAGGGAAACTTTGCATACCTAAAGCTTGTTGGACTAAGTGGTTAGTCACTCATATTCCGATCGAGATTTTGATGGAAACAAACAAGGTGAAAATGTACTAATCAAGTATTTCAGTTTGTGTTAAAGGATGCAATACAACACATTAGGGGTATTCAAGAAATATGGAGAGATTGTTGGAATAAGTGATGCAATACAACACTTCAAGAGTACTCAAGAAATACAAGTTCAAGACTCGGCATAAATGAAGAAATGAAGAAGAAAAGTTCAAACCGCAATTTGTAAAATCAATGTAAGGTATACAAATTCTTTCACGCAAGCCAAATGCATTAGTTCATGCATACATCAAGTTTTCGAAATCATTTCTCAAAGTCATAAGTTGATTTCAAAGTTTCAAAGTGGATTTTAAACACTTAACTAGGTAAATGAGGTTAAACAATGTGAAAACTTTGTGTGAATGGTCATTTGAATATTAGAGTTCATTATAAATGTTTTTGAAAAAGAAAAACTCGTTTTTGAAATGTATTTAAAAAGAAAACCGAAAATTTGCAGTAAAAGCCCCTAATAAGTTGTGAAACTTTGAATTTCCGTTTTCGGGGTTTGTAAAATTATCCGGACCACCCAAATAGGCTTAATGACTCATAATAAACATGTATAACATGTTATATAAGGGTTGGTTAGGTCCCGGACAAGTTTAAGGGTTGCTAACACAAAGGAATAAATTAATATTCGAAGTCCCGCAGTTAGCGCGCTAATAATGTCATTAGCGCGCTAAGAGCAAAGTTGTTAGCGCGCTAACCCACAAGATTAGCGCGCTAATTGCACTCTCGCCGCAATTTTTGACTTTTGGAAATCAAGCTTTGAATTTGAATTTTTGATTTCCTGGATTCCTAGAACGGCCATAAACGGCTATATTGGAATTCCTACCACTATAAAACCACCTCAAACTTGGTTTTAAACAAGAAGAGAAAACACACTCAAAATCATTAGATCTACAAAGTAGAAATCAGATTTTTGTGAAGAAACAAGAGAGATCTTAGTTGTCTGTTCATTATCTCACATATCCAAAGACATTTGAGGCTTTCAAAAGGAGTTCAAGAATCACTCCAGAGCTGATCTCTTCTTTCATTCTTCTGGTTGTAAGAAATTTCTAAATCTACATATTTTGAGTATTTGATTTGAAAATCATTGTTGTGTGTGTTTGAACATCTTCTCTGAGTTTTTGCACTTAAATTCATATTATCAAACTCTGAGATTCATTTGAACAAAAGTATTGCCCTTAAACTTGATCCTTACTAAACTTTTGTTCTTAGACTCGAAATCGGTTTCACACAAATATATTAAGTTTTTGAAACGATTTCAGATTTGGAATTTGCAACAACATCAGTAACATATTTTGCATATTCCATTTATGCTCACACTTGCATGCATAAGAGTTAGGCTCTAGGTGGCTTGCTTGTGTTTGAATTTGATACCACTTTTGTTGTAAAGTGTATCTTTGTATTTCCAAAGCAAAATTGTTGTATTTGAATCATTGTAAGACTTAGTGGATCTAAGTCGAAAGGGAAAATCCTAGCTAGGTGAGAAAAATCCTAGTTGAGTCTAGGTGGGTAAAATCCTAGTTGAGGCTAGGTAGGAAAATCCTAGTTGGAAAAATCCTGCGGCTAGGTGGGTAAAATCCTAGTTGAGGCTAGGTGGGAAAATCCTAGTTGCGGCTAGGTGGGAAAAATCCTAGTTGAGGCTAGGTGGGAAAATCCTAGTTGCGGCTAGGTGGGAAAAATCCTAGTTGAGGCTAGGTGGGAAAATCCTAGTTGCGGCTAGGTGGGAAAATCCTAGGTGATGCTTAGGTTGTAACACTTATTGGTAATATAAGTGGGTTGAAATCCTAACCGAGGAGGTTAGGTAGTGGATGTAGATCGTTGGATCGAACCACTATAAATCGCGTGTCATTTTATATTTCCAAAGCATTTCTTTTACTTGCATAGCTTATATATACATCATATCATAATTGTAAATTGCGCATAAAATTTCAAAAAGGGCAAAACTACTCAGAACCCAATTCACCCCCTCTTGGGTGACCTTCAATTGGTATCGAGAGGGTTATTGCTCAAAGTATTACTAACGTATCTTTGAGTGTTTTTGTGCAAGGATGCAAACTTTAGATCAAATTTCGCCTTCGGGAAGGTAATTCTTCTGCTAGGCCTCCATATTTTGATGGAACCAATTATGCTCATTGGAAAGTAAGAATGAAATTTTATATTAGAGCACAAAATAGATTTTTACGGGATGTAATTGAAAATGGTTACACTCCACCGGGTAAGCCATTGAAAGGATACACCACGGAGGAGATAAAGCTTGAGCTTTCAAATGATCAAGCCGTAAATCACTTATTTTGTGCATTAAGTGAAAATGAATTCAATAGAGTAAGTGCTTGTCAAACGGCAAGGGAAGTATGGGAGAAGCTTGAGGTACATTATGAAGGTACCATGCAAGTAAAGAAGACCAAGCTGAGAATTCTTGAGGAACATTATGAAACCTTCCGAGTTGGGGCTGATGAAGACATAGCCACCGCCATCACTAGATTCACGAAGCTACTAAATGAGATCAAGAATCTAGGCAAGAATTATGATCAAGAAACTTCAAGTATATAAATTCCTTAGAGGCTTGCCTAAGGAATGGGATGCCAAGAAATACGCTATCCAATCAGCTCAAAATCTTGGAGATTATACATTCGATGCATTATGCGGAGAGCTAACAGTTCATGAATTTGAACTAAAAGACAGAGCAAGATTGGAAGCACTAAGTGGAGGGACTAAAAGCTCAAGAAAAGAAATCGCTTTAAAGGCAAGTAGCTCCCCAAGTGCATCAGTAGAGGTCATCGAAAATGAGGAATCATATGATGAAAATGATCTTGAGAAAGAAGTAGCTATGATCTCAAGAAAGCTCAATAAGGCCGTGTACAAACGAGATAAGTACAAGAAGAAGCTGCGAAGTGGAAGCAAGGAAGGAAAACCAAACGAAATAATATGCTACGGTTGCGGCAAACCGGGTCACGTCAAAACGGAGTGCAAAACCAAGAAGGTGTTTGACAAAGGAAAGAAGAGTTTCAAAGCAACTTGGGATGACTCATCATCATCAAGTTCGAATCGAATCGAAAATGAGAAGGCAATACTTTGTCTCATGGCACAAGGCGAGGTAAATTCTAACTCTTTCAATTTTGATAATGTTAATAATTTGAATGATGTTCCAAATATTGATGAGCTTAGAAAAGAGTTGAAAAAGGAGGTCAAAAACACCAAACAACTCAAAAAGAGTTTGACAATTGCAATTAGTGAAATAGAGTCACAAAATGAGATTATTGATGATCTCCAAAATGACTTAAATGAAGTCATAAAAGAAAGAGATGCTTTAGTCAAGGAAGTAGAGGACTTGACTAGCACAGTTCATAAGTTTACAAATGGTAAACAAATGTTTGACATGATGTTAGGAGCACAAGGACGTGCACTTAACAAAAGAGGCATAGGTTACGGAGCAAACTTGTTAAGCTACAAGAAATTACTAAATGATGATCGTAGATGCTATAAATGCAACAAGACTCACATGGTCAAGAAATGTGTATTACAAAAGGTAAAAATGGGTAAACTAGCATGGGTAGCAAAAAATGTTTATGACACTAACACTCTCGGACCCAAAGGTGTTTGGGTACCAAAATCTAGTGTGTTTCCCATAGTATAGGATGCGAGGAAAAGCACCCCATGGTACTTGGACAAAGTGGGTGCTCAAGACACATGACCGAAGATGCACTTCAAGTTATTGAACTAAAGCGGCATGATGGTGGAAAGGTTACTGATTGGAGACAACAACAAAGGAAGAGTTATTGGTCTCGAAACTGTTGGTAACAATTTACTTTCTATTTCTAATGTTTATCTTGTTGATGGTTTGAAATTTAATTTGCTTAGTATTAGTAAATTGTGTGACAAAGGATTTCATATTATGTTTGAATCATCAAAATACATTGTTAGAAATGAGAAGCATGAAACCTTGTTTATTTGCATATATAGATAAAAACGTTTATGTTATTAACTTTGATGAGATAAATATGCAAAATGTTTCATGTTTGATGTCAAAGTAATTGTGATGCATGATTGTGGCACAATAGATTAGACATCATTCTTTGTGTGATCACATCCAAAAAGGGGAAATGTTAAAACTCATCCATGTGCCCATATAGGATCAACTAGCCTATATATTCACTAAGCCTTTGCCTAGAAAACAAGTTTTTAAATTCGGCGTGAGTTAGGCATGTTTCGAAAATAGGACCTTCTACATATGTTTTAGCTATTCCAAATCTTTCTATATGATGTTAGTGAAGTGTCCATAAAGTTTGAGAAGAATCGGAGCTAAATTGCAAAAGTTCAAAATTTTGTATCAAAAATTCCAGAGAAGAATTAGCACGCTAATAGAGAATTAGCGCGCTAATATCCTCGCGACCGAAAAATTCCAGAGGAGGCTAATAGCGCAAATTAGCGCACTAACAAGCCGAAAAATTATTAGCGCTAACAAACCTTATTAGCGCACTAATGTCGTTCGGCCGGGTTTTATAACCTAACTTTTGTTCAAAAACTTACCTCACACACACAAGTATCTCGTCTCCTCTTCCAAATCCACTCTCCGTGAGCACTTTCCACCGTGATCTCCACTCTTCCAAGGTACAAATCTTCTCCATTCTTTGTTGATTCCTTCCATTTTCTTTTCAACATGTCAACGCGTCGCACCTCAAACCGCCCTTCTTCCCGATCGGGTGCACCAACAGCTCCCAATCCATCTCGACCTACCCAAGCCACGTCCTCACGTCGACGTGTGGTTCAATCTTCATCGTCTAGTGACGAATCCGAATCCACACACCCCGTCCCCGCTAATGCCCCACTACGAGAGGGTCGTGCAAAAGCCGTCCATGTCCCCATCCGACTAGAATTAGTGGCTCCAGTCGCAAACGATGTGAGGGGAGAGTATATTTTGTGTATCTTTATGCTATTTATATCATGAATTTTTTCAAGCGTCTCTCGAGTTTATTTTTATGGCTATTTTGTGCTTCACTATGTTTTATAGTTTATGCATGTGTATCGCTTCCGTATGTTATTTATTGATATGCATAAAGTAAGGGGGAGAATTTTATTGATATGCATAAAGTAAGGGGGAGAATGCTTTTATCTTGGTATATTGTTTATGATATGCATAAAGTGAGGGGGAGAGTTTTTTCTTCGTATATTGTTTGAATCGTGTCTATCTTTGCAGATACTTGACCCCATTTTTAATAATATCGGGGGAGAAAAGGTTGAACTTGAAAGGGGATAGATAAATTGTGATATTTTTTGAAAGGAATATGAAAGGGTGATATTTTCATTGGTATATATTGGTATCGGGTTAATAATTCTCATTTTTACCGGTATCAGTTGATACGTTAATATTATTGATTTGTAATCGATATCAAGTTGATAATTTTAACTCGCATATATTGGTATACTTGAAAAAGTTGTTGGTTTTTTATTGGTATACTTGAAAGGGGAGAAAAATTGTGGATGCTTGATCCCGCTTTTTGATAATATCAAAAGGGGAGAAAAATGTGATGTTGAACTTGAAAGGTGGTGTTGAACTTGAAAGTTTTTTATCTTGGTATACTTGAAACGGTTGTTGGTTTTGAACTTGCATATTTGAAGCTAAATGTGGTTAAACTTGAAAAGATTGATGTGTTGAATGTGATATACATTTAGATTGTGCTTTTACACCTTTAAAGTTCACATTGTTTGTTATCATCAAAAAGGGGGAGATTGTTGGACTAAGTGGTTAGTCACTCATATTCCGACCGAGATTTTGATGGAAACAAACAAGGTGAAAATGTACTAATCAAGTATTTCAGTTTGTGTTAAAGGATGCAATACAACACATCAGGGAGTATTCAAGAAATATGGAGAGATTGTTGGAATAAGTGATGCAATACAACACTTCAAGAGTATTCAAGAAATACAAGTTCAAGACTCGGCATAAATGAAGAAATGAAGAAGAAAAGTTCAAACCGCAATTTGTAAAATCAATGTAAGGTATACAAATTCTTTCACGCAAGCCAAATGCATTAGTTCATGCATACATCAAGTTTCTAAAATCATTTCTCAAAGTCATAAGTTGATTTCAAAGTTTCAAATGGATTTTAAACACTTAACTAGGTAAATGAGTTAAAACAATGTGAAAACTTTGTGTGAATGGTCATTTGAATATTAGAGTTCATTATAAATGTTTTTGAAAAAGAAAACTCGTTTTTGAAATGTATTTAAAAAGAAAACTCGAAAATTTGCGTAAAAGCCCCTAATAAGTTGTGAAACTTTGAATTTCCGTTTTTTGGGTTTGTAAAATTATCCGGACCACCCAAATAGGCTTAATGACTCATAATAAACATGTATAACATGTTATATAAGGGTTGGTTAGGTCCGGGACAAGTTTAAGGGTTGCTAACACAAAGGAACAAATTAATATTCGAAGTCCCCTGCAGTTAGCGCGCTAATAATGTCATTAGCGCGCTAAGACAGTTGTTAGTGCGCTAACTCACAAAGTATTAGCGTGCTAATTGCACTCGCTCGCAATTTTTGACTTTTGGAAATCAAGCTTTGAATTTGAATTTTTGATTTCCGGATTCCTAGAACGGCCATAAACGGCTATATTGGAATTCCTACCACTATAAAACCACCTCAAACTTGGTTTTAAACAAGAAGAGAAAACACACTCAAAATCATTAGATCTACAAAGTAGAAATCAGATTTTTGTGAAGAAACAAGAGAGATCTTAGTGGCTGTTCATTATCTCACATATCTAGCACATTTGAGGCTTTCAAAAGGAGTTCAAGAATCACTCCAGAGCTGATCTCTTCTGTCATTCTTCTGGTTGTAAGAAATTTCTAAATCTACAATCTTACTTGAGCTTAATCTACATATTTTGAGTATTTGATTTGAAAATCATTGTTGTGTGTGTTTGAACATCATCTCTGAGTTTTTGCACTTAAATTCATATTATCAAACTCTGAGATTCATTTGAACAAAAGTATTGCACTTAAACTTGATCCTTACTAAACTTTTGTTCTTAGACTCGAAATCGGTTTCACACAAATATATTAAGTTTTTGAAACGATTTCAGATTTGGAATTTTGCACAACATCGTAACATATTTTGCATATTCCATTTATGCTCACACTTGCATGCATAAGAGTTAGGCTCTAGGTGGCTTGCTTGTGTTTGAATTTGATACCACTTTTGTTGTAAAGTGTATCTTTGTATTTCCAAAAAATTGTTGTATTTGAATCATTGTAAGACTTAGTGGGATCTAAGTCGAAAGTGGAAAATCCTAGTTGCGGCTAGGTGAGAAAAAAGTCTAGGTGGGTAAAATCCTAGTTGAGGCTAGGTGGGAAAATCCTAGTGGGTGTTGAGGCTAGGTGGGAAAATCCTAGTTGCGGCTAGGTGGGTAAAATCCTAGTTGAGGCTAGGTGGGAAAATCCTAGTTGCGGCTAGGTGGGAAAATCCTAGTTGAGGCTAGGTGGGAAAATCCTAGTTGAGGCTAGGTGGGAAAATCCTAGTTGAGGCTAGGTGGGAAAATCCTAGTTGAGGCTAGGTGGGAAAAATCCTAGTTGCGGCTAGGTGGGAAAATCCTAGGTGATGCTTAGGTTGTAACACTTATTGGTAATATAAGTGGGGTTGAAATCCTAACCGAGGAGGTTAGGTAGTGGATGTAGATCGTTGGATCGAACCACTATAAATCGCGTGTCATTTTATATTTCCTGCATTTCTTTTACTTGCATCGCTTATATATATATATACATCATAATTGTAAATTGCGCATAAAATTTCAAAAAGGGCAATAACTACTCGGTAACCCAATTCACCCCCCCTCTTGGGTGACCTTCAAAGCTGTCGCCTATGAAGGGACACCAGAGATGAGGGTTCAAAGGGAAACTCGCACTACGTTACACAGGACAATTTGGAATCAACGAAAGACTTGGGGTGTTTCTTATAGGCTAGCACTATCGCCACAAACGTTAGTAGTACACCTAGTATTTCACATTTCTATGTTAAGGAGATGTAAAGGTACGACATGAGATAAAGTGCACTGGGATAGCTTATTGGTCAGACCAGACAAGTCTTATGAGGAGCAGATGATTGAGATTATTGATCAAAAGGTATAGACTTTGAGACATAGAGAAATTCCCCTTGTGAAGGTCAAGTGGCAATTCCACGGCGACCAGGATTTCACGTGGGAGTGTGAGATCTACATGTGAGAGCTCTTTCTCTAGTTCTTTGATTTAGGTATAATTTAAATTTCAAGAACGAAATCCACTAAGTTGGGAAGATTGTGACTTCCCATTACTGACTAGCCTAGACTCAGCCCAATCCGACCTGATCAGAGGCCTAAACTCGGTTTGACCGGGTGACGCACCCTTGTTCGATGATAGTGTACCATAAAAAATAAAATAATATTTTTGGTGTGCGTGTAATATTTAATAAATAATTAAATAATTATAAATACACACTAACACAAGGTAAGGCGAGGCATGTGTTTCACTTTAGAATACGTGTTGAGCAGGAAATACATAAGTTTGGCTAGTATCATGATTCACTATCAACTTGATTTAATTTTTCCTAATTTGTGTATTAAGTTTAATTAATATGTCTGTGGTTTAATTATAAATATAATAAAATTTAAGGGCAAGTTTTAAATTTGTAGAATTAGACTTGCATGTAATTAATTCAAAATGCCATGGGAAAAATGGGATATGCCTTATGACATGTGTAGGTAGACTAATATAAAATAAGGTGTATTTTTTATGTCATGCAAAAAAGAAAAAATGTTAGTTTGATTTTGACTAGTGGAAAGTGATGGCTTTAATGTGAGCCTTTGATTCACCTAAAAATTTATGAGTGAGAAGAGATCGAAAGACAAGGACTACATCAAATTTATTGTTCTTGTTACACATAAAAAATAATCTCCAACACTATTAGAAATTTCATGAGAACAATGATTTGGAGATCAAAGTAGTTGTGGAAAATCTTGCATTTCGTATTGGGATTTTTGAAGATCCAAGAAGGTTGAAGCTAGAGGGTAGGAATCTAACTTAGTGGAGCTCATAAAATAAAAGGGTACAACTCCATTAAAGCTCTTGGTATGTTTTTTTCATCAAGTCTCTACAAAATTATGTTCCAAGTTATTTTGATTGATGAGTTTTGGTACATGTTGGTCCATAAGAATAGATCAGCCTTTGATCAGTGAAAATCCGTTGCTATGATTGTTGTGGAGATTTCCATGATTTATAATTTGTGTTATAGGAAAAAGATGATAAATAGTAACTTTACTGAATGGTAATTGATATTTATTTGCATGGAAATTAAGTATGAATGGTTGCATGATGATTTTGGAACTCTAGGAAGTTGTTTTTGAGTCAATGGACCGAGTTTGAGGTGATTTACATAATTTAAGACTCAAGAATCGAAAGCTTTAAAGTTGCATAAAATTCATTTTGTTCAATTTTGAGCAGACTTAAAGAGGATAAATTTCTAATGTGCTCGATGATGCTACGACTGTTATAAGTTTGAGCTTGCTTAATAGAAATAAAACTGTTATGGATATTTTAGCTTGCTCAGTTGGAATTAGACTGTTTTGACTTAGTTTAAGCTCGCTTAAAGTTCAAATGTTAGTATTTTAAAGCATGCTAAACATTATTATTTAAAGCATACTAAATGTTATAATTGAGCAGACTCGAAGATAGCTTAAAGCACCCTCAATAAAAGCAGTTAGCTAAAACTATAATTTCTCACAAGTATTCAAATAAGATCCTAACACACCCAACTAATACAAAACGATACCAATAACCGAGATAACTAATGTCGGGTGTATCACACGAGCGATTTGAGGCGAGTGGTGGCCTAACACGTGGCGTCATGACAGTAAGCTTAAATGTTTAATGAGACTTTAGAGGGTTTTCTCTAGATGGTTCCATAAGTTTTGGGACCTCGATTTATGCACTAACAGCTCCATATGTTGCTAGGGCTTGACTACGACTTAATGAGGACATCGGCACGGACCACGAGGTACAAGACCCGCGTTGGGCTTTGGCACACCATACATAAGGTTTGTAAACACTGGGAATTTATAAACTTTTTTACACATCATATTATAATCTCATAAGTTAGGTGCGCATCACATCATTATTATATGTGGCCATGCATATAGGCTTGAGGACCTATAGGGGTCGTCTCCTAGAATTAGATGGGGGCGGCTTCGATGGTGAAGAGTCTCCTCCTCTGACTTGTTGGGCACCTTCGAAGGTTGACTACACAATAATATTCTACCCTCCAGCTAGTATGGCAGTTGGTGGAGGGTTTCGCCCTTCAGCTTTTCAACGGGGTTAGAGTACATCGGTGTCGCTCGATTTCACAAATTCGTATGACGGGACCTCCCTCGATCATCCATACTGAACGTTGTCAGGCCGATGGGGTTTAGACTAGATCTTTGCATATGGGGTTCATAGAAACCGCATGTTCATACTTGAGAAGGATTGAAACATGTTTAATTCCCGTAATTTACACATATTATTTCTTGTCGAATTATATTAAGTTGTAACTTTTGTAAAACCCTACCGTTCATTTAATGGCGGCCTTTTGGAACCTAGATCCATCCTTTAGCGATCGAGGGAAGGGCAAGGCGCAACAGTGAGACGACGACTTTAGGCCGCCCTAATCGTCACTGTAAGATTGATCTCTTTTGTGTATATATTTCTTTTTATGTATCGAGCATATATTTTGTTTACGTATGGTTATGGGATACTTTTGGACATGTTCCTCGACTTGGATTTACAGTACGATGATATGACAAGTATTTTCCTTATTTCGGTTCCCCTAAAATCTCGTGTATCTATATATATGTTCACCGAACTCTACACGTAATTGAATTTAAATTAATGGTGAATATAATGGATTAGCAGGTCTAGAACATTTTTTAAGATCAATGGTGTGACCAAACGCCTCTAAAGACGGTTCGGGTCGGTCAGATCGTCAGTTCACTATACGAGTGCTGATTTTGGGCACCTCTAAATCCCTCCAAATCACATCAAGGAATCCATGCACATGTCTCACCATGTTGACAGCTTTTCCAACAAAATCAATTACCATCCAAAACTTATGATTTCAAAAACAACAACAACAACAACAACAACAACTTTAATATTTAACAGCAACAAACAACCATTGAAACATGATAAGTAGCCAATTATGCTATATTTTAGTGTGATATTTCTATAAAACCGAAGACTTTTATCTCCATTTATACCCAAAAGCCTCTATTTTTTCTATTTTCACAATAAATACATGATATTGGACAAAAAAGGGTGATTCCAAACAAAAAAAACCTATCAATAAGCTAGAGATAGCCTCAGCACCTTCAAGTGATCTGAAATTGCTAAGGAATCGTTGGCCCTATCTTGATCATATCAAAGAAAATTCATTAGGGATGTTGCGTATGAAGCCTTGTGAAGATCTAAAAGAAAGATGAACCTCAAATTCTAAAGAAAATACCAGTGGCTTCATAACACCCTGGGAATGTACAAATGATGCTTGAATGGTGCTGAACCTAGTTCACAACATAATTAAAGGAAAAATAGAGTATCGCAGCGCCGTCTTAGTGACTTGCAGTGCCCTAGAGTTTTATAAAATATGGCACTGGACATATACGAAGTTTTGTAGTTTCTTATTTTGTGGATTTTTATGATTTAGGATAAGATTTCCTGTTATTACACTTCTTCTATAAATTGGAAACCTTATAACCACTCTATATCTCTTTTCCAATCTCTTCATTTTCACTTTAGATTGACCGTCCGGAGGTGGGGAGAAGACTTCTCTTAAGTTTTATTAGTAAGTTTAATTTATTTTTGCATTGTCGATAAGTGGCTAAGTTCCATGTTCTAGTCCAATGTGATTGAGTTCTAGGGATTTAAGGATTTGAGAGGTTTTATGCATTTATTCTACTATTGTTTAATTCTACTTTAGTATTCTTGATTACATTTCTTTATAAAATTTAAAAGTTTTCCTTTTTTTGTAGTGCAAGTGACTTGCGCTTTGATTTGGGTAAAAGTTATCGCCAATGATCTTACCGTTGCTCATTAAGAACAACCACGTTAGCTAGCTAGTAGGGCTTTGTCTATTAGCAATCAATGTACCTTAGTGTCAATGAGATATAAGAATGGTAGCGGTGTATATAATCTCCACATGAAAGGTAAAAGGTTTAACACTAGTTACTATTCATGGTAGGTGTTCTCACAAAGTTTAATGTTGTTAGTTCATTGAGAATCAACGACATATCTGATAAGTTTACGGTCTAGTTAGCATGTGAATGTGTCACAGTTTCCTTCCACTGACATGAAGAGAAGGAGGTGGCAAAAGTCACTATAAGCCTATAGATGGAAACTACTACCAATACAAAATTTTAGAATCAGCAAACGAATCCAATCCATTGAATTTCAATTCACATTGTGTTCTAGTGTTTTATAGTTGTTAATTTCTTATTTCTAAGTAATTGAGTTTATTTTCTACGCATTTAATTTCTAGTATAGTTAAGTCTTATTTTCAAGAAACCCCATTTTCATTTAATCTGAAAAGGAACATCCCAATCCCTATGGGTTTAACCTCGTATTCACCTCAATACAAATCTAAGGTAGTCGGTGAATTCATGACTGTTATTGGTTCCTTCGATGGGGTACACCAATTTTTGGCACCGTTGTCAGGGATTGGTGATATTTTTTTCTCTTTTTATTTTAGTTTTGTTTTGTTTTATAGTTGCAAGTCACCGACTTGCAATTTTTGTAGAGGTTTGAGTTCTAGTTGATGTGAAACTTGACCAAACTTATAGAAGAGGAATAGGGATAGCAAAAGAAGGGAAAGATCACAGGTGACTATGGACTTAACCGAAAGATTTCAGAATCTTTAAATTGCGCAGGATGATGGGTGAAACAACCAACAGAATGGAAGACATTAACCGAGACAGGAAATAGAGCTTACATTTAAGGAGGTGAATCAATACTGGGATGGTCGTTACCCTTATGTATTGAGTATCCGGCTACCACCAGTCAGTTTGAGCTTAAATCAAGATTGACATATAAATTGCCTAATTTTCGTAGGCAAGAGAATGAGGATCTTCAAAAGTTCCTAATAGAATTCGAGATAGTGGTAATAGGCATGAATCTTGCTACAATTGATGCCTACTCAGTGATACTAAAGGCATTTCCTTTTTGTCTCAAAGATGACGAATCATTGTCATAGTATTGGGAAAAGTTTAAGAGATTGTGCAGAGCGTCTCCCCAACACTGTCTCAGTGAGAAGTCGTTGATGGAAAATTTTTATGAAGGGCTGAGTTATAATGAAAATAGACAACTCGATATAGTGTGCAAATGGAGCCTTAAAGATGTTACACTTAAAAGGGCTAAGATGTACATCGAGAAAGTAGCTAAACAAGCCAAACAGTATGGTCCGACTAGTGAAACAATAGCAACAATATGTTCAGTTGAAAGCCGATTTGAGAGCGGTCTTTCAAAACTTTATGCCTAGGGGAAAGTCAATGCGAGTAACTCCTCAGAATCAACAATCCCATCCACATGGTCCTACTTTAAAAGTAATGATTAAATAATTAATTTTGTCTCAGCAACAATACAAAGTTACGAATGAGGCCTCAATTAAAGGATTACAAACCACGATGTTAGATATCTCAACTCAGATTGGCCAGGCCAATAATAAAGATAAGTTACTATCATAGCCTGCTTCGAACCCCAATGTAGATGTGAATGCAACTTCACATATGCATCAGTTTCTGAAATCGTGGCAATGCTTTAGTTAAAAATTGTTAGACTAAAGGAACAGGAGAAATCAAAAAAAAGGAAGATGAAAAGAATAACTTGAGCAAAGGATGGATGAATACCATTAAGCACAGAGTACAATTTTGAATGAGGTTGTATAAAGAAAGGTTTGTGAACATGTTTAAAGATCACAAAAAATTTGAAAACCAAAAAGAAGAAGCATTAAAAACTAAGGTAGTAGTCAAGAAAGTTGATCAAGTGAAGCCTGAAATTGAAGTTTCTTGTGAACCCTTTGAAATACCAGGACTATTTGAAGAAAAATTAGGAAAGCTTCTATTCAGGTGACAAAGACTAACCAAAAAAGTATGAAATCTATGTATTTTAGTATTTTTTGCATGCTAGGAGATACTCATATAGAGAAAGCTATGTGTTATTTAGGAGCATCTGCTAACTGTATTTCTTCATCGGTTTTCTCATCTATACAAAACCAAGTTTTGAAGCATTCTGACATCATCATTAATTTATTGCAGGGATCATCAATCTGACCAATTGGGATGTTGGAAGACATGATTATTCGCGTTGAAGATTCATGTTTTGTTGTTGATTTCCATGTCGTTGATATGAAGACATACACATGTCTAATCATGCCTCTTTTGCATTAGGTCGATCATTCATGAAAATGGCAAAAGCCAAGATAAACGTAATTGGCAGTTTAATTACATTAAAGCATGATAGTAGAGTTATTGTTTTTTTTTATTCCTGACTATATGGACTTACGTACCAATGTTTCCATCTTCTACGTTGTTTTGTCTTCTTTTGATAATGACTCGAATGATTCTATAGAAACCTTTTAGACAATTTTGAAAAAAATAGGCAAAATGAATGAGAAACAAATAGGAAAAATATCAATAAAGGACAACAAGCCTTTAAAGATATATACTATGAAGGTTGAGTTAAAACCACTAGACAACATCCTTTTATTATGCAGGTTAAGCGTAAAAGAGGAACCGAGAGTTATCGATCGACTAGAGAAAATTGAACCATCCGGAAAAGACGTGATCAAGCAGCAAATTGAAATAATGGACCTGGACTATGAATAGTCTTTAGTCATGTTAACACCCGGCCTTCGACATAAAATATTAGTGTTTCATAGAAAGCAACCAAGATATACTTTTTGTGATTTTCATTTATTTAAGTTTCAATAAAATTTTAGTTCGAATAAATTATTCTAAGATAAATTAGTAAGTGGAATAAATTGTGATAGAAACAAAAGAGTTTCACTAATTCCTTTGGTTTTCTCCGAAATCTTATGATGAAATTAGAGAACACAGACTATGTTGAGTGCATTGAAACGAAAGGCTTTTAGCGATATAATTACCGGTAGGTATGATTTAAATTGACGCATTTGCAACAAACCATATGCATACATAGGAAATGCACATAATAAAAACAAGAATATAAAAGTTTAGGGACAAATTCAATTTTTAAGCCTAGCAATTTCCTAGTGCTGTGAGTTTACTTAAAGGGTGATGAGACGGCACTTGGCCAAACACAAAAAATGTAAATTTGCCCCAATGATGTCAAATTACATGCAAGGCACTGCCATGGCATAGATAGGTAACTTAGGAATTTGAGAAACATATCCAAGGATTTTACAGCGCTTTCCAGCTTCGTGGCACTTGAACGTAAGAGGCTAGACACAACTTTCAATTTTTAAAATAGGGCAGAACCCCATCTTCTTCCCCAAACCCATACCCCATCTTCTGCCCCAAATTCACTCATTTTTTATTTTCCATTAAGGTGATCACTTGAAGTCGTGAAACCAAGTAATTGGTGAGTGCCTCGACAAAACCACAACTTAGAAGTTGCAAAACCGAGCTCCCAAAGCATTTATTAGGCCAAGGAAAGCTCATATGAGCTCTTCAGAACTCATTCCATAGTCAATAATGTCCGAAAACATTTTGTTCCTTATGCATTTTGTCAATGTGTTTTTCTAGCAATGCAAGCAAAATTTGTGTTCTAGGTTTCCTATTTGTCCGTAGAACCATAGGGATTTTTATTGTTAAAGTATCTAGAGTGGTTTGGTTAGTTTACTTTTGATATTTGATCAAATTTGAGAATTTTCAATTTTCTTGACAAAACGCCTATGTTTTTGTAAAATTTGAAATTTCAAGTCGAGTTTTTGATTTTGAATGATCCAATAGCTTTAATTTAAAAAATGTAATGCAAATTAAGTTCGGGGGAATGTGCAAGAGGTTATTATAACAATTTGAATTTCCAAAGTTTTTGTTTTTTTTTTTTTTGAAAATTCATTGACATTGTTGACACTTTAGTTTAAATTCAATTAGGGGATTGATTATGGGAATGTACGTGCATAGTAAATTAACTAAAATCTTGTTTATATTAATTTTAATTTATCGAAAACTTTAATATGATCTTGAGACTTCAAAAATGATTTTTCAATGAATTTTCTTGGTAAATTGATTTAGTTGAATTTCGAAAACCATAAGTAATTTTTTGCAAACTTTTTTGTTTGAATCAATATTTTTGTGATTGCTAAGTATTTCAAACTGATATGGTCATTAATTGTTGCACTATAAGCATTTATAGCTTATCGTGTGTTTGTTGCTATCTTTCATGTGCTATGGGTAAAGAAAAGTGTCGTGGTTTCGCAGGTTCCAGCTGGAAGACGAGTGGTCAATTACCGCCACTTAGGCTAGACCCCACCCAGCTTGTGCACTCAAGCCTTATTTTTGTCATCACGATTCGGTCTATTGCACTTCTCCGTACCTAAGCATTTCTTTCAGACCTATTTTAAGAAGAATCTCAATGTTTTGTTTTACTTTGTCAATGCTTCTTTCTACCCCACCACTCAACATAGTAAGGTGACACGGTCCCGATAGGCACTATTATAACATTTGGGCTCATGTCGGTCATATCGAAGTGGAGCACATTATTCACGATGTTATTAGAAAGAGGATAACCACAATAAAGAGTGAGATTCTAGCTTTTCCTATCCTTATCACTAACCTATGCATCCGAGTAAGAGTCCCTCATGCTAGTCTAGAGTTTGATATCCCACCCCAACTGACCAACATGATGACGATATCTTTGGGTTTGATAAATTAAAGGAGGATAAGGAGGATAGAGTACATGAGAAAGCACTAGTAGCAATGTAGATGCACCATCAGCCATTGGAGACCCAGACGAGGAGAGCCATAGGAAGGAGGAGAGGAAGATCTTCTTCTGCACCACCACCAAAGGAAGTACCAGGACAGATGTCCAATGAGGAGATGGTTCTCGTAATGAAAGGGAGTTTAGTCGATTTTAGACCATATTCTTCTGCACCAACAAGTCTATAATCATCCTAACGAGCCAGCTCCTTCGATTCCAAACTTTCCATTCATCATACGTTTGGGCTATTAGGTCTACCAAGCTCCCGAGGAGTATGGAGCCGCTTCTTCATCAAATTATTCACAGAGAGTGCAGTCTCCATACCATACTCTGTAGAGGACTCTATAGTAGAGCGAGCAATATCGGGGTAGCTTCAGTAACTGAAAGTTGACTTTCTTATTTATGCATGTATGCTATAGAGGAAGTGAGGCACCTAACGCTAATTCAGTTTTGTAATATATTTGGAGGAGATTCATTATGATAATGATTTAATTTTATAAGAACACTACGCAGCCCATCATTTGCATACATTTTTAAGATTATCATATATTTTTATTTTGTTTCATTCAAATTCATGCCATTTTCTAATTTTTCGTTATTATATTTCACTCAATTTTTTAGGATTTGTATTGGATGTCCTACTTTCTTGAATCTTAAGGGCAAGGTTATGATAAGATTCGAGGTATATAGGTACGTATGTTGATTGAATGCATGAATAAACCATTTGTAAATGAGCTTGGTAAAAATTTTGCAACTTTCTGAATTTGTTCAAGACTTCTGGCAAAATAAAGGTAACAAGACTTTATTTTATTGTAAAGATTGATGTTTTGGTAGCTTGGAGCACATTTCCAGACTTGTGAATTCGTTCTTTTTGCTTTTCTATCTATCATTTTGAGCTTAAATAAATGCCCAATTCTAGCTTGGGATAATTGTGGACAATTTGAGAATTTAAATATGGATTGATGTTGCTTTGAATGGACAAGACCTTAAGTAGAGTTTAGGTGAAAAACTTATTCTTATGATTGGTGTACTGTACCGATTTTGCACCAAAGAGTGCTAGTGTGGAGTGAAGGAAAATGAGTCGGCTAAATCTCTACAGATTCTTGGATAGGTTTGCAATCAATTTAAACTAAGTAATAACTAGAGAATAAGTTTGGGGGAAGATATAGGCCTAGTTTGTCTAAAGCTCTTAGCCTTTAAACCCTCCAATTAAGTTATCTCTACTTAACCTATTCGAGCCAACACAACCACACTCTTTCATCACCTATCATGAAATCTATAAACCATTAGCCTATAATCTTTTACCTAGTTGGAAGCTAGTCTTAGACTTCAAAGGAGACATGAAGAAGAAGAATAATAATAACAAAGGAAGAAAAGTCATAAGAGTGAAATATTTTTTACACCTAAAACAAGGGAAATTGATCTTGATAAAAATCTAATAAATCAAGTCATGATTAGAGAGTTTTATATTAAAATGGTATCCATAAAAAATGGAGTTGGGAACCTTGTAGTTAGAAAAATGAGTGTTCCACATAAAAATAGTATCTCCAGGAAATGGAGCAGGGAGCTGAATAGTTGGAAAAAGGTAAGGACTACACGAGGTTAAAGAAAATTTAGAAAGGTGAAGTGTAAAATCATTTCATGTTCTCTAAAAATCCTTTGACAAGCCTAAGTCTAAAGTTTTTCGACTTTTCGAATCCATGAATTACTTTTCTTTGTCAACTAACCAAGCTATTATAACCCAAAAGAAATTCCTATTAACTTCAAACAATGGTTTAAATGTGTCAATAGAAAGGTTGCATGAGTTCTTTTTTGTGTAATCTTAGTATTCAATGCTCTATTTAGACATTGCAAGTTTTTGGCTTGTTAAAAGTTTTGAGGTAATTCATGATTAATTGATTACTTTAGTTTCGATGAAACCTATTGTTTTGTTGAGTATTCTTTTGGAAAGTAGCTAAAATTACTTAACTTAAAGCAACCACATTTGGTTGAGTGTTTTTGTTCCTATTTGTAAATTTTTTGAGAAATTCGATAAAACCATTTAAGTTAGAGTTCAGCATTAATGAAGGTGAAAATGTATGATGCAAACTAAATATCTTATGCTTCATTACTTGAGATGAACAATTGCTAAAGTTTTGAGGTATTTGATAAGTCACCAATTGTGCTATATTTTAGTGTGATGTTACTATGAATTTCAAATACTTTTATCTCAGTTTATACTCTAAAACGTTTTCTTTTTTTTATTTTCAAGGTAAATATAGGCTATTGGACAAAATGGACTGATTTACCATAAAAGCGGGTCAAAAGTCTAAAGATAGGCTCAACACCTTCATAGTGCCTATAAGTGACCTGAATTCGCCAAGGAACTGTTGGCCTTATCTTAATCGAATCAAAGAAAACTCGTTAAGGATGTTTCATGTGAAACCCGCTGAAGATCCAGAAGAAATATGAAGCTCAAATGCCATAGAGAAGGCCAAAGCCTTCACAGCGCCCTTGGAATGTACCAATGTGTGTGTCGTAAGTATAACAACTCGTTTGTAGTATTAGTGCATCTTAGAACTATATATAAGAATTTCATCTCGTACAGCTCAAGCAGAAACACCCCAACACTAGTTATGACACATATGGAATAGAAATCATTTGTTTTCTTTATATTAGTGTTATGCAATCAACTTACATTGATCACGGATATTGTCCTCAAGGAAAGGTTTTTGCACTAGTTGTTAATCACCTATTTTACTTAAACTATTGCAAATGAATTCACTTTTAATTGTTTTTCTACTAAACTAAATTGTCTTATAAATCATATTTAACTTTGCTTGAACTCTTATATTAAGGATGTCTTAATTCACAACTTCACCTAAGTACTTTAATATTATGCTTTGTATTCATTTTTTTATCTTAATATATTTTTTTAATGCCTAATTAGAATAGACATATTTCTTTCAAATCCATTTCAACCGACTATCATGACGGAAAAGATTATAATGTGCAAACTAGAAGTCCACCTATAGTTTGAATAACATAAGTTCCACATTGCTCTATGTCTCAAATGATTAGATTCATAACCAATTAAGTTTACTATTCCCGACTCCCTAATCAACAATTATTCTCATTGTTGTGTACTTTACAGTGGCCCCGTTCTTGTCCTGATTAAAAGCTTTAATGACCATGATAACTCCTAAAGCCTAATATCAATAAACAAGTGATCAAGATGTCTAAGCATTATGTTCAGAGTCACTACAAATTCTAACCGATGAACTTTTTTTATTCACATTTTATTCCTATTCAAAGCATAGCCTTTATACCATAGGATCCATTGATTCCTAAGATAAATAGACCACTCATACTTTATTGAAATACACATATCACAATGCATAATTGAAATCATTGCAAATCATATATGAATAAAAATATTACCTTTAATTTAATCAACGAAACCAAATTTGAATTACTAACGTGAAGTCTTCAATGTTTTCTCTACACAAACCCCTTAATACTCAAATTCAATGTAAAACCTATGTTAAATTACTCTAATGGTGGCTAATAGTTGGTATGTGATGAGTTTACTACATGCTAATACCTATTTATACTCATTAATAAGAATTAGAAACCATACTTTGGAATTTAGCTCGAATTAAAACTCTACTTTTGCTTCCTGTGAGTTGGCACTGTTACTTACTACCCCAGTGTCGTGTCCTTTAGCCAACTGCACTACCATTGCGCCAACACTACATGCATGCTTCCTTGCTCCCTAGTGCTTTGGCGTTGTCACCTGCTCCTTCGGCACCATCCCCTGTGCTCTACAGCACCGCCACTGCACGAGACCTCTAGAGTGGTTTTCTTCACTTTTTCTTGTCTCCCACACTGTGCCTTTCTTTCCCACGCCATGCCTTTTATGCTCACATCATCAACATATGTGGCCATGATGCCAAATGTATTTTTGTGGGTTTCTACTTCGTTTTTCCTCGATTCCTTCCTTTACACTTTTATTCCCTAAAAATGCAATAATACTATGATTTAAAGCTCATTTAAAGATATTTATACTAAATATGCGACTAAACTAATCATATATATGTTTAAATAATCACTTATTAAATACCACAAAACTTAGGATTTTGCGCGTCCTAATCATAGGTGTATTCTTCTAAGTCCTCTTACACTAATTCTCATTCAATTTACATTCTTCATGGAGTATCCATTAATTCACAAAGTTGCAAGTTAACAATCCACTGAAGAGTTTTTTTTCTTTTTTGCAAAAATTATTTTATTAAGACATGTAGCTTTAACGACATATAACTTCACTTTCAAAATACTTAAGTAGATCACAACCAGAAACCATCACTACTCACAAGTTTGTTTCGTTTCAACACTCAGGTACCAAGTATACAGTCTCATGATTTCTCATTAAGCTCAAAAATTCACTAATAAGGCTACCAAATTCATCTTTAATAGACTTTAGCACTTCGAGAGTCTAAAGGACTTTAACGTAGTTATAATGGAAACATTACTTAATTAGTTACTCATACTCGAGCTAAATCTTTTATTTGAAGAGTTGTAGTTTGCTTCTGCCTTCTTTTCTTTATTTTTTTTCTTTTTCTCTCTTTTCTTTTCTTCTTCTTTTCATTTTTTCTATTTTTATAGTCCTAGCTCCTTTTTCCTAAAGACTTAATTCTTCTTCATTTTTTCCAACCATTAAGTTCTTTCCTCCTTTTCTTGTATAACTTTTAGGATGTTCTCATTTTTTCATTACTTTCTTTATTTCTAAAACACTTGTTAGCACTTCTCACTTTTACTAACTCAAGTAAGCTAACTCCAACTTTTAGTTTACAATGCCTATTTCTTCCCCTTTTTGCACTAAGTCTTTATTAGTTTGCATTTTCAAGTAAGATTCTTTTAGAGATCTATTTTTTCCATAAGAAATGTTATAATTCCTTGCTTTTGTTTCTAGTTCAAGGTCTTCCCTTACTCTAGGTCTCCAATCATAAAGTCACACCGTTGTTAGCTACATTTTATTAGTTCTTTTTCAAAATTTGAAAACAATTCTTTAATTTTATATCAACAAGGTACTTGTAGTCTACTCATCCACAATTAAAGGCATGAACATGCAAATGAACAACGTATTCATTAAATATTACTATATATAACCTAATCGATACTACTTAAACGTTTATATCTTAAGTAAAATGAATAAATTTATACTCTGCCATACTTTCCTCCTTTAATGCTTCGAATTAAAATTTAAAACGATCATACATGCATTGTTTATCCTTATTTCTCAACATATCTTACCACTTCCCATAGTGTAGTGTAGTGTAGTGTAGTGCAATACCCTCAAACTTAAACAAACCTTGTCCTCAAGGTTTAAAAGTAAGCTTGAAGCATTAAAACAATAAAGCACATAAACATATTTAATAACACAAGTTATAATAAACAAAACTAAAGATAGAATTAAAACAAGTAAATAGTTAACAAAATATCTCCAATGTTAAAAATAAATGGCATTGAAGTCACTCTCATCTCCCTAGGTCTAAAGGATTCCTAATGCACTGACTACAGGACTATGCGTTATCATCATCATCTGCATCATCTGCTCCAGCTCGGGATGGTGTCAATAGACGCTCCACCCTCCTGCTATATTGGGGTATGTGCCCTAGGTCAATCTACGAACATTGTTTATCTTATAATTTTGTTTAATAAAATAGAGGTTTTTATTTGTTGTTTTATTATAAGAGATTACATGTTTACCTTATAATAAGATCCATGGCTAATTATTGAAATATCGTAAATGTCCCTAGTCGATCGTTATACTGGTAACTATAATGAATTAAGACTAGTGTGAATCTTGATTGATGGCCATGTAATGAGCATGCATATAAGGATCCGAATCGAGATAATAAGTACTTGTTATGAAATAAGGTACTGGATCGACCTGTTATGAGAACACCACATGGATTAAGTCATAAGCGTTACTCATGATAGGTATATTATTTAGTCTTTCGACTAGAGATTACTATAGATTTAATATTAGGAGCATGGTATTTTGACACAACAAACGTTGTTTTTAATTGGACGATTATAAAAATTGTGATAAATTATCAAGTGAATAGTCTGTGAAGGTGTGTAATCGAGATAGAATTGGTCACTCTTGTATAGAGAGATATTAGTGGATACCTCAATATGATAG
Source organism: Stephania yunnanensis (assembly GCA_039657365.1). Taxonomy (NCBI): domain Eukaryota; kingdom Viridiplantae; phylum Streptophyta; class Magnoliopsida; order Ranunculales; family Menispermaceae; genus Stephania; species Stephania yunnanensis. The sequence continues at coordinate 42,059,718 of CM077584.1, forward strand.
ACTAATAATGGTCAAGTTCATGTGAATTGATATGATCAATGTCACTTGGATGTTGTAAGTTTATCTAAAGATCAAGACTAGTACGATTTAACATCAAGGGTAACTTTTCATGCCTTAATTTTAAACGAAGGATAGTGCACGTCAAAAGGATATGATATATGTTATTCATTAAGTTGTGTCGATTTTGATATTCATGCTACTTGACTAGTCATAATGCCTTGCTAGCGACTGCTTATGACTTGTGTACCAAAATGGTTTTTGGTTGACTACTAATGTCATATGAACCTATTGGGTCGCACATAAAGGATGGCTTTGTGCAATTTTAGTTGTCCCAGAATAATCAATTTTATATGATCAAATACATGACATTGAAGCCCTTACGATTTGTTATATGATAACTTCTTAATAAGGGTATTTATGTAATTTTCTTAAACTACCTAAATAAAATAGTTGTATTACAAATAGGATTTTAAGTGAGGGCTTATCTACACATGCCTTAAAACGAAATAAGATTTTCGATTTTGCTATTTTCAAGTTCTCTAGACTTTGGGAGAGAAAGAAAAACCTTTTCTATCTCTCTTTGGGCTAGCACTCTAAATTATAGTCAGCATTCGTGTGTGGGTATCTAATAGAGGACAACACTTGAACATCTTGAAGACCGAACAATCAGACAAGGAAATCTTAGATTAAGGTATGGTTTACTTTTTGCCTTATCCTCTTACATGTTTCACTTCTTCAATGTGAGCGTGAAAGCTTCATCTATAGTTGGTTAGGCCTTTATATCGAATTTTTTGTCATCTCTTAACCTCACTCCAACCTTTAAGTACATCGGAGTAATCAATATAGTAAATAGCAATTTGTTGTCCCTTTTTGACATAATGGACTCCACGAGAAAGCTGTGTATGATCTCCTCAGGGGATCTCCCCACACTTTGTAATCTCATAAAGACATGCCACATCTGACTTGTTAATCTCACCCTGTTGAGAAGTAGGATATAGTGATGGAATAAAAAATGCAAAGAAATTGCAAGAAGAAAAACATATATTTGATGCATTAAAGAAAATAATAGTTAATATATCTCTATTTGATGTCATTCAAAATGCACCTAAATATCAAATATTTATAAGAGATTTATGCACTAATAAAATTAATGCTAATGAAAAGGTGAGTGTAGGAGAACCCGTATTAGCACTAATTCAAAAGAAATTAACACCTAAATATTTCGATTCTTGAATGTTTTTCATTCCATGTAGGATTGAAAATAAAGAAATTTCTAAGACATTATGTGATATGAGAGCCTCTATAAATGTTATGCTTTTATCCATTTATTTGCCAATGACAGATGTAAATTTAGAAGAACCTAGTATAGTGGTACAATTAGTAGATAGGTCCACTATTAAATCGATAGGGTTACTAGAATATGTACCTGTCAGGGTTAATGATTTAGTCTTCCCAGTAGATTTACATGCTTTAGGCATAAGAGAAGATAATTTCTCTAGTAGTGCTTCTCCAATTTTAGGAGGACCATTTTTTAAATTAGCAAAAGCAAATATTGATATTTCAAATGGAACATTAACAATAGAAGTAGATGACGATACAATGAGTTTTAATATATATATATATATATATATACAAAGCAATGAAATAACCAATGGATGTCTCTTTCTTATGCAAAGTAGGTATGATATTTGCTAGACAAGTCTTTTAGAAATGATTAAACAAATAAATTGTAATTGATAATTGAAGATTCATAAGAAGATGACGATTGAGATAAAAAGAAGTGATAATAAGTTCTTTGGAATCATATAATGATCTGCCAAAACTTTCTTATTACCTTAATTTATCTAGATCTTATCTAAAACTTTTACCTTTTATAGTTGAAGACCCAGAATTAGATATAAAAACATTACTAAACATTAGAAATATGTTTATCTAGGGGAATATAATAAGTTACCAATGATAATTTTTAATAAAATGACAAGTTTAGAAGAAGAAAAATTAATAAATGTACTAAAAAAATTTAAAGGAGCAATCGGATGGACCATAACTGATATTAAAGGAATAAGTCCAGCTACATGAATGCATAAGATAAATGTAGAAACTGATAAAAAAAGCTTCTAAACAAGCTCTATGTAGATTTAATCTGCCTATAATGGATGTAGTAAAAGCTTAAATATTAAAATTATTAGATGTAGGAATTATATTTTCATTAGCTTAAAGCAATTGGGTAAGCCCAGTCGAAGTAATTTTGGGGCATATGTCCTAGGTCAATCTATAAAAATTGTTTATCTCATAATATTAGTTAATAAACTAGAGGTTTTCATATGTTGTTTTCTTATAAGTGATTGTGTCTTTACCTTATAATAAGATCCATGGGTATTTATTGAATTATCTTAAATGTCCCTAATCGATCATTATACTGGAAACTATATTTCAATTAAGACTAGTGTAAGTCTTTATTAATGGTCATGTGATGATCATGCATATATGGATACAAAATGAGATCATGTGTACTTGTTAGGGAACAAGGTATTGGACCGACTTGCTATGAGAACACCATATTGATTAAGTCATGGGTGTTACTAATGATAGGTATATCACTTAGTCCTTCAACTAGAGATTACTATAGATTTTAATACTAGGAGCGTGGTAATTTGATACAATCCAATGTTGTCTTTAATTGGACAATTATAAAGATTGTAATTGGTTACCATGTGAATAATATAAAAAGGTGTGTAATCAAAATAGAATTTGTGACATTCAAGAATTTTATAAACTTAATTAGGCGGCTAATTAAACATTTTCAAATTTAATTTGAAAATTAAGTATCAGAGGCGGGACCTCCGCATTATAGACCAGTGATCATAAGATATTATTTATTTTTTGTGTTGTGTGCTTAGTGTGTATTATATGGTATTGTCATGAAATCTGGGTGTGTTGAGGTGTATCCTCGATTTTTCATAATCAAGGTTGTAAATGTGTGTTTGAAGGACACGAGTGAAAATAAAATTATTAATTGCTCAAAAACCCATTAATCAAGTGTCAATCTCCACGTGAAGATTTAGCCACGATTTACGTGCAAGTTGGATCAGTGTCAATGCAAAATAAGAAAGAAGTTAGTACAAGACTTTGCCTCGAGTGACGTATTAGTTGGTAATGGTTAAGCTTGAGATTAAGTTCAAAGAGATGTAAATTTTGTTTAGTATGGCAAGGGATTTGGTTCATAAGGTTTCAGTAAATTGTGGGCAAAGTTAAGTTTTCGGGGTTTTGGTGTGACTAAAAGTAGTGTTATGGATGTTTAATGGAGTTGGACTATTTTTTCTAGAGGTTAACGGGACTGAAAACGAGCATCGGAAATTAAACAGCATCAAAATCAGGATTTCAGGAGTTGATAAATAAAAAGAAATTAAACTTGTGACAAGAAGCTAAAGGTTTATACATACAAAGAAAAAGAAAGAAAAACGAAATGAATCGTTTCATTTCATTCATTAATAGAGAGAACAAACTAAACATTCTCTAAACCCTATCGATTTATTCTTTCATCCCGTGAGCTCACGACGTCCATTTTTCCCCTGGTTTTTTTCTGTAAAACTTTAGAGTATCGTGAAATGGTCAGTTTGAGCTAATTTTCTATAGTGGAAACGAGGTATTCAGCCCGCGATTTGATAAATATTTAATTTAGGGCATTTTTAATAATTTAATTTGAATTCTTGCAATTTTTTCGATTTCTTTTGCAAGTATTTATAGAAATTGGTAGGAATGGTGGAGAATTGATGTATTAGGTTGATGAGTGTCGATTTAGAATAAATCCCATCAATGAACGTTTGGATTTTGATGAATTGAACTAATGTGATTCAATTGATAACTATTTTGGAGATGTTTTTATAGTTGATATTAATTTACATTAGGTTTCTAGATGAATTGATTCTTGATTTTGATCCAATTTGATGAATTGAAAAAATGTGATCCCCCTTACGAAGCGATGGTAGGATCATTGGTAATGAATTCTAACCTAACTATTGTGCACATGCATTTACACATGATATATGTAGAGATTTTATGAATCTAAGCCATAACAAACAATCTCATAATAATAATACAATCGAAAATACAAGACTTTAATAAGAAAATCTCGAATTTAAGAATTGAATCTCATAAATCACTTAAGGGTCTCCTTGATCAGATTATAATTTAGCCTACTAATACCAGATAAATCTCCATTACACAAAACAAATAAAAAAGTAAAAAAAAGGTGAAGAAAATATGGAGAAAATGAAGAGGTAGAGAGGAAGAAAGGGAATGGGGAATGGAGGGGTTTACCCTCTCTAGAGAGGAGACGAGAGCTTTTTTATAGTGTTTTTTGTATTTGAAAGAGATAGAGTCCCTAAAATCCTCAAATTCGATTCATAAAAGTTGAATATGTTCTTTTTTTTGGGTTATCAAGACAACATGTGTGCCAATGAAGGATTTATAGCTTCTTATCGTTATTGGAAGGGGTGGTACGAAGATCGAGGAAAATTGTAGGGGAGCTCATCTCGAATCGCTCACGAGAGGAGAAAGGGACGAATGGGAGGACTCGTGTGCTAAGGACCATCCACGCAACTCGAGGCGCATTGTGGCAGATGGAAGCATGTGAAGATGGGAAGACACGTAGGTATGGCTGCAATTTAACTAGTTTTTACATCCAATATGGCTCTAGTGTAGATCTTTAGGCATCTTTGGATGGCTTCACATTTAATGTGTGCTATATGCGTGTCCGTTGGTGTGTCAACTCAATTGTCCATCGTTCCTTATCTGTACACAATGCATGTCTCGAGGAGAATCAATGATATGTTGAAGCACACTGCATTAACACCTGTACTTAACTATTTTTTGCTCAATTCCTTTAACCAATGCATCACAAAACTACTTTCAAACCACCAAGCAATCAACATATACCAATGTGCATCCCACATTAATGTTTCGAGATATGTGCAAGTGCACTTCTAAATGCCAATCATCAAATACATTCCAAAAGATCTCAATTTTATTTTGTTTCATCAAATTGCCTCTTTCGGTCCTGAAAATGTGAAAACAAAGGATCGGTGCTATAAAATGGAAATTTTGTTCTTGAAAACACACGAAATACATAATATATTATAGCATAATTGCACACTTAGCATTTGGCTTTATCTTTTAGATAGAATAGGAAACATCAAAGCTCAACTGCATTCTCTTCTACATAAGGAGATTTCATAGATTGGCAAATAGTTTGAAACTCCTTCAGAAACATCGTTTGGTATTCATTCTCCATTTCATGGAAAGTGGGCAGGAGATGAATAAAATCAAGTTTAAGCTCAAAAGCTTCTCCATTCAATAGGTGGTTAATGCACATGGGCTATTATGCGAAAATATATTTGATATCTTCATTAATATGCCCCATAGTATTGTGATGCTCATATCTAGCGTGATGATCTTCATTGACAATGGTAAAAAGTGTTGGGAATGTAAAACTAGAGTTTTGCTTTGTTGCTTAAAAAGTTGAGCTTCCTTATTCAACTTATTAAGTGTCCACTCGATTTTAGGATCGAATGGCAGCAGTAAACCAAATTCAAACTAAGGATTGAGTCTTCAGCGACGATGCCAAAATTTAATGTGTCGAGCATGTCTTAGATAACCCTTGTGGTTATAAATTCCTACAATAACTCTTAGTAGTAATAAGCATGAGCTCAATCCTGAGAACTAGGGGTTAATTTAAGTCTAGTCAAACCAAAAAAAAAATGAATTGTTTTCAAGATCTTTAAGCAAAAAATCAACCAAAACGACTGAAACGTAAATTCTCTTAAAAATGCAATAGAGAGAACTACCAAGGCATACGAATTCACAAACTAACATAAACGTTCTAAGTCTTGTCATGGTAATCAATATTTTAAAACATGATTATTAACATAATCTCGGCTAGATTGGCTATGGGAAATCCATGAATTCCTAGTCCCTCTATTCTCGATAGATATGGCAACTACTATTAAATACTTCCCTAACTAGTGTATAACCCTAGACAACTGCCAATAGAGTTTAACATATTAAATTCATTTAAATCTATAGGAACACCGATCCAAGATAATCAAATCACAATCATTCTTGATTTTACCAAAATCTATCCTTTATTCACTTAAGAATTGAAAGGTTTTGAAGACAAACAAGTAAGTGATTGTCATTAAATTAATTCGGTTTGTATCACGGACTCAACCAAATTTTTGACTATCGGTCTTCCACCTTAAAGCATGCAATTTCCACTTACACACCTTAGACTTGAACCTTAATCAATAAAAAATTAACAATCAAAATGAATAGAATTGAATCAATGCATTAAATTACTAAATGGTATCACACGACAAAAATAAGAACCAAACTAGTGAGTTTGTTTCACCTTCGACCTAGGTATTGAAGAACTTAACTAGACATGGTAAAGCAACACAATAGTTTTTCTTCTCTACAACTCAATTATAAGATGTCTTTCACCTAAGAGTGAATCTATCTTTTTATTCTAAGTGGGGACAAACACCCTCAGTTGAAAAAAGAATCAAAAACATAAAAAATTAATTTTTAGTTTCTAACTTCATGAATGCGGTGCAGTCAATGGTACTATAGTGATAAATAGACGATGTGGGTCACGTCATAGTAGAGTATTAGGGCATGTACCTTAGATCAATCTATAAACATTGTTTATCTAAAAGTTTTAGTTAGTAAAATTGAGGTTTTCATTTCCTTTTTATTTTCATTGATTGCATGTTTATCCTATAGTAAGATCTATGGGTATTTGCTGAAATATCCCAAATGTAATGTGAATCTTAATTGATGTTCATGTGATGATCATACATATAAGGACACGAATCGAGATCATAAATACTTGTTTGGGAACGAGGTACTGGATCGACCATCTATGAGAACACCACATGGATTAAGTCGTAGGTGTTACTCATGAAAGGTATATCATTTAGTTCTTTGACATGAGACTACAATAGACTTTAATATTAGGAACATGGTAATTTGGTTGCAGGTAATTTAATGCAAGCAAACAGTGTCTTTAACCGGTGATTATAAAGATTGTGATTGGTTACTATGTGAATAATATGTGAAGGTGTATGATCAAGATAGAATTTGTCACTCTCGTATAGAGAGAGATATTAGTGAATCCCTCAATATGATAGACTGATAATGGCCAAGTCCTTGTGAATTGATATGATCAATGTCACTTGGCTATTTTTAGTTTACCTAATGATCGAGACTAATACGATTGAACATTAAGGGTGACTTTTCATGTCTTATATTTAATCAAAAGATATCGCACAACAAGATTATATGATATATGTTATTCATTTGGTTGTATCGATTTTGATATTCACGCTACTAAGGTATTCATAATGTCTTACTAGAGACCACTTATGACTTATGTACCAAAATGGTTTTGGTTCATTACCAATGTCGCATGAACGTATTTGGTCACACACAAAGAATAGCTTTGTGCAATTTCAATTAGTCTAGAGTAGTGAATTTCATATGATAAAATTCATGACATAAAAGCCTTTACGATTTGTTATATGATAACTTATTAATAGGGGCGTATATGTAATTTGCTTAAACTGCCTAATTAAAATAGTTGTATTATGAATATGATTTTAAATGAGGGCCTATCTATACATATAAAAAGCGGTTGAAACTCGTAAACTAAATAAGATTTTTGTTTTTTCAAATTTCGAGTTCTCAGGATATCGGGAAATAAAGAAAAATGTTTTCTATCTCTCTTAGAGCTAGCACTCCAAATTGTAGTCACCATTCATGTATAGATTTCGGATAGAGGATGCGCACTTGAACGTCTTCAAAATCTAACAATCAGAGAAGGAAATGACGGATTAAGGTATATTTTACTTTTTGTAGATCTTGTTTAATAGAACTTATTTTCGGTCTTATTGGGGTTTTTCAAAAATTATTTTGAATTATTTGTTGTGTATGAACCCCAAAGCCCAATAGTGGTATCAAAGCCCTAGGCTCGATTCTATTAAACATTTACACGTTTTCTCTAATGTATATATGATATATGTGCGAAAACATGATCTTGATTAATGTATATATAACGCGTTTATAGGTTATGTGATAATTGTTATCAAGAATTAGTTTTAAAGTAGGTTGTTAATTCATGTATTTGAAACATATGCATGATTTGATTCAATGATAAAATTCATATTTAGAATATTTAAATTAACATACGTTTTATTATTGAATGATGTGAATTTGTCTGTTCAAATTGTAGAAGTCATGTTTAGGATAATGTGATTCTTATGTTGGATACATAGTTTTTTTTGTTCAATAATTGTATATCTTTCCATGATAGAAATCATGATTAGGATAATATGATTAACTTGATATGATTTTGGTGTTGAATGCAAGATTAGTATTTGGTTTCTTAATTCAATTTCTTGTTTTGTATGAATAAAAATCTAAAATGATTTTCATCATATATCTCATTATGGTTATCTATTAGTATATTCCTATTAGATAGGAGAAAGACTTGTAATCATATTAGGATTAAAAATCCTATAAGATGGATGAGATATATAACAAATTCTAATTCGATAAGGATTCAAATTATCGTAAATTCTAATGGGATAAGGATTCAGAGTATCTTAAATTCTAATTTGATTAGGATAAGATATTAAGTTAAAGATGGGCCCGAGTTGATTAAAAACATTTTAATTAATATTTTTGAAATTAAAATAAGGGGCAATTTTTCTTAAATTGATTGACTTAAATAATGAGAGATTTTGGCGATTTTCAATTTTCATAATTGAGATTCGTTGTCTAAAAAATGACGGTGTTGCCCCCTATACCTCCATCGTTGATTGGTTAGCGAAACCACCACCCGCTGATTATTCGTAGTATAAGAAAATTCGTGTGATAGTCAATATTAGTAAAATTCCCTAACTTGTTTAGGAATTGTTCATGCATTGTAATTTATGATATTTATCTTGTTTAAATTATTGTCACTAAAACAAATAAAAATCCACTTCCAAATTTTAAGCTAAGTGTAATCCATTCTCAAACACTTGTCAAGGCTTCAATCACATCAATATGGGTTTGCCTCCACAGAGTGTATTTTATTATCTTGGTGAAGCAAGTCGCGTAACGATTACTCTATTATTTGAAATAGTTAGACTTCATAAAGTTATAAAAACGATTTTGGGCTTTAGGCACTAGATGAGATAAAACATGCTAAGACATAAGATATCATAATCTCATAAAAACAACTAAAAGTTACATGTGATGTAATTGGTAATTGGTACCTACCAAAATAACCTAATTCAAAGTGTCATGCCTTAGTTGTCTTGAAATTAGGTGAAACATGGGTTTTAGTCCCTTAAATTAACATAGCATTTTTAGGAGGGTTGTTAATTTAGTGAGAATTTATTCCTTTACATTAAAATGAACTCTTGCATAATCTTTGTTATAGATCTGTGACCTCTTCAGACCATACTAATCCCTTGTCACTACAATCCATCATTGAGAAAGGTAAGATTTCCAGGATAAACTTTCTTGATAGGTTCAAGAACTTGAGAATTCTTATTAAGCATGAACACAAGTTGTATGTTCTTAATAATCCTATTATTGAGGAACCACCAGCTAATGCTTTAAGGATCGTGAAGGATGCATATACTAAGCATGTCAACAACTCTACTAATGTTGCATAAATTATGTTGGCAATAATGGTTCTTAAACGTCAGAATGACATGGAGCACATGGAAGCTTATGACATGGCTACAATGCTAAAGGAAATGTTCCTGCAGCAAGCTAGTCAAGTAAGGTTTGAAATAGTCTAGAACCTTTATTCTTACAAAATGGATGAGGGTGCGTCAGTTAATCCTCATATTTTGAAAATGAAGGGCTATATTGATCATCTTGACAGACTTGAATTTCTCATAAGCCAATAGTTGGCTACAGATTTGATCTTGAATTCATTTCACAATTAGTGTTGAACTATAACATGAATAATAAGGAGAATTATATCTCAAATTTGCATTTAATGCTAAAAAATGTTGAGCAGTATGTCAAGAAGCTCAATATAAATGTGTTGATGGTTTAGAAAGGAAATGCAATAAAGAAAAAGGCCAAAGGCAAGGCTAATGTGACTATCACAAAGCATATATAAGTCAAACCTAAGGCCGCTTCTACTTCACATCCAAGAAAGAAAAGGAAAAGAAGGAAATTGTCATTTCTGCCATGCACCTGGGCATTAGTTTAGAAATTGCAAGCTCAATCTTGAAGATCTAAGAAATAGAAGAATAGTGTGACTACTGCTTCAGGTATTGACCTTATTGAAGTTAACTTGCCCACTAGTGATTCCTAGGTATTGGATACCGAATTTGGATCCCACATTTGTATTAATGTGCAAAGTCTCACCAAAAGTAGAAAGCTAAAGAAATGAGAAGTCATCCTAAAAGTCGAAAATGGAGTAAAGGATGTTGCGTTGGCTATAGGATGCTATGAGTTCATTTTACCTAGTGGACATGTTTTAATTTTAAATAATTGTTATTATGCCCCTTCTTTGAGCAGAAAAATCATTTCGGTTTCATGTTTGGATTTGGGTGGTTTTGATTTAGTTATTATGAATAATAAACGCTTCATTTCTCTTAAAGATATTTTCTACAGGAATGCTAATTTTCGTGATAGTCTTTATATTCTAAACATGAAAAGGTATACAGATACTCCTATTCTGAACATAATTACAAAGAGATTCAAGTCAAATGATTTGAGTCAAACCTACCTTCGGCATTATCGTTTTGGCAACATAAATGAGAAACGCATTTCTAAACTCGATAAATATAGACTTTTAGATTCATTTGATTTTGAATCATATGAAACATATGTATCTTGTTTATTAAGCAAGATGAAAAAAGAGTCCCTTTACATGACACAATGAAACGACAAGTGATTTATCGGGTCTAATACATACTGATGTATGTAGTCCTATAAACACAATGGCTAAAGGTGGTTATCAGTAGTTCATTAATTTCATCGATAATTTCAGCATATATAGTTACGTGTATCTTATGAAACATAAAGGTGAATCTTTTGAGATGTTTCGAACATTTTAGAACCAAGTGTAAAATCGACTTGGTAAAACTATTAAAGTACTACGATCAGATCGAGGTGGTGAATATTAAAGCAAAAGTTTGATGATAATCTTAGAAACTATGGGATTGTCTCACTATTAACTTCCCTAGCAATTCCACAATAGAATGGTATTTCTGAGAAGAGAAATTAGACTTTATTGGCAATGGTTTGATAAATTATGAGTCATGCATATCTTCTTGCTTTCTTTTAAGGTTATGCTTTAGAAACTGCTACATTTACACTGAATCGTGTTCCTTCTAAAGCGATTGATAAAACACCATATTAGATTTGGTTTAGGAAAAGACCAAGTTTGTCTTCCCTTAAGTTATAGGGTTGTGAGGTTTTCGTATGACAAAAAATCTCAAAAAAATTATCTACCAAATCTACTAAGTGTGTATTTGTTGGTTATCCTAAAGAAACTAGAAGATATTACTTTTATAATTCTACTGGGAACAAAACGTTTGTTGCTCAGATTGAAGTTTTTATAGAAAAAATGTTTATTTCAAAAGACAATAATGGAAATAAAGTAAGTCTTGAAGAAGTTTAACAACTACAAATAAACACGGAGATCAACAAAGTCTTTAATTAGTTTAACCTTCATAGATATCATAAGACCCGCGTAGGTCTGATAGGTAAGACATAAGCTGGAAAGATTTGAATTTTGTATTACTGATAGTAGTGAGAAGTTGCTTATGGAGGAGGTTGTGTCTAGCCTTGAGGTAGATAAATAGCTTAGTGCCATAAGTTTTGAGATGCAATCCATGTATGATAACCAAGTTTAGAACCTGGTTGATTTACTCGAAGGCGGTAAGACCATTGGATGTAAATGGGTTTTCAAGAGAAAAACTAACATACATGGAAATGTGCATACTTATAAAGCATAGCTAATAGCAAAAGGTTTCAGACACACTCAAGGTGTTGATTATGATAAGGTTTTTTTTCCTGTAGCCATGGAATTCTAATAGTTGCAACCGCTTATTATGACTATGAGATATGACAAATGGATGTCAAAATAACTTTTCTAAATGGAAAGTTACTTGATGACGTGTATATGATACAGCCTGAAAGGTTTGTTCATCTTAAGAATTCTAAGAAGGTGTGCAATCTTTCAATATCTATTTATAGATTAAAGCAAGCTTTTCAGAGTTGGAATCTTTATTTTGATGAAGCAATTAAAGAATTTGGCTTCATTGAAAATGAAGATGAGCCTTTTGTATACAAAACGGTCAGTGGGAGCATGGTCGTTTTCCTAGTATAGTATGTTGATGATATATTACTCATTGGAAATGACATCCCAACCTTGCAGAGTATGAAGACTTGGTTAAGGAAGTGTTTCTCAATGAAGGACTCAAGAGTTGCAGCCTACATCCTTGGGATTAAGATCTAAAAGTTTGATCGGTCTAAGTCAGAGTGCTTATATAGATAAAGTTTTGAATAGGTTCACTATACAAGACTTTAAAAGAGGGTCGTTGCCAATATCTCATGGTATAAGTCTCAACAAGGCTCAATGTCCGAAGACTAATGATATGCGTGAGCGCATGAATACGATTCCATATGCATCGGCTATTGGATTTGTCATGTATGCCATTTTATGCACTCGACCTGATGTATCATATGCTTTAAGTGCGACAAGTAGATATTAGTCTGATCCCAGTGAGAGTCACATGATAGCAATAAAGAACATTCTTAGGTACTTATTAAGGACTAAAGAATCGTTCTTGGTATATGGAAGTTTGGAAAGGACCTTGTTATAAATGGTTACATAGATGCAAGTTTTCAAACTGATATGGATGACTTTATATTAATGTTTGGATATGTGTTTACTTTGAATGGAGGTGTAGTGAGCTGGAAAATTTTGAAGCAAGAAACAGTGGCAAATTCTACAATAAAAGCTGAGTATGTTGCAGCATCTTTTAAAGCTATTGAGGTAGTTTAGATCAAAAAGTTCATCTCTAAACTTGTTGTGGTTCTGAGTATACCTAACCACATTTACTTGTATTGTGACAACAACGAGGTGATAGCATAGGCCAAGGAACTAAGATCACACCACCGATCCAAACATATACTTAGACATTATCATCTCATTCTCGAAATCATTGAGAGGGAAGATGTGAAGATTTGTAGAGTTCCTACTGAATACAATGTTGCAGATTCTTTAATGAAGGCTCTTCCATAAGCGAAATATGATAGTCATGTCAGGTCGTTAGGTATTAGATATATGAATGATTGGCCCTAGTGCAAGTGGGAGATGTTGGGGCATGTGTCCTAGGTCAATCTACAAACATTGTTTATCTTATAATTTTAGTTAATAAATTGAGGTTTTCATTTACTATTTTATTATAAGTGATCGCATGTTTAACTTACATAAATGATCTATGGGTATTATTTGTTGAAATATCATAAATGTCTATAGTTGATCAATATACTGGGAGCTATAATGAATTATAGATTAGTGTGAATCTTGATTGATGGTCATGTGATGATCATGCGTATCAAGATACAAATCGAGATCATGTGTACTTGTTGGGGAATAAAGTACAAGACCGACTCGCTATGACAACACTAAAGGGATTAAGTCATAAGCGTTACTATAGATAGGTATATTATTTAGTCCTTCAATTTGAGATTACTATAGAATTTAATATTAGGAGCATGGTAATTTGACGCAATCAAATATTGTCTTTAATCAGATGATTATAAAGATTGTGATTGTTACTATGTGAAGGTATGCAATTAAAGTAGAATTTTTCATTCTCATATAGAGAGAGATATCAATGGATCCTTCGATATGATAGACTGACAATTACCAAGTCCATATGAATTGATATTATTTCACTACAAAAAAAAACATATCAGAAACGAGAATTTTCGTCTCTGATTTGCATAAATTCCGTCTCTAATCCAATTCTGCAACGTAACAGAGACGAAATTTATTCCGTCTCTAAAATCGTCGACGCTGATTCAATTTGCAACAGAAATGTGTTTCCGTTTCTGATTAGAGACGGATTAGAGAAGAAATTTAGAAACGGAACAGAGACGGAACAGAAATGGAAATTTTTCTAAATGGTACAATTGTAATTGCATTCCATCTCTGATCCGTTGCTAATCAGAGACGGAACAGAGACAGAATGCATTAATTCCGTCTCTGATCCGTTGCTAATCAGAGACGGAATAGAGACGGAATCAAAAAATTTCATCTCTGATCCATCGCTAATCAGAGACGGATCAGAAACGGAATGCATGAATTCGTCTCTGATCCGTCTCTGATTAGCAACGGATCAGAGATGGAATAGACGGAATACAATAATGTCATCTCTGATCCGATTGCTGATTTATGTAGCTATGCCTCGAAAATTAGAGACGGAATAGCGACGTAATATTTGAAGGGGGTTGCTAATCCATCTTAATTCCGCTTTGTTTAGTTTTTCAACCTAAGCTTAATCCAATTGGTTCTCCATAACATCTAAACCTGAAAATACAACCATAGGACCTGCTCCATCACCTGCACCCCCTCCAACAACTCCTTGGGGGTGCTAACATCCCCTCAAAAAATAGAATTTGACATACATACACAAATCAACAACATATATCAACAACAAATATTCAAGTGAGAAAAAACATAAAATTCGATATTAAAAAAAATTTATATATTCACGAAATGTAGTCAAGTATAATAAATGTTTAATATACCTAAGTATCCATAAAAAAACTACAATTATCATTGTTTTACAACAACCATAAAAATACCTAAGTATCATGAAGTTGCTCATTCCTCGTTGTGCTAGCACCTGGGATGTGCTAGCATCAGGATCTACGTATCTTCTCTTATTTCTCCATAACGACCTGAGACTGTAGACACATCCTTTGGGATGGTCACCCGCCACCTTGTAGTACACCGCCTCATCATCCAGCGGCTGGTCCGGTGTAGTCTGGGTCAGCTCCTGACGTCTCCTTTAGTGCTTAGCCTGCATGGATCAACAATATTTTGTTAACAATATAATAGTAGCATTAAGGTGAGAAGGCAGCAAAATATTCAAATTATGTTACCACAATGGATGATAAAGTGTGCAAGTTAAATAATTTACTCAAAAATGCTAATTAGTGCCATCAATCCTGTTCAATTGTTTGGGTTTCTACTACCATTACAATAACTTTACCCGTCTACATTTTGATTAAGATAAGAATGTTTTTGAGTATAACATTTTTCCTTATCAACTGATCATCGTGTTGGGGAATTCCCCATCGCAGAATGCAATTTACATGGAGATCTAAACTATATGAATTTTCCCTAACCTGGGCAGTCACATAAGACCAGGAAGCACAATTAATAATGGACTTCAATAAATAGATTAGGTCACTACCAACTACAATCCCCTCATGCTCTTCCTAGCAACAAATTCCCAGAATGTAAATTGAAAAGATACAAGACATTCAGAATGTGCGAAAGCTCCTTACTACACAGTGAAGTTTGATAAAAGAGAACATGTTATTGACACTCCATTTGCATAAGAACATAAACCTAATGGAGGTAAGTACTAGATCAGACAACAAACTAATGAATTTTTTTTTCAAGTATTTTCATGTTCCAAACATTTCAAATGTTTCGGCATGAATGTCCACACAAAAAACCTCATATAAGTTCCGCAACATTATTCACAATTAAGTTTATTGTAATGCAAAAACAAATACATATCTAAACTAATCGTCAGACCAAACAAATGATACAACCATATGTTAAAACCTGGAAGAAAGAAGATCTCTCGGCATCACTCTTCCAAGCAAATCCTAATCAAGCAAAATCAAAATGTTACCACTCCAAAACCAAAATGATCCCAAGTAACAAATTGCACAATTCCTGAATAGAAATCAAGTCACAAGGTTACGAGAATCTCAAACCACCTCACCACATCACCAACCCATAGAACAATAGAATCAAACCTAAAATATATTAGCCTCTGCTGATGTAATTGCATCTCCAACTAAATCGAGCAGTTGAACAACTAAACCAGCAAGATTTCTGAACCCATGAGATCCATTGACCCCAACAGCTCCTTCACTGCAGTTAAGCTAAAAATCCATTAAATAAAGTCACAACTCGTAAATCAACAACATAAACTGTGATATCAAAGCAGATCAAATGAACGATAAAATCAAACTTGTAATTTATTAAAAATAAAAACCAGACACCAAGGACGAAGTTCTATCCTTCTTTACTAAGAATATACAACAAACCCTAATCAAGCAAGATCAATATGTTACAACTCTAAAACCAGTGTGATCCAAATAACCAAATACACAAATCCCATAACAGAAATCAAGCACGAATACAAAATACACAAATCCTACAAAATCACATGGATTTGATATATTAAGGATCATATATACGTCAAAGGAAAGTATGGACAATGTCCTAATAAGAGAAGGATGTCCCAACCATGAGCAGCAATACCATTGAGAAATAGCAAATTACATTTTCACATGTCCATCTTAGACTCAGCCATATGAATGGATATTGTAATGATTTCATTTTCTACTAAACAAGGCATATACATTGTATTTAGATAGAAAAAAGGTAAGAGAAAAACAGAAATGCATTTAGCTTTGTTCTAACATCAAATAAGCTATTTGTACTTATTAAATGAAGAAAAGTTTACTACCTGGTAATTAGTTTTGAAGGACCCAAGCAAACGACAATACTCATGGTAATTATCATGATCAGCAACGGCTGAATTCCAGAAATATGTTAATAAAATTAGAAGCAAAAATAAATATTGCATCAACTAAAGCAGTTCATTTAAGCAAATGACTCTTCTTCATACTTCAAAGATGTAAATCAGTTTTTCGAATGCCGTCCTAAATAATCATAGTTTCAAAAAGAGCTATGTGCATTTCACTATTGTCCAATTGACTCCAACTCCCAAAAAGATAAGAAAGTAAATGCTTAAGCTTCTCATTTAAAAAAATTTTGATGGCTCACTTCACTTGGATATAATGTGGATCAATAACGTTGAGAAATCAAGTCAAAACTTTTAGATAGGCAACTATATCTTTCACTTTCTTTTTTTCAAAATTGACCTCAGTTTCCATATGTTTCAATATATCAACACTGGAATCAATGCAAGTAAGATCAATAGCAACCAAGGTAAAAATCGATCTCATTCAGAAATCAACCAAATAAAAATCTTGAGATTTCTTTTTTTCTAAAAAAAAAAGACGATTGTGTTGATGTTTTCTCATCTATGCTCACTTTCTCTGACAGGAATAAAATCATCATAAAATTTCACTATATTCATCTAAGAGAATATCAACCTCTAACAACTCTTTATGACTAGCAACTCTACCGTTGGTGGCCCAATTTATAATCAAAGTTTGCTCCTGAGGAAGGCACTTAAATCTCAAAAAATAAAGCATTTCAATCGACATTTCAATTATGTAAGTAAGTACAATAATTAGAAATGTACAATTAAATTGCTTCTTTAATGGAGAAAAATGTGCATAATCACTGGCTCACTGCGAGACACCATACAATGCAAGTTTTTCTCCAGGCGGATTTTATCTTAGTAAAGTATAAATAGACGCAAAATCTTTTTTTCCTTGTTTTCTTTGCAATGCAATGCTAAATTAACAAAATGATCTACATACTGAGATTCAAGAGTTTTCAGATGAATAATATATATAGGGTAATTCTACAATGGAGCTCAAAATATATACCCATGTCATGGTAGCTATATGTTTTCACCATTGGATCTTAATCCAATGGTGAGTAATGTTGTGCATTTAATGTTATTTGCATTAAATGCACAATAAATATTATATATTTGGACTACATCGTAGAATCACCCTATATATACATATAGGATTTCCAATAGATCACTTGGCGTTGTGATGTATGTCCAGAACAATAAAAAGTTAAACTTCATCTGGTGCCTAAAAATTAAAAGAAGCTGACAGAGATAAAGTTGGCACCAGAAATCTAACACCTATGGAGCAACAAAAAGGATAATCATGAAATAATGATATAGCAAATACAAAAAGACACTAAACCTTGGCCAGTTTGCAAAATTTCTTTAGTTCCTGTCATTAGATGAGCCAGAAACTTTGAACGTTGAACATCGTTTGCAAACAGAGAACGCCTTACATAAGCTAATTGTACCAAGCACTTCAAAGCCTTCAATAACAAAGATAAGAAATCATAGATACCTTTGTACCATAAGAAAAAATTGCATGACACGAACGGAGGCAGAAACCCTTCTTAAGACAATGAAAGTACTAAAATTGCATGACATGAACTTGACCTCTTCATATAAATTTCATATTGAATAGCAGAAAGAAACTCTTTTTGTTTTATAAGAAGCATAATATATTATTGATGAAGGTAGGACATAAAAAAACAAGGCATCCTCTTAACAAAGAGCCAATCCAATCCCTAACTAATTCTTTATCTGAATGATTTTTCAAGTGATAGGACAAACCATGGCCTTGTATACACTAGAACCCAGAAAGATTTTCAAATCCATGAACAAAGCTGAATGATCAAGCAATTCAGAAAATGGTTGACAAGTACTTTGATGATTACAAAAGTTTTTAATAGCATTACATGAGAAAAATACATTCAGTGCACGCCATACCATCCATAGATTGCAGGTTTATATTAATAAGCCTTTGTCCGCTACTAAGGCCCAATTATTATAAAAAGGTCTCAGATTCATATCTAAGAACAACCTCTACATAGATCAGGGCACGGTTCATAATAGAACCGTTCCACAGAAAACAAAATGGCAATTGCAAAATGCCCAGCGTATTCCCTCCTTTTAATAGATCCCTCACCAGGATAGACATTCAAATGTTCTCCAACCTTTACATGGACAACGAAATGGCAATCACAATTTCTTTGGATCCACACATCGATCAAGATTCGAAGCATCACCATCAGGAAAACACAACTTTTCAACCCACTCGCACAATTTTTGTTTTTTTGATGTATCAAGAGCATAGCATCCAAGGATGTAAGTATTTGTCGCCGAATCAATGTATAGAGAATGTCGGTGACTATATTCACGAATATCTTGTCTCGCTTTCGCATTGTCCTTACTCTTGCTCGGTACACACATAATAGTGTTGAATATGTTGTCAAAAACATTTTTCTTGATGTGCATGACATCTAAGTTGTGGCGGATCAAGTTTGTCTTCCAATACGGAAAGTCCTAGAAAATGCTTTTTTTCTCCATCCCGAATTCTTAGTTATCCACCCATTCACAGAATCAGCTCCGATTTCTGTCACCTTCATCAAGCCCAACGATTCAGTTTTTGCCAAAATTTCATCACTAGAACGCAAAGCGGGCGGATCGTCATTTATGACCATTTTGCCTCTAAGGAAAATATTTTTGTCTTTCCTGAATGGTGATGTCTTCGCCAAGAAACGACGGTGACAGTCAAACCACGATGTCTTTCCACCATTTCACAATTGAAATGCATTTGTATCCTCCATACAATATGGACAAGCCATCTTACCGTGTGTGCTCCAACCGGAGAACATGCTATATGCAGGGAAATCACTATCAGTCCATAAAAGGGCCACTCGCATGAGAAAATTCGTCTTTGTGGACACGTCGTATGTAATCAGCCCATTGTTCCATAAATCTTGCAACTCTTTCACAAGCGGCTGAAGGAACACGTCGATTTTCTATTTTGGGTTGGTCGGTCCAGGAACGATAACCGTTAAGAACATAAACTCAGATTTCATGCACATCGACGGTGGAAGGTTGTAAGGAGTCAATATTACGGGCCATGAAGAGTACGATTTTCCTGAAATCCCAAATACTCGAAAACCATCAGTGCACAATCCTAAACGAACATTCCGAACCTCGGCGGCGAAGTCTCTATTGACATCATTAAAATGTCTCCAAGCTATCGAATCAGAATAGTGTTGCATAACATATTCTGGCAAGGAATGTTCTCCATGCCATCGCATATGTTTTGCCGTTGACTCAGAAGCATACAATCGTTGCAATCGATGGCCCAAAGGGAAGTAGTACATTTTTTTGCAAGGGCGTTTTTTGGTGTTCCGGCCACGACCTCGTCGCTGTGCAATGTAGCGTGATTTCCCACACAATTTACATGATGTGAACTCAGAGTCCACTCCCCAATAAATCATACATTGGTCCTCACAACAATCTATTTTCTCAACAGGTAGACCTAGACCTCGCATTAGTCTTTTAGTGGCATAAAAATTTTCAACCAATGAATTGTCATTTGGCAAACAATCCTTCATGAGTTTTATGATTTCATTATACCCTCGTTCAGATATATGATGTTCTGACTTGATTGCAAGTAATCTTGCCATTGCGGACAACGTTGTCATGGTTTCACAACCCGACCACAATTGTTCGCTACTAGCCTCTATCATGTCATATTATTGGCGTGCTTAGGGGTTTGGTGATTCTTCCACGTGATTCCAATTGAAACTTGGACCTGCCACGTTGCGTAGCATCTCGCGGTAAGTTGTCAGATCGTCTCCTCCCATATCAGCATCATCAATATGGTTATCCATTTGGTAGAAGTTTTACGGGCCTTCATCTCCGTTCTCACCATGTTGGTACCAATAGTGATATCCCAAAACAAATCCATACCTACATATGTGGTACTCAACCGTTTCGACGTTCAGGTACGGTACAAGTCGACATTTCTTATAATTGAACGGACATCTAATCTTCCTTTCACTTTGGTATGTAGGACAATGTTGCTTAGCAAATGATATGAATTCCTTAACATTCGCCGCGAATTCAATTCGAACGAAGCCGTTGTCGAGACGGTTGTACATCCAGTCTCGACTTGTAGACGACATTCCTATTGTAATTGTGCAATTAAATTAGTCAACTAGTTTCATAATTTCCGATGGTACATGGCTACTTGTGTGTCCAACTAACACAATTTATTAGAAGGGGGAATCTGAGGACCTACCTAACTACATGAACAAAAAACTTTGCTTCTAGCCATTGAATAAAGGGGGTTGGAAACAACTTTCTTAATACCTAGCTCGATACATGACTGATACCAAACAGAGTATGATAATTGGTCGTAAAAATAAAAGCAACAAGGAGTTCAAAAAAATAAATAAATCATAAGTTATAAGAGGCATACAAATACCACATTGTATCAAAGCTCCTAGTACTTGTTCACTCGTACCTCCTTAAGGTTATAGGTTTAATCAATTCTCTTGAAATTTTATGTGAAATAGCAACATTAACTAAAAGAGTAATCCTAGTTTTTTGAACCGTACCTAGTAGTAGAAATTATATAATTATAAGTACTATTCATCTATACCTACTCTATTGGTAGCTTTATCTACACACATGCATATACACACAAGTGAATCAAATATAGTGGGCAAAACATGAAAAAATGTGGCATAAAAATTTCAAAGAATGTAAATCAAAAAATAAAATATAGCACAATTTTCAGTATTGGCAGGTCGAAAACCAGTGAATGCTTGTTGCTTAATGGCAACCAAAGCTCCCTAAACAATTTGCAGCACCTATCTCCAGCATGACATCTAAATTTGTGCACAGTTGCAAACAAACTGAGCTAAACGATCTACATTTCAAATCAAATCAAACCAACTTAATAATGTAAGACCAATCTTCAAAAAAATAAGAAAACAAGGTAATCACATAGAAACCCAATGCACCAAAAATGGTTTTTTTGTTTCTTCAATCAATCCTATTCCTATGTAGTATCAAAATCTGAACTAATAGGAACATGACCTGGAATCAGTGGAATTAACTTTTTAGTTACAACAGCTGAAGGATGACCAAGTCTATGATGCCATGAACAATTACGATTACTTACCGTATATGACTGAGGAAGCTCTAAACTAAAGGAAACTAAATCAATGATGTACAAGCCAGCTATGACTCTTCCAACAACAAGATCTTAAGTACTCTCAAGGTTATGTAATAGATAGAAATTGGTAAGGAAGGCGAATTTAACAATGGAAGTAGCAGTAAGCACACAAACAACACCAATAATAACCACCATAAGAACACAAACCCTAAAACCCAAAACCCTAAACCATATATATAAAAAGGTAAAAACTTGTACAAATCCAATTAGGGAAAATTATGTCACTCCCAAGTAGCATTGCAACAACTAAAACATGGCGAAATGAACATAACTACAAAACCCAGATCACGATAGAGAAATGCAGTTCACATTTCATTGTTACTCGGTAGAACAAGCATAACCACAAAATAACTAAGCATGCAAGAGAAGAGCAGAACAAAAACTTCTAAACCAAACAAAATACACAACATTAACTTAATAGATCAAGTGAAGAACACCAACAAATGCACATGAAAGTCAAACCAGCATGAAAATGTGAGCAGATACAACAAATCAAAACCCAGAAACTAAAAACCAAAAACCCCCCACAAAAATGTCAGCACTAGAAGCTCTAATCAGGGTGGGGCGACGGCTTTGGTGTTACAATTTTTATTTTCGATTGTTACCTTGACGAGTTCGGCGACGGCTTTGGGTGGGGCGTAGGTCGGCGACGGCTTAGGGATTCGGAGGTTCCAATCTCCAGCAGCCAGCGACGGCAGATCCGACGGCCTCATCGCAGTCGCAATCGCAGCGACTAGCAGAGAGCAGTGAGCGGAGCGGTAAGCACAGAGCGACCAGAGAGCAGAAAGCAATAAAAGAGAGAGAATGGTGAGCGAAGTTGACATATGAGAGATTGGTCACCGGTGAGAGCAGAGAACGATGAGTGGTGACCGGTGACCGGAGAGAGAACGGAGAGCCATGAGCAAGAGCAGTGAGCAAGAGACGCAGAGACCAGAGAGAGAGTTGAGAGCAAGAGACGGAGACGATGGGGGTTGGGGATTTGGGGGGTGGTGACCAGAGAGAGACGGAGAGACCAGAGAGACCCAGAGAGACCAGAGCGACTGGTTGAGCAAGAGACGGAGAAACCAGAGAGAGAGAGTTGAGAGCAAGAGACCGAGACGAGAGACTTGTTGGGGGTTGGGGATTTGGGGGCGGTGCCGGAGAGAGAGACGAGAGAGATTGGTTGAGCAAGAGACGGAGATACTAGAGAGAGTTGAGAGCAGAGACCGAGACGAGACGATCGACTTGTGGGATTTGGAGATTTTGGGGGGGGTGGGGTGGGGTGGAGGGGCCTTGATCGAAGCCTGCACAAATCTCGGGATTTGATGAACAGTTATAAGAAAAGAAAGTTTTGGTGGGAATGTTGGCGCCATTTTTTAGAGACGGAATTAAATTCCGTCTCTTTTTCCGTCTCTATTTCCGTCTCTGATCCGTCTCGATTCCGTTTCTGAATTAGTCTGTTTCAATTCCGTCTCTAACTACTTTTGTTTAGCAACTGAACTTCATTCCGTTGCTAATTCCGTTTCTAAATATCATTTTCCTTGTAGTGTTTATGTCACTTGGATATTTTTAGTTTACCTAAAGACTAAGACTAGTACAATTGAATATTAAGGGTGACTTTTCATGCCTTATGTTTAATCGAAGGATATCGTACGACAAAAGGATATGATATATGTTATTCATTAAGTTGTAACGATTTTAATATTCATGCTACTTGGGTAGTCGTAATGGCTTGCTAAAGACCGCTTATGACTTACGCACAAAAATAGTTTTGGTTCAATGCTAACGTCACATGAACCTATTAGGTCACATAAAGAATGGTCTTGCGCAATTTCAATTAGTTCAGAGTATTGAATTTTATATGAAAAAATTCATGACATAAAAGCCCTTTCGATTTTGTTATATGTTAACTTATTAATAGGGGCGTGAGTGTAATTTGTTAAACTACTTAAATACAATAGTTGTATTACGAATAAGATTTTATGTGATGGCATATCTACACATATAAAAGAGGTTGAAACCCTAAAACAAAATAAGATTTTCATTTTTGCAAATTGTTATTTCTCTGGATTTTAGGAGAAAAAGAAATCAAATAGTCAGAAAAGGAAATCACATATTAAGGTATGGTTTACTTTTTGTAGATCTAGTTTAATATAACTTATTTTTGGTCTTGTCAGAGTTTTTCAAAACTTGTTTTGAATTTTTCACTGCGTATGAACCCGAAAACATAATAGAGAGATCTCAGATTCAGTTTAGTGGAACCACTTCGTTAGTGGTGCCATAGGTTGTAGCTCTCTGGTTCAATGTGACGCCATCCATTTAAAACTTTAAGTTGTCACTTATGTCATCTGTTAATAAAGGGGCATAAACTTTATCTTTTGTCGTTGGTAGCGTCGTCTGTTGAATTAGGTAGCGCCGCTTGAAGAACTTTATGCACCAAGTCGGCTGCCATTTTGACTCCACTTTGACTTCTTTCTCAAATTCATCAAATTCCCTTATAATCCTTCATAGTCCCTGGAAATGCCATAAGTGGGTGTATCAGACAATAAAATTGGAGTTCCGAACCATTATTCATATTAAATAATATATAAAATATACACATAAATAAAGACTCATCATACTCATGCTGAACCTAAATCTGCTAAGAAATTACCTGGGCTTGACTTTGGAAATACTTTCTTTACTCATATTTAACCTTCATCTCTTCATGTGATGTTCACTCTTGCAGTTACTATCAACAAGCAAATTCAATTGATTTGTATAAATATTTCTTTCCTCAATGAAAAGCATTTTAAGGATGTGTTCATAAGCCACCCTGATCAATGGTTTGTTAGTAAGAAGTATACCTTCAAGATGTGCGTAAGCTCAATGAGCTCTCTATTGTTAAAAGTAGGTTCTTTGAGCTTGGTTTTCTAAGTTTAAGTTTACACTTTTAAAATTTGGTTTTACCAATAGCTCTTTTAATGTGTCTTTGTTTATTCGACAACTTATTCCTTTGTGGTGTTTCTACTTACGTACGTTCATGACGTACTGGTAAGAGGGTCTGATCATTGTTTATTCAGTAGGTTGTTACTTGGTTGAACACCAAATTTACTCAAAAATCTATATGTAATGTGGATTATTTTCTAGTTTTTGAGGTACTCAAAGACTCTTTAAGACTTTATTTTTCTCAACACAAATATATTATTGAACTTCTCTGGAAAATTGGTTTCATGGACTCTAAGCCCTTGTATTATCCTTATTCAACTGGTATTAAGCTCTAAGGGTCATGATGGCTATCCATTTTCATACCCCATTGTCTATCGTAGTACTTTAGGTGCCTTACAGTATCTCACCTACACATGTCCTGACATCAGTTATATTGTTAATAAATTGAGTTAGTTCCAACAGAGTCTACTAATGTTAACTGGTGGCTTTGAAGATGATTCTTCGCTTTCTCAATTAAATTGGTACAACTGGTCTAGTTTTTAGACCAGATAAGTCTCTTAATCTTGAATTCTTCATTAATTATGACTGGGCTGGTGATTGTGATGAACAATGGTCAACAAATGGTGTTTGTGTTCTTCTTCGTAGCAATCTTCTTACTTAATACTCTAAGAAACTATCTGTTGTGGCTCATTCTCACTTAGAATTAGAATGCTGCGCTCTGGCTTAATGTGTTAATGATGTCTTAGAGTTTTTCTTTATTGTAAAAGCTTCGTTTTCCCTTGTCTTTTCAGCCTATTATCTACCGCGATAATACTGGAGCTTGAGCTTTGGCCTTGAACCTAACTAGTCTTCCATGCTCGCACAAAACACATTAAGGTGAATGTTCGTTTCATCTGGAAAAGCGTATAGCAGGGGTGTTTAGTGTTCGGTACGTGCGTACATAACATCAATCAGGTCATGATCTTTTTACCAAGGTCCTCCATATTCCTAAGTTTAAGTTTCTTTCTAAAAAACTGGACTTGGTCCATTCACTAAGGTTTAATTTGACAAGGCATGTGAGAGATCAAGTTAGTCAGAGTCAGCAATATTAAACAGTGAGAATATAAGGTCAATGTGAGTCTCTTGACCATAGGTAAGTGGAGTGCCACGTGCCTAGTCATGTGTTTTGTAACATAATTAGTTGTTCCGCTACGCATGTCCTGACATCAGTTATATTATTAATAAACAGAGTTAGTTACAATACTAGTCTACTGATGTTAACTAGGTATCTTTGAAGATGGTTCATCACTTTCCTTAGTTAGTTGCTACAACTTGTCTGGATTTAGAACAGATAAGTATCTTAATCTTGAAGTCTTCACAAATTATGACTGGGCTGGTGATTCTGATAATCGACGATCAATAAGTGGTGTTTGTGTACTTCTTCATGGCAATCTTATTACTTGATACTCTAAGAAGCAATCTGTTATGGCTCATTCCTGCATAGAAGCAGAATATTGCGCTTTGGCCTAAGGTGTTAATGATGTCATAGATTTTTTCTTTGTTGTAAGAGCTTACTTTTCCCTTTTCTTCTCTGCCTATTGTCAAGTGCGATAATACTGGAGCTCGAGCTTCGGCCTTGAACCTAGCTAGTCTTCCATGCTTGCCCAAACATACTAAGGTGAATGTTCATTTAATCCAGGAAAGCTTCTAGCAGGGGTGTTTAGTCTTCAGTACGTACCTACGTAATATTAATCAGGTGATGTTTTTACCAAGGTGCTCCATATTCCTAGGTTTTGGTTTCATTCTGGGAAATTGAACTTGGCTTGTTCGCCAAGGTTCAATTTGATGGGGGCATGTGAAAGATAAAGTTAATCAGAGTCAGCTAGGTAAAACAGTGAGAATATAGTTAAGCTTGTCTATTAGGGACGATTGTAAACAACTGACTAATATACAAGTCACTCTATGTAACAATGTTTTTGTTGTTTGACTGAAATCAAGAGCTCTTCTCTCTATGTTCTGCTAAACTTGTTGTGTTTCTTGGTTTCTAGAGTTTCTCTCTTAGAGTACCTTTACAGCTCAGAATATATAATTCTTGGAAACTGTATAATTTAACAAACCAAATGACCCATGGAAATAAAGCTTTTTGGGCAAATATTATATTGTGAAATTTGATCATCTGTTGCCTTATGAGTAATTGTTAAGAATTTGTTAAGTTATAAAACATGGTGTTGATTATTGGTAATCGAAATGAAGAAATTGCTATATATATATTTATATATATCCAAGGGTCT
Source organism: Stephania yunnanensis (assembly GCA_039657365.1). Lineage (NCBI taxonomy): Eukaryota > Viridiplantae > Streptophyta > Magnoliopsida > Ranunculales > Menispermaceae > Stephania > Stephania yunnanensis. The sequence continues at coordinate 42,086,945 of CM077584.1, forward strand.
CCATAACAAGGTTGTTGGGTAACCGATTCCAAATATGTGCACATAGAGCGTCATCCTTGGGATGATTGGAAATTGCTATATATATATATATATATTTAATGGCAATACTTCTAAAGATCTTTGTCAAGCAAAAATAGCTTTATTGAAAAAATCAACCTAAAAAACTAATGTCTCATTGGATTGATTTTTTTTTTTGCAAAATTAAGATTAGGGGTATTTGTGTAAATTGGATCTTAACTATAACGTTTTGCCAAAGGTGCATATAGGTGTATGAATTTTGAATCAAATGCATGTTATAGAAAACCCACGTTCTTCCATGTTCATTGATGTGTATTTAAGATAATTACTCCCACCACATAACTTCAAATTCAATTAAAATAACTATAACAATTGTAATGCAAGTTCTCCATTCTTCATTTTAGCATGCTATATAGAATCTCTAGATGTGATCAACTGGTATTACTGGTCACACATGAAGATATTAGGAGTAATAGGAATCATCTTTTTCAAGCGTCTCCACAACAAGGTTGTTGAGTATTCTCTACCCGTTCCAAATATGTGCACATAGGGCGCCATCCTTAAGTTGATTGGAAAAGAAGTTATAGAGGTCTAAGGAAATGATCGATTTTTTTGACATGAATATCTGATGGGGGACATCGTGAAAATGCTAGGGAATTTTGGTTTGTGTTCGATTCCTTGGTGACGCCAAGCAGTTCTATATCGTTAATGAACATTTCAACTCCTGATTTTCGGTTTGTATTGTATTTTTAAAAAAATTGATTAAATAGATGATTTGAGTACATAGAATTGAAGGATTGAACATAGAATTTTTTTTTAAGTATATTAAACACTAATTTAAAGTATATAGCACATGAACTTTGATTAATTTTCTTTTTGATGAAAACGATCAACTTTTCTTTCAAAAAAAGAAAATAATCAACTCACAGGTGCTCACGTAACCCCTATAAAAGAGCCTTAAGGTGTTCATTTCAACGTTCTAAATTAAGATTTTTCTCAAGCAAAAAATAAAAGCAAGAAAAAAAAAACCCATTGAGTTTCATTCATATCTCTCCATCTCTTTCTCTTTCCCGTTCATAATAAATTTCTTCATTTATGGTTATTCACTCAAATTAAGTAGAGAAATTGAATATTCATTGAGATGCTTAAGATATTATAAAAATTCATTTTTCCTACCTTTCTTCCTACTCTGGTCTTTCTTTCATCTACTAACCCTCTTTGTAAATAATGAGCTAAAATTTATTACTACAAAATAAAAGTGCATAGAGCAATATTATACTTTTCAAATACTAAAAATAAATTGTATAAATTCATGACATCACGCAAGCCTAGGGTGCGGACTCAATTGTGCGAAGCACGATAATGTAACTAATACATATAGTTTAAAGAATACGTATGGGATGCAAGGTGTCTTGGGTGAACTGCTGTCAACGAGGTGGACCTCGAAGTCGTAAGCTTTCCCAAGTTGCCGTTTTAAGATAAAAGGTTCTTCATGTGGCGGTCCCCATGAATGAGAATTGAAGGTGGAGATAGCTAGCGAGTAGCTAGACCGGGGTTGTTTCTACGCCATCCAAGAAGATGAGTTGAACTGTCGACACATCCAACATGTTCTTAGAATATATATTCCCCTGTGCACACATGCATTTAATAATTTATTAAATATTAATTTAGTTTATATAGTTCAAGCTAGAATCGATGGTGTATCGACAGGGTTAAGTTAGAGCATCTCCAATGGGATCATGGATTGGGGTGAAAATGGATCCACTTATGATATATACAATCCACTTTCAGCCCAAAAAATATTATTCAATGGGACCATAGATTTATAATGTCCATCTTATGTGGCATGGAATCAAAGTGGAGGGTTCTAAACATTATTTATGGTAGACTGCTACGTCGGTATTATTAATTTTCTCGAAGTTTTTATTTTTTCAAGCCTTTATTAATATTATGAAAATTGAAAATATAAGTGTCAACTCTTCAATCCATGGTCTAAATTCACATTACCATTAAAGATCATTTTAATAGGCGAATGTCTACCTAGTGCCACATGAGATAGACATCATCTCAATATTCATAATGTGACATCAATCTATGGTCTAAATACATGTCATCATTGGAGATACTCTTAGTGATTTTTTATTTTTATTTTTGACTTAGAGTCAAGTAATAGGTGGAGCTACATATAAAGCTGCCTTGGACTACAACTGAATGCAACTTACATGTGGCCCTCCTTGTATACATATATATTATCAATAAAGTAAAAATAAAAACTGCTTAAGTTAGCCCATTCATTATAAGTAATGGGTAGTATGCACCTTTTAATTAGTTGAAGGGAGCTTAAAATCTTGGTTTGCTCACTTGAAGACACGACATGTGATGCCTCATTCATCGATCTCACCCACCGAAGATGCTTCGGCAAGTTAATATAAAGTTATATAATCTGGCGGTTCCCCATTAAACACAAAAAAGCTAGGGATCCTTATAAAATAAAAAATAAAAATAAAAATAAAAATAAAAATATGCTACTGGTGCATCGGTATTGCTTCGCACTATAACAATTTCGATATTTAATATAGATTTTTAAACCCCTATTAAAGGGGGTGTTATTAAATAACACCTAATTGATAGGAGTTTTAAAAAACCTCTATGTAATACATACATTAAAAATTAAAACATAACACATTTTCACATGACATTTAATAACACTTTATTTAATAGGGGTTTTAAAACCTCTATTAAAGGCAAAAAATGTTCTAGTGTCGAGTGCTATGGAAGTCAAGGCTAAGTATTGAAATTTGAGTGCCACTATTGTGTTTTACACGGATTGGATTTAATATAGCTAGTTAAGGTCATTTAATCAAATTGTTACTGATTGAAAAATCTCAATTTTCTTAATTTCGTCCGTATAATTTATCTATTTAGGCTATGTTTCGCATGCACAAATTAGATCAGCTAGCTTATCGACTATATTAAAATTTACTTAGACAAATAAGTTGTGTTTAGTTAGCAGTTTTTTTTCAAAATAAGCTAAATGATCAACTACAATCATAAACGCTATCCCTACTAGCGTTTCATTTTAGTTTTTCATTCCAATTCACCTTTTTTTTTTGCTCATGTAAATAGCCGATTCTTGAGTAAAAAATAACTAATGTTCATTTATTTTTTTGAAAACAAAATAGCGAATATATATAATAAAAAAACTCGTTTAATGTGCAAGTGCAACAATGCGACGATGACAACACGATAGTAACAATATTTTATATGCAATGTAACATGATAAATACATTTACACAATTAACATCACTTGACATTATTATGGTTTACAATATTATTAGTAATAGATATTTTATTGACAAAAATAATATATTGATACTTATTCAAGTAATATTACTTAATTTTATTGATTTACCATATATGAAATTTGGAAAATAATTATTAAAAAAAACATATTTAATATAAACATATGAGATATGAAATTTTATTATTACTATCTAAAAACATTAATATTATGTTATTCTACATACATATGGAACATAGTATTAATATTACTAATTCTTTTATCACTATCCATTACTAACTATTTTGAGGCTATTATGACTAATTTTGATATATATGTAAATATGTACTTCAATGTCATAAGAAGTTAAATATTATAGACTATTTATAATAATAAATTTATTTGTATAAGTAATCTAAATAATAGTTTATATAAATGTATTTTTAAGAACTGAAAAAAAGTCCTTTTATGTTATTTTGCATTTATCAGCTACTTGATCAATTAATTCTTTAAAATAATTTTAATTGATTATCTAGATTATTAGCTATCAGCTATCAATTGCTAGTTTTTCAACTATCAGTTAGATTATCGACTCTCAGCTAGATTATCTGCTATCAGCTAAATTATCAGCTAGTGTTGCCAAGCAGAGCCTTAGTTTGATAGTTGATCGGAATGGGATAAAACCAAGGTATATGGATTGAAATACTTTATCAATTTATAAAAATTCCAAAAAATATCAAATCATATATTTATATATATATATATATCTTGTATAATCTGTAACAATAGTCCATGTCCTATATAAAAAACACGAAGAAATGTATCATACAAAAAATTGCAATATCACATACGGATGTTAAAAATAAAAATAAAAATAAAATAAAATAAAACCTTAACTACATATTATCATAAAATAAGTAGCATCAATTATTATATACCAATTCATTTATGTATATGTTAAAATGGTTGGATTGAATTGTATTCATGGACTCTAATAAATTTAGTTCAGCCTAATAAAAATATAATTTTAGTCCAAGTAGCATTAATTGGTTCGAATTGGGGATCTGGATCTACAGAATACCGAATACCTTGTACTCAATCCATCCATTTTATATAGGTCATTTTAGACCAATTCTACTCTCCAAAATTAAGTCATTCTCCTCTTTTTACATCTTAATTACTCATTTAATCTCTTTTTTCACACCCCACATTTAATGCCCTTAATTGTACTTCTTTCTTTGTGTTAAAAGGATAAAATAAAAAGTATAAACCCAACATTAATATCACCTTAATTATTGTGTTAAAGTCCAAAATGAGCCGGTTTTCCTATTTATTATTGTGTGATAAGAACGCATCTTAGATTCGAGATAACAACATTTCTCAAATCCCAACTCCCCTAGGATTGTCTTTATCCTTATTAGTTTAGAAGTCTATCTCAAATAGGATAATTTACAATGCCTACCCAGGCTGACTCAACGATGAGCTGTAACATTTATTAATATCAAAAGTTATTCCTTATTGATCTAACTGATGCACATCTTGAGTCATAACAGTGTTATACCAAATCATTTGCCTCTACTCCTTTGCAAATTTATTTATAAAGGAGTAAATAATATTACAGGATATCTATCTTTTTTTTTTGCATATCTAGAAGCACAACGGTGATATACCACATTTATTCAATTACTTTGGGTGTCTACGTACTAACATTATGGTAGAGATGTAGCTATGTTGAAGTGACCACTTATTTTAATTTCTAATTTTTTAGTTAGATGTGTAGTGATTTAGATTTCTTGTTGAATATATGGTCATTTCAATATATAGCTAGAAGTGTATCGTCACTACAAAAAATAACCAATTTTGCAATGGAATTTTTAATTCGTTGCTAACTTAGCAACCGAAAACTCTGTTGCTAAATGTCGCAAAAATCATTTTCCAGTTTGTTGTTTAATTGCGACGGACTGTTTCAGTTGCTAATTAATTGCTAAATATCAACAAATTAGCAAAAGAACATTAAATTCTGAAGGTAATAATTAGCAATGGAAATAGATGTTCCATTGCTAATCCGAAGTTAAATAGCAATGAAGTAGCAACGGAAAAATAATTAATTTGATATTATTTACTAATATTTCGTTGCTAATCTGTTGCTATTTAGCAACGGATTAGCAACGGACAAATAATTTTATTTACAACAACAACAACAACGTAGCCTCAATCCCAAATTACAAATAATTATATTTATTAAAATTAAATATTTGTTTCACAATTTATGTCGCTAATCTATTGCTATTTAGCAATAGATTAGTAATAGAATTTGATGTTTCGTTACTAATTCGTTGCTAAATACCAACGAAATAACAGCTAAATTTTATGTTCTATTGCTAATCCGTTGTTAGTTGGCAATGGATTAACAATGGGGCATTATTTAAATTTTTAAAAATAAACTATTACTTTAATAATTTTCGTTGTTAATCTGTTGCTATATAGCAACAAATTAGCAACAAAACTTGATATTTCGTTGCCAATTCCTTACTAAACACCAACGAAATATCAACAAAATTTTGTTCCATTGGTATAGCAACGTGGCATTATATAAATTTTAAAAAACATATTATTACTTTAATAATTCTCGTTGCTAATCCGTTGCTATATAGCAACGAAATGCTATTTAGCAACGGATTAACAACGAAATATCAAATTTTATTGGTAATCCATTGCTATTTAGAAGCAAATTATATTAAATAATAAAGTGATTTTTTAAGTAATTAGAAAAATAATAGAAAATTTAAATAAATTGGCAACAGTAGAGATTTCATAAAAAAAATGACAAAAGTTTACAATATTCACAATAATGTTCCTCAAATAAAATTTCTATAAAGCTACATAATGACTACAAACGATCTAAGTCGTCGTCGTCCTGTGCAATGAAGTCATGAATATGCTCGTTCCCTCCATAATCGTTGTGATATGTCGTGCCTCGTGGCGGGTCCTAAAAGGCGGGATATCAGCAGGTGGAGTCTGACGAGGTGAGGCCTGAAAGGCGCTAGCCCTGAGTTCACCGAAATCTACTCCAGGGTTTTGTTGCTTCAAAAATGCTAAGAGGTGGCTCATCGTCTCATTGGTCCTATCCTGCCTTTCATCATTCCTCTACCACCCCTGACGAAGAAATGTGACCTCCATCAACCTCAATATCTCTTTAGCCTTTGATGATCTAGTACCTCCTCTATCGTGAGTTGGTCTCGCATATGATCTTAAGCCATAGATGCGGCCTTTTTGATCCTTTGGAGAAATCTTGTAGAAAAACTCATTTTCATCCACGGGCACATCCGGAGATGCCTGCGTCATCTCCTCTAACCTCATTTTAGAGTCTTCCTACAAAAATATAATTGAGAATTCAATTATAAACTTGTACAACTACGTCAATCTATGAATAACAATTATCATATGAAATGATTACTTAGATTCAACTTGCGAGACCTCTCATCGAGAAATGTGATATTTTCATGACCTTTTGTGTGGGTGTAATTGAACAACACTTTAGCACTCACAGACTTCTCTGCCTTTTCATCTTATAAAAATTAAATTAAAAACAATATTAGGAGACTATTTACTATTATAAGAAGAGATATTTCTACGGTGGCAATTAAATAGTAATTGATACTTGCCAATGTCTCCTTACGACTAGCAAATGACTTCGTACCACTGGTATGTTTTGACATACCAGTTACAGGTCCATTTTTCTCATTTCTATTCTTGGACGCTTGCTCCGACTTGGCCATATACTCCGACGTACTCCAATAGGCTAGATATCCTTCCCAAATCTCCTATGTCAGGAAACCTGGCCTCTCATCTATATTTTTGCAACAATAACTCAACAACGCTGAGTATCTGGTTCCCATTTTATGCAAATTAAGCAAGATAGATCTTAGCATCTATAGCGGGATCCCATATGAAGAAGCGTTGCAAATCAAAAGGACAATGGACTAGTTACGATACTACAAAATATATTTTAAACTCAAGATAGTCACTAATCAATAATTAACCCCCTCTCCAATCATTTCAATAGATATTTCATATATGTTGGGGAACCTTCTTCCACATGTGTCCATCCAGGTGCATTTGCGTCTGAATGCTGCATCGAGATACCTCAAAGCGATATTAGAAGGATGCAAACTGTTGAATTTTTTATGGTATTAATACTATGCATATAAGGTAAATAAGTTATTTGAAAAAGATGAATTTGTAGAAACACTTACTTATGATTTTTTTTTATGTCAAGGGGATCTTTATAAATCGCTTGTTCTTATCCCTATGCGGCTCCGCTAGGGCTTCATCATCGTCAGCATAACCATCCTGGTCATCTGTTGTTGGCGATCCAGTTGCAAGACTGAGTACGGTGGCGGGAAGAGTGGTCCACGATGAAAAGTGAGGAGAGGATAAAGTAGTCATCGACTGAGATGTTGGTCGAGTAAACAGTGCTATACTTGATGATGGTGCCAACGCACCAAGTTTTGAAATCCTCTGCTAAGGCGGATGACTACTCGATGATGGGTCGAGTAGGTCGGGCTAGCAACGATAATATGACGACTATGGTCGATCGACTACAGGCCGACCATTAATATGAATAATTTGACCTCGAGTGGCTATCCCTCTCGACGAGTCGACGTATGGATCAACGTGGCAAAAACGTCTGCATTGGTGCTGCATCGCCGGCTGTGATAACGACATGCGGCGAGTAATGGTCCTAAGGGGTATGGTGGTCGGCGCAGGAACGGGTCTAGTTAGACCCGCGTTAGAAAGATCAATTGTGGTGATAGGAGCCGATGTTGACATCTTAGGATCGATGGACATCTGAGACTAATCACCCATGGGTAGTGTCCACTGTGATCGTCTATGGCGTGTTGTGGACAAGTCTAAAGAACAAAAATAATAAAATAAGGTAAGGTCAAAGTCTAGTATGTTATATGATGTCATCGCAAAGTACATAATTATATCAAATAAAAGAACTATCTTACTAAATCATTCTCAATTCTACTTTAACTATAACTATTAGATGACGATTCTTTGTCGTTTTCTTCTTCCGCATCCAACATGTGCAAACCAAAAGGATCGACCAGGTCTCTGTCACTCATGTTGAGTTCCTATTTGTTGGGTTTTGGGGTTCATACGCAGCGGAGATTACAAAATAATTTTGACAAAAACCCCAACAAGATCCGAATCTAATTCCATTATAAAACGTTTAAACCATGAAAACTTAATCATACCTCAGTCGCAATATACCTTTCTGAAGGTTAATCAATCTCTAAGGCGCTGCAACGACGAACGCCCTCTATCAGCAGTCCACACACGAACGGCGGTCGAGATTTGAAGTGCTAGCTTCGAGAGAATACCAAACCTTTTATTTTTCTCTCCAAAATGATCCAGAGCATACCAAAAAACCCTAAGTCGTTGCTGAAATGAAAATAGAGTTTCGGCCTTTTTGATCTTTCGTCCATGTATTCTAACTTAAAGCGTCTATTTATACAACTCTTATATATAGACGGTTAAGTAAATTAAACATATACCCCTACTTAAAGAAGTATAAGTGTAATACACCACAAGGACGATTCAGTCATTAATTTTATCATATAAAATTCATTTTTCTGAACCATCTTAAAATCTCGCAAAACCATTCTTAGTGTGCTACCCAATAGGCTCATACAACGTTGGCAGTGTACCAAAACACATTTTGGTATACAAGTCATAAGCGGCCTCTAGCAAGACATTATGACTACCCAAGTTGTACGAATATCAAATTGATAAAACCTAATCAATAGTGTATATAACATCCTTTTGTCACACGATATCCTTTTGATCAAACATAAGGCATGGAATTGTCATCCAACATGTTCAATCGTACTAGTCTCGATCTTTAGGTAGACTGAAAACATCCTAGTGACATTGATCAATATCAATTCACTTAGACTAGGCCTTTTAACAGTCTAACACATCGAGGGATCCACTGGATATCTCTCTTTATATGAGAGGGACAAATTCTATCTTGATTACACAACTTCATCATATTGCTCACACAGTAACCAATCACAACCTTTATAATCGTCCGGCTAAAGACAACGTTTGATTGTGTCAAATCACTGTGTTCCTAATGTTGAAGTCTCTGGTAATCTCAAGTCAGAGGACTAGAAAATATACTTATCGTGAGAAACAACTATGACTTAATCGATGTGATGTCCTCATAGCTGGTCGGTCCAGTACTTTGTTCCCTAACAAGTACTCGTGATCTTGATTCGTATCCCTATATGTATAATCATCATATGATCATCAATCAATACTCACACTAGTCTTAATTCATTATAGTTCCCAGTATAATGATCGACTAGGGACATTTATGATATTTTTGTAAATACCCACGGATCTTATTATAATGTAAACATGCAAATTAATTATAATAAATAGCAAATGAAATCCTCTATTTTATTAACTAAAAGTATTCATAAAGACATTTATAGATTGACCTAGGGCACATGCCCCAACATCTCCCACTTGCACTAGGGCCAATCATACATGCATTTAATGCCTAATGATCTAACATGACCATCATGTTTTGCTTGCGGAAGAGCTTTTGTCAATGGATCCACAACGTTGTCTTCAGTAGGTACTCTGCAAATCTTTACGTCTCCCCTCTCAATAATTTCTCTGATGAGATGAAAACGCCTGAGTATATGTTTGGATCTGTAGTGTGATCTAGGTTCCTTGGCTTGTGCTATTTTCCCGTTATTGTCACAATACAAACAAACAGGGTTCGCAATACTTGGAACTACACCTAGTTCAGAAAAGAACTTTTGATCCAAAGCGCATCCTTTCTTCGCATCGGACGCCGCAATATACTCACTTCTGTTGTAGAATCCGCCACGATCTCTTGCTTCGAACTTTTCCACTTACAACACCCCCATTCAAAGTAAACACATATCCAGACTGCGATCTAAAATCATCTATATCAGTTTGAAAACTTGCATCTGTGTAACCATTTACAACTAGATCATTTTCAAAACCTCCATAGACCAAGAACACTTCCTTAGTACTTCTTAACTACTTAAAGATGTTCTTTACTGCTATCCAGTGACTCTCACCAGGATTTGACTGATATCTGCTTGTAGTGCTCAAAGCATATGATACATCAGGTCGAGTGCATAACATGGCATATATGATAGATCCATTAGCCGATGCATATGGAATCTTATTCATACGGTCTCGCTCATCATTTGTCCTAGGACATTGATTCTTGCTGAGACTTATGCCATGAGACATTGGCAACAATTCCCTTTTAGAGTCTTGCAAACTGAACCTATTCAGCACCTTGTCTATGTAGGCACTCTGACATAGACCGATTAGCCTCTTAGATCTATCCCTATAGATCCTTATCCCTAAGATATAGGCTGCATCTCCTAAGTCTTTCATTGAGAAACACTTCCCTAACCAAGACTTGACACTCTGCAATGTTGGGATGTCATTTCCAATGAGTAATATATCATCAACATACAGTTCCAGAAAAACTACACTCCCATTGACCTTCTTGTATACACAAGGCTCATCTTCGTTCTTAATAAAACCAAAATCTTTGATTGCTTCATCAAAACGAAGATTCCAACTCCGAGAAGCTTGCTTTAATTCATAAATGGTTCTTTGAAGCTTGCATACTTTCCTAGAATTCTCAGGATGTACAAAACCTTCAGGTTGTGTAATATACACGTCCTCAAGCAGCTTTCCATTAAGAAATGTTGTTTTTACATCCATTTACCATATCTCATAGTCATAATATGCAGCAATGGAAATTAAAACTCTTATGGATTTAAGCATGGCTACTGGCGAAAACGTTTCATCATAATCAACACCTTGAGTCTGCTTGAAACCTTTTGCTACAAGTCTTGCTTTAAAAGTATGCACTTTGCCATCCACGTCAGTTTTCTTCTTAAAAACCCATTTACATCCAATGGTCTTACCACCTTCAAGTAAATCAACCACGTTCCAAACTTGGTTATCATACATGGATTGCATCTCAGAGTTCATGGCACTTAGCCATTTATCTGACTCTGGTCTAGACATAACCTCCTGATAAGTGGTGGGCTCATTTTGATCCATAAGCAACACATCATGACTATCAGTAATGAGAAATCCGAATCTCCCTGGCTCATGTCTTACCCTACCTGATCTACGTGGGCCTTGTGTCACTTGCGGAGGTTCAACTGGTTCGGAACGTTGTTGAACTTCCAGTAGTGGTTCAGTGTTTACCTGTGATTCTTGAACATCTTCAAGATTTATTTCTCTCCTACTAGTGTCTTTTGAAATAAACCGTTTTTCCATAAAGGCACCATACCGAGCAACAAACACTTTGTTCTCAGTGGGATTATAAAAGTAATATCCTTTTGTTTCCTTAGGATACCCCACTAATAAACACTTGTCAGATTTAGGTGCTAGTTTTTCTGATACTTGTCGCTTTACGTAAGCCTCACAACCCTAAATCTTAAGAAAAGACAAACTAGGTCTCTTCCCGTACCATATCTCATATTGTGTTTTATCAACCGCTTTAGAAGGAACTTGATTTAGAGTGAAAGCTGCAGTTTGTAATGCATAATGGAAGATCAGCATGACTCGTCATAGATCGAACCATATCTAATAAGGTTCGATTTCTCCTTTCGGAAACTCCATTCCATTGTGGAGTTACTGGTGGAGTCAAATGGGAGACAATCCCACAATTTCTAAGATGATCATCAAATTCTTGGCTTAAATATTCACCACCTTGATCTGATCGAAGTGTTTTGATAGTTTTACCAAGTTGAATTTGCACTTCATTTTGAAACGTTCAAAACATCTCAAATGATTCAGCTTTACGTTTCATAAGATATACATAACCATATCGCTGAAATCATCAGTAAATGTAATGAAGTATCGATAACCTCCTCTAGCCATTGTGTTTATAGGACCGCATACATCAGTATGTATTAGACCCAATAAATCACTTGCCCTTTCACTGTGTCCAGTAAAGGGACTTTTTGTCATCTTGCCTAGTAAATAAGATACGCATATTTCATATGTTTCTAAATCAAATGAATCTAGAAGCCCATCTTTATGGAGCTTCGTTATGCGTTTCTCATTTATGTGTCCGAGACGACAATGCCAAAGATAGGTTTGATTACATAAATGAAAATTTTCTTCCTTTCTTTAGGGTGTTTCGAAGCAAGAACAAGCAGGGTCTTGACTTGTTCTATAGGCTTTGCGACAGGTGAAGCAACAGCCTTGGCAACTCTAGCCTTGCCTTTGCCTTTCTTCTTCATTCCATTTCCCTTTTAGACCATCATCACATTATTAGAGGGTTTCTTGATATTTTGTTCAACAGTTTTGAGCATCAAATGCAACTCCGAAATTGATTTCTCCATATTATTCATATTGTAGTTCATCACAAATTGTGAGTAACTTTCTGGTAATGAATTCAGGATCAAATCTGTAGCCAACTCTTGGCTTATGGGAAATTCGAGTCTATCAAGCTGGTCAACATAGCCCTTCATCTTCAGAACATGAGGACTAACTGACGCACCATCAGTCATCTTGCAAGAATGTAGGTTCTTAACTGTCTCGAACCTTTATTGCCTAGCTTGCTGTTAGAACATTTCCTTCAGCGTTACGGCCATGTCGTAGGCTTCCATTAGTTCCATGTCCTTCTGAAGTTCAGGAACCATAGTTGCTAGCATAATACATGCAACATCAGTAGAATCGTTGACATCCTTATTATGCGCATCCTTCACAAACTTTTGTAGCATTGGTGGTGGGTCCTCAGGGATTGAAGCATCCAGGACATACAACTTGCGTTCATGCTTAAGAACAATTCTCAAGTTTTTGAACCAGTCAAGAAAGTTAGTCCCAGATAGCTTATCCTTCTCAAGGATGGATCGTAGTGAGAGAGGATTATTGTTACTTGAAGAGGCGATTGATCTACAATAAAGATTATGCAAAGTTTATTTTAGTATAGAGGAATAGACTCCCACTAAATTAACAACCCTCCTAAAACATATTGTTTATTTAGGGGACTAAAATCCATATTTCACATAATTCTATGACAGCTATGGCATGAAACACAAAACTAGATTATTTAGGTAGGTAATAGTTACCAATTACATCTTATGTAATTTTTAGATCCTTTTATGAGATATGAGACATCTTATGTCTTAGCATGTTTTTATCTCATCATTTGCCTAAATCTCAAAACTATTTTGATGGCTTTATTAAGTCGGACCATTTTAAACATTAAGGTAACTCTTACCCAACTTGTCTCACCAAGATAACACAATACACCCAACTATGGCTGAAACTATATTAGTATGATCGAGGCCTTGACAAGTGTTTAAAATGGATGTCACGAGACTTAAAATTTAATAAAGGGATTTTATTCAGTTTTAGTGATTTTATGTAAACAATGAAATATCTTATATTTTATTGATTTGTTCAATCACTAAACAATTTGGAATTTTTTTTTTAAAAGACGAATCTCAATTCCGAAAATTAAAATTCGCTATAGAAAATCATAATTTTCGCTGATTTTATTATCGTAAATTAACCCCTTAATTTATCTGAAATTAAGTCAATTAAAATATTTTAATTAACCCGGGCCCACATCTAACTAATCATCTTATCCTAATCCAATTAGGATTTAAGATATTTGAATCCTAGTATATCACCAATAACAAGATTCTTGATATTTATCTCCTATTCAAATTTGTTATCTATCTTTATCAAATATAAACTTCATAAAAAAATAGATATAACAAGATAAATAATTAATTTCAAAAATTAATTATTTATTTTGGATTTAAGATATTTGAATCCTAGTATATCACCAATAACAAGATTCTTGATATTTATCTCTTATTCTAATTTGTTATTTATCTTTATCAAATAGAAACTTATAACAAAATAGATATAACAAGATAAATAAATAATTTCGAAAATTAATTATTTATTTTGGATTTAAGATATTTGAATCCTAGTATATCACCAATAACAAGATTCTTGATATTTATCTCATATTCTAATTTGTTATCTATCTTTATCAAATAGAAACTTCATAACAAAATAGATATAACAAGATAAATAATTAATTTCGAAAATTAATTATTTATTTTGGATTTAAGATATTCGAATCCTAGTATATCACCAATAACAAGATTCTTGATATTTATCTCTTATTTTAATTTGTTATCTATCTTTATCAAATAGAAACTTCATAACAAAATAGATATAACAAGATAAATAAATAATTTCAAAAATTATTTATTTATTTTGGATTTAAGATATTTGAATCCTAGTATATCACCAATAACAAGATTCTTGATATTTATCTCATATTCTAATTTGTTATCTATCTTTATCAAATAGAAACTTCATAACAAAATAGATATAACGAGATAAATAAATAATTTCGAAAATTAATTATTTATTTTGGATTTAAGATATTTGAATCCTAGTATATCACCAATAACAAGATTCTTGATATTTATCTCTTATTTTAATTTGTTATCTATCTTTATCAAATAGAAACTTCATAACAAAATAGATATAACAAGATAAATAAATAATTTTGAAAATTAATTATTTATTTTGGATTTAAGATATTTGAATCCTAGTATATCACCAATAACAAGATTCTTGATATTTATCTCATATTCTAATTTGTTATCTATCTTTATCAAATAGAAACTTCATAACAAAATAGATATAACAAGATAAATAAATAATTTCAAAAATTAATTATTTATAAATAAATAATTTCAAAAATTAATTATTTGCAATTTCGGTCCTCATCCAAATAATCACAAACATGTAGTTGAATCACGAACTACTATCACAATCGAACCTAATGGTGTCATGGATCACAGAACACGAAATTCAATTCATTAAAATTATTTGAATTAATCTAACATGGTTACTAGCATGTACGAAACTGATTTTAATTAAATCACTAATATGTGTATCATATACATAAAACATGATAGTAAATCTCACAGAAAACTTATGTATATCACATATACATCAACTATTAACATGCTTTCAATCATATATCATGTATATATAAGAAGAAAACATGCAATGAATTTAATGGAATCGAACTCGATGGCTCTGATACCACTGTTGGATTTTGTGGTTTATGCGCAGCGGAGATTACAAAACAATTTTGACAAAAACCCCAACATGATCCGAATCTAATTCCATTATAAAACGTTTAAACCATGAAAACTTAATCATACCTCAGTCGCAATATATCTTTCTGAAGGTTAATCGATCTCTAAGGCGCTGCCAACGATGAACGCCCTCTATCAGCAGTCCACACACAAACGGCGGTCGAGATTTGAAGTGCTAGCTTCGAGAGAATACCAAACTTTTTGTTTTTCTCTCCAAAACCATCCAGAGCATACCAAAAAACCCTAAGTCGTTTCTAAAACGAAAATTGAGTTTCGGCCTTTTTGATCTTTCTTCCGTGTATTCTAACTTAAAGCGTCTATTTATACAACCCTTGTATATAGACGATTAAGTAAATTACACATATACCCCTACTTAAAGAAGTATAAGTGTAATACACCACAAGGACGTTTCCGTCATTAATTTTATCAAATCAAATTCATTTTTCTGAACCATCTTAAAATCTCGCAAAACCATTCTTAATGTGCGAACCAATAGGCTCATACAACGTTGGCAGTGTACCAAAACACATTTTGGTATACAAGTCATAAGCGGCCTCTAACAAGACATTATGACTACCCAAGTTGTAAGAATATCAAATCGATACAACCTAATCAATAGTGTATATAACATCATTTTGTCACACGATATCCTTTTGATCAAACATAAGGCATGGAATTGTCATCCAACATGTTCAATCGTACTAGTCTCGATCTTTGGTAGACTAAAAACATCCAAGTGGCATTGATCAATATCAATTCACTTAGACTAGGCCTTTTAACAGTCTAACACATCGAGGGATCCACTGGATATCTCTCTTTATATGAGAGGGACAAATTCTATCTTGATTACACAACTTCATCATATTGCTCACACAGTAACCAATCACAACCTTTATAATCGTCCGGTTAAAGAAAACATTTGATTGTGTCAAATCACTGTGTTCCTAATGTTGAAGTCTCTGGTAATCTCAAGTCAGAGGACTAGAAAATATACCTATCATGAGAAACAACTATGACTTTATCCATGTGATGTCCTCATAGCGGGTCGGTCCAGTACTTTGTTCCCTAACAAGTACTCGTGATCTTGATTCGTATCCCTATACGTATAATCATCATATGATCATCAATCAATACTCACACTAGTCTTAATTCATTATAGTTCCCAGTATAATGATCGACTAGGGACATTTAGGATATTTTTGTAAATACCCATGGATCTTATAATAATGTAAACATGCAAATTAATTATAATAAACAACAAATGAAATCCTCTATTTTATTGACTAAAAGTATTCATAAAAACATTTACGGATTGACCTAGGGCACATGCCCCAACACTATTCAATAAGGCAACGATTGGGTTCATTATCTTAGAATGCAACATCAGCAGCGGGAACAATTTCTTCCATATGTGTCTTGATGTTTTCCTCATCGATAAACTTAGGTTGAAGCTTAGAAATAGCTAACCATTCATGACGATCCCACCGCAAAGATGGATAGGGAAGGAAATATATCGTGCATTGTCAATATGAAGGGCTTGTAGTTGTTATATCACCGATTTTTGTGTATATCAACCAACTTGCATGAACGATGAACCTGTATACCAGTGCTCGGGGTCAGATCAAGCCATTCGCACTTGAACAAAAATGTACGATAACAACTAGCATATTCAAGCTCAATGACTTCTTGAAGTCGACCGTAATAGTCGAAGCTCTTATCAACTTAATTGGAGCCTTGTATCGAAACGCCCACTGTTATCGGTCGATCTGCTACATGATCGGTAGTTCACGATGTTAAACTTGTACGCATAGACAAAACAACTATGATAAACAAAACAAAAATGACTAGGGCCACGAGAAATATAGACGATTGTCTCTTCTTTTATATTATGACATATCTACATAAAATAATTATTAATAGGCCATGAATAGTTTCTTTGCTTTACTATGTATAATGAATTAAAAAGAGTATGAGCGTTACATATTCTTTGAACCAAGGAGCAAAGTATTGCTCTAGGCCCTCGTCAACAGCGGAGTCTATAATGTTCGGCACCCGTGCACATAAATCGTTATTATATAACCTCAAGAAGTTGCATGAGTATGAAAAGATGAGTGTATGTATTTGGTTGTTGTATGGTTATTGAAATACATGATTTGACAAATAGATAAAATTATTATACTTACGAGACGTAAGGTAAAATTTTTGGACAATTAAGTAAGACGTAATTGCGAGCGGCGATGTACTTTTTCTCCTCGAGGTATCGAATGGTACGTTTACCCGATGTTCAACCTGGATGTGTAAAAATGGACAAACTGCTAGAAAAATGTGGGTTGGGCCTAATGTCTCCATCATCATTGCGAGGTACCCGATCATGCGTAGTCATGACGTGTTCCTCAAAGAAGTAAAAAGAAAATGAAGTTGCTTCTTCTAAAAGGTAGGCATTACATATTGATGCCTCAACTTTTGCTTTGTTTCGAACATTTTTTTAAGATGTTGAAGGTACCTAGTTACCACATTTTACGTTACAAAACATGTGTTAAATGATGAAAGTAAGTAAAATTATCTAAATGAAATGTGAAGATAAACATTGGATTTACCTTTCAAACGGACACGTCCATCGAAATTGTGGGGCAAGTGCATGGGAAGATGCTCCATCGAGTCAAAAAAACTTGGATGAAAAATTTTCTCCAACTTGCACAAGATTTTTGGTATGTCACGGTCTGATGCAGTGATATCATTAAGTTTTATACTTCGGGCTGCTAAGGTAATGAAAAAAAAGCTCAACTCGCTAATAGCAACCAAACATTGTTGTCAAAGAGTTCTCGAAAGGCAATTGGAAGAAATATTTGCATGAATACATGACAATAATGACTCTTCATTTCTACCGCAGTCACCTTTCATCTACACAACGACCGAGATTTGAAGCGTACCCGTTGAAAAAACATATGTGTCCGACCCATTCGCAAAGTATTTGCTTGCTTGGTTTATTAAGCATAAAAATCGCCTTGGGATATTTTTTCGATATAAGGTTCATGTGCAAAGAAGTGCGGTGGCAAAGTTCGTGCAAGTCCTTTCTAGATTTTTCATCGTCTTTGGTTTTTCCCGAAACAAATATCGTTGTGTTGAAAACGTTATCAAAAACATTTTTCTCGATATGTATGAAATCTAAATTGTGCCTTATGAGATTAGTCTTCCAGTAAAACAAGCCCCAAAAGATGCTTCTTTTTCGCCATCCCGTAGTTTTAAAGTGTATTGCATTTACTGCTTCCTCCCCAACTTCAGTCACCTTCATCAACCCCAAACGTTCAATTTCCATCAACAAGTGTTCGCCGAACTTACACAATGGAGGTCCTTCATGTAACACATTGACTTTCTATGTATCTCTTTTGACTCGAGCCATAAGGTAAAAATCAATGATGACAGTCAAACCAAGAAGTTTTCCCATCACGTTTCAACTGGAACTCTGACGTATCTTCCATACAATATGGACATGCCATTTTTCCATGCGTGCTCCACCTTGAAAACTTGTTGTAGGCAGGAAAATCGCTTACACTCCACATGAGGGTAGCTCACATAAGAAAATTAGACTTCATAGATACGAAGTATGTAACCGCGCCGTCTTGCCACAAGTCTTGTAATTCCTTCACTACGGGTTGTAGGAAAATGTCAATATGTTGACCTGGATTTCATGGTCTAGGAATAATTAAAGTAAGAAACATAAACTTTTTTTTCATGCACATGGAATGTGGATGGTTAAACAAAGTTAAAATGACAGGCCATGACGAGTATTGTTTCCCAAAAATACCAAAAACTTGAAAACAATCGGTGCATAATCCCAAACGAATTTTTTGCACCTCTACGCAAAACTCATCATTCACCTCATTGAAATTTTTCCATGCAATCGAATCAGAGCAATACTGCTTGACATTTTTCGGTGACTAGTGCTCATCGTACCACCGCATATGCCTTGCAGTTGCTTCTGACTCATATAGACATTGTAGTCGAGTTGTTAATGGAAAGTAATACATTTGTTTCACACTTTTTCATTCCTTGACCTAGTAGAACGCCCTTGATCGTATCTGGATTTCCTACAAAAAAATCATGCAATCGTCTTTACATCAATCTATCTGCTTGATCAACGAACCCAATCCTCGCATCAGTCTTTTGGTGTCGTAGAAACTTCTGACAATCAAGTTTTTTTTCTAGCAACACATCATGACAATACTTTAAGATGTTGTCGCAAGCTCGTTAAAAAATGAGATTCTACTTTCAAAGCCATTAATCTCATCACAGGAGAGAACTTAATCATTTTCTTACACCCAACTCATAATGGTCAATATCCCATATCGGCTATATCATAAATTTGTTATGTTTGGGGATTTGACGACTCTTCTATGTGCATCCACCCGAAACTCGGCCCTGTCGCGTTGTGCAACATCTCGTTGTAGGATGTCATCGAAACTCTGATAGCTTGAGTCTCTCTTTCGCGAAAAATTTCGTGCGATCGATCATTTAATGTCGATGTCTCGAGCACATCTTCTCTACACTCTATGTGCTCGTACCAATGGTAGTAGTCATGAACGAAACCATGCTTACAAATGTGGTACTCAACGATGTCCACGTCGCGATAATTATGAAAATGACATTCGGTGTGGTTGCATGGACACTTTATCGTTTTCTTGCAATAGTAAATGTAACAATAAGTTTTTACAAACTCGATGAACTCTTTAACTTTATCGACAAACTCACAGCATATGAACCCATTTTGGACACGATTGTATATCCATTTCCTATTTGGGTTAGCCATGTTCAACGAAAATTAAATTCTTTTTTAATTAAAGTCAAAGATAGTTGCACAAAATAGGTAGATTGTCATCATATCTACAAAGTCTCAAATGTTTATCATTTGTTTTCGATTGTTTTATAAGTTAAGTTTTAATAGTTGGTGGGTTTTTCGTCGCCCAAGTTCAACAATGTCGAATTTTTAGAGAAATCATATTTTTCAAAACTTACCAAAAGTTGTTTCGGTTTACATACACAAGATACTTAAAAAAATTAATTTAATACTAATTAATTATCATTTAATTGCATGTATTAACAATGATTCAATTGAATTTAAACTTACTAACATAAATTTTAAGTGTCAAAAGTTAACATGCATAAAATTGTTGACTAAATAACATATATAACATTAATAAATTTGCCCATTTAGCTTAGCACACATTAAATACATTTTTTCTCCAAAGAAATATATGCACTGTTTAGGTATATAAATAGAGCAAACTGGGCAAAGAGGATCATCCTAAAAAAGAATTAATGATTAAATTTTCGT
This sequence comes from Stephania yunnanensis, assembly GCA_039657365.1. Taxonomy (NCBI): domain Eukaryota; kingdom Viridiplantae; phylum Streptophyta; class Magnoliopsida; order Ranunculales; family Menispermaceae; genus Stephania; species Stephania yunnanensis. The sequence goes on from CM077584.1 coordinate 42,107,805, forward strand.
TGGATACCATTTGTGGAGAAATTCCAACGAAAAACCTAAAATATTCATACGATCATGCATGTTGTAATTATTTAAATTTTTATTGGAAGTTACTCATTATGTCGCGTGCTTATTTTAGAGCTATGAAGGAAAAGTTGCACCCCAGCCAAAATATATATAATTCAAAATACATATTTCAAAAAATATAAATCAAAAAATTATTTAAAAATAAAATAAATACCTCTGCAAATTACTACAACTCCTCAATGCGTGGTGGCAGCGATACAATTCTAACAATAAAATTTTACAAATAATAATATTAATTAATTAATCATTAACACCCACAAATCATCCTAATAGTGCAAAAAAAAACAAATAACAAACAATAAAAATATATAAATACAAAATAGGAAAGAATACAATAAAAATAAATAAAAGTAGTTAAAATTAAATGTTACAAATATTATCCAAAGCGTACACGCGAAGGCGGCGGCAGTAGCGGCACCAACAGTGATAACGACAGTTGCGGTGGCAAAGCCAGCGTCCAGAGAGAGCGAGTGAGCATTCGAGGGAAGAGTGAAGCACGTCGGGGGGAGCAGGTCACGGCGAGGGGTGGAGGGGAAGCACGTCCCGGCGGGGGAAGCGCATGACCGCCGAGGGAAGCAGCTCACGGCAGAGCGCCGACAAAAGGTGGAGGGGAAGCACGTCCCGGCGGGGGAAGCACATGATCGCCGAGGAAGCAAACTCACGGCAGAGCGCATGGGGGCGGGGAGTAGGTGGCGGCAGCCGAGGGGAAGCTGTGGTGACGCGGGGGGGGGGGGGGGCAATGTTAGGTTTAGTGATACTGCAATGACACACTTTATTAATCTCCCTAAGAAACTCATTAATTACAATGCGATGTGTTAACTCTAATTTATAGACTCACATAAGCATACTCTTAATCCAACTAGGAGATCTTAAATAGACTCATACTCCAACTCAAAGTCCTAATCAAACTCAAACACTAATCTAATTTAGATTACAACTCCAACACCCCCCATAATCTAAATTACCTATCTGAAATAAAAAATAAAAAATCATCCCCCTATAATTTAGATTGTCGTGATCTTCCACTTGATCTTCTCTCGAAATACAAATCTCAACCTACTTCGACGACATCCTTTATCATTCACCCGCCATCTATCTCACACAACTTCCTCAATGCCGAACAGTGCACAATGCACTCGATTGCCTTTGTCATCAACGACATTATCATGGGTGATCTTACAATCCTGAAGTCGAGCTGGTTGTTCCACACTTCTTTGTGGTCTGCAACTGCTACGCTGAGGTCTAACGCCAATACTAACTAAAGTGGAAGCTTCATCCACACATCTAATCGTAGATGGTTGAGCAATACTCTTTCATTTTATGTCCCAAATCTACGCACTATTCTCATCAAACTTGACATCTATGCTAACGATGACTGCATTGGTAACTAGACTGTACAATTTGTACATTCCAATCCTCCCTAGAATATAGCCGATAAATATGACATTCACGCCTTTGTCATCCAACTTCTTCCTGTTAGCATCAAGAACATGTACATATGTAGTGGATCCAAACACCTTCAAGTGTTTGACACTTGGCTTATAACCACTCCAAGCCTCTTGTGGGGTTATATGGGACACACCTTTTGTGGGAGACCTATTACGCGAATAAGTTGAACATGCAACTACTTCAGCCCAAAAAGAATCAATTATACTTTTGGCTTTCAATATACTATGAGCCATGTCTATAATTGTCTTATTTTTCTCTCTGCAACACCATTTTGTTGCAGTGTCTGTGGTGACATGATCTCATGTTTAATCCCATGACGATCACAAAACGTTGAAAATGTCGAAGACGTGTACTCACCACCACCATCTGTCCTCAAAATCTTGATGTAGCGTCCACTCTGTTTCTCCACAGTTGCCTTGAACTTTTGAAAGCAACTAAATGCATCAGACATATTCTTTAAAGTATACACCAAAATCATCCTGCTGTAGTCATCAATAAAAGTCATAAAATATTTGCTTCCTCCCGATGAAGCAGTCTGCAAAGAACCATAAACATCTGAGTGAACCAAGTATAGTAGAGATTTGGCACGCCTTCGAGTGTTGGAAGCAAACGTTCAGATGACCATATCTTAGATGCCATAGCCATGACTCATCAGAAACAATAGATTTAAAAAACGGATAAGATCTAGTCTTAATCTCAATCTGAATTAACCTATTTTTCAAAGGAGACTTAAGAATGATCATACCTTTAAAGTTAAATATAGTGAGATGACTATCTTGGAAATTCACTTTGTACCCATTCTCTAGCAATTGCCCCAAACTTAGCAAATTGCATGTCAATGTCGGTACATACAACACATCTGAAATATACCGATGATTACCATTCTCCAACTGGATCAAAATTCTTCCTTTTCACTTAACAGGAAGTTTCCTATCATCAGCAAACTTGACCTCTGTCAATACCGACTCATCCAACTTATCAAAAATTCTCTATTGCCACACATGTGATTAGAGCATGCACTGTCGAGATACCACATATTACTCTGAGCATTCTCCTGGGCTGATGAAACCATAATTAGTGTTTGATTACACTCCTCATCTTGATATGTCTGGTCCTCAGACTCGGACTCTGACTTTGATGATTGCTTTATCCTGCATTGTCTAGCTATATGTCCAAATTTGCAACAGTTGCAACACTGAATCCGATTTCTCTGTTGATCGCGACCTTCATCTCGTCTATGACCTTTATTTCTATCTCACCACTGCTGATTATTATTCTAACCTCCGCCATTATTGTTGACTTTATCACGGCCTTTGAACCCATAATTCTTGTTTGGTTTCGGGACAACTGCAGTCTTCAAAGCCTGCTCCATAGGCTTGACTTTTTCATTTTTTTTTATTGATTCATTGCTCATGTGCTCGTAATGAACCAATGATTTCTTCAACTGACTTGGTCTCATAATCTGTCTCGGACTCCATAATAGCAGCTACTACGTGGTCAAACTTCGTGGTCAATGTGCGTAAAATCTTATCGTTCACATCGAGATCGGTGACATCTTCGCCATTCATCTTTAACTGGTTGATGATTGTTTGAACACGATTTGTGTACTTCTTTATATCTTCGGAGTCATCCATCTCGATCAACTCGAATTGTCGCCTCAAAGTTTGTAACCGGGCTTTCTTGGCTTTCTGTACACCCTTCTAGGACGTCTTTAAAGTGTCCCACGCTTCCTTTGATGTCTTCGCCAGGTGCACTTTCTAAAATGCCACATCATCAAGCATTTGCAAAATAAAATAAAGTGTCTTCTGATCTTTCTTGTGAAGTTCCTTTTGTGTCGAGGTAGCGGTGGCCCCTGGGTCTTCGAACCCATCTTCAACGATTGCGTGCAAGTCTTGAAAACTAAACAAGACTCTCTTCTGAGTGCTCCATCTATCAAACTTCTTCTCATCGAATACCGGAATAGTAGGGTGAACTTGGCCGTTCCCCGATGTCGCCATAATTCACACCAAATAAGAAAATCAAAAATCTTAGTTTTGATTTTAACTCTCTCCCACACACACTTTGAACAAATTGTTCAAATCTTCATTTCTTCTCCAAAACAAGAAACGGGCACGCTTCGATCTCTCAAAAATGCGAAGCCCAAATTCTTTGTTCGATCTTCAACAAAGTCTCACACCGTAGATCTAAAATCTTGGTCTCACTCTCACAGATCTCAAGATCTCACATTTGCTCTGATACCATGTTAGGCTTAGAGATACCGCAATGACACGCTTTATTAATCTGTCTAATAAACTCATTAATTACAATGCGGGGGGTTAACTCTAATTTATAGACTCACATAACCAAATCTTAATCCAACTAGGAGATCCTAAATAGACTCTTACTCCAACTCGAAGTCCTAATCAAACTCAAACATTAATCTAATTTAGATTACAACTCCAATAGGGGGGAATTGGTCATGGTCGGGGGGTAGCAGTGTCTGCACGGTGGAAGCAGTGACGGCAAAGTGCGTTGTGGGGGGAGCAGGTGACGGCAGATGAAAGAAGCAAATGGGGGGGGGGGAGTGGTCGCGCGAGTGGGAAGCAGGTCATGGCAAACCGGGGGAGCAGTGACGGCACCGGGGGTGGGGGTAGGATGGTCACAGCACGGGGGGAAGAAGTAGAGGGGGAGGGAAAAAAGGTCATCCGGGGGGCGGCGGCGCACGTGGCTGCTAACCAGTTGCTAAATGAAAATAGCTGCTAATAATTCAAAAACAAAGGTGTTAACACTCCTAAAAAAGTAAAAAAATCTAATTTCAGGTTCGATCTAAAAATTGCACATTTTGGAGATGAATTGCATGATTAAATAATCGTACCTAAATAAAAATAACAAATTTGAGAAAATTACTTCAATCACAATTACTTAGGGTATTCTAATTGATATAAATTAGGGTATTCTAATTGATATTTATATAATATACTTCCAAACAACTTCCAACTCAAAAAAATAATAAACAAAATTGAACCCTTAAAAAATATTAAAAAATTAAACTTAATAAATGGGAAATTTACATTTCTTCACAATTCCTATTCATGCTTTTAATATAAATATATATCTAACAAAAGTTAAATTTACTAAATTTAAAGATGTCTTTATAAACTACATTCCTAGTTTTTGTGTCTATTGTTCTATTTAGTATGTCTAAAAAATCTCTTGTAGATGATATTGAAAAAAAGAGCAAATCAGTGTTAGGAGGGTGTTAAGATCCCACACAATTATATGACTCAAAAATAGTTGTTTTTACATGCTAATTAATTTCTTCGAATTGTGTATCAAGATTAAATTGACCCAAAATCAATAGTGAGATAGATATATATATTCAATGCACATATTTTCAACATTATGTGAAATGAATCATGAAGAAGGTACTTCTAGCGAGTTATCTTTCATTCATAGATCTATTTCATTACATGGTAGTTGTCATCAGACATTATGTGATACCATAAGTGATGCTCAACATGTTAGTAATTATACCAACTTGGAGGCATACAACCCTGTTTCTTCATTTTTGAACAAAAAATGTAGATGAACCTACTCAAATAGTTCCCAACTCTTGGAGCATTAGCATGTGTTTTTTAGTGCACTATAAGCAACCTGGGTTTCCTATCTCAACACCCATTGTAGATACTCTATCATTTCTCCATCCGAACCGTGGGTGGAAAAATAAGCTACTTAATGTTAATTGGAATGATGGTTCATGGCACACCAACTTCCCCATAAGTGGGGCACTACCTTTGATCTTCCTTTTAAATAATATCCTCTCACTAAGGAGAAAAAATGATGAAAAAAGCACTCTAAAGTAAAGAGCATGCCCAAGCTATAGAAGTTGATCTATTAGGAGAGCTAATACAAGTCGATCTTAGTTTTAGCTTGTTAGAGGAGAGGGTATATATTCTTCTCTCGCTTTTATTTTTCTTCTATTTTTCTCTTTTTCTCTTTTGTTGTTTTTGATCATCTTTTTTCCTTTTTTCTTGAAGTATTGGAAATCCAGACCTGAATAGCAAAAAGGAAAAAAAAAAGACAAACTACTAGTTGGAAGAAGAGGCGATAATGTAAGATCTTGTTCCTAAGAAATTGAGATTGAAGTGCTACCTCAAACTCCTTTTACACCTCCACATCCGATTTTGAATTGGTATGATGAAAGTCATGTTCCTTCTTGGGGAATAAAGACTTCTGATAGTGTTGTTGGTTGTGATGTGATTGAAATGAAAATGTGTTACAAAGCTTGTACCCCTATGATCGAGCTTGAGCTTCTATACCGAGTTAGAAATCTCTTGATAGCCATTTTAATCTGACTCGCGCACTGGTAAGTAAACCATTTTTTTTGTTCTAAATTTCTTTCCCTTTTTAGATTATGTTGTACTTTTGTGAGATCTCTGGCCAGTCTAAAAAGATTTTCAAGCTTAATAAAGAGCTCCAATCTTCCTCATTAGAAGAGAATGCTGAAAAATGTCGCTTTAAGGAGGAGTGTAAAAATTGAATGAAGAGAACACCATGCTGAGAGACACTCGTGAAATGGAGATTTAAAAAGGCATCTTGGCACATAAAGCTTTTCCAGGTTATTCTACTGACTTAAAAGACTTCATGATTGAGAATGGTGATTCTCTGATTCCCAACGGCTAGATAAATGCGTTACACCTCTAAGACACAAATATCCTATCACTAACGAGGAAGGAAAAGATCCTGATTCATTAGATGTGGAGGAGGATGTTGGCACCACAACCGCCATTCAGGGTGAAGACTAACTTTCTTGAAGTGTTCGTGACACTCCATCTTAGGATTCTTTTCGCTGATCATCTCTCTCATTCTGGCTTATATGTTTTTTTGTTGTGATGTAACCATATATTGGTTGTTATTTTAGCCTTTCCATGCCTTAACTTTTATGCATTGTCCATGCTTCAACTTTTATGCCTTTTAGGCTAGGACTCTTATGCATCTAGGCCTTAACTTTTATGCCCTTCTAGGCTAATTTTTAAGCTTTCAGGTTTTTTTTAAGATATCCATTTATTGATGGTCTCGAAGCTTTTAACTTTTTTTTGTATAAACCTTTTTAGGCCCCTTTTTTATGTAGTCGTTACATGATTCTTTTTTATGTTAAATACACATCATTTTTGTAATAGACAGAGTGTTATATGTTGAACACTTAGTTTTATCTTAAATACGAAGTTTTCCATGTTAAACACTTTGGTTACTTTTTAAAGACTACGTGTTCTCTATTGAACACTCATTTTGTTTTTAAATACGAGTGTTTTATGTCCAACAATCAGCTTTTTTAAAAAAGGCTAAGTGTCCTAATTTGAACACTTAGTTGTTTCTCGAATACTAAGTGTGTTATGTTGAACACTCAATTTTTTTAAATAGGAGTGTTGAATTTCTAACTCTTAGTTTTTGTTTTTTTAAGACTTAGTGTTCTAAGTTGAACACTTAGTTTTTTCTTAGATACTGAGTGTTTTGAGTCCAAAACTCAGATTTTTTTTAAAGACTTAGTGTTCTTTGTTGATCACTCAGTTTTTTTTAGACTGAATGTTCTATGTTATAACACTCATTTTTTTAAAAGACTCAGTGTTCTATGTTGAACACTCTGCTTTCACTTAAATACTAATTTTTTTATATTGAACACTCAGTTTTTTCTTAAATACTGAGTGTTCTATATGGAACACAGTTTTTTTCTTGAATACTGAGTTTTTGATGTTGAACACTCAATTTTTTTTAAAGACAGAATGTTCTATGTTGAACACTCGATTTTTTTAAATACTGAGTGTTTTATGTCTAACACTCAGTTTTTTGTTAAATATTGAGTGTTCAAAGTCCAACACTCATTTTTTAAAAACTGAGTTTTCTATATTGAACACTCAGGTTTTTTTTCTTTTTTTTAAAGACTGGTTGTTCTATGTTAAACACTTAGTTTTTTTTTTAAATTCAAGTGTTGTATGTCCCACACTCAGTGTTTTATGTCCAACACTCATTTTTTTTCAAAGACTGAGTGTTCTATGTTGAAAACTTAGTTTTTTTTAAAGACGAGGTGTTCTATGTTGAACACTTAGTTTGTTTTTAAAAATTCGAGTGTTATATATCCAACACTCAGTTTTTTGTTAAAGACTAAGTGTTCTATATTAAACACTTAGTTTTTTTTTTTTTAAATCTGAGTGTTGTACGTCCAATACTCAGTGTTTTACGCAATAGAAGATATGATCGAAATATGAATATGAAAGCATTTTTATTCAAAATTAAAGATGAAATTCAAACACTATGTGAATTGATAATTTAGAATGGAAAGTAATTCTTAAAAATCCTTTTTACTAGCCTACTGGTAGTACTTGCGCAAATTGATGATACTCCACGACCTTGGAACTTCATGTATTTCCAATGTGTCAAGCCTATAAAATCCGACCCGAGTTACTTTCTTGACCTTGTATGGCCCTTCCCAGTTAGATGACAACTTTCCTCTTGATAAGGGGTCTAAGACTTCAATCTTTTTCAGGACATAATCTCTTTTTAAAGGCTCGACCTTTAACTTTTGTGTTGTAGTACTTGACCACCCTGTTATTGAATATAGCCACCATTACAACAACTTGATCTCTAGTTTCATCTAAAAGATCCAAGTTATGCCTCAGACCTTGCTGGTTTGATTACTCATCAAAATTTTGGAATTTGAAGGACTGCATCTTGATTTCAACAAGTATAACAACTTCCTCCTTATAAGCAAGTTGAAAAGGTATTTCTCTCATTGTTGTCTTTGCTAGTATCCCATAAGACACTATGCAACTCATCTGCCCAAAGTCCCTTAGCACCATCCAACCTTTTCTTCGGACCATTAATGATAATTCTATTTGTCACTTCGGTTTACCAATTAGCTTGTGGATGAGCATTTGAAGTAAAACTCTGCTCAATCTACAACTCTTTGAGATAGTCACGAAACTTGACATTATTAAATTGTTTTCCATTATTAGTCACCAAGACTTAAGGTTGTGGATGAGCATTTTGATGATCGACTCCCAAAATATTTTTTGAATCTTTTGCTCTGTAATTATAGCTAATGCTTCCATTCCACCCACTTTGAAAAATAATCAATGGTTGCTACTACGAATTCTCTCTAACTAGATGCTAGTAGGAAAATCCCTAAAGGAATAACACCTTCTTTATTGAGGATTTGGCTAATGGAGGCTAGCTTCATATGTATTTCTTCGACTCTTCTAAAGAGTTTTGAAAAGTTCGAATTCCACTAAAAAATTTTAGGAATCTTTGAAGTATTAAATAATGGAACACATCTGTTAGCCGACTTCGATAGCAATCTCCCGAGAGCTGCTACTCTACTTGTGAGTCTTTGCAATTCCTTAACATTATTCGGAGCCTTAATATTGACTATCGCCTCAACCTTATCATGAATAGCTTCAATGCCTCGCTTAGATAACATCAAACCTAGGAACTTTCCTGAAGCAACTCGAAAATCACATTTAAAAGGATTCAACTTCATGTTGTTTCTTTTGAGAACATCAAAGACTTGTCATAAGTTTTCTATGTGGTCTTCTTGTTTTAGACTCTTAACAAGTATGTCATTAACATATACTTCCATGTTCTTTCTAATCAGTGGTTTAAACATTTTATCAACCAACCTTTAATAGGTTTCGCCATCATTCTTCAATCCAAAGGGCATCATTTTATAGTAATAAATATTGTGCTTTGTAATGAATGATACCTTTAGTTTATCTAGCTCTAACAGTTGAATTTGGTTGTAACCACTTTAAGCATCCATGAAGCTGAGAAGGTCATGACCCGCGGTTGCATCAACAAGTATATCAATTCGTGGTAATGGAAAAAAGTCTTTAGGATAAGCATTATTCAAATATGTGAACTTAATACACATCTGCCATCTTCCATTGGACTTCTTCACTACTACTGGGTTTCCTAGCCATTCTGGATATTGAATTTTCTCAATAATCTGGGACTTTAATAGCTTCTCAACTTCTTCAGCAATTGTTTTTTGCATATCTAGAGTAAATGACTTTTTTCTTTTGCCTTACTGGCTTTCTAATTGGATCAACGTTCAAATGATGAGTGATTACTTCTGCTTCAATATTATTCATATCACTTGGTGTCCATGCAAAAACACATTTATTATCTTGCAAGAATTCTTCCACTTCAACTTTGACTTTTTGGTTCAAACTGGAACTTAAATAGGTCAACTTTTCTGAATCATCCTTGTCTATGACAACGGGGATTAATTCTTTAGCCTATTCTGATCATTTTTTTCCTTCATCATTAACATCAAGTGAATCTACAAGTAAAACTTGTCCCACAGCACTATTAGGTCTAACAACCATCAAGTAGCAACTTTTCGCCATCTTTTGATCTCTTTTCACTTCTCATACGCCATTACGAGTTTGAAACTTCATTTTCAAATTATATGTTGAAGGAACCACTTTAAAATTAGTAAGCGGAGTCCTTCCTAAAATTATATTATAGGCTGAGGGTGCCTTAGCAACCAAAAAACTTATTATGTTAATTACCTTCCGTAATGCCTCCCAAGTAGTAACTAGAAGACAGATGGAGCCTTCAATCTTAACTTCATCCCCGTTGAAGCCATATAAAGGTGATGAAAATGGAGTAAGTTGGTTGTCAACATATCCCATGTTAGAGAAAGCTTTGTGGTATAAAACATCCACAGAACTTCCATTATCACCAAGTGTATGTTTGATAGTAGAGTTTCCTACCGTGATCTCAATTACTTAAGGATCACCAGAGGGGAACTTAACTCCTTCTAAATAATCATAAGTAAATCTAATGTTGCAATCCTATCGTGCCTTCTTGAGTGGTATATCAACTACAAGAGACTCTCTTGCATATGCCTTTCTAGATGATGAAGATATTCCTAAGGTTGTTAGTCCTCTCGATAAGACATTTATCACACCTTTGGGTTGTGCTTGCCTTCCTCCTTCATTTTCATCTTTTCTACAATCATTATTCCTTCCTCCTTTATAATCACTTCGCTTTCCAGCATCCTTGTTTTTCACAATTTGGTTAAGACGGCCTTTTCGGATAAAAAAAATCTATTTCTTCCTTCAAATGCTTACAATCTTCAGTATCATGACCATGATCTTTATGAGATCTATAATACAGAGCTTTATCTCAGGCTGCTGCATTAGCTTTCATTGGCTTTGGCCATTTTACGAATGACTTGGCCTCAGTCTCAAATAAAATATGTCCCTTTAAATTGTTCTAAGGGGTAAAAGCCGAAAATCTATTAGCACTATTTGGTGCAATTCTGGAGTTCGATGTGAACCTTGGTTTCTTATTAGAATCATGATTCATGTTGTCCACTCCACTCCTCTTTCTATCATCCCCTCCATCTTTCTCTGGTTATATTATTTCTTCAACCACCATGTATTTTCGTACCTTCCATTGTTGCTCGGCCTTTGTGTTAGGTGGGTTCTTGGCTTAATAAGCCTTAAGGTGTAATTTAGACATCCCATTAGTAAGGGCTACCATAAAAATAGACTAGTCTAAATTAGGTACCTTTTGAGCCTCTTTTATGAATCTCTTTAAGTAATCTATAAGTGCTTCACCATATCTTTGTTTCATGCTCATCAAAGAAGCAGAACTCCTAGCATGAGTTTTACCACCGAAGAATTGTTAACAAACAACTCACTTAATTGGTCAAACGAATGAATAAAGCCTAAAGCAAGTTGTTTATACCAATTATGTGATGGACCCTTCAAGGTTTGAGGAAATGCTTAACACTTTACTACATCAAATACTCTATATGTAAAAGCAACACAACATCAAAATTCAAAATGTGTTTTGTAGGATCTCTTATCCTATCATAATTATCAATCGTTGGCATCTTAAATACTTTTGGTAACGGTTTGTCAAGAATGTCTTAAACAAACGGAGGCAGACTGACCTTATATATTACCAAATCTATATTAGCCTTATGACGAGGGCTAAGACGTTCCAACACCCGTCGCTCCACCTACCTCTCTAACCTTTCACCATGATCATGTATAGTATGACTAGATCTAGAAAAGTCAACAGAGGTTGCTCCTTGAGGAAAATTGCAATATGCTCCACTCAAAACTTTTACTTGCTCTTGTAACCTGCTTACTTGTTTCCTTAACTTGGCCACTTCTTTTTTAGTGGGTGATTCTCCAACTTTTCCCTTTCCGTGTTCAATCCTTCATCTTTCTAACTACTTCGTTCTCCCCTATCAGAGGTATTACAAATTTCTTCTCTAGACTGTGATCTTCGTAGAGTAGGTGTGTGGTGTGATTGTCGATCTTCTCTTACTAGTCTTGACCGACGATGAGATAGGTCTCGCACCTCGTTATTACTAGTGATTTAGGTTGTGACTACCATAAAATATGAAGATGTGTGTTCTATGTCAAACATTCATTTTCAAATTTTTTCAAAGAATGAGTTTTTTTTGTTGAACAATCAGTTTTTCTAAAGAACTTAGTGTTCCATATTAAACATTCAGTTTTTTCAAAGAACCGGGTGTTCTATGTCTAATACACAATTTTTCCAAAGAACTGGGTGTTCTATGTCAAACACTTAGTTTTTCTTTTAAGAAGCAGCCCTTCTTCTTGCGCCTATAAATGTTGTGGAAACAACACTTTGACCTCAATCTCAATCCATGATATCAGGGACACAGATCACCACTTACTTGTGATGAGATCACTCTTTGTCGAAGTCTGTGAAACAAATCTTGAAGTGCAGGCCTCTAGGGAAAACACTCAGACTCTCAAATCAATAAAATCTGGAAGGGGGATCATTTTTTTTAGAATCTTATATGTACCTCTTGTTTGAGCCGATTTTCCTATTTATTGTTGTGTAATCAGAACGTATCTCAGATTCGAGATAACAACATATCTTAAAGTCCCAACTCCCCTAGCATTGTCTTTATCCTTATTAGTTTAGAAGTCTATCTGAAATGAGATAATTTACAACAAGCTTCATGCCTGCTTAGGCTGACTGAACAATGAGTTATAACATTTATTATGATCACAAGTTTATTCCTTGTAGATCTAACTGATGGGTATCTCAAAGCATAATGGTGTTATACCATATCACAACCTATATAAATGGAAGGAGGGAATATACTCCAATTTCATTATGAGTTATTAAAGATGACCCTTGAAGTGCATTAATAAAATGTGTGTCAGCATCTGTTTGATGAATCTCAAGTGATGCATACTAATGATGTGCCACCGAGCATTTGTCACATCAAACATCGATAAAAACCTATATGACCGAAGGACTATGTGAAGAAATGAAAATTTGGGGAGTTAATGTTTAATTAAAGTTCGGGGACTAAATAAAGGATAACTACATGTTAAATGACCAAATAATGAGTTTTACGACGTTCTTTTTGTTATTTCAATTATGTGTTTGTTTAATATGTTTTGTGATTAACTTATTAAATTTGAAATCAAACCTTTTTATATATTTTAATAGTAAATTACCTCCTTATCAGCTAAATCATCAACTTTACCAAATTTAAGAGTCAAGTGAGCGTTAAATTGACTTTAAAAATCTGGTTGGCCAAAATAGAGACAAATTTAAAAGTTCTAGATTTTTGAGATAAAATTTAAAGTTTAGAATTATTTAAACAAAAACTCAAAGTTTTGAATTACTCTAATTTTTACCCTTATTTATTTTTTACTCATATATTTTTCCACTTTGAAATGAAATAAAAAAAAAAAAAAAACATACAAAGGCTTCACAAAAAGAAAATCATAAACATAAACCAATGTAATAAAAAAATCAAATGAAAGTTGAATAAATACAATCAAAGGGCCTATGAAGATTACCTGATTGCTTACATAGCCCATAAGATCATAGCGAATTCTAGAGAATTTCAAAAGGTAAAGAACCTTGGCTAGATAGTTAAGCAATAAATAGTACTTTGATAAGAAAATAATTAGACATGTTTTATAGTCTATTTTAGGATGATTTTAGATTTAAAACACTATTACATGGGGTTTTCTTTTTTTTTGTTATTTTAGATAATAAATGGAGAATATCAAGAAATGAACGAAAAAGAGAAGATTATGAAAGAATTAATCATGTAGAAAAAGTATGTAAAGAATCATTAGCAAGGAAGCAAAGGAAGAACTGGATTTTTGTAATAGCGATTCCATGTTATTCCACTCGCACACAAAATCGTTGGCTAAATCGGTGAAACAAAGGACCTTAAAATTATGGATTTTCCTATCGATTCCACTCACACCAAAATCGTTAGAAATCGCTGGAGAAGATTTTAAGAATTTTAGATAAATACAATTCGTTTGAGTTGGTTTGGAATGTTTACTACTTAGAATACTATAAATATAAGCCTAAAGTTACAAACTAGTTGCCCTTGAGTACATAGAAGAATATTCCATTGCTCTAGGAGCGATTCTTTATTGTTGTAGTTATTTGCTTTATTGTTCTTTGTTTTTGGAGAAGATTTGAGGATTTATAGTATTTATTCCAAAGGTATTTATCTTTGGCTTTTATTTATATTATTGCAGTGTTATTTATGATTGTAAGTTGTTATTTGATCTAAACAAAGTCCGAACATGAACTAGGTCTATTTTGCTATGTAGTTATCGTGAGACGATGAGGTGCTTAATGCTTTAAACTAATTGTATTATTTGGTTCACTGATATAATAGGGTATTATCTATTTATATTAATCGTGATCTTTGTATTGCATGCATAGTTTAAAATGTATATTTAGATATTTGGTTTCATGACCTATTTGAAGTAGTAACTAGGATTATTTGAAAAGCAAACACCATTTATGTTAGGATATGTGCCCTAAGTCAATGTACAAGCATTATTTATCTTATAGTTTTAGTGAATAAAATAGAGGTTTTCATTTGCTATTTTATTATAAGTGATTGCATGTTTACCTTATGATAAGATCCTTAGGTATTTATTGAATTATCCCAAATGTCTCTAGTCGTTTATTATATTGGGAACTATATTTAATTAAGACTAGTGTGAATCTCGATTGATGCTCATGTGATGATCATGCGTATAATGATACAAATCGATATCATTAGAACTTGTTAAGGAACAAGGTCTTCATGGCCCAAATTCTTGAGCGAGGTTGCACCTCGAGATGCTTGCCGGTGTGGGACCGGGTAGAGAGTGTCGTGGTGAGTTAGTTTAAAGTTAATGTAGCTTTAGTCATTTAAAATAATGTAGCTGTGAGTTTATTTAGATTAATGAAACTTAACTTAGTTAAATAAAGCTTTAGTCATTTGATGTTTCTCGAGATACATATAGACACATCAATAGACTAATTGAGTGACAAATTGTGTTAGCAAGTGAAAGTTAGTGGATAGTTACTTAGGTTTGAAATCGAAATGAAAACCATTGAGATGCTTGTGAACATTAAGATCAATGGTTATTAATCAACATTATTATTTATATATAAATGCATGGGACGAGCGCATGAAACTTGCATCGAACCCCCTTCCCCTAACCAATTTGGGTGTTGTAGTTCGTCTCCCCCCTCCCCCACAAAAATATTTTCTTTTCTTTTTCTCAAACTACTTCTTTTCCTTGTTCTCTTCTCCTCTTATTCTTCAACAACAATAATAACCTAATCAACAACAAAAACATCAGATTCACCATTTCATCAAAACATTGCAAGATCAGCATCATCTCGAACTTGCATGCATTCCATCAACAAAACCTAAACTCATGAATTGAATCTAAAAACCCATTACAAATAGCCATAACAAATCAATTTAAGTTAAAAACAATGAAAGATTTCCTTGAAATTCATTCTTAACCAATTCCCCAAAATTAAGCTTGCATTAACGCCCCTAAAGTGTGGAATTCATGAGAAAGGATAAGAGTCTGATTACCTAAGCAATGATGTGTAGAATCCTTGTATAATTTTTCTCTAATAATTCTAAAAACTCTTGCAAAACTTCCAACTCTAACCACTCTTTCCCATTTCTCTCTATGAACTAAGGTTCTATACATGCTCGAAAGACGAAATGGACTAAGTTTCCTTTGTATAATAGCTCGCTTCATTAAGTTCTAAAACATACATGTGAAGCTCCATGAAGGGCTCCTATTAAATCCAGCAAAACTTGTGTCACCCATGTGTCAATTTATTAATTCAATATGGAGTTTTCTTAATAACTTTCTTACTTAGGCAAAAATTCCCTTATTTAGCCTAATTACACATCTTTAAGCACATTTTTGTTACTTAGACAAATTAATCTACCATAGGCCCATTATTTGGTATCATTAGTCTAGCCTAGTGTACATTTGAAGTACACATACCATAATTAGGCTAGGTATTTGGTACAAGAGGCGTGTCAGGCCTAGTTTTGGCCTATTAGTGTTTTGTTCTACTTGGGTCAAGTATGTTTGATTGTTTAGCATATAATCTCATTATGTATTGACAATTTATGCATCTAAGCCATCACATTCCCATACTAGTGTTGCATACATTTTGAGCTGCTATTCGTTGCACTCGTAACTCACACAAAATGTGATAATCAACAATACATATGGCGTAATGCTATAATTCATACTAAAACAACTATAATAAACAAACATCATGCAAATGTAACATTATAAATTTCACCTCGATAGGTGTGCCCTATACTAAACTCCACCTATGTTGTACACTATGTGCGCTACATAGCCGGTCCCAAGTCCGGATAAAGGAGGAGGGCTGCGATAGGTTGACAGCCAGCGTAAAACTTTTGTCACTTTTCATGAAATGGATCAAACATATATAAACGTTGGGGCGTTCCCACCTAGCGACGCGTTGCATCAGAGCCCGGGTGTAGTGAGAAATGAGCAAGGGTGTGTTTCACATCGCCGCCTGGGTGTGAAGAAAAATGAGCAAGGGTTCCCACACATAGGACGTGTGTGGGTAAAGAAGCTAGTCCCTTCACATCGTCGCCCTGATGTGAAGAAAAATGAGCAAGGGTTCCCACACAAAGGACGGGTGTGGGTAAAGAAGCTAGTTCAAAACAAAAACAAAAACGAAAACAAAAACAAAATCATAGATACGAACACTAGATCTTTTAGACAAAATAGAAATAGAAAAGAAAAACAAATACAAAGGGGAGAAAAAATTCGTTTAGGAACATGGAACATAGGAACACTTACGGAGAAGTCAATAGAACTAGTATATACCATGATTAGAAGGAGAGTCAATATTGCTTGCCTCCAAGAGATAAAATGGGTAGGAGAAAAGAGTAGAGAAATAGGAAGCACAGGGTTTAAATTGTGGTACACTGGTATAGATAGAAAATGCAATGGAGTAGGAATTGTGGTGGATAATGATTATAAGGATAAGGTCGTAAAGGTTAAAAGAATGGGGGATAGATTGATTCTAGTTAAATTAATTATTGGAGACGAAAAAATTAACATACTTAGCGCATATGCACCACAAGTAGATTAAGCGAGAGCATCAAACACAAGATAGGGATGATATGGATGGATTTATGCAGAGTATACCATTAGATGAAAAGGTTTTTATTGGAGGAGATTTAAATGGGCATGTCGGGGTAAGTAACGATGGGTTTGAGAGAGTTCATGGAGGTTTTGGTTACGGTAATAGAAATGAAGAAGGAGAATCAATTTTAGAATTTGCTTCAGCATATGATCTTGTCTTAGCAAATACTAGTTTTAGGAAGAGGGAGTCGCATATAATTACTTTTAGTAGTGGTCATAACAAGAGTCAAATAGATTTTCTTTTAACAAGAAAAATAGATAGAAAACTATGTAGAGACCGCAAAGTAATACCTGGTGAAGCACTTACTACCTAACATAAGTTGGTAGTACTTGATATTAAGCTAACACAACGGAAAAATATGAATAAAAGAGTTAGCGACCCTAGAATAAAGTGGTGGAACCTAAAACATAGTAAACAAGTAGAGTTTAGAGAAAAACTACTAAAGGAAAATGTTTGGAATCTTGACTTAGATGCTAATACAATGTGGCTAGAAATGAGTAGTTGCATAAGGAGGGTGGGATCAAACATATTAGGTATATCTAAGGGCTTGGGACCTCCAAAGAAGGAAACATGGTGGTGGAACGAGGATGTCCAACGAGCAATTAAGACTAAAAGAGATATGTATAGGAAAATACCTAAGTGTCAAGATGAAGATGCGTACAATCAATATAGAGAAGCTAGAAAACAAGCTAAAAAAGTAGTTAGTCAAGCTAAAACAAATTTCATGGAAGATTTATATACAAAGTTAGGTAATAGAGATGGCGAAAAATATATATATAGGCTAGCCAAATTAAGAGATAAAAAGAAACAAAACCTAAGTCATGTAAGATGTATTAAGGACGAAAATCAAAATGTTTTAACACGCGAGGAGGATATTAAGGAGAGATGGAGAAGTTACTTCAATAGTTTATTTAATGATGGCCAAGTTAATGTTATAATAGATGAAAACCCACACCAAGAAAGAAATGTAAACTATACACGCAATATTGAAATTGTAGAAGTTAAAGAGGCATTGAAAAGAATGAAAATTGGGAAAGCATGTGGCGCAGATGAAATACCCATAGAGGTTTGGAAATGCTTAGGAGAAATCGGATTAACTTGGTTGACAAAACTTTTCAATAAAATTTTAAAATCAAAACGGATGCCAATGGATTGGAGAAGAAGCACGCTTGTGCTAATCTTCAAAAACAAAGGAGACATTCAAAGTTGCTCAAACTACCGGGGAATTAAACTCATGAGTCACACTATGAAACTGTGGGAGAGGATAATTGACAATAGGCTAAGGAGAGAAACAACAATATCGGAGAACCAATTTGGTTTCATGCCTGGGAGGTCAACTATGGAGGCGATTTTCCTTGTAAGACGATTATTAGAAAAATATAGAGAAAAGGAAAAAAATCTTCATATGGTATTCGTAAATTTAGAAAAAGCATATGATAGGGTCCCTAGAGATGTTCTTTGGTGGGTTCTAGAAAGAAAAAGAGTGCACGCTTGATACATAGACACTATTAAAGATATGTACGATGGAGTAGTAACGAGTATAAAGACATTTAGAGAAGCTACAAAAGAATTTCCCATTACGATAGGACTACATCAACGATCGACTTTAAGCCCATATCTATTTACTTTAGTTATGGATGAATTAACTAGGCATATTCAATAAAATATACCATGGTGTATGCTATTTGCAGATGATATTGTCTTAGTGGATGAAACTAAAGATGGAGTGAATAGGAAATTAGAACTCTAAAGAAATACATTAGAATCTAAAGGCTTTAAGTTGAGTAGGACGAAAACCGAATACATGCACCGTGAGTTTGGAAACACTAGACATCGAGATGACGGAGTGGTAAAATTAGGGGAAGTAGAAGTTCCTAGGGTAAACCACTTTAGATACCTAGGTTCAATCATACAAAATGATGGTAACATTGAAAATGATGTCACACATAAAATCCAAGCTGGATGGAAGAAATGGCGGAGTGCAACGGGGGTGATTTGTGATCGACATGTTCCTACTAAGTTAAAAGGAAAATTTTATAGGACCGCAATTAGGCCAGCTATGCTCTATGGAAGTGAATGTTGGGCAGTAAAGCAACAACAATTACATAAAGTGAATGTAGCAGAAATGAGGATGCTTAGGTGGATGTGTGGTAAAACTCATAAAGATAGAATAAGAAATATAGAAATTCAAAGACAAGTAGGAGTAGCACCAATTGATACAAAGATTAGGGAAGGGCGGTTGCGATGGTTTGGTCACCTGCAAAGACGGCCTACAAATGCCCCAACTAGAAAACTTGACTCAATAGAAACTGTAGAAATTCGACGAGGTAGGGGTAGACCAAAGTTAACATGGGATGCATTAATTAAGAGAGATTTGAATAGTTTGCAAAGCTCACCATCAATTGCACTTAATCGAGCACAATGGAAAAGTTTGATCCATGTAGCCGACCCAGTTAATTTGGGATTGAGGCCATGTTGTTGTTGTTGTTGTTGTAGGTGTGCCCTATACTAATCTTCGATGTTCATGTGGGTCAGTCTGAATTTAGACAATTAAATATTTATTAAATTAGGCAGGTCATCACAATCTTCACAACTAAAAGGGATTTTGTCCCGAAATTCAAACTCAAACTAAAATACTTACTTTGGAAAAGCTTGGGGTATCTCTTACGCATAGTATACTCTCTTCCCCAAGTAAGTTTCTCGTTTTTACAATACTGCCACCTGACAAAGACCTTGGGAATCTAATTAGTCCTGAGAACAAGAACTCTACGGTCTATTATCTCGATAGGGTGTTCTTCGTACATCACGCCTAGCCTAACCACAACACGTGGCCTTATCTATCATAGAACTCGACCTTGATCTCGCTAATGTCAACATAAAAATGTGGAAAACATCGTGAACCATTATGCCAACTGTCTCGGTAGCCTCAACTAATAAGCAACCTCCCCAACTCGACTGATAATCTGAATTAGCCCAATATACCATGGTGAAAGTTTTCCTTCGGCCCTTTAAAGGAGAAACTTTCAAGTACACCCAGTCATCTACCTTGTAGCTTAGCCCGACGCGGTACTTATTCGTGTATTTCATTTGTCTATCCTAAGCAGTGTGTGATCTCAAAAAATCAACCTCACTTTCTCTGTGTGTTCTACAACAACCTCAAGCCCAATGGTAAGTGCGTCATCAGGCTCTATGTAGCAAGCCGTTAATCAACTAGGTCTCTTATACGGTGAATTAAATGACGACATCCCAATATTGGCCTGAAAGCTGTTGTTTTAAGTATACTCACAAAATGGTAAGTACTCCGCCCATAACCCTCTAAAATATAAAACACAAGCTCTGAGCATGTCCTCCAGTATTGGTAAAGTCAGCTTTGACTGTCCATCGGTGTGTGGGTTGTAAGTTATGTTATACTGAAGCCTAGTACCATAATACTCCTGCATAGCCTGCCATAGACTAGGGAATGACCCGAACCGTAGCAATAATTGAATCACTAATCACGAGGGAGCTAGTGAGGGGTCATACCGTCGCGTCGACCAAATACAACATGCAGTGAAGTGGAATAGTCAAACAAATGCAAAAAGGCATAATTTAGCGGTAAAATTAAATAAAACAATCAATAAATGCTACTTGTTTTTCTGGTGGGGTTTACTTACCAAAATGCGATAAAAACTCGGTCTTAGCCACCTACTAATACCCCGAGATATTGTCCATCTTGAGCTTCCATAAGGCCCAAGTATCCTAAATACCAATTTTTAAATAATTTATGGACATATTAATTGATTTTATATTGTGAGAACAAAAATTAGAATTTTATTCTAATTTTTAGTTATGACATATATTTCGGGTTACATCAGGGTGCCAAACGCTCGAAAAAGTCTCGAAACCAAATTTTATATATTTTTCGCAATTTTCTATATTTTATATAATTTGTTTTAGTCCTTCTATAGTTTTATTTGTTTTTATATATTTTTATATAATTTATTATTTTTATTTTTATTTCATTTTATATTAAACTAATTTTTAATTAGTTAATGGAGGTTGGACCCATTTGAGCTGGGCCTGATTCGGCCAAGCCCGACCCAGGCTCGTACATACGCATTAAGTTTGCATACGAGCCCCCTTCCCCAAACCGATTTGGGGGGCGAAGAAACTGCAACAGTAGTTTGTCTATGCCCTCGAATGTCTCTTTTTTGTTAATTTTCTTCTTCTTCTTCTCTTCTCCTCTTATTTTCAACAACAACAACTCAATCAAGAACAAAAACATCAGATTCACTATTTCATCAACACATTGCAAGATCACCATCATTTTGAACATCCATGCATTCCATCAACACACCCCCAAACTCATGAATTGAATCTAAAACCCTAATACACATACCTATGACACATCAATTTAAGTTCAAAAACAGTGATAGATTTCTTTGAAATTCATTTTTAACAAATTTCCTAAAATAAAGCTTGCATTGACGCACCTAAAGCAAGGAATTCATGAGATAGGATAAGGGTTTGATTACCTAAGCTTTGGTATGCCGAATCCTTGTACAGTTTTTCTCCACCGATTCCAAAAACTCATGCAAACCTCCAACTCAAACCACTCCTTCCCTTGAACTAAGGTTTTAAGCATGCTAGAGAGACAAATTGAACTAAGTGTTCGTTATATAATAGCTCACTTCATCAAGTTTTAAAACACACATTTCTTGGTCCATCAAGGTTTCCTAATAAATTCATCCAAACTTGCATCATACGTGTGTGAACTTAATAACTTAATATAGAGTTTTCTCTAGAATTTTCTTACTTAGGCAAGAATTCCCTTATTTAGCCTAATTACACATCTTTAGCACATTTTTCTTACTTAGCAAAATTAATCTGCTATAGGCCCATTATTTGGTATCATTAGTTTAGCGTAATGTTTATTTGAAATATGAATACCATAATTAGGCAAGGTACTTATCTAACAGACTAGCCAATGTCATCGCACTTCACGAGAACCGTTTGGCCCAATCTTGCCTTTCAGTGTTTTATTCAACTCGGGTAAAGTTTGTTTGATTATTGAGCTTAAAATATCATTATATATTGAAAACTTATTCGTCTAAGCTATCACATTCCCGTACCTGCGTCGCATGCATCTCAAGGCGCTATTTGACGCACTCGTAACTCAAGCAAAACGATATAATCAATCATACACATAGCGTAATGTTATAATTCATTATAAAACAATAATAATAAACAAGCATCATGCAACTATAACATTATAAATTGTACTTTGATAGGCATTCCCTAGACTAATTCGCAATGTCCGCGTGCGTTTGAGCTGGGTCATAGTTTGAATTTAGACTATCAAATAATTATTAAATTAGGTGAACCGTCACAGTGCCCTAATTTGAGAAGGGGTCATCACAGCTTCTATCTGAGACAACTTTCTGAATAAGCATCGTATAAACATGAATAAAAACAAATTTTAGATGTGGAAAATAGATGATCCTTGCCTAGAAAAAATTAGTTAAGAATCGAGAGAAAGTGAGATTGGGATTTCTTATATGTACATGTTATTTAATATGCGTATGTATATATATGCATTATTTGAATAGTATTTGATTCGCGGTCACTATTAACTTGCAAACACCGATGGCTGATTCACGCGACAACGAGGATACATATGCTAGTAGCATTCAGCCTACTATTCCATCTTATAAGGATTATCAGAGGCTATATGATCGAGTAGCAGCGCAGGGACGAAAGTTAGTTAATTTTATTGCCATTATTACATCGCATTTTGCATCATCAGCACATGTACCAATACCTACTACTGCTACTCCTACTCTTACTGCTACTCCTACTGCTACTGCTCATATCGGCTCCAGAGCCTTCTACTATAACTCCAGTAGCTTCGGTAGTATAGACTACACCAATGGTGATAGTACTAGTCACAAAAAAAGTTGATACACCATCTCTAACTCCTACATCTCGTAGCTCAACATCAAAGGCTCAATTGGTGAATGGTTTCATCAGATTGAAACTACTTTACATTTACGGTCAGCGAGACTTTGAGAAGATTGAGAAGTGGGTGTTTTCTGAGGAGAAGCTACATAGAGTCTTAAGGATTAAGGATAAACTTGGTGCTAAGATTTCATTATATACATTAAAAAGAGATGTTGATGGTTGGTGGCATATGATGATGCTACTGATGGAGGTTTTAAGTCATGGGATGCATTCAAGAAGAAGTTTAATCAGCAATATTTCCCATTTGCAGTAATAAAGAGGTTGAGAAATTAGTTCATGAACCTGAGACAGGGAGCTGATGAGTCAGTGATGAGCTATAGAGACAGATATGGCTGTTTGAGGTGGTTTTCTAGGGATTTAGTGAGAGATCTGAGGATGTATGCCATTTAGGAGATGGACCGTGACCAAACATAGGGTTTATTTATTCAATTCAGGTTCCAAAACTTTAGGTGAGATATATGAGAGTTCACCTTCTCAACAAACCTATTATTTGAGTAGAGTTGCAGATGGTGTACCGTTGGGACCATCATTGTCACTTGTTCAAATCGTAGAGTTTGATAGAAGGAGATAGGGGCATAAAGGACAAATGAGATGAGAGAGAGGTTCATAGGGATCGATGGTAGATACGTTAGTTTTGCCCTATATATCACACCCTACCTCACTCTAGAGTGTAGTTGGTAAACCTACCTTGACACCACCAGTTAGACATGCTTTGTCAACTCCTACATTTCAGCAGCAGCAGGCTGGTAGAGGCTGAGGCAAAGGTAAAGGTAGCATCTGAGATGGTTCCCAATAATGGTAGAGATAGTCATAGGCCTGGGACTAGGTACAAGGTCAGTTTAGACTAAGTACTTGCTTTAGACGTTGTTAAGTAAGGCATATGATGAGAGATTGTCCATAGCCAATAACTGTTTACTCTCGCAGAGGCTTGAAGGAGTAAACATGATACCATAGTAAGGATTTATGTCTTGTTTGATTCGGGTTCTACAATATCTTTCATTTCTGGTCACATGAGAGGCATCCTAGGGTTGACACTGGTCAGGGCTAGCATACATTTGATTTTGGGTACGATAGCTAGGGTTAAAGTTTACCCATAGTCTTGTTAAGGGATGTCTATCAGAGATAGGCAGGGTAGAGTTAGCTGCAGACTTCAAAGTGCTCGAGTTTTGTAGGTTTTGACGTATTATTAGGAATGGATTGGCTATTAGGGTATCATGCACATATCGACTATTTCAGCAAGGTAGTGATTTTTTAGATCCTATGGCGATTTATGTTCACAAACAACAGTAGTAAACTCAGAGCTAAGGACAACATAGGTCGACTTGCAACTAGTGGGGAAATGGAAACTCTAGTATCATTATAGATAGTAGCAAAGAGTCAAGGACCCTGACTTACAGAGATTTTCATGTTGCGCTAGTTTCTAGACATTTTTTTGGAGTACTTACCCAATATACCACTACCGAGGAAGATATATTTCATCATTGAGTTGGTACCTGGCTCTATGCCGATTTCTATACCACCGAATTGTATGGCTCTGAGAAAGTTAGAGGAGTAGAGGAATAAATGGGATTCGTTACACTTTGTATGTCACCATGAGGAGCACCTATCCTGTTTGTGAGGAAGAAAGACGGTACTTTGACACTATGTATCAACTACAAACAGTTCAATAAAGTCACTATGAAGAATAAGTATCCATTATCGCGGATAATGATTTATTTGATCAGTTGAGAGGAGCGTAGTTTTTCTCCAAGATAGACGTGAGATTAGGGTATGATCAGCTTGGGGTCAATGATGAGGATAGGTCCAAAATAGCTTTCAGCGCAAGATATGGATATTACCAGTTTACGGTCATGCCATTTAGATTGACCAATACTCCTGCCATATTTTTGGATTAGATGCATCGAGCGATGATACCATTTCTTGACCATTTCCTAATAGTTTTCATCTAAGATATATTAAAATATTTGAGGACTCATGAGGATCATGAGCAACAACTTAGAGAGACATTACAAACTTTGACAGAGCACAAACTTTATGTCAAGGTCAACAAATATGAATTTTTCCTATTAGAGATAAAGTGCTTGGGGCATGTTGTTGGAGCAACGGGTATTACTGAAGAACCAACCAAGATTTAGGTTCTTAAGGATTAGCCGGCATCGACGTTAAATACTGAGATTAGAAGTTTTCTAGCGTTGGCAGGATATTATCACAGGTTCATGAAGGATTTCTCAAAGATCATTTCAGTAATTACCAGATTGATCTAGAAAGACATTAGGATATTATGCATTTGCTCAGCTGAAGAGGTTATTGACCATCATACCAGTGTTAGCACTACTAAAGGCTAAACGGGGATTCCTTGTATACACATATGCTTCTCATGCAGTTCTAGGCTATATGTTAATGCAAGATAGAGGTATTATGGCTTATGCATTTAGATAGCTAAAGATATGTGAGAAAAATTATCCCACTCATGACTTAAAGTTGGCAACGGTTACGTTTGCTCTTAAGACATGGAGAAGATATGGATTTCATCATCTATATGGAAAGAGATTCACACTCTATACTGATCATATGAGTTTGAAATATTTCTTCACGTGAAAGAGTTGTACATGAGACATCGCAGATGGTTGGAGTTCTTGAAGGACTACGGTTTTTCTATTAAATATCACCCAGAAAAAGCCAACATAGTTGCTAATGCACTGAGTAGGATATTGGCTGGAGATACTTAGGTTGTTAGATGTCCTATAACACATGAGTATGGATTACTTGAGGCAACAATGATGATGAGTTAGTCAGATATTCCTAAAAACATTCAAGTGATGAGATGTCCATAGATGAGGCACAAACATTGTTTACACAACGAGTGTAAAAGAGTCTGAGAGCCGACATTTTATACCCAAAGGTTAGTGAGTTAGCTTAGAGTGGTGATTGTGTTGACTGGATAGAAATGACGGATAAGTTTCTGAGATTTAGAGGCATATTGTTGATACCGTAAGTGGCAGAGCTAAAAGATAAAATTCTTAAAGATTCACATCTTTCCACAGTTCTTTATTTATCCAGGCAGGATCAAGATGTACCATGACATGAGGAGACATTTTAGGTGGCCTGGGATGAAAGTGGATATATCAAAGTTCATAAAGAACTGTGGGATTTTCCAGCAAGTGAAGGTTGAGCATCGTAGACCTGAAGGATTATTGCAGCCGCTTCCCATTCTAGGATGGAAGGGGGAAGACATTGCTATGGAGTTTTTCAATGGATTACTGACGACTGCCAGAAAACACAATTCTATCTAGGTGTTTATGGACCGATTGACGAAATATGCCAATTTCTTACTAGTCGCAGCTCATTACACAATAACCAGTTGAGCATATTATTTAAGTGGCAGAATATCTGGCTGCATTTGGCACCATTGACTTCACGTCGAACCGATGTGCTATGTATATATCTTGGATATGGCGGAGTATACAAAAGCAGTATGGTACGTGCCTAAAGTTCAACCCAACTTTTTACCCTCTGATTGATGGACAGACTGAAAGGTTGATTCAAGTTCGCGAGGATGTGCTTAGGGCTTATGTACTAGATTTTGGCAGATCTTAGGAGGAGTACGTACTATTATGTAAGTTTACATACAACAAAAGTTATTAGGCTAGCATTGAGATGGTACCATTTTAGGATTTATATGGCAGACCGTGTTGCTGACCATTGTGTTTTGTTGAGCCAGAGGACTGGGAGTTAAATGGGACTTGAGATTGTTGTTGATCACACAAAAAAAGTACAACAGATTTGTAAGGGCTATACAAGGGCACAAAAGAGGTAGAATAAATATGTAGACATATATCGCAAAGACTTAACATACACCGAGGGACCCTTTGTATATTTGAAAGGTTCTCCTCGAAAGGTTCATCACATATTTAGCCTGAAAGGTAAGTTCACATAATGATTCATCAATTCTTTCAAGATCAAAAGACATGTAAGAAAGTTTGCATATTAGCTTGAGTTGCCTCCACGATATCAGGAATTCATCAAGTCTTCCATATTTCCATTATTCGACTAGCTTAGTCGACGGCAGGTGTAAGATCGATAGTTGACTTAAGTTACATTGATCTAAGCGAGGATGTATCTTATGAGGAGCACCCAGTACATATCCGAAACTGAAAGGTACAGAAGTTGAAAGGCAAGTCTACCCCGAATGTGTTAGTCAAGTTGTAGTTTCATGGTGACTCGAAACTCACTTAGGAATGGGCAAAATATATGCGAGATAATTTCCCATACCTTTTCAAGTCGGGTATAAATTTAACTTATATTATAATCTCAAATAAAGAATTTTCATTAATTGGGAAGATTTGTCACGACCCAAATTCCAAATCGTAGTTTAATTTCCTTAATTAGGATCATTAACCCATGTCGTGGGACTGACATCGAGATTTGTGCATTGACACTGGCAATGTAGTCAAGGTATATATTAGATTCTTTTGTGAAGTATTCCTAGTATATTGTATATGTTTAGATTACTAAGTCACTCCTATTTGTATATAAATGCAGAGACCTAAGTAGAGACGAGCCTTGAGATGCATGCTAATGTGAGGCTGGGGTAGAGAGTGTTATGGTAAGTTAGTTTAAATTGAATGTAGGTTTAGTAGTTAAAAAAAAATGCAGCTATGAGTTGATTTACATTAATAAACCTAACTTAGATAAATAAAAATTTGCCATTTGATGTTTCTCGATATACATGAAGACACATAAAAAGACTAATTGAGTTACAAATAGTGTTAGCAAGTGAAAGTTAGTGGAGAGTTAGTGGATTTGAAATCAAAATGAAAGCCATTTGATTAGTCTCGAGATGCATGTGTACATTATTATCAATGGCTATTAATCTATCTCATCATTTATATATAAATGCATGGGATGAACAAGCAATTCATTTCATTTAACTAAACTTAGAGAGAAGAAAGTCAGGAGAGGAACATTGAAGAAGTTAAGTGAATTGAGTGAAACTCTAGTGAATTTGGAGGTAAAAGATCAAGCTATGTGTGTTATGCAACTAGGTAATTCGACTTACACTAGTAATTTGTATTAATTGATGCATTGAAGTGATAATTATGAAGTACTCTGATAGTACAAATTTTGCATTTTCTAACCTGAACTTAAATGTTCTAAAGAAATACTAACACTTAAATTTAGGGTCTAAACACATTATAAAACATATCAAATGATACTAGGAGCCTAAAGAAGAGTCTTGAGGGTTCAGGTACATGTTTTGAAGTGTCGGGATGCTGGACTAGCTAGGATATTTGCATGGATTGTAAGTAAAGTGATTGAGATATTTATTTACATTTCATTCCAATTTTACTGTTCATTTTTAGTCATTTGGATTGGATTATCTTTTGCACTTTTATGCCATCACTTGTGTTTCATCTCATGAGTTTGGTATCATGGCAATGTTTGTTAATTAAGTGATTTCATTTATTCTAAGTCATGTGCTATGTCATTTTTTATTATTTAGGAATTTAGTCAATTGAAATAGCATGCTAATAGATAGATGGTTTATGGTTTTGTAATTCCATTTTCTTTTGTGGATTAGTTATGCAATCACATTGTTGGATTCCTAAATGGTATATTTCCTTGGATTATGAAAGTAGTTCTTGTATTTAGGACCACTACATGATAGAGATGTGTGCGGCACACGAGGTTGCTAGACTTCTGGGGTTGTCTGGATCTCACCACTAGCTTGTGCAGCATACGGGGTACGGGACCTAGGGTTGTTGGCAATTATACATCACATGTGAGAGGCACTTGTGAGTATTTATATATGTGTGTGGAGTTTCTGAGGATGTGGAGACATCTATTAAATTCTTTACGCCCTGCGCAGTAGAAATATTCTGAAGTGATGTAACTCATGGTCGACCGACCCTCAGATCATTACTACTTAGCCGAGTGTCAGTTTTCATTTGTTTAGCTGATGTATCTTATAGCATGATTTCTTTTTCAGCATATTTGTTACCATTACGATCTCAGATACATGTTGTATATTTGAAAATGGAGATAAATGTCTCTTAGTGTTACTTTCTACTTTCCTATACTCACCGTCCTTTTTATGACGGTAGGTGCACATTCATCAAGTAGCAGACCGGGCAAGGAGAAGATCGGTGATTACCTTCGAGCCACTTGAGTGCTACTACTTATGAAAATGTAGGTTTTAGTTTTATTGTATGACTTATATATGTCATTATTCTTTTGGAGTTGTATATAATGGTGGAAAGACAATATACTGATCAGACACATGTTGATTTATAATTATCGTCATACCGTAATATATACATGTGATTTTTGTTACTTAGATTTCCACATACTTAGATTTTTATATGAATGGATTCCGCTAATTTGTTAAGACTTGCATTGAATAATCTTTAAATTGTATAAAATTTTAATTGACTCTTAAAAATTAATTGACAAGATAACAATAGATTTCTTATTTTGAAGTAGTTAGTTTGAAGAAGATTTTAAAAAGGTTGACTAAGACGTTGTTAAGTCTTATGTCGCTGAGATTAAGACTTAATGACGGGATTAAGCCTAGTAGTGCCCTAATTTGAGAAAGGGTCGACACAGAGGTATTAAACTAATCCGCTATGAGAACAACATATGGATTAAGTCATATGTTTTACTCATGATAGATACATTATTTAATCCTTTGACTTGTGATTACCATAGAATTCAATATTAGGAACATGATAATCTGACACAATCAAATGTTGTCTTCAATCGGACAACTATAAAGATTGTAATTGGTTACCATATTAATAATATACAAATGTGTGTTATTAAGATAAAATTTGTCCCTCTCGTATAAAGAGATATCAGTGGGTCCCTTGATATGTTAGACTATCAAATTGCCAAGTCCAATTGAATTGGTATGATCAATGTCACTTGGATGTTTTCATTCTACGTAAAAATCGAGACTAGTATCATTGAACATTAAGGTTGACTTTCCATACCTTATGTTTAATCAAAAGATATCGCATAGTAAAAGGATATGATATATTTCATTCGTTTGGTTGTATCGATTTTGATATTCATGCTACTTGGGTAGTTATAATGCCTTAGTAGATACTACTAATGACTTGTGTACCAAAATGATTTTGGTTCACTATCAACGTCGCAATAACATATTAGGTCACGTACAAAGAATGACTTTTTGAAATTTCAATTGGTTCAGAGTAATGAACTTTATCTGATAAAACTCATGACATAAAAGCCCTTACGATTTGTTATGTGGTAACTTATTAAAAAGGGCATTCATGTAATTTGCTTTTGCCTAAAATCAATAGTTGTATTATAAATAGATTTTTTAGGAGAGCTTATCTAAACATAAATAGAGGTTGAAACCCTAAAAACAATGAAGGTTTACATTTTTGCAAAGTTTAAGTTCTCCAGATTTTGGGAGAGAAAGAAAAATGTTTTCTATTTTTCTTAAGGCTAGCACTCTAAATTATGGTCACCATTCGTGTATGGATTTTTGATAGAGGATGCACGCTTGAATGTCTTGGAGATCGAACAATCAGAGAAGAAAATCGAAGATTAAGTTGTGATTTACTTTTGTAGATGTAGGTTGATGAAACTTATTTTCGATCCTGTTAGGGGTTTTTCAAAAAACTATTGTGAATTTTTCGTTGCGTATGAACCCAAAAACCTAACAGTGGTATTAGAGTCTTAAGCTCGGTTCAATTAAACATTTGCATGTTTTCTCTTATATATATACAATATATAATTTAGATAAATATGATGTACATGTAGATTTTGTGACAATTGTTATCAAGGATAGGTTTTAAAGCATGTTGTCAATTCATGTATTTGATACATACGCATGATTTGATTCAATGAGAGAATTTATGCTTAGAATATTTTCATTACATATGTTTTAATATTGAATGATAGGAATTTTGTATGGTCAAATGGTAGTAGTCATATTTTGGTTATTATGATTTTTATGTTGAATACATAGTTCGTTTTTGTTCAATAATTATGTATATCTCCATGATATAAATCATAATTAGGTTATTATGACTAATTTTATAAGATTATGGTGTTGAATGCATTATTAACATTTAGTTTAGTGGTCCAATTATTTTTTTATAGATAAGAATTGATTTTGATTATATATCTCATTGTGGTTATCTATTAATATATTTCCATTAGATAGGAGATAAACTTTTATTCAGATAAGAATTACAAATCCTATAAAATAAGTAAGATACATAAAAACTTTGTGATGGATAAGGATTTAAAATATCTTAAATTTTAAATAAATTAGGATAAGATATTAAGTTAGAGATGGGTCTGAGTTAATTAAAAACACTTTAATTAACATTTTTTGCAATTAAAATAAGGGGCAATTCTATTTCTATTGGATTGACTATAATAATGAGGGATTTAGGCAATTTATAATTTTTGAAACTGAAATTCATTGTTTAGAAAAGGAAAAGGGGGCGTTGCTAACTATTCGTAATGTAAGGAAATTTATATAATAGTCAATATTAGCACAATCTGCAAATTGGTTTAGTAATTGTACATGCATTGTAATATATGATATTTATCTTGTTTAAATTATTATCACTAAAACAAATAAAAATCCCTCTTCCAGATTTGAAATCAAGTTCATCCATTCTAAAATACTTTTCAAGGCTTCGATCACATTAATATGGGTCTACCGCCGTATAGTGCATTGTGTTATCTTGGTGAGGCATGTTGAGTAACATTTATTCTATTGTATGAAATGGATAGGCTTGATAAAGCTATCAAGATAGTTTTGGGCTTTAGGCACAAGATGTGATGAAACATGCTAAAACATAAGGTGTCATAATCTAAAAAAAAAATATCTAAAAGATACAGATGATGTAATTGGTAATAGGTACCTACCTAAATAACCTAATTCAAAGTGGTATGCCTTAGATGTCTTGGAATTAGGTGATACAAGGATTTTTGTCCCTTAAATTAAGAAAGTGTTTTTAGGAGGGTCTTTAATTCAGTTTGAGTCTATTCCTCTATACTTAAATAAACTTTTGCGTAATCTTTGTTATAGATAAATGGCCTTTTTAAATCACATTAATTCCTTATCATTGCAATCCATCCTTGAGAAGGATAAGTTGTCTACCACAAACTTTTTTGACTAGTTCAGAAAATTGAGAATTATTCTTAAGCATGAATGCAAGTTATATGTCATAGATGATCATATTCCCGAGGAACCGCAAGACAATGATTTATGAGCCGAGAAGGATGCACATACTAAGCATGCCAACGACTCAATGGATGTTGCATGCATAATGATGGCAACTATTATTCCCGAACTTCAGAAGGACATGGAACACATGGAAGCTTACGATGTGGCTACGATGTTGAAGGAAATGTTCCAACAGTAGGATAGGCAAAAAAGATTCGAGATAGTCAATAACCTTCATTCTTGTAGAATGGCAAATGATGCGCCAGTTAGTCCTCGTGTTCTAAAAACAAAATGCTACATTGACCATCTTAATAGACTTATATTTTCCATTAGCCAAGGGATAGCTGTGGATTTGATCTTAAATTCATTACCTGATAGTTATCAAAATTTGTGATGAAGTATAACTTGAATAATATGGAAAAGTTTATCTCAAAGTTGCATTTGATACTTAAGACTGCTAAGTAGAATGTCAAGGAACCCTCTGCTAATTCGTTAATGGTTTAGAATGGAAAGGCTTTGAAGAAGAAGGCAAAGGCAAGGCAAAAATTTTCAAGGCTGTTGTGATTTTAACAAAGCCTATGGAACATGTCAAGTGTAAGGCTACTTCTACTTTGTAGTCCTAGAAGGAGATTTTCATTTCTTCCATTCATCTGGGCATTGGTTTAGAATTTGCAAACTCTATCTTGAAGATCTAAAAAAATAAGAGTAGTCCGACTACCGCTTGAGGTATTTACATAATTGAAGTTAACTTTTCTACTAGTGATTCCTTGGTATTAGATACCTGATGTGGATGTCACATTTGTTCTAATGTCTAAGGTTTCTTCAGAAGTAGAAAGCTAAAGAAAGGAGAAGTCATCTTACGAGTTGAAAATGGAGCAAAGGTTGTTGTATTGGCTGTAGGATGCTATGAGTAAGTTTTATCTAGTGGACTTGTTTTAATTTAAAATAATTGTTATTATGTCCATGCCTTGAGCAAAAACATCAATTCATTTTCATGTTTATATTTGGATGGTTTTAATTTTATCATTGCGAATAATAAATGCCTTATTTCTCATAAAGACATTTTCTATGCAAATGCCGATTTGTGTAATGATCTTTATATTATAAACATGAAAAGGTCCATAGATACTCATATTCTTAAAGTAAATACAAAGAGATTCAATTCAAATGATTTGAATCAAATCTACCTTTGGCATTTTGTTTTTTGCTGTATAAATGAGAAACGCATTTCTAAACTCCATAAAGATGGACTTTTAGATTCATTTGATTTTGAATCATATGAAACATGTGTATCATGTTTACTTGGCAAGATGACAAAAAGTCCCTTTACTAGACACAATGAAAGGGTAAGTGATTTATTGGGTCTAATACATTGTCAAATCCTTAAATTTTTATAATCGATAATTGCGACTAATTAATGATTAACGAGTCATAATAATGGTTTAGGCTAAAAGTAGGAAGCAGAGGACCTGTAAAATGAGATTTACAGGTAATTTTATTATTACGTTATATATGTTTAGTGTTATGTACTATATATTATGTTATTTTGTGAAATTCAAGTTAATCAAATAAATTTAAAATTTTATGGTGGTTTTTTCTTGAGATAAATGTCAAAATGAGTGTCGAAAAAATTAAATGTTGAATTGAATATCGTTTCGAATTTTACAAAAAATAATTGTATCTAGATATAAAAATTGAATTTGTATATTTAAATAGACTTAATGAGATGATGTAGGGATTTTGCCTCGATTTGCATGCAAGTTGAGATCAGAGGTAGTGTGAAATGAGAATTAAGTTGGGCAAAACCTTATTTTGATTTTCGTGTCGGTTTAAGGTGGTCAAGGTTGGGATTAGTTCTAAATTAAGGCAAGTCTGGTTAATTATGACAAGAGGATTAGTCCGAAAGATTTTAGTATGTCATAGATAAAGTAAAAAAATTTGGAATTTAAGTGTTACCAAAACTAGTGTTATGGAAGTTGTATGAAATTGAATTATTTTGTTGAAAGTATAGCTTGATTTGGTGAAAAACAAGATCGAAAATGAGCAACGGAAGTCAAAAGACATCAAAATAAGGATTTTGTAAAATAATAAATAAAAAAGAAATTAAGCCGCTAACAAGCAACTAACGGCTATATATATAAACTATAACATAAAAATCAAACAATTCTCAACAATTTCAACAAAATGTTTGTTTCCTAACCCTCTTAACTTGGACTTTCGCTCCATAATCCCTATACGTCTTATGTTTGTTTGGTTTCTTTCTGCAACATTGTAGAGCATCATGAGATGCTTAGTTCGAGCCACGTTTTTAAGGTGGAAATGAAGTATTTGGCCCGTAATTTGGTAAACTCTCAATTTTGAGCAATTTTCCAGAATTCAATTCGAATTCTCACAATTTTTCAATTTCTTTCGCATAGTTTTAATATAAATTGGTAGGAGTTGTTAATTGGTTTATTAGAATGATTTGCATCAATTTGTAATAAATCCCACCGACATGGGTTAGAGTTTTGATGAATTGAACTAATGTGATTTAGTTGATAGCTATTTTAGATATGTTTTTATAGTTGGTATTGATTTTTTGGATAAATTGATGATTGGTTTTAATCCAATTTGACTCCACGGGTTGCAAAAATATTTTGGTGTTGATATAAAATTGTTTTATAGTGTTTGTTGTCGAATTTTGAGGATTTAACTGCAAAAATATTTATTTTGATAAGTTTTTCAGTTCGAAATAAATAAAGTTTACCTAATCGACAAACCATATTGGAAAATTCATAACTTCTTCATCAGTGATCCGATTAGAGTGTTCTTGGCATCTAGGAAAGTTGGGCCTGAGTACTACATGTTCTTTTTAGGTCATCATGAGAAATATTGGGGTTTTCAAGTTTAAAAAGTTACTATAATGTAGCTAGTTATAAACTAGCTGAAGTTATTATAAAATATTATTTTTGGAAAAAGCTATCTAGCATACTTTAGCCGTTGTTTTCGTGGGGTTTTACAAGTTGGTTTTACTTGAGGTTTTACCCTTAATATAATTGAGTAAGATAAGAAGCTTTTAGAACCACCTTGAAAGTGATACAACGCTCTGGGACTCCAAAAAATTAAGTTCAAAGTTGGTTGTTTGTAAGGTTAAGTAAATCCCATAGTAACCTTTATATTGTATGATTATAATTTCGTATAAATTGCTTTAATCCTTGAAATTGCATTTCTATTGTACATGCATACACGAGTGGGGAGGATAAGGTTGATTCGAGTATCCTTATATTGTTTACTATACTTTGGGTATAAGGTAGAACACTATATTATGATTTAGAGGCTAGAGTCACTGATACTTTGTATCATGTGGTTATCATGAGATCATGTTGAACAAGATCATACTATGATAGACTAGAGGAACTCGCCTTATTTGGTTATTCTTTCTATGCCTGAGTCCTTACTACTATTTACTTACTACATTGAGAGAACATTATATGATTGTGGTCGGATAATACAAATGGAATGGATTCACGGTTGTATTTAAACTCTTTGGATTATATTATTCATTTAATCTCTCGGATTCTTATGCATTTGATTATTGGAGGCTTACTTGATAGTGTGGGATTTACTTATCTGACATTATCGAAATTTTGTAATTTAGTAGTGACAGGTTTGAGCGGTAATAAAGGAATGGTGTTGTAATATTTTCTATGACTTCATTAGTTCCTATCTCTCTATGTTTGTATTATTTTTGAATATAATATATTGTATAAATGGGTTCTTAAGTTTTTACGTGGTTAACATCTTCTTTGGAATGGTTGTAATATTTTTTGGATGTATAGGAATACTATGGATCTAAGGTCATAATGGTTTAAGGACTTTGAAAACCTAAAATAGGTCAGAATGAATAAATATTTTTTGTTAATGGAATATATATTGTTATAGGTGGATTGTGAGTCCTTTGACATTTCCACTAAGCTGAGCTTGTTGTTGAAGACTTTCGAAGGCCAGATTTTTCAGTGTAGGCTTAAAAATGGAGGAGGTGTTGTCGAAATATTTTTATAGAATTTTGAGATTATGTAATTAATCTAAATGAATTTTGAAGTCTTATATTTACTTTAGAATCCTTTGTAGTTGATAAAGTTTTATATTTGATGATTATGCAATCTTGATTTTGTTTATGTATTAATGACAAAATTAAGGATACTAGATTATTAGGGGATTAAGATAATCTAGGCGGTCAAATGCCCTAATTAGGTGGGGTTTGACAATGTTGGTATCAGAGCTTAGAGTTCTAATGGAATATTGTTGATTAAGTTTATGTAAGTAATTGGTTGGGAAGCAACGCGATGAAATGGGATTAAGAAGTTTAAAGAATTTACGTTTATATTATGTGTGTTTTACATTATTAAGATATTGTTGGATATAGTTATGTTGAACTACTTTTCTTGCAATTTTTGTTGTAGAACACAATCAGTGGATAGCAAGAGCCCTGTTAGGGATTTGGGAGGGCAATAGGGGTCCAATATGTGTAGATTTAAATATGTTTCAGAACTTGGCGATAGATGGTTGAGTTACTGAATATCTTACAAGCACAAGTGGCAGCCCAGGCACTGCCACTTGTGCTTCATGTTGCTCAGGAAGCATCTACTACTATTTCAGCCGCTCAAGAGGAGCAAGCTACCTCTCAATTCGTCTCAAAGGTGAATCGATTGTTGCAATTTTGGTTCGGGCCGATGCAACTATTGCTAGTGGAATGTTTCAGGAGGAAACGCAGAGGAGAGATTTTTGGAAGTACGATCCCATGTACTTTTATTGTGAATCGGACTTAAGGATTGTGGAGATTTAGGTTTTCAAACACGAGAAGCTTCATAATATGTTAGGTACAAATGAACATTTGAGAGCATCAATATCTTCATACTATGTGCAGGCCGATATTGAGATTTGGTGGAGATTTTGGCATGATAGAGATCCCGTATTAAAGATTTAAGCTGACTTTGTTGAGGAGTTTATAGAGTAGTACTTTGAGGAGAGTGTGGTTTCATAGAAGAAACTAGAGTTTGATCATCTAGTTCAGGGAGACAACTCATTGGCTCAGTACGATGCTCAATTTAATAATATTTTAAGGTTTGTTGGGGAGTCGAGAATGACAGAGAAGGAGAAGATGCACAAGTACATGTATGGGTTATAAGAGGAACTTGGCACTACCATATCAACGACTAAATCGAACACACTACGCGAGGTTCGAGATAGGGCCAGAGCTTGTCTGACTACACATACTTTTCAACATGAATCACGACAATATCAAGGCATCGTGGGGTTGAGACAAGGCTCAACATCTAAGGGAAAGAAAAGGCTTCCATCCCGATTTGAACAGAAGTTTTAGAAGAAAGGAAAAAGTAGAGGACCACCATTTATACCTACAACAACTATTGATCCATCACACGTACATCGTAACCCTTTTCCGAGTACGTCTAGTAGACCATCTTGTTAGGGCATGCACACTAGGTCAATCTACAAACATTGTTTATCTTATAATTTTAGTTAATGAAATAAAGGTTTTCATTTGTTGTTTTATTATAAGAGATTGCATGTTTACCTTATAGACATATTCATTATTGAAATATCCTAAATGTCCCTAGTCGATCATTATACTAAAAATTATAATGAATTAATAGTGTGAATATCGATTGATGGTCATGTGATGATCATGCATATAAGGATACAAATCAAAATCATGAGTATTTATTAGTGAACAAGGTAGTGGACCGACCCGCTATGAGAACATCACATGGATAGAGTCATAAATGCTACTCACGATAGGTATATCATTTAGTCCATCGACTTCAGATTACAATAGACTTCAACATTAAGAGCATGGTAATTTGACACAGTCAAACTTTATTTTTAACTGGACAATTATAAAGATTGCAATTAGTTGTCATGTGAATAATATGTGAAGGTGTGTAATCAAGATATAATTTTTCTCTCTTACATAGAGAGAGATATCAGTGAATCCCTCGACAAGTTAGATTGCTAAATGGCCAAGTTTAAGTGAATGGATATGATCAATGTCACTTAGATGTTTTCAATTTTTATAAAGATTGGGACTTGTACAATTGGACATTAAGAGCGACTTTCCATGCCTTACGTTTAATTAAAGGATATCGCATGACATGATATTATATATGTTATTCATTAGGTTCTATCGATTTTGATATAATGCTACTTGGGTAGTCATAATGTCTTGCTAGAGACCACTTCTTACTTGTGTACTAAAATGGTTTTGGCTCACTGCCAATGTCACATGAACCTATTGGGTCGCACACAAAGAATGGTTTTCCGCAATTTCAATTGGTCCAGAGTATTGAATTTTGTATAGAAAAATCAATGACATAAAAGCCCTTATGATTTGTTGTATGGTAACTTATTAGTAGGGGCGTTTGTGTAATTTGCTAGAATTGCCTAAATACAATAGTTGTATTTTAAATAGGTTTTTTAAGAGAGCATATCTACACATATAAATAGAGGTTGAAACCCTAAAAATAATGAAATTTTTCATTTCTGCAAATTTTATGTTCTCTAGATTTTAGGAGAGAAAAAAAGTGTTAGAAATCTCTCTTGGGGCTAGCACTCTAAATTGTAATCATCATTCGTGTATGAATTTTTGATAGAGGACGCGCACTTAAACGTCTTGAAAATCGAACAATCAGATAAGGAAATCACGGATTAAAGTATAGTTTACTTTTACAGATCTACTTAAATGGAACTTATTTTCGATCATGTTGGGGTTTTTCAAAAATTATTTTTAATTTTTCTTTGCGTATGAACCCCAAAACCCAACAGTTGTATTAGAGCCTTAGGCTCGATTTCGTTAATATTTGCATGTTTTCTCTGATTTATATATGATATATTGTGAAAACATGAACTATTAATTCACATATTTGATACATACACATGATTTGATTCAAATATAGAATTCATGTTTGGAATATTTCGATTAACATATGATTTTAAGGTTGAACAATGCAAATTTTTTATGTTCATGGTAGAACTCATGATTTGGTTAATGTAATTTGGTACATAGTTTGTTTTTGTTCAATAATTATGTATATCTCTATGATAGAAATCATGATTAGGTCAATATGATTCTGGTGTTGAATGCATGATTAATATTTTGTTTCTTGATTCAATTGCTTCTTTTGTATGAATAAGAATCGAAATTGATTTTGATCATATATTTCATTGTGATTATTTGTTAGTATATTTCTATTAAATAGGAGATGCGATTATAATCGGATAAGAATTACAAATCCTATAAGATAGGTGATAAATATAACAAATTCGTAATGGATAAGGTTTCAAAATATCTTAAATTCTAATTGGATTATGATAAAATAAGTTAGAGGTGGGTCCGAGTTAATTAAAAACATTTAAATTAATATTTTTGAAAGTCAAATACGAGGCGGTTTTGGTCAATTGGATTGAGTAAAATAATGAGAAATTTTAGGCGATTTTTAATTCTCGAAACAAAAATTCATTGTCTAAAAAAAAAACGACGTCGCTAACTATTCATAGTGCAAGGAAATTCTTATAATAGTCAACATTAGTAAAATTTTCTAACTTGTTTAGTAATTGTACATGCATTGTAATATATGATATTTATCTTGTTTAAATTATGATCACGAAAAGAAATAAAAATTCTTTTTTCAATTTTTAAGTCAAGTGTCATCCATTCTCAAATATTTGTCAAGGCTTCGGTCACATCAATATAGGTCTGCCTCCATAAAGTCTATTGTGTTATTTTGGTGAGGCAAGTTGAGTAACAATTACTCTATAGTTTGAAATTGTTAGACTTGATAAAGATATCAAAACGGTTTTGCGCTTTATACATAAGATAAGATAAAACATAGTTAGACACAAGATGTCGCAATCTCCTAAAAACAACTAAAAGTTACATATGATGTAATTGGTAATTGGTACCTACTTAAATAACCTAATTCAAAGTCTCATGCCTTAGATGCCTTTCAATTTGGTGAAACATGGATTTTAGTCCCTTAAATTAATATAGCATTTTAGGAGGGTTATTAATTTGGTGGGAGTCTATTCCCTTATACAAAAATGTACTTTTGCATAATCTTTGTTCTAGATCTATGGCCTTTTCAAATCACACTAATCCATTGTCAGTGCGATCCATCCTTGAGAAAGATAAGTCGTTTGGGACAAACTTTCTAGACTAGTTCAGAAACTTAAGAAATGTTCTTAAGCATGAACGCAAGTTGTATGTCATGGATGATCCTATTCATGAGGAACAACTAGCCAATGCTTTCCGAGCCATAAAGGAAGCACATACCAAGCATGTTAACGACTCAACTAATATTGCATGCATTATGTTGACAACCATGATTCCTAAACTTCTGAAGGACACGGAACGCATGTAAGCTTACGATATGGCTACAATGTTGAAGGACATATTCCAATATCAGGCTCGGCAAGAAAGGTTCGAGACTGCCAATAACCTTCATTATTGCAAAATAGCTGAAGGTGAGTTAGTTAGTCCCCATGTTCTAAAAATGAAAGGCTATATTAATCATCTTGAAAGACATAAATTTCCCACAACTCAAGAGTTGGCTATAGGTTTGATCCTTAATTCATTGCCAGATATATTTATACAATTTGTGATGAACTATAACTTAAATAACATGGAGAAGTCTATCTCAAATGTGCATTTGATGCTTAAAACTGCTAAGCTGAATATTAAGAAACTTACTGCCAAATATGTTGAGGGTTACAAAAAGAAAGCTTTGAAGAAGAAGGGCAAAGGCAAGGCAAAAATTGTCAAGGCTGTTTTGACTGTCATAAAACCTTTAGAACAAGTCAAGCCTAAGGCTACTTCTACTTCATAGTCTGTCAGGGCCCATCTCACTAAGTCCCCACTTAGCCTAATTTCCCTAATTAGGCCCCAAATCCATCTAATTAACTTTGCACCTCAAAATAATTTTTATTTCATTCCTCAATAATGCTCCAAAACTAAATTTATATCTCTAATGAAACTCAATTCACAATTGGTTTAGTTGGAGTAAATTATAAAATAATATGGATTGCTCTCCGTATTTTGATAAAAAATTTGGCAGCACCTCCTTTGAAAGTTGCCTATCGAAAATTTTAACGAATAGACAGCAGAATGTAGAGAAACCTAGAAACACTCATAACTCCCCGCAATTCACAATATATACCAAATTGAAACTTTTAAAGTAACTTATTTCGAACTAATTGAGTAAATTCTCATAACCTATTCGAGAGTATTTCATAACCTACGCTCACCCAAAACCCAAAATAATGCATATATATATAATGATTACAAAAAGAAAATTAGACTTTAAGAACTTAAAACATTTACTAAGGTCTTTGAGTCTTGCCCATTTTTCCTGGTCTTCACATAGAATCTGACATAATAAAAAACAACTCAAAGATGTCAGGTAAGTAGACTCCTACACTGCTTTGTACTCCTGCAAATGTTAGTCTCAATAGATGGAGACACGTAATTGCATTTCCAAATAACAATAAATTTATATAATAACATGGATCACTCATTTCCTACTCTAAGCTCATAACAAGCGAGCGTTCTCATGATGAACCTAGAATAGTCCTATGAGTTCAATGCATGCTACCTCAGAGTCGACATTACCCGTCTTAGATGCCTGCGATACATTTAGTCTAGAGTGGAGCACCTCACACTCTTACGACTAAAGCAGGGGCAACTCTATCCAGATGACATGTATGCGTGACCTAGAAAGATGCAAAATGCAATGCAGACTAAACAAATGCAGGTACAAAGATAAATTTTATAAATAGTAAAGACCACTTTAGGGTTTACTCATAACTAAACCAACTGAAAGTTGTTTACAAAGCCTCGCACAACATTTCCCTAGCTTTTACGTACTTCAACAAGTCATATTAAATCACAAATTCAC
Source organism: Stephania yunnanensis (assembly GCA_039657365.1). Lineage (NCBI taxonomy): Eukaryota > Viridiplantae > Streptophyta > Magnoliopsida > Ranunculales > Menispermaceae > Stephania > Stephania yunnanensis. The sequence goes on from CM077584.1 coordinate 42,149,997, forward strand.
ATTTTAATAGTTACAACTTTATTTGACCATCAATCAATACCATTCATTTCATTAACTAATTATTTTAGTTCATTTGTTTTGGTCATTTTCACGACTATTTTTCACCAACTAATAAGTTGTACCAAAGTCCATGCTTAAGTGCTACAAAAAATAAGATATATAGGGATTTCGGAAAATCAAACCTTACTTAATTTGGATGACAAGTACCCATTTAAATCCTTATGCAAAGTTGCTAAGTTGCTGTCGAAATTGGACAGTTTTGGACCATATCAACATGCTATGTCCTACCTTGTTTTTCATTAATCAAACAAATTCCAATGGACTCAATCTTTATTGATCATCAAAGTAGGTTATACTAAGATTCAAACAAACCTACTCATAAGTATTTTGATCCTCATTTGATGTCCCAAACTTGCATAGTCGAAAATTTTTTTATAGTTGGTCAAATTTCAGCTAGTCTAAAACAATGTTTTATCTCATGTTCTTGGCGTCAAAAACCACTCCAAAACTCCTCTCAAACAAAATCTGATTCTAATGGAGCTAGATTGACATACTAACATTGAAACCCATTGAAAACTACATTGAAAAACACTCATTTGATTGTCCGACATTGTTACCCAAGTTGGTCCAAAAACTGGACTGCTGTACTAGATCTACAAAACAAGTTTTTAAGCAACCATTTTGACTTCAATAGACCTATGAAACCATTTCAAAACCTCAAGCTGATTCTAATGGACCTAGTTTGATATATAAACATCAAAACCAATGTGAAAGTTCGACCAAAATGGACCATTTGATCCTTCAAAAGCATACCCCAACATGACATGAAAATAAGACTGCAAAATATCAATAATAAAAATCATCAATTAAACAAGACCACTTACACAACAACAATTCATCTTCATACCCGTACTCACTCCCACCCGAACCAAATAACAACAACAATATACATCAGCCACTATTTCTTTTTTACCGAATCCAAACCAATCCAATAATCCACAATTTGGTCAATCAAACAACTCCTCAATTGCTAATTTCATCAACTAATTTAACCAAGAAACTTAAAAAGCTTACTTTTAATCAACTCCCAAAACACCAACAAAACATCAACCCTCCATTTGCTTGATCCGAGAGAGAACGACGGGTTGCGGGAGAAAGAAGATAGATGAACAGAGACGAGGTGAAGGAGATGAAAAAGAGTGAAGAGAGAACACCGAGTGTTGGTGGAGATATAGGGAGAGTTGAACGAGAAACGGAAGAGCAGATGCATCAACAACAAAGAAGATAAAAAATGGTGAAGATCGAAACCCTTGTTTTGATTTCACTGTTTCATCGATTTATTTGGTCAAATGACAAACATACTCCTTATTACTTCTGCATTTACTTAACACTTTAAATGCCCTTGGTGGTCATTTGCCACTTATTTATTTATTTATTTCATGTTTATCTCCAATATTCTACTTCAAATTAAACCATGAAAAATACCCCAATTTCACCAAAAAAACTCGAGAAATTCTCGACACGCTCCAAAACATGCAGACACCGCATCTACACGTAAACTTGACCCTATTTTGCGATGAAATAGTATATAATACATCAAATAGGTACGCGACCCACAAAAATAATATTTAATATGTGATATCTAATCTGTAACGCATGGGTCCTACCTCGAATAACCAAATTCTAATTTAAATCCAAAAATACTTAATTCGTCGCCTAATCATGTTTATGAAATTCTCAGATTTCACAGTCTTAGAAGGAAAATGAGAAAAAAGGAAATTGTCATTTCTACCATGCACCTGGGCATTAGTTCGAAAATTTCAAGCTCCATCATGAAGATAAAAAGAAAAAAAGAGTTGTGTGACTATTACTTTAGGTATTTAGGTTTTCGAAGTTAACTTATCTACTAGTGACTCATGGGTATTAGATACCAGATGTGGATCTCACATTTGTACCAATGTGCAGGGTCTCACCAAAACTAGAAAGCTAAAGAAATGAGAAGTCATCCTACAATTTGGAAATAGAGCAAAGGTTGTTGTGTTAGCTGTAGGATGATATAAGTTAATTTTATCTAGTGGACTTAATTAAGTTTTAAATAATTTTTATTATGACCCAAACTTAAGCAAGAACATCATTTATGTTTCATGTTTCGATTTGGATAGTTTTAATTTTGTCATTGCGAATAAAAAATGCTCCATTTCTCGTAAAGAGATTTCTATATGAATGCTAATTTGTGTGATGGTATTTATATTCTAAATATGAAAAGGACCGCAAATACTCCTATTCCTAATGTAAATAGAAAGAGATTCAAGTCGAATGATTTGAATTAAACTTACTTTTAGCATTGTCTCCTTGGCCACATAAATGAGAAATGCATTTCTAAACTCCATAATGATGGACTTTTAGATTCTTTTGATTTTGAATCATATGAAACAAGTATATCTTGTTTACTAGGCAAGATGACAAAAAGTCCCTTTATTGGACACAATAAATGGGCAAGTGATTTATTGGTTCTAATACATGCTGATGTATGCGGTCCTATAAACATAATGGCTAGAGGTGGTTATCAGTACTTCATTACTTTCACTGATGATTTCAGCAGATATGATTACGTGTATCTCATGACAGATAAAGGTGAGTCTTTTGAGATGTTTTGAACATTTAGAAATTCAACGCAAAATTAACTTAGTAAAAATATTAAAGCACTTTGATCAGATCAAGTTGGTGAATATTTGAGCCAAGAATTTGATGATCATTTAAGAAACAGTGGAATTTGCTCGCAATTAACTCCTCTTGTAACTCTAAAATGGAATGGTGTTTCTGAGAAGATATATTTAACTTTATTAATTGTGGTTCGATCTATGATAAGTGATGCAGATCTCTTTATTTTCTTTTGGGGTTATACATTAGAAACTAATGCGTTTACACTAAATTGTGTCCCTTCTAAAATGGTTGATAAAACACCATATGAGAAACGATTTGGGAAAAAGCCTCGTTTTTCTTTCCTTAAGATTTAGGGATGTATGGTTTTTGTATGACGGCAAGTCTCGAAAAAAATTATCTGCCAAATCTACCAAGTGTGTATTTGTTGGTTATCTTAAAGAAACTAGAGGATACAAAACAAAGTGTTTGTTGCTCGAAATGGTGTCTTTATGGAAAATAAGTTTATTTCAAAAGACAACAATGGGAATATGGTAAGTCTTGAAGAAGTTCAAGAACCACAAATAAATACTCAACCGCTAGTGGAAGATCAACAAAGTCTTGAACTAATTGATCCTCTATAGGTATCACAAGGCCCGCGTAGGTCTGTTTGGGTAAGAACTCATCCTAAGAGATTCAGCTTCCTTATTACTAATAGTAGTGATGTGTTGCTTATGGATCAAAATGAGCCTATTACTTATCAACATGGTGTGCCTAGCCTTGAGGCAGATAAATGGCTTAATGCCATGAATTCTAAGATGCGATCCATATATGATAACCAAGTTTTGAACTTGGTTGACTTACCTTAAGGTGGTAAGACTATTGGATGCAAATGGGTTTCAAGAAGAAAACTTATAAAGATGGTAATTTGCATACCTATAAAGCACGCCTAGTAGCAAAAGGTTCCATGCAGACTCAAGGTATTGATTATGATGAGGCTTTTTCTCTTGTAGCCATGTTTAAATCCATTGAAATTATATTTTCCATAGCCGCATAATATGACTATGAGATATGACAAATGGATGTCAAAACAACTTTTCTAAATGGAAAGTTACTTGAGGATGTGTATATGATACTGCCTGAAGGTTTATTAATCCTGAGAATTCTATGAAAGTATGCAAGCTTCAAATAACTATTTATGGATTAAAGCAAGCTTCTCGGAGTTGGAATCTTAATTTTGATGAAGCAATTAACGAATTTGGTTTCATTAAAAACGAAAACGAGCCTTTTGTATACAAGAAGGTCAGTGGGAGGGTAGTTGTTTTCCAAGTACAGTGTGTTAATGACATATTAATCATTGGAAATGACATCCTAACCTTATAGAGTGTAAAATCTTAGTTAGGTAAGTGTTTCTTAATGATGGACTTAGGAGGTGCAACCTATATCCTTGGGATTAAAATGTATAAGGATAGATTTAAAAGGTTAATCGGTCTAATTCAGAGTGTTTTTATTGAAAAGGTACTAAATAGGTTCAGTATGCAAGAATCTAAAAGTGGGTTGTTGCCAATGTCTCACTATCTAAGTCTCAGCAAGACTCAATGTTCGAAGACTAATAATGAGCGAGAGCAGATGACTACGATTCTAAATGCATCAGCTATTAGATCTATCATGTATGCTATGTTATGTACCAGATTAAATGTATCATATGCTTTGAGCGCAACAAGTAGATATGAATCAAATCCCAGTGAGAGTAATTGGATAATAGTAGAGAACATTTTTTAGTACTTGAAAGGGAATAAAGAAATGTTCTTAGTCAGTGGAAGTTTAGAAAATGAGCTTCTTAAAAATGGTTGAATAGATTCATGTTTTCAAACTGATATAGATGATTTTAGATCGCACTCTAGATATATCATTATGCTGAATAGAGGCTTAGTGAGCTGGAAAAGTTCGAAGCAAGAAACTGTGGCAGATTTTGCAACATTAGCTAAATATATTGCAACGTCTGATGCAGCTAAGGAAGTAGTTTGGATCAAAAAGTTCATCTCTGAAATTGGAGTGCTTCCAAGTATAGCTAACCCTGTTTTTCTATATACGAAAATGGGGTGATAGCACAAGCCAAATAACCAAGATCACACCATTGATCCAAACATATACTTAGATGTTTTTGTCTCATTCGAGAAACCACTGAGAAGGGAAACATGAAGTTTTGCAGAGTTCATATAGAAGACAATGTTGCACATCCTTTGATGAAGGCTCTTTCAGAAGCAAAACCTTTCATATTAGGTCATTAGGTATTAGATACATAAATGATTGGCCTTAGTGCAAGTGAGAGATATAGGGGCATGTGCCCTAAGTCAATCTACAAACATTGTTTATCTTATAATTTTAGTTAATAAAATAGAGGTTTTCATTTATTATTTTATTATAAGTAATTGCATGTTTACCTTATAATTAGATCTAAGGGTATTTGTTGAAATATCCTAAATGTCCCTAATCGGTCATTATAATGAGAACTATAATGAATGAAGACTAGTATGAATTGTGATTGATGGTCATGTGATGATCATAGGTATAAGGATATGTATCGAGATTATGAGTACTTGTTAGGGAACAAGGTATTGGACCGACCCGCTATGAGAACATTACATGGATTAAGTCACAGGTGTCACTCATGATACGTATATCATCTAGTCCTTCGACAATAAATTACCATAAACTTTAATATTAGGAGCATGGCAATATGACACAATCAAACATTGTCTTTAACCGGAAAATTATAAATATTGTAATTGGTTATCATGTGAATAATATGTGAAAATGTGTAATCAAGATAGAATGTGTCCCTCTTGTGTAGAGATAGATATAAGTGGATCCCTTTGATTGGGCATGTGCCCTAGGTTAATCCATTAACTCTCTTTATGAATACTTTTAGTTAATAAAATAGAGGATTTCATTTGCTGTTTATTATAATTAATTTGCTTGTTTACATTATAATAAGATCCGTGGGTATTTACAAAAATATCCTAAATGTACCTAGTCGATCATTATACTGGGAACTATAATGAATTAAGACTAGTGTGAGTCTTGATTGATGATCATATGATGATTATACGTATATGGATACAAATCAAGATCATGAGTACTTGTTAGGGAACAAAGTACTGGACCGACCCGCTATGAGAACATCACATGGATTAAGTCATTGTTGTTTCTCAAGATAGGTATATATTCCAGTCCTCTGACTTGAGATTACCAGAAACTTCAACATTAGGAACACAGTGATTTGACACAATCAGACGTTGTCTTTAACCGGACGATTATAAAGGTTGTGATTGGTTATTGTGTGAGCAATGTGATGAAGTTGGGTAATCAAGATAGAATTTGTCCCTCTCATATAAAGAGAGATATCCAGTGGAACCCTCGATGTGTTAGACTGTTAAAAGGCCAAGTTTGAGTGAATTGATATTGATCAATGTCACTTGGATGTTTTCAGTCTACCTAGAGATCGAGACTAGTAAGATTGAACATGTTGGATGACAATTCCATGCCTTATGTTTGATCAAAAGGATATCGTGTGACAAAAGGATGTTATATACACTATTGATTAGGTTGTATCGATTTGATATTCATACAACTTGGGTAGTCATAATGTCTTGCTAGAGACTGCTTATGACTTGTATACCAAAATGTGTTTTGGTACACTGCCAACGTTGTATGAGCCTATTGGGTCGCACACTTAGAATGGTCTTGCGAGATTTTAAGATGATTCAGAAAAATGAATTTTATGTGATAAAATTCATGACAAAAATGTCATTGTGGTGTATTAAACTTATACTTCTTTAAGTAAGGGAATATGTGTAATTTACTTAACCGTCTATATACAAGGGTTTTATAAATAGACGTTTTAAGTTAGAACACACACACGAAAGATTAATAGGCCGAAACACTATTTTCGTTTTAGAAACGACTTAGGGTTTTTGGTATGCTCTGGATCGTTTTGGAGAGAAACAAAATCGTTTGGTATTCTCTCGAAGCTAGCACTTCAAATCTCGGCCGCCGTTCGTGTGTGGACTGCTGATAGAGGGTGTTCGTCGTTGGCAGTGCCTTAGAGATCGATCAACTTTCAGAAAGGTATATTGCGATTGAGGTATGATTAAGTTTTTCATGGTTTAAACGTTTTTAATGGAATTAGATTCGGATCCTGTTGGGGTTTTTGTCAAAACAGTTTTGTAATCTCCGCTGTGTATGAACCCCAAAACCCAACAGTGGTATCAGAGCCTTCGAGTTTGATTCCATTAAATTCATTGCATGTTTTCTTCTGATATATACATGATATATGATTGAAAGCATGTTAATAGTTGATGTATATGTGATATACATAAGTTTCCTGTGAGAATTATTATCATGTTTTGTGTATATGATACATATATTCGTGATTTAATTAAAATCAGTTTCTTACATGCTAGTAACCATGTTAGGTTAATTCAAATAATTTCAATGAATTGAATTTCGTGTTCTGTGATCCATGACACCATTAGGTATAATCTTTATTTTTTGTGTATTGATGCTTGGATGAAATCTCTGTAATTTAGTATGCATATTTAGGTTACATTGTCTTACATTTCTTGAATTGTATAAGGCTGAATATTAATTCGAAACTAATATGATTAGGTTCGATTGGGATAGTAGTTCATGATTCAATTACATATTTGTGATTATCTGGATGAGGACCGAAATTGCGAATAATTAATTTTTGAAATTGTTTATTTATCTCGTTATATCTATTTTGTTATGAACTTTCTATTTGATAAAGATAGATAACAAATTAGATTATGAGATATAATCAAAATCGGTTTCGTTATCCCTATTGGATATGAGATAAATATCAAGAATTTTGTTATTGGTGATATGCTAGGATTCAAATATCGAAAGTCCTAATTGGATTAGGATAAGATGATTAGTTAGATGTGGGCCCGGGTTAATTAAAAATGTTTTAATTGACTTAATTTTGGATAAATTAAGGGGTAAATTTAGTATAGTAAAATCAGCGAAAAATACAATTTTCTATAGCGAATTTCAATTTTCGGAATTGAGATTCGTCTTCTAAAACCGCTGACCGGCCAGCGGGACCGCCGTCTAACTAATCCTAGCGCACGAAAATTCTTTTATTAGTGAATAGTATAAAAATTCCCAAATTTTTTAGTAATTGAACAAATCAATAGAATATATGATATTTCATTGTTTACATAAAAATCACTAAAACTGAATAAAATCCCTCTATTAAATTTTAAGTCTCATATCATCCATTTTAAACACTTGTCAAATGCCTCGATCACACTAATATAGTTTCAGCCATAGCTGGGTTTATTGCGTTATCTTGGTGAGACAAGTTGGGTAAGAGTTACCTAAATGTTTAAAATGGTCCGACTTAATAAAGCCATCAAAATAGTTTCGAGCTTTAGGCAAATGATGAGATAAAAACATGCTAAGACATAAGATGTCCCGTATCTCATAATAGGATCTAAAAATTACATAAGATGTAATTGGTAACTATTACCTACCTAAATAATCTAGTTTTGTGTTTCATGCCATAGCTGTCATAGAATTAGGTGAAATATGGATTTTAGTCCCCTAAATAAATAGTATGTTTTAGGAGGGTTGTTAATTTAGTGGGAGTCTATTCCTCTATACTAAAATAAACTTTGCATAATCTTTATTGTAGATCAATGGCCTCTTCAAGTAACAATAATCCCTTGTCACTGCGATCCATCCTTGAGAAGGATAAGCTATATGGGACTAACTTTCTTGACTGGTTCATAAACTTGAGAATTATTCTTAAGCATGAACGCAAGTTGTATGTCCTGGATGCTCCAATCCCCGAGGACCCACCACCCAATGCTACGAAAGTCGTGAAGGATGCGCATAGTAAACATGTCAACGATTCTACCGATGTTGCATGTATTATGTCGGCAACTATGGTTCCCGAACTTCGAAGGACATGGAACTAATGGAAGCCTACGACATGGTACGTAACGCTCAAGAAGGAAATGTTCCAACAAAGACAAGCTATGCAAGAAAGGTTTGAGACAGTCAAGAACCTACATTCTTGCAAGATGACCGAGGTGCGCGTTAGTCCTCACGTTCGAAGATGAAGGGCTATGTTGACAAACTTGATAGACTCGGATTCCCCATAAGCCAAGAGTTGGCTACGAATTTGATCTTGAATTCATTACGAGAGAGTTACTCATAATTTGTGATGAACTACAATATGAATAATATGGAGAAATCAATTTCGAGTTGCATTTGATGCTCAAAAGCTGAACAAAATATCAAGAAACCCTCTAATAATGTGTTGATGGTCCAAAAGGAAAGGGAATGAAGAAGAAAGGCAAAGGCAAGGCTAGAGTTGCCAAGGCCGTTCCGCACTGTCGCAAAGCTCGTGGAACAAGTCAAGCCCCACTGTTCTCGCTTCAAAACACCCAAAAGAAAAAGAAGGAAATTGTCATTTCTGTCATGCACCTGGACATTGGTTCAGAAATTGCAAACTCTATCTGGAAGATCTAAGGAAGAAAAAGGGTAGTGCGACTACCACTACAGGTATTTATGTTATTGAAATTAATTTATTTATTAGTGATTCCTGGGTATTAGATACCGGATGTGGATCTCACATTTGTATAAATGTGCAGGGACTCACCAGAAGTAGAAAGTTGAAGAAAGGAGAAGTCATCCTCCACGTAGGGAATGGAGCAAGAGTTTTTTGCATTGGATCATATGACTTAGTTTTATCTAGTGGACTTATTTTAACTTTAAATAATTGTTATTTTGTGCCTGCCTTGAGCAGAAACATCATTTCTGTTTCATGTTTGGATATGGATGGTTGTGATTTTATTATTGCAAATAATAGATGTTCCATTTCTCGTAAAGGCATATTTTATGCAAATGTTGATTTGTATGATGGTCTTTATATTCTAAGCATGAAAAAGTCCACTGATACTCCAGTCTTTAACATAAATACAAAGAGACTCAAGTCAAATGATTTGAATCAAACCTATCTTTAGCATTGTCGTCTCGGGCACATAAATGAGAAACGCGTAACAAAGCTCCATAAAGATGGACTTCTAGATTCATTTGATTTAGAAACATATGAAACGTGCGTATCTTGTTTACTGGGCAAGATGACTAAAAGTCCCTTTACTGGACACAGTGAAAGGGCAAGTGATTTATTGGGTCTAATACATACTGATGTATGCGGTCCTATAAACATAATGGCTAGAGGAGGTTATTAGTACTTCGTTACATTTACTGATGATTTCAGCAGATATGGTTATGTATATCTTATGAAACATAAAGTGAATCATTTGAGATGTTTCGAACGTTTCAAAATGAAGTGCGTAATCAACTTGGTAAAACTATCAAAACACTTCGATCAGATCGAGGTGGCGAGTATTTAAGCCAAGAATTTGATGATCATCTTAAAAATTGTGGGATTGTCTCCCAATTGACTCCACCAAAGCAACTCCACAATGGAATGGAGTTTCGAAAGGAGAAATCGAACCTTATTAGATATGGTTCGATCTATGATGAGTCATGCAGATCTTCCATTATCCTTTTGGGGTTATGCATTACAAAGCTATGCAGCTTTCACTCTAAATCGAGTTCCTTCTAAAGTGGTTGATAAAACACCATATGAGATATGGTACGGAAAAGACCTAGTTTGTCTTTTCTTAAGATTTGGGGTTGTGAGGCTTACGTAAAGCGACAAGTCTCGAGAAAAACTAGCACCTAAATCGACAAGTGTTTATTTGTGGGGTATCCTAAGGAAACAAAAGGATATTACTTTTATAATCCCACGAGAACAAAGTGTTTGTTGCTCGGTATGGTGCCTTTATGGAAAAACAATTTATTTCAAAAGACACTAGTGGGAGAGAAATAAATCTTGAAGAAGTTCAAGAATCACAGGTAAACACTGAACCGCTACTGGAAGTTCAACAACGTTCCGAACCAGTTGAATCTCCACAAGTGACACAAGAACGTAAATCTAGTAGGGTAAGACATGAGCCAGAGAGATTCGGATTTCTCATTACTGATAGTCGTGATGTGTTGCTTATAGACCAAAATGAGCCCACCACTTATCAGGAGGCTATGTCTGGACCAGACTCAGATAAATGGCTAAGTGCCATGAACTCTGAGATGCAATCCATGTATGATAACCAAGTTTGAAACTTGGTTGATTTACCCGAAGGTGGTAAGACCATTGGATGTAAATGGGTTTTCAAGAAGAAAACTGACATGGATGGCAAAGTGCATACTTTTAAAGCAAGACTTGTAGCAAAAGGTTTCAAAGCGGACTCAAGGTGTTGATTATGATGAAACTTTTTCGCACAAGAGTAGCCATGCTTAAATCCATAAGAATTTTAATTGCCATTCTTTGCATATTATGACTATGAAATATGGCAAATGGATGTAAAAACAACATTTCTTAATGGAAAGTCGCTTGAGGACGTGTATATTACACAACCTGAAGGTTTTGTACATCCTGAGAATTCTAGGAAAGTATGCAAGCTTCAAAGACCCATTTATGGATTAAAGCAAGCTTCTCGGAGTTGGAATCTTCGTTTTGATGAAGCAATCAAGGATTTGGTTTTATTAAGAACGAAGATGAGCCTTGTGTATACAAGAAGGTCAGTGGGAGTGTAGTTATTTTTCTGGTACTGTATGTTGATGATATATTACTCATTGGAAATGACATCCCAAAATTGCAGAATGTCAAGTTTTGGTTAGGGAAGTGTTTCTTAATGAAAGACTTAGGAGATGTAGCCTATATCCTAGGGATAAGGATCTACAGGATAGATCTAAGAGGCTAATCGGTCTAAGTCAGAGTGCTTACATAGACATGGTGCTGAATATGTTCAGTTTGCAAGACTTTAAAAGAGGATTGTTGCCAATGTCTCATGGGATAAGTCTCAGCAAGACTCAATGTCCTAAAAAAATGATGAGCGAGACCGTATGAATAAGATTCCATATGCATCAGCTATTGGATCTATCATGTATGCCATGTTATGCACTCGACCTGATGTATCATATGCTTTGAGCACTACAAGCAGATATCAATCCGATCCAGGTGAGAGTCTATGGATAGGAGTATAGAACATCCTTAAGTACTTAAGAAGGACTAAGGAAGTGTTCTTGGTCTATGGAGGTTTTGAAAATGATCTAGTTGTAAATGGTTACACAGATGCAAGTTTTCAAACCGATATAGATGATTTTAGATCATGATCTGGATATGTGTTTACTTTGAATGGGGGTGCAGTAAGTGGAAAAGTTCGAAGCAAGAGATCGTGGCGATTCTACAACAGAAGCGAGTATATTGCAAAGATCCGATGCAAAGAAAGGAGGCGATTTGGATCAAAAAGTTCATTTTCGAACTAGGTGTGGTTCCAAGTATTGCTAAACCTGTTTGTTTGTATTGTGACAATAACGGGGCAATAGCACAGGCCAAGGAACCTAGATCACACCACAGATCCAAACATATACTAAGGCGTTTTCATTTCATCAGTGAAATTATTGAGAGGGGAGACGTAAAGATTTGCAGAGTACCTACTAAAGACAACGTTGCGGGTCCATTGACAAAAGCTCTTCCACAAGCAAAACATGATTGTCATGTTAGATCATTAGGCATTAGATGCATTTATGATTGGCCCTAGCGCAAGAGGAGATGATGGGGCATGTGCCCTCGGTCAATCCATTAACTGTCTTTATGAATACTTTTAGTTAATAAAATAGAGGATTTCATTTGTTGTTTATTATAATTAATTTGCATGTTTACATTATAATAAGATCCATGGGTATTTACAGAAATATCCTAAGTGTCCCTAGTCGATCATTATACTGGGAACTATAATGAATTAAGACTAGTGTGAGTCTTGATTGATGATCATATGATGATTATATGTATATGGATACAAATCAAGATCACGAGTACTTGTTAGGGAACAAAGTACTGGACAGACCCGCGATGAGAACATCACATGGATTAAGTCATTGTTGTTTATCAAGATAGGTATATATTCCAGTCCTCTGACTTGAGATTACCAGAGACTTCAACATTAGGAACACAGTGATTTAACACTATCAAACGTTGTCTTTAACTGGACAATTATAAAGGTTGTGATTGGTTAATGTGTGAGCAATGTGATGAAGTTGTGTAATCAAGATAGAATTTGTCCCTTTCATATAAAGAGAGATATCCAGTGGATCCCTCGATGTGTTAGACTGTTAAAAGGCCAAGTTTGAGCGAATTGATATTGATCAATGTCACTTGGATGTTTTCAGTCTACCTAGAGATCGAGACTAGTACGATTGAACATGTTGAATGACAATTCCACGTCTTATGTTTGATCAAAAGGATATCGTGTGACAAAAGGATGTTATATACACTATTGATTAGGTTGTATCAATTTGATATTCATACAACTTGTGTAGTCATAATGTCTTGCTAGAGACTGCTTATGACTTGTATACCAAAATGTGTTTTGGTACACTGCCAACGTTGTATGAGCCTATTGGGTCGCACACTAAGAATGGTTTTGCGAGATTTTAAGATGATTCAGAAAAATGAATTTTATGTGATAAAATTCATGACAAAAACGTCATTGTGGTGTATTACACTTATACTTCTTTAAGTAAGGGTATATGTGTAATTTACTTAACCGTCTATATACAAGGGTTGTATAAATAGACGCTTTAAGTTAGAACACACACACGAAAGATTAATAGGCCGAAACTCTATTTTCATTTTAGAAACGACTTAGGGTTTTTGGTATGCTCTGGATCATTTTGGAGAGAAACAAAAAGGTTTGGTATTCTCTCGAAGCTAGCACTTCAAATCTCTACGCGCGTTTATGTGTGGATCTTGATAGAGATGTCGTTGTGGGGCGCCTTAGAGATCGATCAACCTTCAGAAATGTATATTGCGATTGAGGTATGATTAAGTTTTTCATGGTTTAAACGTTTTTAATGGAATTAGATTTGGATCCTGTTCGGGTTTTTGTCAAAACTGTTTTATAATCTTCGCTGTGTATGAACCCCAAAACCCACACCCTTGATATCTTAAATAGCTAAATGGCCAAGTCCAAGTGAATTGATATGATTAATGCCACTTAGTTTTTTTTTTTTTTTTTTTTTTTCAGTTTACCTAAAGATCGAGACTAGTACGATTGAACATTAAGGATAACTTTCCATGCCTTATGTTTAATTAAAGGATATTGCATGATGAAATGATAAGATATATGTTATTCATTAGGTTGTATTGATTTTGATTTTCATGCTACTTGGGTAGTCATAATTCCTTGCTAGAGACCGCTTATGATTTTTATACCAAAATTGTGTGGGTTTACTGCGAACATCGCATGAACCTATTAGGTCACACATAAAGAATGGTTTCGCATAATATCTACTAGACCAGAGTAATAAATTTTATATGATAAAATTCATAACATAAAAGCCTTTACGATTTGTTATATGATAACTTATTAATATGAGCATTTGCATAATTTTCTTGAATTTCCTAAGTACAATAGTTGTATCACAAATTGAATTTTTAAGAGAGCTTTTCAACAAATATGAATAGAGGTTGAAACCCTAAAAACAATAAAGATTATTATTTTTGCAAATTTCAAGTTCTATGGATTATGGGAGAGAAAGAACAACGTTTTCTATTTTTGTTGGGGCTAGCACTCCGAATTGTGGTCACCATTCATATGTTGATTTTTTATAGAGGATGCACACTTAGACGTCTTGGAAATCGAACAATCAGAGAAGAAAATCGGGAATTGAGGTATGGTTTAATTTTGTAGATCTAGTTTAACATAACTAGTTTTTTTATCATGTTGGAGTTTCTGAAAAATTGTTTTGAACTTTCCAATATGTATGAACCCTAAAACTCAACAAATGTATCGGAGCAATAGGCTCAGTTCTATTAAATGTTTGCATGTTTTAAGTACACATGTGATAGCAAAACTAGATAATTTAGGTTTCATTATTTGTTATATGTATGGGAAGAAAGGACATATACAAAAAGACTATCCACAACTTACAAGGTCATCTACTATATAACAACAACAACATACCGGGGAATGTGTACACGTGATAGCAGAACCAATCTTATGAGTGTACTATTTTTGTTTATGGTCGTCCTTTACAAGTGTTAATTGATTCTAGTTCTATGTTCTCTTTGATATCTGGTCATGTGGTGATTAAGTTATGGTCAACTTCGCTGCAAGTACATATTCATCTTATCCTCAACACAGTTATTGGGGATAAGGTCTATCTTCACTTTATGTGTGAGAAGTATGTTGTTGAGATCTCTAGAAATGAAATGGCAACTGATTTCTATATGTTGGAGTTTTTGGAGTTAGTGTGTTGCTAGGAATGGATTGGCTAGTCACTTATCATGTATAGCTGGATTGTTTTCATAAGACTATGTTCTTTTGTATTATGGGTTGTTCAGTTTTTACATACACTAGAACATCGTTTGGGTTGCCTTCGACCAAAGGTAAGCTAGAAACTAGGGAAAAATGGAAACTCTTGCTCGAACTATTAGTACAGAGGTAAGACCCGAAATTAAACAAGAGAAGATTCTTATTATTTGTTGATTCCCTTATGTGTTTCCTGATGATTTACCTGGAGTTCCACCTCCAAGAGAAAGTGATTTTTATTAATTATTTGGTTCATGGAACTAAACGAATATCTATTCCTTCATATAGAATGGCTTCGAATGAGTTGCAGGAGTTGTGGAAATAGTTAGAAGAGTTGTTGGATAAAGGGTTTATTCACTGAAGTATGTCGTCGTGGGGCGCACTAGTCATTTTCGTGGAAAAGGACGGTAGTTTGATTCTTTGCATTGATTATAAACAGTTAAACAAAGTCACTATCCGGAATAAACATCCATTGCCTCAAATTGATTATATGTTTGATCAACTGAATGGTGCTGAATTCTTTTCTAAAATCGATCTTCATTTCTGGTTACCATCATTTGAGAGTTTGGCAAGATAATATGCAGAAGTCTACGTTCACTACCATATATGGTTATTTTGAGTTTGTTTTTATGCCATTTGGGTTGATCAATGCTTCAGTGAAGGTTGTGGATTTGGTGTAGAGAGTATTAAGGCCATATCTAGATCTATTTGTGATAGTTTTCATTAATGATATCTTAATATACTTTAAGACTCGCGAGGCTCATGAACATCATCTCTGATTTATTCTCCAAACGTTGAGAAATCATAGGCTATATGCAAAATTTAGCAAATGCACATTTTTGTTGTCTCAGGTGAAATTCTAGGATTAGGTAGTTAGGACATAAGGAATTTCGTTGGATCCACCTAGGATTAAGGCTATCATTGGTTAGCCAAAACCTACCAGAGTGACAGAGATAGGAAATTTTTTGGGTTTAGCTATTATCATAAATTTATGAAATATTTTTTTGAGATAGTTACACCAATTACTAAATTAACTCTGAAAAATGTACCATTTTTTTGGTTAACTGAATGTGACGCTGTTTTTTGTAACCCAAAGAAGTGTTTGACTTTAGCACCAATTCTTGTATTGCATGAACCAGGGAAAGGGCTTGCAATTTATATTGATGCATAAAAAATTGGTTTGGGTTGTGTGTTAATGCAAAATGACAAGGTGATTGCTTGTGCTTCTTGCTAGTTAAAGACTCACGAGAAGAATTATCCTATTCATAATTTAGAATTAGCGGCAATTGTATTTGCTTTGAAGCTATAGAGACACTACTTGTATGGAGAGAGCTTTATGCTATTTTTTATCATGAAATTCTAAAGTATTTGTTATTTAAAAGAAATTGAATGTAAGGCAAAGACGATGGTTTGAACATTTAGAAGACTTTAATTTTATTCTTGATACCATCCAAGTGAAACAAATGTTGTTATTGATGCACTGAGCATGAGAAGTGACAAAACCTTATGGGCAGCTAGTCGGTTGACTTTTAAGTATGACTTACTCAAAAAAGTCATCACTATCACTTTGTTGGAGATTCTTAATGCTAATGATAAACTAACTTGTTCTCAACTTATAGTACAAATAGTCTCTATTTAGAAAGTGATAGAATAACAACAAAATGATGTGGATTATGGGAAGTTTAAGGGGTTTACTGATGATAGTAGCAATCCAAATTGGGCTAAGTATGTTGATCAGAGTTTGAGGCTTAGAAGCAGACTTTAGATTTCATCGATGGCTGACATTCGAGACAAGATATTGAGAGAATCTCATCTGTCCAGATATAACATTCATCATGGTAGGACCAAAATGTATCATGATTTGAAGTGATTGTATTGGTGGCCCTGGATGAAAGCTAATATGGGTGACTATTTGAGGACATAAGAGATTTGCCAAAAGGTTAAAGTCTATCAACAAAAACCTGGGGGTACATTGCAACCATTTTTCATACCGTAGTAGAGATGGGAACATATTGCGATTAATTTTGTTACTTATTTGACTATTTTTGGGAGGTAACATGATGCAGAATGAGTTATTGTTGATGGAATGAAGTTTTCTTCCTATGTCCATTTCAGATACCTTTACAAAGTTAAGCTTCTTATTTGAGCAAGAGGTGGTTCACTTGTTTGAAGTGTAGTTGACGATAGTTTTTAATCGAGATTCTCAATACATACCGAGGTTGTTGCAGATCATACAGGAACAACTCGACGCTCAGTTTCATTTTAGTATTGCATTTCATCTACAGGCGGATGGTCAAGCTGAAAGGTCAATCCAATTGTTTGAGGACATACTTAAAGCTTGTGTACTATGATTTGGAGGTTCATGGGAAGAATACATAGCTAAATGCGAGTCCTCTTACAAAAATAGCTATTAATCAAGTATCGAGATGATTCCATTTGAGGTTTTGTATATGATCCCTTGTTGTTCTCCTACCGATTGGGTTGAACCGGAGGACTTGGCGGAGTTAGGGCCACATATGGTTCAAAATCAAACTAAGGTTTAGCAGATTTGTCTACGATTTAAAGTGGCTCAAGAAAGGCACGAAATTTATTATGATCACAATCACCGGGTTGTGGAATATATTGAAGGAAATTAAGTGTATTTGAAAGTCTCTCCTTGTAAATGCCATTATAGATTTAGACTGAAATGAAAGCTCTCTCCCAAGTTTATAGGATTGTTTTTAATTGTGAAATGGATTGAGAAACTTGC
Organism: Stephania yunnanensis; assembly: GCA_039657365.1. NCBI lineage: Eukaryota > Viridiplantae > Streptophyta > Magnoliopsida > Ranunculales > Menispermaceae > Stephania > Stephania yunnanensis. Next base: position 42,167,862 of record CM077584.1, read on the forward strand.
TTATAGACTTGCATTACCGCGTCGGTTAGCCGAAGGTCATGATATATTTCATGTATCTATGATCTGGCGGAAGGAACTTGATTCACATCATATAGTAGAATGGAATCACTTTGATTTGCGGGGTAATGTGTCGTATAAAAAATAACCTATATTGATTATGGATAGGAAGGTCCAAAAGCTTCCAAATAAAGAAATTCCAATTGTTTTAGTTAAGTGACAGTTTCAAGGTGACTTGGACTAACATGGGAATGAGAGACGTATATGAGAGAGCATTTTTTGAATCTCTTTTAGTCTAGTTAAATTTGCTTTCAATTTTTTATTTTGAGGATGGAATTTTTATTAGTTGCAAACACTGTCAAATCCCAAAATTCTTAAAATGGATAACTATGGCTAATTTGGGATTCACGAGTCCTAATTATAGTTTAGGTCGTAAGTTGAGAGCTAAAAGCCAATGAAATGATATTTACTTGTAATTTTATTATTGTGTGATATGTGCCCAGTGTTGTGTACTATATATATTATGTTATTTTGCGAAATTCAAGTTAATCGAATAGATTCAAACTTTTACGTGCTTATGTCTCGAAATACATGTCAAAATGAGTGTTGAGAAAATTAAATGTTGAACCGAACTATCATTGTAAATTTTGCAAAATATAGTTGTATTTAGGTTTAAAACTGGAATTTGTATATTTAAATGAACTTAACAAGTCGACATAGGGATTTTGCCTTGATTTGTGTGCAAGTCAGGATCAGTATTAGTGTGAAATAAGAATGAAGTTAGTGCATGACCTTGTTTTCAATTTCATGTCAATTTATAGTGGTCGAGGTTGAGATTAGGTCTAAAGTGGAGCACGTTTGGTTAAGTATGGCAAGAGGATTAGCCCGAAAGATTTTAGTATGTCAAGGACAAAGTTAAGATTTTTAGGGTTTTGATGTGAACACAACCGGTATTATGGAAGTTGTATGGAATTGAACAATTTGGTTGAAAGTTTTGCTTGACTTGGTGAAAAACGAGATCGAAAATAAGCAACATAGGTTAAAACACATCAAAATAAGGATCTTAGGAAATAATAAATACAAAAGAAATTAAGCTATTAATAAGCAGCTAAGGGTTATATATACACTAAAACAGAAAAATCAAATGATTTTTTACATTTTCAGAAGAAATTTCATTCCCTAACTCTCTCAACTCGGACTTTCGCTCTGCGATCTCTGTATGTCTAATTTTTGTTTTATTTCTTTTCGCAAAACTGTAGAGCATCACGAAACTATTAGTTCAAGTTAAGCTTTCATGGTGAAAACAAAATATTTGGCCCATAATTTAGTAAATTCTCGATTAAGGCATTTTTCACAATTCAATTTAAATTCTCACAATTTCTAAAATTCTTTCACTGAGTTTTGATTGAAATTAGTAGGGGCTATTGTTAATTGGTATATTTGATTTATTTGTGTTAATCTCAGATAAATTTCACTGACGTGGGTAAGGGTTTTGATTAATTGAACTAATGTGATTCAGTAGATAACTATTTTAAAGATTTTTATAGTTGATATTGATTTACATTAGGTTTCTAGATAAATTGATTATTAGTTTTGATCCGATTTGACTCCACGGGAAGTGAAAATATTTTGGTGTTAATATCAAGTGGTTTCATGGTGTTTGTTTTCAAGTTTTAAGGATTTAATAGCAAAAATATCGATTTTGAGAAGTTTTTCAGTTTAAAATAAATAAAGTTTGCCTAGTTGACATGCCATTTTGGAAAATTCAAACTTCTTCATCGGTGATCAGATTTGAGTGTTCTTAGAATCTATGAAAAGTAGGACATAAGTACAACAAGTTCCTCTTAGGTTATCATGACAACTATTGAGGTTTTTAAGGTTAAAAAGGTACTCCAAGTTAGGTAGTAGAAAAATAGTTCAAGTTGTTATAAATTATTATTTTTAGAAATAGTTATCGAGCATACTTTGGCTATTGTTTTTATGGGGTTTAACTAGTTGGTTTTACTCGAATCTTGCCCTGAATATAATTAGGTATTTATGGAGGCTATTGGAACCAATTTGAAGGTGATATGACGCTTTGAGACCCAAAAATTAAGCTCGAACTTGGATGTTTGTAAGGTTAAGTAAATATCATAGTAATCTTTACATTGTATGATTATAATTTCATAGAAATTGCATTCATCCTTGATATTGCATTTCTACTCCACATGCATACACGCGTAGGGAGGATAAGGTCGATTCAAGTCTCTTTATAGTACTTACTATACTATGGGTATAAGGTAGAACACTTTATTGTGTTTTAGGGGTTTGAGTCACAAATACTTTGCATCACATGTTATCATGAAATCACGTTAAACTAGATCATGCTCCAATAGACAAGAAGAACGATATTTGTTTGGTTATCCTTTTTATGCATGAGTGCTTACTACTATTTACTTACCACTTTCGGAGAACGTTATCTGATTGTGATCGAATAACCGAAATGGGATGGGTACACGATTGTATTTAAATTTCTTAGATTATATTGTTCATTTAATCTCTTGGATTAGTAGGCATTTGATTATAACATGTGTACTTGATAGTGTGGTATATACTTTTTTGACATTATCAAGTTTTTATAATTTGGTAATGACAAGTTTGACCGGCGACAAACGAAAAGGGAAGCTATCAGATTTTTTGTGACTTCATTACTTCCTTTCTCACAATGTATGTATAGCTTTTGAAAATAATATATTGTATAAATGGCTTCTTGGGTTTATGTGATTTTTCTTGAATCGTTGTAACAGTTTTGGGATAGATTGAAATACTATAGGGCTAAGATCATAATGGTTTAACTATTTTAAAAACCCGAAATAGGTCAGAATGAATAAATAATTTTTTAATGCAATATATAATGTTATGGGTGGATTGTGAGTCCTCGACATTTCCATCAAGCTGAGCAGATTTTGTTTGAAACTTTTGAAGAGTGAATTTTTCGGTGTAGGCTTAAAAATAAAGGAGGTGTTCTCGAAATTTTTTTACATAATTTTGAGATTATGTAATCAATCTAAATGAATTTCGAGGTTTGGGATTTACTTCAGAATTTATATTTGATGATTATGAGATATTGATCTTGTTTATGTATTTATGGTAAAATTTGGGTTGCTAGATTATCATGGGATTGAGGTAATCTAGGCTGATCAGATCCCCTAATTAGGTGGGGTTTGACATACATACAAATGTATATGATCCTATATACACAAAGGTTAGAGGTTGTTATAAGTACTTCATTACTTTAACTAATGATTTTAGTAGATATGGTTACATGTATCTCATGAAACATAAAGGTGAATCTTTTAAGATGTTTGGAACATTTCAAAATGAAGTGCACGATTAAATTGGCAGAACTATTAAAACATTTCGATTAGAATGAGTTAGTGAATATTCAAGTCAACGGTTTAATGATCATCTTAGAAACTGTAGGATTGTCTTACAATCAACTCCTCCAGCAAATCCCAATGGAATGGTGTTTCTGATAAGAGAAATCAAAATCTATTGGATACGGTTTGATCTATGATGAGTCATGCAGATCTTCCTATTTTCATTTTGGGTTATGCCTTATAAATTAATTAGTTGATTGTGAATCGTGTTACTTCTAAAGCAATTGATAAAACACCATATGAGATTAAGTTTGGGAAATGATTAAGTTTGTATTTCCTTATGATTTGGGCTTGTGAGGTTTCCGTACGACGGAAATTTTCAAAAAAACTTATCAACCTAATGTACCAAGTGTGTATTTGTCAATTGTCCTAAAGAATCTAGCGAATACTACTTTTATAATCCCTCTAAGAACAAAGTATTTGTTGCTCGAAATGGTGTCTTTATGGGAATAAAGTAAGACAACAGCATGAGAGATTTGGATTTCTTGTTACTAATATTAGTAAGGTGTTGCTTATGGATCGAAATGAGCCTACTAATTATCAGGAGGTTGTGTTTAGCCATGAGACAGATAAATGGTTTAGTTCCATGAATTTTGAGAATAAATCCATTTATGATAACCAAGTTCGAAACTGATCATTGTATAAGTACCTCTAAATAAGCCATAATTAATGGTCTTTATGCATTTTCAAGTAATTAAGGCGTAAAGGGAAAAAATGAGCAAAAATGAGAAACAAAACTATGCAAAAACCCACTTAGGTAGGCTTGGTGTCATAGTATGCAAGGGTGGCGTTATGGGAGCACCATGGACGGAGTGGAGGACTTAGGCACAACGTGGGAGAGAAGAAAAGTGAAGCAATTCAAAGCATGAGGCTTAGCGTTGTAGCATGCAAGGTTGGTGTTGGGGACTCTAGGTAGGGTGCCGAGATCACTGAGATGAAGAATTGCATACAAACAAGGCAGTGAAGTGGCGGTGCCGTGGCTCAACGCACACGACATCGGAGCATAAGTGATAGCGTGAAAAATGAAGAAATTAGAAAGTTGAAGTTCTATTTCAAGTTAAATTGTAAAGTAGGATTTCTAATTTTTATTAAGAAGAATAAATAGATATTAGGACACTTTAAACATAGAGGAAGATCAACCATAAGCCACCATAGAGTATTTTAACATAGGTTTTAATTATTTTTTAAGTATTGGAATGATTTGTTGAGCGAAGACATTAACTACTCACGTATGGGGATTTGAATATTATGTTATTGATTTATTTTAAGTATTTAAATTTTATCTCAGATTTCAATGAATGCCACTATGTGCATGTTTGTTTCAATGATTTGTGAGTACTCTATTAATCTTGGGGATCAATGGATCCTATGGTATGAATGTTATGCTATGAATATGAGTTGAAATTGAATATAAAAATGAATTGGTTATAATTTGTATTGATTCTGATTGTAATGCTACAGATATCTAGATCACGTGTTTAATGATATTAGGTTTTAGAAGTTATTATAGCCATTGAAGCTTTTAAGACGGATATGGACGGCATAGCCATAAAATAAATAACATCAAGCGATAGTTGTTGACTAAGGAGGCACGAATAGTAAATTCAATTTGTTATAAATCTAAAGACTTGGAACGTTAAAGCAATGTGGAGCTTACATTATTCACACCTATAGGTGGAGTGTTGGGGTATGTGCCCTAGGCCAATTCTGTAAACGTTATTTAACTATTATAAGTAGATGCAAGTTTCTTTTATAATAGTATTCATGGATAATTATTGTATTATTCTAAATGTCCCTAGTTAGTTATTATTGTAGGAATAATAATAAATTCAGACTAGTATGAGTCTTAATTAAAATCATGTAATGATTATACGTATAGGGATACAGATCAAGATAATGGGCATCTGTTGGGAACAGATGCTGGATCGACGGTCAATGTCATAAGTGATTCTCATAAGAGTTATATCATTTAGTCCTTCGACTTGAGATCACTAGAGACTCCAACATTAGGAGCACAATGATTTGATACAATAAAACGTTGTCTTTGACCAGATGATTATAAAGATTGTAATTGGTATTGTTCGACTAATATGTGGTTGTTGTGTGATCAATATAGAATTTGTCCCTCTCTTTTAGAGAGAGATATCTATTAGGCCCCTCGATACGTTAGATTGATAAATGGCCATGTCTAGTGAATTGATTAGATCAATGTCACTTGACAATTTCAGTCTACTTGAAGATCGAGACTAGTAGATTGAACCAGAAGGTTGACATTCCATGTCTTATGTTCAATCAAAAGATATTGCTTCACAAAGGGAAATGATATAATTGTCTATTAGGTTGTATCGATTTATTGATCTTCATGCTACTTGGGTATTCATAATGTCTTGCTAGAAACCGCTTATGACTTGTATACCAAAATAATTTTGGTTCACTGCCAACGTTGTATGAACCTATTGGGTCCTACACAAAGAATGGATTTATGTGGTTTAACATTGTCTGAGTTAATGAATTTATTTGATAAAATTCTTTTTGATGATTCTCATTAAATGTCCTAGTTTGACTAGGATTCAAGATTCTCATACATTTCTAGTGTGACTATAAATTTTATCTCTTAGTAAATCCTATTTTTAATAGGACTCTAATTAGAATTATTGTATGACTTTAATTCTTATTTGAGTTTCAGATAAATTAAACCTTTTATTGGATTAGTAATTGTAGATTCTCTATGACTTTATCCTTTTTAGAGTTGAACTTTATCTAGAACTCTATTTTGAGTGTGATTAGGAGATAAAGTTCTTTTACAAATTGACCTAGTGTACTATAAATAAGACATTAGGGTCATCATTGTTGCACGAAATTCTCGAGAGAGATTCTTCCTAAAGAATCTTTGTGAAAGTTTTTCAATCTAGGATTTTTTGGGCTAGCACTCCGGATCGTGATCGTCCGTTTGTTTGTGGATTTCTGATAGAGGACATTCGTCTTTGGCAGCGTCTTGAAGGAATCGATCAACACCAAAGAAGGCATACATGGAGTTGTTCTTATTAAGCTATGATTCTCTCTTGATACATGAATTTAATGGAATAAATAGGATTTTCGTTCGCGGTTGTTCAAAAAGGTTTTAAAAACTTTTGCTGCGCATGATCCCCGAAACCCAACATGGCACTCTAGTTTGCGTATTAGAGTCTTTTCATTACGATAGTGGTTGAAATGGATTCGAAGAAATTTTTTCTAATCTAATTAGGCATTGCACACAGCGTGATAATGATGATAAAGTGATAGAAAAGCATAGTATTTCATTACTTAGTTGAAGTTGAGAACTAGGATAGTCCTAATATAAGAGTTAAAAGTAAAATGGATTGATTTGTTAGCTTAGTTTAGTTTAGTTATAAAACCATTTTAAAAGGGATTTCTTTAGTAGTATATTCATTGTAGTTAAGTAAGTAGTAAGTTCGTACACCTTTACCTGAGAATGATATCCATTACCAACGTAAGTTTAGTACACTATTACAAAAATCGAGTCATTATACTTGCGACCAAGGTCAAGTATTGGTGCTGTTGTCAAGGTTAGGTAGCCACTTAGTATTACTTAGTTAATTTAAAAAGTTGCAAAGCTTTATTTTAAGTACTCTACTCTCATGTTCATAATAACAAAAGTGGCTTAAGTTTCAAGTTTAACTATCTACACTTGAACTTTTGTGTTTTATTTTCTAGGACAGCTAGTGTAGGCATAGCAAGGGAGAGAAGCACCTAGTGCCCTACGAACCTTAGATTGATAGAACTAACAAAGAAAAGAAAAAAAGGAATCGAGATGGCTAAGGATCAAGCAAGAAATCATTAACAAGGGTGTTGGAATATCCAATCCGTAGGTAAAGTGGTAATGCAGGATAGAGTGTGAGGATAGTTATGCCTTTATGACTAATTTAAGCCAGAAGTTTAGGAGACTTACAACGAAGTGATAAGGCTTATAGTTAATACCAACAAGTTCGAACTAAGACCATCTCTAATGAATATGGTGCAAAATAGCTTGTTCAATAGGCTAGCTAATGAATATCCAAATGCACATATTGAGAATTTCTTGGAGATGTATGACACCATGCACATTACCAGAGTTATGAAAGAGGTGATCAGGATGAGACTTTTCCCATTCTCATTTGGTGGAATAGCCAAATCATTGTTCTAAGGACTGAATGTGGCGGATGAGATGTCTAATGCATTGATACATGAAATGGGCACAACTCCAATTTTCTTACTATGAGATGAACCACAGCACGAGGACACTAGTAGATGCCAAAGCATGGGTTCTCTACTAACCAAGGATATGGATGGAGCATTGGACCTTCTTGATCTTATGTCTTGCAACTCTAAAGTTGGTACGCGTTCCACAGTGAGGAAACCTACGGTTGTATATGAGATTGATTCGCAAGCTGCGATTGTTGTATAACTATAAAATCTGAGCAATCAAATGGCAAAGCTCCAAATAGGGAAACAATGTACACAGGTGTAGGAGGTACAACAACCTATTAATAACCAAGCTATAGTAGTTAACTAATGGACATACAACGAGGAATGAAGTATGCAGACATCAAGTTCATGATAACTAAGGCTACGAGAACAACTTCAGAGTGAGAAGAATGGCTTCTCAAAGGTTTTATCAAGCATACACAAACAACAATCCGAACTTCTCGTATGGAAATCTCGATAATGCACTAAAGTCACCTCTACGCTATGATCACCATGTCCAATAAGGGAAGCTTGGACATAGTGAAGAGATGACTTCTTTAAAGTTAATTGCGAAGTACCAGCAAGCTATGGATATGCGCAACAAGGAACACTATGAAAAACATGAGAAAGATATGGATGAAGTGAAGCGAGCCATGAAAAGGATGGATGACGAGAGATCACAATTCATCAAGAATTTAGATATACATATTGGATAGTTAGCCATTGCCTTGACTCTAGGAAAAAATGGCAGCTCTCAAGCAACACCGTCACTAATCCTAAGGAAAATGTTATTGTTATTCACATTATGAGCACTATGGTAACGAGTGAGCCAAGAAAAGAGCAAGTGATGTACATACTTCAAAAAGTCAATATTTTGGTTATGAGGAAGCATGAAGAGATGCATAAGTATGGAACGGAAGTAAGGAAAGATGAACTGGAAGGATTCGGGCAACAAAAAATCATTTCCTTGAAGAGTGAGAATAAGGGAAATAAAAAATAGAAGGCCAAGCAAAAAGATGAAGGACCTCCTGAAGAAGCACAAAAAAGCAACGTCATCAAGGTAGTTCCAAGTAAGCTCAAACCGAAGTTCAAGTTTATCTTGAGACTTCAAAAAATTTAAAGGAGATATCTGAAGAGATATACATACCAATAAGCAGTAATAGGCACCGGTTTAGAAATATATTTTGTGATATGGGAGCCTCAATCAATGTCATGCCACTAATGGACATGTTACACGCCGATTCGAATATCAATTGTCCCGATATGACAATTTACACTTAACAGATGGAAAGTTGATGCTTACTATAGAAAGAGTCTTGAATGTGCATGTGAAAGTAGGTAGATTCACATTCATCATAGATTTTGAGGTTATGGATCACAACCTAGATGATGATGTGTCTATTATACTTGGGTGGCCATTTTTGAACACTGCCAATGCAGACTTGTACACACGAAAGAAGATGATCATGTAGAGTATCGATAAGGGAGATGAAATAGAGAAAGTTGCTTTTATATATGGTGAAAAATTACATTTGAACGAGAATAATGTCATAATCTATGATTATAATTGTAGTATCTCGATTCAGACTCAAACAAAACATGCGAAAAGGTGTTAGGCTAATGACATTAAGCTAAGTGTTTCTGTTAGGCAACACATGGGTTTTTTAAATTTCAGTTAGTAATTAGTTATTTAGATTAATAAATACAATTAACATGTTTTAGTTCTAACTTTCGTAAATTTATATCGAATGTGTAGGAATGACCATATGTTGGGTGATAATTCATCGAAATGGAAACGTCTCACCAATCTCATTAAGTAGTGTAAAAGAGCGAAGGAGTTTAAGAGGCAAAGGTGAGGTACACGAAAAAATAATGGTTAAGGTTTTATGAAATTTTTATATTTTCATGGATTTCATGCGATCAGGACATCTTGTGTAAGTGATACACAAAGTTGGAAGGGTACTGAATAGGAATTAACGAAAAATATACGAGAAACATGTAGGCAAATTGATCAACGTAGTGGGTTCCATTGGTATTAATAGCTATGCCTGCAAGGCATCAGGATAGATAAAGTAGCACACCATAACACTTTGGTGGCGCTGTCACGGCTTCGTGCCTATTAAGCCATGATACCAGTGTCGATGGGGGCTTTAAAACCCCCTTCTTCACCACTTTCTCCACACTTGCATCAATATATCCCACTATAACAACTAAGTATACATCCCTCTAAAGCCAAAGTTTGATCATTTCTAAGTATGATAAGAGAGTTTCTAGTGATTAAGAGTGAAGAAACAAGTGCATTATAGATTTGCACAAGGTGGGAAGCTAGGGCTTTATTTTGGGATTTTGAAAGAGAGCTACGGTTCTACTTTGTTAGAGAAATGAAAGGGCTTGGATTGATAGAGACTTAGATGAGTGCACTACACTGGAAAGTAATCTGGCATTGAGGTAAGTTTAAAATTTCATTAGTTATGTTTTGAATCTTAAAATATTTTGATCAAATTGAATTAATAGAGGATTTGAGGTTGTTGAGGACAAGGATTTGCAAGTTGTGTGAATATTGAGCATTAATGTTACCTATGGAGACATTGTCTATGTTTTTGCATGATTAGGTATATGAATAATTTGCGTGATATTAATTGTGATTTTCAGGTGATTTCATAACCCGAATTGCAAGTAGCATTTGTTTTGTAGTTGTTTGAATTGAAGAGCATGCCGAGAACAAGGAAACAAGCTAGCCAAGTTAGAAAAAATGACTTTGAGGCATCCACCTCAAGATATCCCTCAAAGGAGCATAGAAATTTTAAATCCAAATATTTCATTAATAGAAAAGCAAAGGATATATATAAGGATATTAAAAATAAGGAGTTCATTTGTAAGAGATAGATAAAGTTGTTGGCCAAGTATGACAAATGAGTTAACAACTTCATTAGGCAATAAAATTGGGAGCATTTCACTTAAGATTACAGATAACACAAAGTTAAAGGCGTAAGTGGAATTATGTATGAGTTTTATGTTGATGGGAAGTTCACTAGGAAAATAAGCCAGTGAAGGTGAGAGGGGTGTTTGCTCCTTTAATGAGCATGAAATTAATAGTATTTATATGTTGGAGCATTGAAGTATAGTTGGAGCTGAACCAAGTTTTTTGGATTATCTATACGAGAAACCATATAACCTATACTATTTTAGAGCCATTGAGAGGACATTAGTTATCCAAGGACAACTCGACCGGGTAATGGGAGTTGACAATGTGCCAAAGTACATAAAAAAAGTGAATGTTAGAAAAGTCTACAGAATGTGACAACATTTCCTTGTTGCATCGCTATACCCACTACTGAACAGAGAGAGATCAACAAGTAAAAACGGCTTCTTTATATGAGATCACCAATAACAAAGAGATCGATGTTGATGAGATCATCTACACTAATCTAAGGGAGTCCATCATGTAAGAAAGGGACAATAAATTGTAGTTTTAATTCTTATGTTACCATCATACGCTGGAGCTAATGATGCAAATGATAATGATGACGCGTACTCCTGATGTCAGTGTCTTACTATATCTTTAGACATGGGGAGATGAAAGATACATTAATACCATTTATTTTAACTTTGAGATATTTTGATAACAATTTAATTGTTTAAATTTTATGTTTAGTTTAGTTAAATCTATATATTTCTGCTAGGGAAATCCTTTTTAATTGGTTTTGTAACTAAACTACTCTAATCTAACAAAACAATGTAAATTACTTTAACTTTTATATCAAGAATATTTTAGCTCGCAACTTCACCTAGGTAATAAAATATTATTCTTTTCAACTAACTCTATCATCTTCATTATATTTGTGCAATGCCTAATTAAAATAGAAAGATTTCCTTCAAATCCACTTCATCCCATTCTTGTGATGGAAAAGATTCTGATGTGCAAACTAGAACTTCACCTATTAGTGTGAATAACATTAGCTCCACATTGTTTTAATGTTCTCAATCATTAGATTCATAATCAATTAAGTTTACTTTATGTGCCTCCCTAATCAATACCTATATCTCAATGTTGTGTATCTTACGGTTGTATTGTCCATATCAGGCTTAATAGCTTCAATGGTAATGATAACTTCTGAAACCTAATAGCCACAAACAAGTGATCAAAATGTTTGTAGCATTACACTCAAAATCAATATAAGTTCTAACCATCACATTTTTTACTCATCGCAATCTATTTATGTTTATAGATTAACATTAATACCATCAAATCCATTGAACCCTAAGATTAATGAACTACTCACACTTCACTGAAACAAATATGCACATATCGGTATTTATTGAAATTAGAGACATAAAGAAATAACTTTTATTAAAACAATAAAAAATACCCAAATCACAACACGTGAGTCTTCAATGTCTTATTTTCCATAAATCTTCTTAATACTCAAGAATAAAGTAAAAATATGCTAATTATTACTAATGGTGGCTAATATATTGTAATTGGTAAGTTTACCATGTTCTAATATCTATTTAGACCTCTAACATTTTAAAATAATTAGAAGCCCTACAAGACAATTTAATAAAAAATAATACTCCAACTTTCTATAAGTGGTCTGAAGCAATGTGTACAAACCTACTATGCTGTGACTGATTCGATTATTTTGTATCCAAATTCTTTATTCAATAGTCTCGACATTGTGAAAGTCTATCCCCGGTGCTATCCCCTTTAACTTCACGGCGTTGCCACTGCGCCAACCATCCTACCACATTTTTTTTCTTCCTTGGTCTCCCATGTTGTTCCTTCATCCTCCTACGCCGTGCCTTCATTTCCCACAGTGCCACACATCTTAACTATGACATCTACCACTATTTTATGTATTTTAGCTTTGTTTCTATGCAAATTCACCCATTTACCTCTTTTATGCCTTGTGTACCTGAAAATACATAAATACTATCAATTATAGCTCATTTCGGGGTATTTATACTAAATCTACTACTAAATTACTATTATATATAAGTCTAAATTATCACTTATCAAATACCCCAAACTTAGGATTTTGCACCTCTAGAGCCAAAGTATATTTTACTAAGTATCCTAACTACTCCAATCACTTTAGTTCATATCTATTTTACATCATTTAGAGAATATTATTTAATTCAACTAAGTTTATGTTAATAATTCACTATAGATTTTTTTTTTGCAAAAACTTATATTTCATAACATGTAGCTTTAACAAAACATACAATTCACTTTCAAAACACAAAAGTAGATCACAACCAAAACCATCACCACTCTCAAGTTTGTTTCACCTTGACACTCAAGTAGCAAGTGTATAATCTCGTTATTTTTCATAAAGCTCATGAATTAACAAATAAGCATAGAACAAACTAATTTTTGGTAAACTTTAGCACTTCAAGAGTCTATAGGACTTAAGATAGTAGGAAAGAAAACTTTTTTTTTCATTATTTTCTCGAGCTAAATATTTTATTTGAAGAGTTTCATTCTAAATTTCACTTTCTTTTCATTATTTTTATCTTTCTTTTCTTTTCTTCTTCTCCTTATATTTTCTTATTGTACGGTCCCAGCTCCTTTTCCTATGGATTCTATTTTCCTCACTTTTTTCAACTATCAAGTTCTCTGCCCCATTTCTTATGTAACATGTAGGATTCTCTTTATTTTTTATTTTTAAAACTCTTGTTAGCACTTCTCATTTTCATTGTATCAATCAATTTTTAACTCCAATGTTTTAATTAAACATTGTGCATATTTCTTCTCCTATTAGCCCTAAGTCTTTACTTGCTTTTTATTATCAAGTAAGATTTACACTTATTATAGAATTTATAAGAGATCTAACATTTAGAAGTGTTCTATTATTCTCCTTGATTTTGTTTCAAGTTCATGGTCTTTCTTATCTCTAGGTTTCTAATCATGACATTATGCTATTGTTTGCTATATTTCATATTTTTTTCAAAAATTTTAAAACACTCTTTTGAGTTTCATACCAACATGACAATTATCTTACTCATCCTCAATTAAATGTATGAACTTTAAAAATGAATTACTTTTTGTCTTACATATTACTATATATAACCTAATATGTACTACCAAGACACATTCAAATAATAAGTAACTAGAATAGAAATACACTACCATGCTCTCCTCTTTAACTCCTTTCAAAAATAAAATTTTACGATCATACATGTAATGTTTATCCTTATTTTATCCTTTTCTTACCACTTCCCATAATTTAGTGTTGATGCCATCAAACTTAAACCAAACCTTTTCCTCAAAATTTAAAAATAATTTTGAAACATGATAACACTAAAACACAAACATATAATTACAATAATATCAATATAACTCATTGATACTTTATAAGTCTTCTGCATAAGTCAAGACTTCTCCTGCACATTTTTCATAAATATCTAGAAGTTAGAAAACTATATCACGTGAGTTGTACCAACTAACTAAATAACTAACTGCAATTCAAAAACTTGATATTTAAAAACCTTAGGCTACCTCCCAGTGGCATTTAGTCTAACATCATTAGTCTAATGACTTTTCGCTAGTTTATTTTGAGTCTAAATTGAAATATTCGATTTGTAGATTGGAGATAATATTATCGTTCTGATTTAGATGTACTTCTTGCCCATAAACAAAGACAACCTTATCTGCATAATCATCCTCCTCGATACTCATTGTGATCTTTTTTTTATTGTGTACAAGTTTGCATTGGCAGTGTTCAAGAATGGCCACCCAATTATTATATACACCTCATCATCCATATTGTAATCCATAACCTCAAAATCCGGGATGAATGTGAATCTATCCACTTTCACACGCACATATAAGACTCTCCCAATAGTTGGTACCAACTTGCCATCAACTACTTGCAAATTTGTTGTATCGAGACAATCGATCTTCAAATCAGCATGCAACATGTCCATTATTACCATAAAATTAACTTAGGCTCTTGTATTACATAAGAAATTTCTAAATCAATGCCTATATGAAGGTTTTGATCTAAATAGGAAGTAAAAGTATTAGCAAAGGCATACCTTTGTCCTATTTCCTGTTGTGTGTTCTCCGGTCTTTTTCACTGCCTAAAAGATTTGGAGAAACACTATAGGAGAACTCTTTTCACAATATTACCAAAAGCATTGAAATCATAAATCACACTACATGATTTATTATCTTATCAATCTTGAGACATCCCATGAGATCAGGATTGTTGAGATTTGGAGATATCTATTAGTTAAACGTTATTTATTTTACTAATAAAAAGTGGCTCAAAAACCTAATTGTCTATAAATGTCAACGTGGCCAATATCTCCCACACGCACATCGTGTGTAAACCTTTTTGTTGGGTCGAGTCGGGTCGATCACACACATAGTCGACTCATGTTTTAATAACATAGATATATCTCCCACTCACTCATAGTGAGTGGAAAGAATTAGTTCTCAATTGACAGTATTTCAATGGAACTAACGTGCAACCATGAGATAACTTGCAAGCAGGAGCTCTACATTAACAACTCAATTAGATTCAACGTAGAGACTGTTGTTTTTTGGGGTTCATACGCAACGAAGATTACAAAACAATTTTGACAAAAACCTCAACAAGATCCAAATCTAATTCCATTAAAAACGTTTAAACCAAGAAAACTTAATCATACCTCGGTCGCAAAATACCTTTCTAAAGGTTGATCGATCTCTAAGGCCCGCCAAAGACGAACGCCCTCTACCAGCAGTCCACATATTAACGGCGGCCAAGATTCAAAGTGCTAGCTTCAAGAGAATACCAAACATTTTTGTTTCTCTCCAAAATGATCCAGAGTGTACAAGAAAATAGAATTTCGACCCTAAAATTTCATCCGTGTGCTCTAACTTAAAGTGTCTATTTATACAACCCTCGTATATAGACGGTTAAGTAGATTACACATATACCCCTTCTTAAAGAAGTATAAGTGTAATACACCATAAGGACGTTTATGTCATGAATTTTATCATATAAAATTCATTTTTCTGAAACATCTTAAAATCTCGCAAAACCTATATTAGTATGCGACCCAATAGGCTCATACAACGTTAGCGGTGTACCAAAACACAATTTGGTATACAAGTCATAAGCGACTTCTAACAAGACATTATGACTACCCAAGTTGTACGAATATCAAATCGATACAACCTAATCAATAGTGTATATAACATCCTTTTGTCACACGATATCCTTTTGATCAAACATAAGGCATGGAATTGTCATCCAACATGTTCAATCGTACTAGTCTCGATCTCTTGGTAGACTGAAAACGTCCAAGTGACATTGATCAATATCAATTCACTTAGACTAGGCCTTTTAACAGTCTAACACATCGAGGGATCCACTGGATATCTCTCTTTATATGAAAGGGACAAATTATATCTCGATTACACAACTTTATCACATTGCTCACATAGTAACCAATCAAAACCCTTATAATCATCCGGTTAAAGACAACGTTTGATTGTGTCAAATCACTGTGTTCCTAATGTTGAAGTCTCAGGTAATCTCAAGTCAGAGGACAGAAAAATATACCTATCACGAGAAACAACTATGACTTAATGCATGTGATGTTCTCATAGCGGGTCAATGCAGTACTTGGTTCCCTAACAAGTACTCGTGATCTTGATTCGTATCCTTATACATATAATCATCATATGATCATCAATCAAGACTCACACTAGTCTTAATATAATATAGTTCCAAATATAATGATCGACTATGGACATTTATGATATTTCTATAAATACCCATGGATCTTATTATAATGTAAACATGCAAATTTATTATAATAAACAACAAATGAAATCCTCTATTTTATTAACTAAAAGTATTCATAAAGATAGTTAATGGATTGACCTAGGGCACATGCCCCAACAGAGACATCTAACCTTTCAAAAAATATATATATCGTACTTTGCCCAGATGCATATAGTCATGTCTGTTCAAAACATTCTCTAACCCCTTTTAAGAGCAATATTTGAAAGTTAAATTCATAGTATTATATTCTAAATAATATTGACATCCAATTGATGCAACACCAGTGTCACGACATAGAATATAAAATGAAATGATATGATTCCATATGATCTTTCTTTGTCCTCCCACTATTTAGTTTAGAATTAACGCCTTTCGTAATGTAGCACCTTGAAATTGAATCATACTTGACTATAGGTAACTCACTAAAGTAGCAACCACTAATTCCTTACTTCATAGTGTAGTCAAAAGTCATACAGGCAATAAAGAAGTCTCAACTATATAAGTACTTCTTTTAATTAGACTCACACATTGAAGATCCATGGATTTACTATCTACTCACTTCTAAATGGTCGCAAAACACATGTAATTCTTTACACGTCACAGTGGAGCAACTTTTAATAAGAGGATATACAATTCTCTAATTACACTGTACAAATCTTAGTTCAGTCATTCTTAAAGTGCCTAACTCAAAATCTGTGTAGCTCACCATAATTAGGCACCAATCACTAGATTTTATATCTAGTTTTTATAAACAGGCTTAATAGATCATGGAGAATCTATTATGGTATTGCAAAATGACTTCATCTTGACTCCTATCAAGGCGACATTTATCAAATAAATTTTAATGTCTCATCTTTGCTCCCTACTATTAGCACGCTTGTATGAGAAAGCCAATTAGTGCCTATTGCATACATCAAGTGAATAATGACTTATATCAGAGTAAAAAATAACAAATTCCAATAGAGCTTATTTATTAAATTGAAATAAGAAGTTATAGAAAATAATTTACAATTTAAGCAATCCCAAGGATTTTTCATGACTTAGAAAAATATCCCTGGCGATAGGTTTTATCATTGGATCTACTGTCATCCTTGGTGTTGGAATGTGTTGTATGAAAACTTTTTTTCATGCTATGATGTCTTTCACAAAGTATAATTTGTCGATGTGTTTTGTCTTTCCATAATACTTCGGATCCTTCATATAGGCAATGGCTGCATGTCTGTCTCTAGATATAGTCACTAGTTTCGATGCAATTTTAAGAATTTGGAAGGGCATAACAAAACATCTAAGCCATATTCCCTCTTGAACTGAAGCAGAGCAGGTGACAAATTCATCCTCCATGGTTGACAAAGCAATGCATGTCTGCTTTTTACTATTCCATGACATTGCACCATTATTCAATAGGAAATCATATCCTGAAGTTGATTTGCGTTCATCTGGATCGTCGCTCCAGTCGACATCAGAGTACCTAAGTAACTGCAAATTATTACTTTGGTAATACAAACACAAATCCATAGTGTCTTTCAATACCTCAAGATTCTTTTCACCGCTTTCCATTAAGCTTGACCGAGATTTGATTGATATCTATAACTAAACCAATAGTGTATCATATATCGGGACGTATACACAATATTGCGTACATTAAACTTCCAATTGGTCTTGCATATGGGACATCGAACTTTTCTTCTTTTTCAATTGAAGTATTTGGGCACATTTCCATGCTTAGGATTTCACCTTTAGCAATTGGAGTGTCAATAGCGTTACAATTTGTCATTTTGAATCATTCAAGGATGTTTTTAATGTATTGTTCTTGCAATAAAGCAAGAATTATTTTAGAACGATTTTTATGAGTCTTCACACCCAGTATGAAGTTTGCTTCACCCATGTCCTTCATATCAAAATTAGAGGACAACCATTCTTTAATGGCGACAACATAATCAAAGTTATTTCTAGCTAAAAGTATATCGTCCACATATAAGGATAATATCACAAACTGTTGATCTAAATGTTTAATATATACACAATGATCTTCATCAATCATATTAAATCGAAAAGAAGTTATGACTTGATGAAATCTTAAATACATTGTCGGGAAAACTGTTTTAGACCATATATTGAATTTTTGAGCTTGCATACTTTGCGCTCTTGTCCTTTTACAACAAAACCTTTTGGTTGTTTCATATATATGTCTTCATTCAATTCTCCAATTAGAAATGCAGTTTTTAGATCTATTTGATGTAATTCTAAATCCATATGTTCAATAATAGCAAGTAATAGAGAATTGAGGAAAACCTTATAACTGGTGAAAATGTTTCCTCATAATCTATTCCTTCTTGTTGTGTAAATCATTTAGCCACTAAACGTGCCTTAAATCTTTCGATTGATCAACCTGCCTGATGTTTAATCTCGAGAACCCATTTGTTCCCAATTGGTCTACATCTAGGAGGTAGATCTACCAAGTCCCCTACATGGTTAGATTTCATAGACTCAATTTCTTCATCCATTGTGTTTAGCCAATATTCTTAGCTGATGATAAAGCCTTACTAACATTACAGGGCTCATTTTTGTCATGCAAAGCAATCATAAAAGCATGACCCTCGATCTCAAAACGTCTTCAAGGCACACTTTGACAATTGCTTCACGTAATTCTTCTGTATTTGAAGCATCTATTGGAATGTCACTCCCATTATGATCAAGAATATGAGCCAAGATTGGATTAGTGTCAAACACATTTGAATCTAGTTCTAGGATTACATTCTCTGAAGAATCATCAACTTCATAAAAAGTGAGATCTCTTATTGCTTCATTTTTGCTAGGAAACTCATTTTCTAAAAATATGCCATCTCCTGATTCAAATTCTATAAAACTACAATCTTGTTGTTCACCAATGAACACAAACCCTTTTGAATGTTCAGAATATCTAACAAAAATAGATTTCCTTCTCTTTGGACCCAATTTTCCATATTTATTGGATGGAAAATGAACATATGCTACGCAACCCCAAGGACGCAATTTGTGAGATTGGGACTTCTCCCACTCCACACGGCATATCGTGTGGAAACTACTGATTTTGACAGTACTAGATTTAGTACATGAGTTGCAGTTAGCAATGCATATCCCCAATATGAAATTGGAAGGCTCGCTTGTGCCATCATAGATCGAGCCATATATAATTAAGTTTGATATGCCTTTCTGCAATACCATTTTGTTGCAAAGTGCCAGATATGGTAAGCTATCTAGCAATCCTTTTTTCATCACAATATTCTTTAAGTTGATTTGATAAGTACTCACTTCCTCAGTCAGTTCTCAAAGTTTTGACACGTTTCTCTAATTGATTTTCAATCAGAGTTACATATCTTTTGAAGTAATCAAATGCTTCATTTTTATGTGAGATCAAAAAATATGACCAAAACGAGTAAAATCATCAATAAATGTGATGAAATATGATGCACCATGTCACGTTCTAACATTTATTGGACCACATATTTCCGAATAAATTAAATACAATGGATTATCATCTCTTATAACTATTTCAAATGGTTCTCTAGTTGTTTTCCAGCTAGACAATGTGTAAAAATAGGCAAGTCAACTTTTACGAGTGGTCCTAAAAGGCCTTCTCTAGCAAGTATGTTCATTCGAACTTGTTCTATATGTCCTAATCTAGCATGCCTTACATTCGCATCTAAATTAACAAAGACTGAAGATGCAGAATTGCGAAAACAACCATTATTATCAATTTTAACATCTCCTTCGATGTCCAAAATAACAAAACCATTAGACAGATATCCAAAACCATAATGTGCAATGTCAAAAAAATATAGTGACACCATTGTTATTGAAGTTCAAACTGAAATCTAAAGTAAGAAGGACGACTACTGAAATTAAGTTTAGCATTATTTTTGGAGCATGGAGAACATCATGTAGAAGTAGTGTGCTCCCGTTGCGTAGCTTTAATTGACATGTGCCAATTCCTCGAATAGCTACACGCTCGTTATTTCCAACATATATCCACTGTGCTCCCACTGGAATGCGGCAATATTTAACGAAACCCCCGCAGTCTTTCGCTACATGGTTTTTTGCTCTTGAATCAATAATCCATAAAAGATTAGAGTCCACGAATAAAGCATTGCTAAACATAAAGCAATTGTGTGATGTATTAAAAGAAAATGACTAATATTTTCTTAGTTCATGACATTCCTCTGCAAAATGTCATTTTTCTCCACAGTTGTGACATGCCATTTCTTTGTTGTCCTTCTTTTTGCCACCTCGTTTTCCTTACTTGCGATTGTCATTTTTCAGTTTTAATGGGTGATCCACAATGTGTTTGTGTTTCTTAGTTGTTATCTTTCCTTTAGGTTTAAAAGAAGTATTATGTGGGCTTACATGCACAATCATTGCCTAAGTTGAAGTTTCAGCTACTTCAAAATATTTTGTTTCCAACTCCACATGAAGAGAAATGTCATTAAAAGTCTTGATATTCTTGTTATGGGTCATTGTAACTTTCATGTGCTCCTCGTTTTGAGGAAGCAATCGGATGACCTCTTGGATTTGTTGTTCATCATAATGAAAATGACCAGCAAAACTCAGTTAATGTATGATATTTGATATCTTTGTCAGATGTTATTTCATCGAGTGATGTTGACGTTTGCCATATGTCTCAAGTTTGATAGTGAGCTGATGCAACATTGATGTGGAAGTCATCCCAATTCTCTACTTCAAAGCATCCCACATTTCCTGAACAATATCAAACTACTCAAACTCACACATCAGATCGTCTTGCATGTTGCTCAGCAACATAATTCAAGCAATGCTATTTTTACGTTTCTAGATTTGAAACGCTTTATGCTCCCTATGATGTTGAGTAGTCATACCTTCTTCATGCTCCAGGATTACATTCTGAAGAGTCTCCAAGACTTCTCGCTCTTCTAATATATATTGCGCCTTTCGATGTCATATTTAAAAGTTGTCCCCATTGAGCTTTTCGCCCTTGTTCAGCTAAGCAATGATATTTTTTTGTCGCTGAAGCCATAGATTCTTTGTCCTATTTCTTGTTGTGTGGTCTCTGGTCTTTTCCATAGCCTAAAAGTCTTGGAGAAACACTATGGGAGAGCTCTTTCAACGCAATTTCCAAAAGCCTTGAAATCATAATCACACTACTTGATTTATTATCTATCAATCTTGGGACTTCCCAAGAGATCAAGATTGTTGAGATTTGGAGATATCTATTAGTTATGAAAACATTATCTATTTTACTAATAAAACGTGGCCCTCAAACCCAATCGTCCATAAATGTCAACATTGGCAACACTATCAATGCTAACGTATATATCGCTAGGAATTCTCTTCTTGATTGGTTGAAGTCTCGGAATGAACTTGAACTTTGTTTTCGGCTTCCTTAGAACCACCTTGATACTATTTCCTTTCGGTGTTTCTTCAAAATCCCCTTTATTTTTTGCTTAGCTCTCCCTTGTTTTTCCCCTTCTTTTGAATTTTAAAGGCATTAATTTTGTTGCTTGAATCCTTCGAGTTCATCTTGCCTCACATAAATTCTATAAAACAACTTAACCCTTTAAGCATTTACTTTAAACGTCCCACCATTATTGGTTATTAACTCTATCACTCCATGAGGCGTGGTGGCAATGACCTTGAATGGTCCTGACCATCGTGTTCTCAATTTGGTCGAAAACAATTGCAGTCGTATATTGAATAGCAAGACTAGTTGTATTGGCTCAAAGGATTGGTATTCAATCTTTTTGTCGAGCCATTGCCTTAATTTATCTTTGTATAACATGGAATTTTTTTATGCATCCAGTTTAAGCTTATCCAGTTCCATCAGTTGAAGTAATCTAGCCTTTCCTAGAGCTTGAATACCCATTTAAAGCATTTTAATCGCCTAGTATGCTTTATGCTCTAATTCTACTGGTAAGAGACATGTTTTTCCATACACCAACCAGTACAAAGATGTGCCGATAGGAGTTTTACATGTCTTCATGTATGCGCAAAATGCTTCTTCCAGATGGAATGCCCAATCATTTCTATTGGTGTTAATAGCTTTTTCCAAGATATGTTTCACTTTTATGTTGCTTAATTAGCCTGTTCGTTTGTTTAAGGATGGTAGGCAAGTGAGGTTGTATGTCTAACCCCATATTTCTTTAGCAATATGTCCAAGGTTTTGTTGCAGAAATGCAGCCCCTCATCACTAACTAATGTTTAGGTGTTCCAATTAGGCAGAATATGATTTTCTTTTTGAACTCGATGACTATTTTTTCATCATTGGTTGCAATTGCTATGGCTTCCACCCATTTGGAGACATAATCTACTGCTAACAATATTTTTTTCCATTTGAGGTAAAGAATTGTCCCATGAAATCTATTCCCCATACATCAAAGAAGTCAACCTCTTGAAAAGCAATTTATATTAACTTCTGCCTTCCAGAAATATTTCCTATTCTTTGGCATTCATTGCAAGTTTTCACAAAATATATGAATCCTTAAATAGATTTGGCCAATCGAATATGCATTGTAACACTTTAGGTGGCATTATTTGTGCTCCAAAGTGTCCTCGTATTGTGATGAGTGGCATCCATCCAGAATGCCTTGCCAATTCCTCCTCTGCTATACGTCGTCAAATTAACACATCATTGCAACTTTTGAATAGATATGGCTCGTCCTAAAAATATGACTTCACGTCACTAAGAAACTTTTTTCTTGCTGCACTTGTCAAATTTGGATGAAACACACCACATGCCAAATAGTTAACATAGTCTGCGAACCAAGATGCGTTTTTCTCAACCTCTACCTTATTTATTTTTTATGATTTCTCGGGCTTCTTAACTGCAATTGTATTAAACTTTTTTGGCCTATACATTACTTATTATTGACTTAGATCATTCATTACCATATTGCTCATCATGTAAATAGCCTAACATTTTCCTTGGGATTTGTGATAGTGTTACTCGAAAACATTCCTTCCTTCCTTTAACTCGAGGCAATGGCTAAATTATAAATCTTTCTTTCCAATTTCTTAATGGATTGGGATCTCTTAGTATCCATTCTCTTCATACCTTGATTCACATTTTTCAACTTGTTTTTATGCTTCTTACGGCACTATAATGTGCAAGAGTTTCAAAATTGACTTCAATGAAGTCATCCCTTAACTCTGGCCTGCTTCCCTTGTTAGACTTGTTGATTGAATCCTGCAAGTAACTTCATTATGTTACTAGGTTTTACATATGAGAAGTTAGGGTTGTAGTTTTTGTACCCTTGATAAGACTTTTTAGTATTCTCAGAGCATAAGAGTCTGAAATAGTTGTTTACTCAAAGTGAACTGAATATGAGACAGTGTAGATGGCTTAAGTTTTTCAAGGATTATAATTTCACTTTAGAGCACCATTTAAGCAAAGCAAATGTGGTTACTAATGCCATGAGTAGGAGAAGGATAGGTATGGAGAATGTATCTACTGCTAGAGCTTCTTGGTTTAAGCTTCTTGAGGAAGCTTTAGTGATGATGATTCATGAAAGTCTAGCCAGCATATCATCAACTAAGAGAGTCAGTTCAATTCTACTAATCTATTTTTCAGTGATCAGATACGAGCTAAACCAGAGATGCTTCAGCGTATAGTTGATCATCAAAAATCTTATCATGATTATATAGCGCTTCAAAGGTTAGCAGCAATGTAGACCATACTTATTGATCAGTTTTTTATGATGATGTATTATGATTTAGGGATAAATTGTAGATTCCGGCTCAGGATTGGTTGAGGCAGGAGTAACTACGAGAATCTCACATATTTCTTTACTCTATTCATCCATGTAACACCAAGATGTATCATGATTTGGGATGTGTTTATTGGTGGCCTGGGATGAATACTGATAATGCCGAATTTGTAAACATATCTGAGATACGCCAAAAATGTAAGGCAAAACATAGGAAACCTAGAGGGTTATTGCATTTGATGTCTATTTAGAGTGGAAATGGGAACATATATCGATGGATCTTATTTCTGGTCTACATCTGAGTCAAAATAAGCATGATGCAATATAGGTAATAGTTAGTGGGTTAACAAAGTATATGAATTTCTCGCTAGTTTCCATGCAACATCCTCTCGATCGATTATGTATGGTTTCACGTGAGTTGTTGAGATTTCATGGATTTCTAATGTTGACTATTTTGGATAGAGATCCGAGATTCACATCTAGAATATGGAGTGAGTTACAGAGATAGCTGGGAACTATTTTTGAACTCAATACGACATACCATCCTCCGACTGATGGTCAAACTTAGCAGTTGATATTGGTGCAAGAGGATATCCTTTGAGCTTGCTTCTTAGAGTTTGGTGGTAACATGGAGAAATACATTCCTCTATGTGAGCTTCGTTATAGTAATAGCTATCAGGCTATCATTGGGATGGTTTCTTTTAAAGCTTTATATGATCAGCCTTATCATTCACATACGTGTTGGGTAGATGTTGGAGATATAGTATTAATGGGGCCAGAGTTGATTCAGGACTAAACAGAGAGAATTTAGAGGATTTGCTAGGATTTAACTAAGGACAGCTGAGCAAGAAGAGATATGTTGATAAACATAATAGGTTTTTGGAGTTTTCAAAAGATGTTCTTGTCTTGTAAAAAGTCCCACCTATCAAGGGATTGTAAAGATTTGGGTTGCAAGGTAAGCTAGCTCTAAGTTATATTGAGTCGTTCGAAGTACAGGAAAGGATTGTTCATGTCGCTTAAAGGTTAGAGTAATCTCCTAAGCTAGCCAAAGTTCACATTGTCTTCCATGTGTCTATGCTTCATAAGATAGAGACTCAGTTAACTTCAAGGATTGATTCGAATTAATTTGATCTTTGGGAAGGCTTATGTTATGACGAGCAGCCGATTAAAATACTTGATCGTAAGATTCAAAGGGTAAGAACCAAAGCGATTCCTCTAGTTAAAGTGAAAAAGCGATTTTACGGAGACAAAGACCTAACCTAGGAGCGGGAATCTTATATGAAGGAGCAATTTCCATTTCTCTTTGAAACTACGGGTAAATTTAAATTTACTTTAATTTCAAGGAAAATATTGTTTTAAATTGGGGAGACTGTAATGACTTGTTACTTTAAGTTGGTCAATATAACTAATATAAATCTTAATTAACCCGAGTTAGGCTTTTGGTTATGTCTGACAGACCTTGATTATCGTGTGTGCGTAATTGCATGATGATTTGTGTTTGTTTGAATTGTCAATAAATTTTATAGGTTGTAGTATAATATACGATTTAAATATAATCTTGTAATTGGAACGTACATAATAAACAATACATTGCCCATACACCAAGTGCGACGAGGGGGTTGTGGAATGAATGCACACACCCGAGAATACTCATAGACATATCTAGTGAATTAATTTATGAGAAAATACAAGAGATATTTATATAATTATATATATTGGATATATAAATATTTATATTACAAACTAAAAGTTTGTTAGAACTATATGGATGGTCGGATCGCCTTGAGATAAATGTGAGTGTTGATGGTGTCAACATGTGTCTCATTTTAAGTAGTGTCATGTTAGCACATCAATCAATTGATCATTCTTGAGATACCGCAATACGTATCTTGAGGATAATCAATATATTTGAACTAAAATCTCCTAAGTATCTCATTTGATCAATTAAAATAGAGAGAGAAGGTTTGAGGGTTTATTTATTGATCAAAGGAGATTATTCGGGGAGCTAAATAAACAAGGATTGAGGAGCTTAAATGATTTAAAGGTTAGACATCATCACTTTGGCATGTTTGATTTTTGTGTTTGTTAAAGTTTAATTTAATGGTAATGATGAAGTCTTTATGAATTATGTTGTTTATTTATTGGAAATGGTTTGTTACTTTACTATAGGTCCTCCTTGATGAATTTTTGGAGTGTTTGTTGTTGTTGTATGAGTTTGTGGATGGAACAGTGGTTGTTGCCCTATGTACTGTCAAGAAAGTACAAGGTGGAGGGCGCTCCACCTAGCAGAGGAACATGATCCCTTTATCAGTAAGGATGAACTCGGCTACTGGATCGCACTCCACCCATTGAGGGAGTGCGCTCCCAACCCGAAAAAGGGCAAATAAACAGAGTTTTAGTTAGAATTTCTTAAGGACTTAAGAACTGAACTATGGATTCCAAATATAGGGCATTAGACCTAAATTGATCACAAATGGTTTGTGATAGGTATAAGATCACCGGGAAAGCTTGAGCACTTAGAAAGTTAGGAATTTGGAACATAAACCAAGACTGAGGTAAGTAGGAGTCGCTCATTTATCAATGTTGTCTGATTATTTTAGTATATATAGTTCATATAGTTGATGGACTGAAATGGGGGACTATGTACACTACGATATTTAAAATTAAATGAAAAATGGTATTTGATGTGATCCACGAGAATAACTCTTGAGGACGGAGACCAGGTTGTATAGGATTTGGGGATGATCTCTTTATCTATATGTAACTCCTACTAAGTTAGATAGGTTGCGTGGATTACATATTCACTGGAGGGTTTCGAATAGAACCATTGGGTATTAATGGATTGACTAGATAGCAAATCGATTAATGTTTTAGTCTAGCAATCGCAGTAAAGGCGTTAGTAGGTAATCAACTATAGTTTTATAAATAAAATGGGGATCACGGTGTAATAGTCATTGACATTTTGATTTGTATCCGTTATTTATTGAATTATATGTTTTCCATATTCTTGTTACTTAAACATTGGTGCATATTGTTATTGTATAATGTTCTTGATTATTATGTGGAATGTTTATGGCTTTGCGAATCCTTACTTACTGAGCAAGTTGGAGCACTCACCCAAATTTAATATTTCAGGTTTGCAACCTAGTGCTTCAGCGAAGAGCAAAGAGAAGATTTAGGTGTCTTGTTGTCTTTTCCACTATGTAATGAGCCTTCTTGTACTTATAAACACTGTTTGATATAGTTTGATGTATATAAACAGGGTTAGGAGTTTTATAATCTATGTTTTGGGTTTTGATAAACTTAATATTACCATATATTGTTTAAATATAGAAAAAGTTTTAATTTTCCGCTGCATATACTTTGTATTTTTTATTCGATATTAATATACAAATTGAGTTATCAAGTATTAACGGTGAGGCAGATGGCTCTACTTAAGTTTAGCTTTGTTAATGGGGCTTAATTAGGGTTTCAAGCCGAGTATCACCTTAATCGAGATAATGGATGCTACAAAAATGGTTTTGGTTCACCACCAACGTCGCATGAATCTATTAGTTAACACACAAAGAATGGTTTTGTGTAGTTCAATTGGTCCGAAGTAATGAATTTTATAACATAAAATTCATGACATAAAAGTCATTACAATTTTTTGTATGATAACTTATTAATAAGGTTGTTTGTGTAATTTGCCTTAATTGCCTAAATACAATAGTTATATTATGAATATATTTTTGAAATGTGCTTATCTATACATATAAATAGATGTTAAAACCCTTAAATGAAATAAGATTTTGTTTATGCTATTTTTGAGTTATATGGATTTAGTGAGAGAAAGAAAAAAATTTCTATCTCTCTAACGGCTAGCACTCCAAATTGTGGTCATCATTCATGTGCGAATTGTCGATAGAGAACGCGCGCTTGAATGTGTTGCAGATCGAACAATAGGAAAAGGAAATCATGAATTAAGGCATGGTTTAGTTTTATAGATCTAGTTTAATTGAACTTATTTTCGATCATGTTGGAGTTTTAAAAAAAAATTAAAATTTTATGTTGTGTATGAACCCCAAAACCTAATAGTTTAGATGTCTTATGTGAATTTAAGATCTAAATCTAATGTTGAAGTGACTTTCCGAAGATGTTAGATTACTAGTTCAAAGTTTTCAAAAAGTATAATGCGATTTTATTGCGTGAAGTTAACATCTTTGCATATTTTAGTGGGTTAGCTTAATAAAATTAGAATATAGCTTTTCCGTCTGTATAAAAAGAAAAAATTGTTGCCTAAAGGTTGTTTATTTAATTATGATTAAATTTAATTGATTTATTAATGCCGCGTTGTACAACACTAAAAATAGTCTATTTTCGCCAACTACAATTTATTTGTAGTGAGGCAAGTACGAGGTCGATCACACAAGGCTTTGGTTTTTTTTTTTTGGTTTTGGAAAAAATGGTGGTTTGGAAAACAAAAACTAAATTATACTAGGAAATCAAATGCAAATAAACTAGAACATTTAAAAACTGAAATCAATAAATAAAAGTCTTTAGACCAAGGCATGAATTGACATTCTATGGAACTAATTCGATCGTCGGTTCATCAAATGTTTATCCTAATATTGATTCTCATAGACAAGCTTATAGTGAGTCTCATGACCTCATTTTCTTTATGTCAGTAGAGGGAACGTACGACACAGCAACATACTAACTAGACTTGCAATGCCATTAGATATGTCGAAGGCTTTCGATAAACTAGCAGCAATAGCGAACCATGGGAACACCTATCTTGAGTGAAAACTAGTGTTGAATTGTCCGCCTTTCATGTGTGGACATTACAATACACTGCTATCCACCATATATCATAAATGCACAAGGACACACAAGTTTCCAACAAATAATACCCCACTCACCACCTAACGTGATCCCCCTTACTAAGTGGCGGTAAGATAACTGGCAATAGTTTCTAACCATAATCGCCATGCACATACACGTGCATAACAAAAAAGGGGAGCTTAAGGTCTAAGACTATAATTAAAAACCTCAAAATAGTGATGCAATTAAGAATATGTAAAAAGGTAACAAACAAGTTAGAATTGAAGTGCGTAAACCTCCTGAATCCTATAAATCCCTAGAACTCAAATACCTTGGTCGAGATAGTGGAACTTACCCACTCATTATTATAAATATAACTTTGAGATTTATTAAATCTATAAATCAAAATGTAAACAAAAAAACTAAATAAAAACTTAGAAAGTGTCTTCGCACAAGACTTTGAAAGAAAAACTAAACACAAAAGATCTCTCTAAATGTCCATTGATGGAACTCTTGGTATGGAACTCGTTGTCTATTTTTTGTCATTCTGGGATCTCATTTATATAGTAGGAATATGATAGAATAATATATAAATTGGAATCTTAAGAAACAACTGAATTAGAAACTAACAAAATTTGGATCTTTCCAGTGCCAAACACTTAGAATGCTAAATTGCTGGGAAATCTCCATGACATCGCTGCGATGCTTTGTTTCTATCTTGTTTTGTTCTGAATCGATCCCAACGATGTGTTAGCACCTTACGTACATGTGAAATCTCTATAGAGGGGCTTGGGTTTTCCTCGAGATACGACTTTCATCTTTCTCTTAGGTTTTCACAAGGCTTTTCCCACAACATTTCTAGTGAGCTTCCTGCAAGCCAACCAAGTTTGATCCAGCTATTCTTTGGCATTTGTCTTTGTTCTTAGATCTCTACCAAGGTGCTAGGCCTTTTTTCAACTTTTGACTAAATTTCTATGCAAATCACTCATTTTTATATGAAGCTTGTTTGTTACCCAAAAATAGAAAAACAACAATTAATCATCATAAATGATGATAAAATTCATGAAATCAGTGGTAAAACCGCCCTAAAATGTAGCATAAATAACGACTTACCATTTACAATACTTAATTAAGTATGCTCATAACTATATGGTAGAAGCTAAATGTTTGGAATGCAAAAAAGGTTTATGTTTCAATGTTATGGACATTTTGTTAGATATTTATTTATTATTGAATTGAATCTATTTGATTGATCGTGAATTTGAATTGCGTTAGTTAAGATAATATAGCTAGTTAAGTATTATTATATTATACTTAATTATTAGTTAGTTTAATCACTTTTTTAGTTAATTAAATAAATTTAAGTAAAAACTACGAAAACCTTTAAAATTCCTTTTTTTCTAGAGAAGTTTGATAAATCCATATCGATACGATTACCACTTTTAATTGTTACAAAATATTTAAAATATAATAAAGAGGGAAAATTATTGTACATACCTGACACGTGTCATTTTTGGCGCCGCTACTGGGGATTTAAACACAATTTCTTAAGATTTTTAGACGTTGTATGGTCTATCCACTTCGTCATTCTAATTATATGGGGTATTTACATTTGTTTGACCCCGAGGTAAATAGGACATTTAATCATAATTTAAAACAACAAGAACATAGAGAACACCAACCTACCATAATGGAAGACAATAATAACTTTAATATTAACAATAATGATTATAGAGAACTTACTTTTAGGCAAGCAAATCAAAATTTCACTACTTACGAACCAATGTGCATACCCTATCTTGAAGCATTTCCTAAATTTGAAATTAGATTTGGATTCATTAGTGTTCTACCTAACATCTATAGTAAGGATAATGAAGACCCATAAAAATTTACAAAGGAATGTCAACACAAAGTCAATGGGATGAAACCTGAAGATTGCATGTTAGAACAAGTCAAACTTAAAGCTTTTCCTTTTGTATTTAAAGACCAAGCACAAGATTGGTTGTTTCATTTTCTACAAGATTCGATAATCATATGGGCTTAAATGTTAGAAGCTTTCCTGGATCAATATATGCTTCCAAGAAAAGTTATTACTTATAGAAGACAAATGATAGTCATATGAAAATGAAAGATGATGAGAATTTTAATGAATTTTAAGATAGATTTCAAAGATTAATTTCATCTTATCCATAATATGGATACACTCAAATAGCATTATTGGAATAATTCTTTGAATGACTTAAACCATTTTGAAAAAAAAAAGTAGTAGATACTATATGTGGTGGATCATTATTCGATGTTACACCAACTTTAGCAAAATAAGCTATTAATAAGGTGGATAAGCAATTTAAACAATGTGGTGAAAAGACCGACACAACAAGAAAGAAATTTTAGGAAGTTAATCATAAAAAAAGTAATAAATTTGATGAAAAATTTGAAGAATCATCTAACTTGGTTAAGCTACTATTAAAAGATAAATCAAATCAAGTTAAACTATGTTGATTTTGTAATGAAGTTACATATGATTCAGATGCGTGTCCTACTTTACGAGAAGATAATCATGAAGTAGTTAATGCGGTTACGAACCAATATTCTGATCCTCCTAGAAACTAATATAATAACAAATATTACACTAAAAAACCAAATTCAAATCTTAGCTACGGTCAACCAAATTAAAACTATTCCAGTTATAGATCAAGAGCACCAACACAGTCCACGCCAATGTAGCAACCTCAATAGACCAAAAAACATACGCAACCGAGTTTAAAGCAACTATTACACAACTTTATAACCCTAATTCACCAAAACTTTATGCGAATTTCTTTAAATCAATTTAAATTCGATAATGTTAAATGACTCAACAAATCAACATGTTAAGTAATCAAACTAAAGTAACTACTCAACCTACAAACACTAATAACTAAGCACAAGTTAACACTTTATTTTGTGACAATGAAAAGAAATGAATACGCAAGAAAAAACACCAAAAAGAGGTAAAAAGAAAACTAAAATACCTAAGACAATAGAACAAGAAGAAGAAGAGATGATGGCCAATGTCATTTCTATTATGGAATGGATAGCTGAACAACTAAAATACACACCTTTTCCCAAAAGGTTATACTCATAGTATTTAGCCAAAGTGGAAGCCTACGAAATATCTTTACTATATTCTAAATTAGTTAATCAAGACAATGTAAACAATATTTATAAGTTGAATGAAGATATGCATTCTAATTCTATCGTTTCGCATCGATTAACACATGCTAAGGAGAAGAAACTAAAGAAGACATATCTAAACCACTTCAGAAATTAGGAATTAACAAAATCTTAACAGAATCAATTCATGATGAACTTACTAAAGAATTATCTGAGTTTAAAAAGATAACGCATAAGAAATGTTTCTACCAATGAATGTTTATCATACCCATCATAATAGGCAATTCTTTTATTGAATTTGATATGTGTGATTTCGGAGCATCAACTAACATTATTTCAATTAAAGTTTATGAATCATTGAAAATATGATCATTAACTACAATGCCTTTTAAGCTTACTTTAGCAAACAATACCATTATTAAATCGTATGGATTATTGGAAAACATCTTAGTTTAAGTACATGATTTAGTATTTTTAGCTAATTTTTATGTCATGGAAATAGGAGATAGAACGTCACCCAATCCTTTGCCAATACTATTAGGTAAACCTTTTCTAATGACAACAAGAACTAACTTAGATGTTTTTGAAGGAACAATGTCTAAGAAGTTTGAAGATAAGATTGTTGAATTCAAGATTAATAATGAACATAACTATGACACTTATGAAGAATATGATGAATTATTTGACAATGAAATAGATGATATGAAATTTTAGACTTAAACTATTACGATAATTTTAAAGCTGAAATTTATGCTATTACTGCAGTAATAATGGAAACCGATAAGAGATTCAAAAAAAAAGAATCAGTTGAAGACATTTCAAAAGAAAAGAAAGTAACTCAAGAATGGAGAGTTAAGCAATTCGTAAATGGAAAAATCATTAATAAGACGAAAGTTTTTAAGTCCAAATATAATAAGAAAAAGAAAAAGCCTAACTTGAATCCTATAAAGCTTAATGATCCTAGAGGCATACATTTGCTTCTAAACGATTCTCTTTACAATATGGAACTTCAGTTCAACCAATAGGAGCAGTCATGGTTGTTCCAGTTCAACTGAACAACAACACCATACGTAAAGCCTTTTAGGTCATGCAACACTTTATTAATAAAGATCCTCCTTTAATATTAGGATTAACTTTCTCAACCACCACTCAAGCTATTATGAATATTTTGAACAATACAATTACTATAACAATTAATGGCGAGCACTCACTTTTCGGAATGACTCTAGAGTAGAAAATCATAAATTTAAGTTTAGAGATCCAAACTGATTTTGGATGGTTTAAGTCGAGCTAACGATGATAAACAAAAGTGTCTTATAGGAGGCAGTTCATATTCTATATTTTTTTATATTTATTAGGAATTTAGTTTAGTTTAGTTTACTATGTTGCTATTCTCACTTTTTGACTCTTGTATTGGAAATACTTTCAAAATTTAAATCTCAGGGAATCTTAATTGAAGGGGAGTGATCGAGTTGTTTTTGCTTATATTTCCTTAAAGCAAGTCGCACTTGCTTATTTATATATTTATTTCTTTATTTAATAAAAGTATTTAGTTAGTTACATGTTGAACTTAAGCTTTCGGAATTTTAGTCAATTCTACCTTTATATGAATTTTTATAAATGATATATGAGTTAATTATAATATAAATTGAAATTATAATAAAAATGGGCCTCGTGATTCCTAGCGATTTGGAATAACCCTTGGAATCGCTGACAAAACTAGTTGCAGTATATAGGAAAATTCACTACAAATTTGGAGCTTGTCGATTCCTAGCAATACCTAAATATAGGCAAATCGATGGCAAAATCGATGAAAACAACAACTCACATTCCATCGATTTACATAGCAGTTCCTAGCGACTCCACTTCTACAGGAATCGTTGGGCACAATTTTAAGTTTTTAAAACCAAAACCCTAAATCGCCATACACATTAAACCATTCACACTTACAAACTATTGCTCTTTTTCGCAAAAAAATATTAATTTCTTGCTTAGTTTCAACCATTCTAAGCTCAATCACATATTTCTCGTTTGATTTGCAACTAAAATAATCCTATGATCATGGGATTATTTTACACTGGGATTATAACATTGGTTTTAGTATTAGTCCCAATAGAGGGACTTGTTCAGTTTGGGGTATAGAGGTTTGGATTACACATGATGTCAACCGGTGAAGTTACTAATTTTCCCTCTTATATCAACACCAAAAAACTTGCAATTCATACTCTAACCTCGTGCTTCATCTTCTTCGTGCATCTCTTTTTGTGCTATTCGCATCTCTATTAAGGTAATCTCTCTATCTCTCTCCATCTCTCTCTCTGTTTCTCTCTCTTAGGGCGCCACTATAATAGGGGTTTTTTAAACACTTTAGAGATTTATGGTGCTCGTCATCATCATCAATTCCCTTGGTCTTGGATATGTAAGTGTTGATCTTGGAGCGAAGATCGATTTGCCCTAAATTGCACCATCGTTATCTCGTCTCCATCTATTACTAAACACTTGCATACGAACTCATACACATAGTGTGCTCTTGCTCTGGCTCTAGCTATATGTAGTAATGTATGTGGAACTCATTGTTTGGTTAGTTAATCATTTAATAAGTCTTCTATGATGATTTTGTTCTAAAGATGCACAAGTGCTTATATTTTTTTTAAAGCAACTCTTTTAGACTTTTTATATTTACATATGATTTCCATCAAGGCATATTCACTCCTTTAGCCTTGTACAAGTTATTCCCTTAGAAAGATGTCAATGGATGAGCATCACTCAATGCTAAAGTTTGTGGTTATGTGTATTCTTACGTGCTCAAATAGTTCAAATTGTGTTTATGAAATCTTCATGTTGTGAGTTGGTGCTTGAGGCATGTATTATGCTTAAGTTCTTGTAGCTATCCTTGAATAGATTTAACTTCATATGAAACTAAATATAGTTTAGTTTGAATATAACATTATGCTTCAATATTTATTTGTTTGCGATATAATCTTTTTTTCTACTGATGTTTCATATTGCGTTTGAAAAAAAATAGGCATGGACAAGGTCGGATTACAACTAGCGACTGGATGAGGAGTCCAAAGGCCAAGGAAAGCATGTACTAGTGCACCCCGACCTTCCAAACTACTCGAACAAAGTTCACTTGCTCCAACAAATGGCAAGGGTAAAGCAAAAATGCCTTGCTACCCATCGCAAGAAAAACAAGGCGATGATGCTAAGGTCTGTAGACGCATATGGATTCACATAGAGGAAGCAACACTTATGCTTGCCATGTATGAAATGGTTGGTCTTGGAGTCTACAAATGTGATAATGGGTTCAAGCCTGGTTATCTCAACCACTAGGAGGAGATGTTGAAAAAATCTTGCCCACTTCAGCGATAAAAGGTAAGCCACATATCGAATCTAGGTTAAAGTTTTGAAAAAGAAATGAAGTATAGTCAATCACATGATTCTAGGCATTAAACATGGTTCTTGTGGCTTTGGATTTGATAGCAACACTAACATGGTGATTGCACCCCCTGATGTATGGGATGAATACTTAAGGTATGAAGTTGTAGTCGAACAGTGGATATTTTTTGCATGGTATTGACTAATTATTTGAAGTATTATTTTTCAGAGCATCTCGGATGCGAAATAATGGCATAAAAAGTCATTCCCATTTTTCAATGATTGTTGTGTCATTTTTGAAAATGATAGGGCAACGGGGGAAGATGTAGTTGCACTATAAGACGCCCTAGAAGAAGTGGAAAAGATTGATTCAAGCAGCGAGAGTGACTGTGATATGGAATGCACAACTAAAATGCCACCCGCCGTTGAGGATATGGAGATCACATTCACTACATCATGATCATGTACCTCTACACCAGATGGTAATGGGAATCCATCTAAGAAAAGAAGAAGGTCAGCACCGATACTTACCTAGCGGTCCAAATGGTGGTAATGGCACAAGTGGTGGTGAGTGAAATATCAAAGGTGTCTAAAGCACTTCATACGGAACATGACATGCATGTTTCACTCCTTGCTGCTATGGGGGAAATCGGCAAATTGAAAGATATGGAGAAAGCAATTTATGGAAATAATATTCAGGTGCGGGTAGAGCATATGGCGGTTTTTTTTAACTTGAAACCAAAGCTTCATTATGATTAGGTGCATGCAATGTTTAACTGACTCATAAAATATGTTTATGAATACTTTTGAAGATATTTTAGAGATCATTTTTGCTTTTGGATACTTTTGTTTATGATACAATTGTTGGTGTTTATTTGAGGATTCAAGTTTATATGTATTATGCAAGTATTCATGCTTTTATGAGCTTTCATCTTCATTCAATCAATCTCTAGCAAACTGCCTCCAAGTACCTATAAAAGTGATACATAAGTTGAAAGATGATTGCTCATGGACAATTTATAACAAAATTCATCAAAACATATTTGATAATTGATTAGTTCCATAAATTGAAGGATTTTAGTTGAATATAGCAAAAATACAAACAAATGTTCAAACAATCAATGATTATAATAGTTCATAGATCACATTATTTCATAGCATGTCCCAATAAGGCTCCTGCACTGGTTCATATCCACTGCTAACCCTCTGATAAAGAGTATTATTTCACGGCCACAAATCAATGTTTTCCTTCTCTTCATGTATATAGCCGATCGTATGTCTTCAATCCACTGTGTTGGAGGGAGTGGGAGATATGGGATCTCTTCTACCCTGATAAGTGTCAGTGCTTCTTCAGGGGTAAGTTGACGTGGCGATACCTCTACCTTTTTCTTACCTCTTTTCCAACTATTCCATCATGCTATTGCCTCCTCCTTAGTGTTAAAGTGTTCATAACTGCAGATATGACATTCCAATAATTGGTTTTCATATTTGGGTACTTGCCATATATACCGAGCTTCTTACCATTGAAGATAATGTACAATTTGCCTCCCATATCCTATATACAACGTGACATTAGTATGAAAGATGGAAAGGAATTAAACAACAGAGTTGACAACCAAAGAATTTTGCACCCCTAAAAACGTTCACAACCCATAAAAAAATTAAACAATCAAAGTAGAAAAAAATCAATGGGAAAATAGTTCAATACATCGAAAAAGTGAGCACTCACAACAAATATCACACATAACGTAGTTCACACATAACAAAGTTCACACAACTAAAATTCCATTAAATAGGAAAATAGTTCACCCCAAACAAGTTTCACACCAAATCAACGATAAGTATGCCACATATCTAAAGCAAGGTTGTTGCAAAATGTAGTCCACGCATTAGTCAGACCCACTTAGAGATAACCTCTGGTTCTTCTTTGCTTGCATCGTCTTCGGCCCCTAACTCCTTTCCATTTGGCACCATATTTTCCAACACATCATCTGGTACCTCTATCTGAAGGTAATTATGAAGCACTGCACAGACAATAATCATGAATGACGTCTCTTTAATGTTGTAGTGAAATGGACTTCGTAGTATAGTCCAACGCTATTTTAGCGAGTCGAAACAAGTTTCAATAATGTTTCTCGCCCTTACCTAACGAATGTTGAAAACTTTTTTGGGTGTTTGAGCATGATGGTTGTCTGTGGCCCATGTTGACAAGTGGTATCATCAACCATGGAAAGGTGCTAGAAAACCATCACTATTGGAGTACCCTAAGTCGATCGAATAATAAGTGCCATTGCAAACTTTTAAACCATTGCAATGTGAAACTGTGTCTCTCATAATCCTTATGTCTACTTCCAATCTTTCCCATCCAGTTGGGATGTAAGTAATTAGCCTAAATGGTGTAAAAGCGCACATTGCATTCATCATCATAATTCCTTTCCTATTCCTGAATCGCACCTTTATGGCGTTTGGGACGATAACCTCTACACGTTTCCCATCAACAGCACCAAGACATCCGTACATTGAAGCAAAACTGAATGACTAATGTTTGAAAGCATCAATTTTAGGTACCAAAAAAATAAAAAATAAATGAATCAACCATAAAGAATGAGGATTTATCAAAAAATATTTCCATCTAATATCAGTTTCTTCAAGACTAATTGGGTCAAGGTTCTTCATAAGTAGACGTTGCAATCAAATAAGTGCGCGAATAGTCCTCCCGAACACCACGCTTATGGTGTCTCCTGACCTTTGGAACCATTTTGAAATCGCCCTATTGCATATATTATGGCCTAATATATGGATTGTAATGGCCAAATGTTCATCAACATTGACAAAACATTTTTCCCTTAATTTTACATGTTCATATAACAAACCACAAAGTTTAGTAAGCAGCTGCCTTCTCATTCGAAGCATGTCATAACAATCATCGTCGTTCTTGTAGAGGAGCTCTTCAATGATAGCTCGATTCTTATCATAATTTATTTCGTATGTTCTTTGTACACGTCGCCAATGAATTGCTACGACTCTAAACAAGTCTAGCACAAATGAAAAGACCCTTAGACAAATTATTAGGTAGTTAATGGCAATGTCCTTTAAATAAGGTGGAGCTATAGATGAATTTGGCTTCAAGGCAGATAATTTAAACTAAATAACCTACTAAACCAATAAAAGAACTCAAATTAAGAACACACATCGAAATGGAAAAACTTAAAGCATTTCAAAAATATTATGAATAAATGGTTTTCGACCTTATCATGAAGTCACTGATAACCATGAAGTCCATTGGACACATAAACTTAAAGCATTCCAAAAATATGTAAACAACTTGTTTCTAACATCTTGTAGATGGCAAGCTTATAGTGAAGCATAGCTAAACATTCAAGTCAATAAAAACTAACAAGGAGTATGGCATAAGCATATTTCAACATAAAAGTCATGATCGGTTCAAAAGCTATGCCCGTCTCTTTTGCTTCTTCAAGAATTCCAAGTTCAAACCGAGAATATTGTACTATACATTGTGCATTCATGAAACAAGCTGAGTTCAACAATTTTCTTAAGGTAATTAACATTTACTTTCTAACTAATGTACTGAACTTTCGACTCTATGGTTGCTTAATAGATTACTTATCATTAGTGACTCATTAGATCAAAGTTAAAAGGTGATCAAGTTTCAAGACATGTGTGGGTGAAATTTAACTAGAAGATGATTACCGGGATGAAAGAAAGCAAAAGACATTTGTTGTTAATTTTCTTTCTCACTTATGGACTTATCATGTTACTGATTAGTTCACTATAATCATCTTGGATCCCTTGATCATGGTGTTGTAAGCTATAGAGGAACTGATAATTTCTTCTCGATGTGGTGTTGATTGACTAACATAAATATATACAATTTTTAACCTTTTCATGGCACCCTAAATTGTGTTACCTCTCCTCTTCCTAATTTCTAGCTTTCATTGTAATGGCTTATTAAATCAGCTCACTCACTCACTTTTCTCTGGTTCCCACTTCACTCATCATTTCGTTTTTTCCTAACATATCAATAATGCAATTGTTAAAGCTCACTCGATCATCTTTTCATTTTCATCCGCCTTTCTTCCTTCCATCCTAACTTCTCTTCCTCAATCTATTTGTATGTACATATATGCATATATAGTGACATACCAATAAAGAAAAAATACTAGTGACGAAAAACACCATTTAAAAAAATACCATTGAAGACAAAAACCAGCGAAGAAAAAATATCAGTGATATATACATAGGTGTTTTGTTTTATGCATTACTACTTAGAGGATGCAGGAGTAGATAAATACCAATGAAGAAAAATACTAATAAAGAAAAGAAAAATACCAGTGAAGAAAGCTAATGAAATTGAAGCAAACCTAAAATATTACATAAATGATTCAGTAGAGGATTACAAATCTCTGTCTCTAGGATTAATTGAAGCAAACCTGAAATTGAAAAAAAATTAGTGAATAAAGGAAAAACAGTAGTGAAGAAAGCTAATGAAATTGAATCAAACCTCAAATGTTAGGTGTATTGTTTCTTCCAATTATCTCAGCTTGATAAATTGCACGTTTGAGAAAATTGATGAAACCCACTAAAAAAGATGAAACGATACAAGTTAGATTGATCTCTAAAGGTAACAATGTCAAAGTAAATGACCTTTATTTCTTTTGAAACAGATAGGATTTAATGTAACGTACTTAAAACAATGATAGCTAAAATGTCTATCCGTGATCAATTGATGAAACCCACCAAAAAAATACCAACTAAAATTGATGAACACACTTGGAACACTCCCTCAGTCATCCATACGTAGTTTCTCAACTTCAATACACCCAGACATGACCAGCTAAATCACTAGAGAGAGAGAAAGATATTACTTGGAGAAAGAGTGAGATGGATAGAGAAGAGGGTGCGACTAGGTTTAAGAGAAGGTTGGAAACGAATTGAGGGTTAGAGACAAGAAGAATCAATTTTGTTATTTGAGTTTTTCTCATGAGGATAATTTGGTCATTTAGAAGTCACCGACAATGGGATTAAATTACACCATCTATTACATGGTTATAAATTATACAACTCCTATGGGTTAAAATAACCCCATGACTAATTTAAACGAACCGAACACCAGTATTATTTAGTACCACCACTTATCCCATGTTTTCCTATGAACCGAATGGCCTAATAGTTTTTAAGTGATTATCATATTAACCTGGTGTCATTCAAATCAAAAATTCTTATCTTGGGGGTGTGGAGATAAAGTAGGCCTTTAGGAAATTTACACTAAGAGCTTAAAGGGAAGGTCTAAAGGATTTCAAGAGGTTCAATCTTGAGAGACTCGCTCTCAAAATGGTATTTACACAGACTCTAGCTTTTTACTTTAAAAAACTTTTTATTAAAGCTATTTTCACATGGACTACAGATTTAACAATTTTGAGATTTTTGCAATATTTCCACAATTTTGAAAATAGTTTACAAAGCAAGTTAAAATGAGTTTGGGTTTGGTTATGGTTTTATTTTAGATTAAGTTGCTATGTTTTTTAAAATACTTCAATTTGTCACCTAATTGCTAAATGATATTTAGAAAAACAGTTTTCAACTTTTTATTTTAGATATCACTTTGATGCCAATTTTATTTTACATTTACGATGAATTTAAAATTAGATTTCCAAATCAATTTCTCCATTTAAGATAATGTCTTGAATTTTACTGAATGATTTATGACAAATTTGTTTCTATCATTTACAAGTTTTCTTTAGTTTTTGAACTTGTGAGTTTTGAATTATAAGGCACTCTCTTTTACCACATAGTCCAAGGGATTCGGTATATCGATGTTGGCAAAATAATTTTTAAATCGATTAGGAATGTGATGACAAACGAGAAAAATAAAGGACTACTTTTTCCCCTGATGATAACCAGATTTTTCTAGCAAGATTGATTTCTGATGAGAGGATTAGGATTAGATGTTTTCCTAGATAAGAGCGTCACTGACGAGGTCATAGAGTAAACAAAGGTGTCGGGATATGTTTAGTTGGAGGAATAATGAGAGAGAAACACTACACAAATGAGAAAGACCACAAAGAGAAAAAGAGTAAGGGCAGAAAGCCAAAGAAATGTAGAAGAATTGTAGAATGTCACGTACAACGAGCAGATGAACTAGAGCTCATAGCCGCCTATAAAGGATTTCACTAGCATGTATGTGGAGGAAACTGAAATAGTCATGATGGGGTTAATCTTGCATAATCTGATGAGAACTCCGAGACATCAGGAGTTCATGTTCACAAACCAACGGGTAATTGTCAAAAGCATCTATAGATTTAAGTGACGTAGGACCAGGAGGATGCAAGGAAAGGGAGCCAACATTTACGTTCCATTACTCCAGCTGAGGATGCCCAACTAGTGAGGATGCCTAACTAGGGAGTCTTTACAGAAGATAACCCAATCGAGGGAGTAGACTACACCTTATATGATCCTAAAACAAGCTATTAGTCTTAATAACCTGATCATGAAGATGATGGTGATGACGCAACTTCTAGA
Organism: Stephania yunnanensis; assembly: GCA_039657365.1. NCBI lineage: Eukaryota > Viridiplantae > Streptophyta > Magnoliopsida > Ranunculales > Menispermaceae > Stephania > Stephania yunnanensis. The sequence continues at coordinate 42,209,877 of CM077584.1, forward strand.
CGTCGGTTCTGAGATTTTTATTCTCTTATATGTAATCTTTTCATGAGTGTAATTCATGAGAGGTCTTTGTTAGTAATACTATGTTTTGAATGATGTGGTATATGTTCACAATTTGATATATTTGCTCTGGTATGATAACAATGGTTTGGTTTGATGTGTTCAATCATATGCAAGTATGCATGGAAATTTATCAATTTTCATAATTTTATTTACTTATGCAATTCATTCTTATGTTAATTATTTATTTATTTAATTTATTCGTTTATGCTTCCTTAAGTAATTTTATTTTTTGTTGAAAAACCTATCTTAATTTTTAAACTTTGAAGACAAGTTTTGGAATGCATTTTAAGGTATTAGGTGAAATAAAGTATGAAGATACGAAGTATGAAAGAAACGAGAGGTAGAATATTGTTGAACATAATGAGTTTTTCAAGAATTTTCCATAATACAAGTAATATTTTCACATTTAAATTTAGTTTATTTAGTTAGGAATATGAATATGAATATAAGTTGAAAAGAAATGGAAGTTATATATTTTACTACCCATGAAAGTAAAAATCTTAGGATGGAAAAGAATTTTTATACCCTATTTGACTATACCTCGACTGTGAATACACTAAAGGAGTTTACAGAGGATTGATTACCTTATGTTAGACATTATAATGGGTAGATGATCAAAAAGAAAGTGCAAGATGAACAAGACAGATTTTTAAGAATCTTTTCATACAAAGATTATTGATCAAGTTTTTATATATGTATTGAAAGGGTTTATTCCACAATTGAGGAGAAAAATAGGAAATAGCTAATAAAATTTACTAAGTTGAAGAAAGTACTTCCATGACTATACTGAAAGTGAGAAATGCTAATAAGAGTTTTTAAATGAAATAAATAATAGAGAGACCCATAGATTCTAAAGGAAATGGAGCGGGGAATATAGTGGTGGGAAAATGAGAGGAAAAATTGCTATATAAAAAGAATAACGAATTTCAAAGTAAATGGAGCAGGGAACTATAGGAATACAATAAAAAATGAATATATATAAAATTGAAGATGGAAAGAAAATTAAGAAAGTTTATGATTACTATTCAAATAAAAGGTTTAGATCAAGTGCTTATCCTTTAGTTAAGTGAATTATATCTTTTTATTCCAACAAATGAATATGAAATGATGATTATTAGTGAATAAAAGTTCCTATCGACTTTCCCTGTTGTGATATTTTAAGTATTGTTTAAAAAATGAGATTGATTTGATGATTTTCTAATCTTAAGATTCTATATTAGTTATTGTAAGCTTGATGCTTGTCAGAGGAGATTAAGAAGTCCTATGTAGTGGCACGACCTTGCTTATTAGTTAAACTTTGGATTCTGAGGTGTATTGCCTAATTAGTAGGTTGAATTATCAAATAAAGGGGTTGTACTTTAGTTCTTTCTATTCTATCATATTTTTTAATTTTTATGAAGGTAACATGTTACCATTTTAAAGATCATTTATGTTTCAGAATTAGAGTATATAATTGTGAAATAAGAATGAGGGAAGAAAGATAATGTGATAGAGAGTATTCTTTTGCTCGGAATAAAACAATTGTTGAGTTTGGGTTATTTGACAAGTCAATAATTAGATTTATTATATAGTCCATTTTAGGATGATTTTAGATGTAAAAAACTACATTAAATAGTGTTTTCTCTTATTTTTGTTATTTCAGGTATTAAATGGTGAATATGAAGAAATGAACAAAAAAAGATGATTATAAAGGAATTAATCAAGTAGAAATAGTATGTGAAGAACCATCACCAAGGAAGCAAAGGAAGAAATGAATTTTTGTACTAGTTATTCCCAGCGATTCAACTCACGCCAAGAATTGGCTAAATCAGTGAAACCAAGGACTTCAAAATTATGGATTATCCCAGTGATTCCACTCTTACAGAAATCAGAGGAATTTGTTTTATTGTTCTTTACTTTTAGAGAAGATTTAAAGATTTAAAGTATTTAATCTAGAGGTATTTTTTTATGTTTTTTATTTATAGTATTGCAATGCTATTTATGATTATGAGTGCATAGTTAATTGATCTAAACAAAATTTGAATGTGAAGTAGATCAATTTTGCTATTTAGTTATGATGAGAAGATTATGTGCTTAATGCTTTAAACCAATCGTATTCTTTGATTTAGTAATTTAATAGGTTATTATCTATAGATTTTAATCATGATTTTGTATTGCATGTATAGTCTAAAATGTGTATTTTGATATTTGCTTTCATTTTCTATTGAAGTAGTAACTAATCGTGGCTGCAAGTACGATGGCTCGATTATACTAATAATATGATCAACTAATGTTGATTATGGATATCATCATCAGGGAAAGGTGTATTGCACATAATTCACTTTATCAAATTCACTCTATTACCAAGAAAATCCATTTTTAATTGGTTTATACTAAGCTATTTTATCCAAACAAAACAATGTAAATAACTTTGTACTATTATATTAAGAATAATCTTAGTTTACAAGTTCACCTAGGTGATGAATTACTATGCTTTTCAATTCACTTCCTCCAACTTCTTTATGTGTGAGCAATGCTTAATTTGAATAGATAGATTTCCTTCAATTTCACTTCAACTTTTTTTCATGGTGGAATAGATTCTAATGTGTAAACTAGAACTCCTTCTATCAGTGTGAATGACGTAAACTCTATAGTGCTTTAAATTCCAAATCTTTGTATTCATTACCACTTAAGTTTATTATCTGTGTCTCTATAATCAATAACTATCTATTAATGTAATATATTTTATAGTTGTATCGTCCATATTTAGCTTAAAAGCTCCAAAGGTAATGGTAACTCCTAAAACCTCAAATCAACAAACACGTAATCAAGATGTTTATAGCATTAGGTATAAAATCAATACAAATTCTAATCATTGCAATTTCAACCATTATAATCTATTTATAATTCCTTTAGCATAACATTCATACCATAGGATCTATTGATACCTAAGATTAATGAACTACTCACTTATCATTAAAATGAACATACACATTATGGTATTCATTGCAATCAAAAATTGAATTGCGTAACTTCAATTAAATCTGGAAAACAATACGGAATAACTACACGTTAGGTGTTCAATATCTTCTCCTCCAAAACTTTTTTAATACTTTAAAACAATGGGAAGCTAAGCTATTCTATGTTATATGGTTTCTTTTGATGGAAATGATTGATATTGTATATGTTTACCATGTTTTACTACCTTTTTATACCCCTAAAGCTCTTTAAAATACAAATAGAAACCGTAATAACAATTCCAAATGAACTAGAACTCTAAACTTTCTATTTTCTACATCTTAGTGTTGTTTGTAAGTAATCCTACGCAGTGTGTAAAGCCACAATCCCGGCACAGCTTTCGCTATTTTATGTAATTTTTCCCTTAACAGTAGGCTTGGTGCTATGTGTAAAGTGTCCCGACTCGATGTGTACAACACCACGGTGCTGCCACCACGCTAAATGTTGTGCCCTATTTTTCTTCTTTTCTTTTCTTCTCCACATCTTGCCCACATTATGCCCATACAGTGTGATCATTTCCCACAGCGTCAAGCCTCCTTACTACGTCGTCAAGTATGTTTTTGTGCATTTTATCCTTGTTTCATCATGAAGTCCCTCATTTGTCTCCTTTATACCTTGTACGCTTGAAAACACATAATTACCATCACTTATAGCTCATTCAAGGATATTTACACCAAATATATAACTAAACTAGTCTTATATATAAGTCTAATTAAACTCTTATCAAATATCTCCAAACTTAGGATTTTGCACGTCCTGAGCAAAAGTGTATTCTACTTAGTATTTTTACTACTAATTAAGTCCATATTCATTTTACATCGTTCATGAAGTATTCTTTAATTCGGAAAATCTAAAGTTAATAATCCACTCAAGAGCTTTTCTTTGCAAAAATTTATACTTTCGAAAACATGTAACTTTAACAACACATATTTATTCATTTTGAAAGTCAAAAATAGTTCACAACCAAAACTATCACTACTTACAAGTTTACAATTTCATGATTTCACATTAAGCTCAAGAATTGACAAATAAGAATAGATCATACTAGTTTTGTAGACTTTAGTACTTGAAGAGTCTATTGGACTTAATATAGTTGGAAACAAAACTTAACTCAATTTAATTACCTGCATTCGAGCTAAACATTTTCATTTGAAGAGTTTTAATCTAATTTCTGCCTTTATTTCAATTTATACATATTTTTTAACTTTTCTCCTCATATTTTCTGGTTATACGGTTCCTGCTCCTTTTTCCTATGGATTATGTTTTTCTCACTTTTTCAACCATTAAGTTGTTTGCTCATTTTCATGCAAAACTTATGGGACTCTCAATTTTTTATTTAAAACACTTGTTAGCACTTCTCACTTTCATTTTATGAAGTAAGTTTTAACTTCATTTATTAAACATCATGACTATCTCTTTCCTTTTTTCTCACTAAGTCGTTATTTACTTGGTATTCAAGTAAGATTCATACTTATTATAGAATTTCTTAGTGATCTAATTTTTTCCACAAGAAGTGTTTTAGTACTCTTAATGTATTTGTTTCAAGTTCATGGTTTACCCTAACTCTAGGTTCTAATCATGAAATCATACCGTTGTTTGCTACATTTCTTAGTTTCTTAAAAAAACTTAATGACAATCTCTTCAGTTTCATATCAACGATACACTTATATTCTTACTCATCCTCAATTAAAGGCATGAACTTTGCAAATGAGTTATTTATTCATTACTATACTACTATATATAACATAATCTATACTATCGAAACACATTCAAATAGTAAGTAAATGAAATAGATACACTACCATGCATTCCTCTTTAACTGCTTCAAAAAAAAAATCTTACGATCATCCCTGCAATGTTTATCCTTATTTCATCCTTTCTTACCACTTCCCATAATGTAGTGTTGATGCTCCCAAATTAAACCAAACATTGTCCTTAAGGTTTAAAAATAAGCTTGAAACATAAAAAACACTAGCACATAAATATAATAATAACACAACATAATAATGCATATATAAAAAATTTAAAAACTAATAAAATGATAAAATATCCTAAATTTAAAAATAATCATTACAAATGTATCTCTTATCTCTCCAAAGTCTAGAGAATTCCTAAGACTCTGACTATAGGACTATGCACCATCATCATCATCATCATCATCATCATCATCATCATCATCATCCTCATGTGCCTTCATCACTAGCTCCAGCATGAAATTATGTTGTCTCTTCAGTTAGTCTTGCTCATATATAAACACTGCTTCACGATATTAAGCCCTATCTTCTCTGCACTCTCTCCTTATCTCAGCAAACCACATCCTCTATTGTTGTGGAGTCAAGTCTTCAAGAGGTGGTATCAGTGCTTGTGGTGGTCGAGGTGGTGGAAAAACCTCAGGACTATCCAATTCCTACTCTCTTATCAATGGGTCTACAAACTCGAAGCCCTTAGCAAATCCTTATTGGTTATCCTCGTGCTTTTCATATCCTTTGTTATGCTCTTGGGCCAACTTCGCTAGTGCCTGCTGTGATTGTTGCATGATGCTCTTACTCCTTAGCCAACAACTCGGCCTTAAGTTTGTCCCTCTCGGATCTCTTTCTCTATCATCCTCCTAGTCTTGGTATCTAGTCGGTGACTTCAAGGTTAGAATAAACTCCTAATCTACTATTGTTTGGGCCTTAATATCAAATTCTTCATCCTAATCAATTGCACTCCAGCCTTAAAGCACATTTGAGTGATTAGGATTGGAAACAACAATTTATTACATTTCTCGGTCATTATAGACTCTTTCAAGTTCTTTAGATGATCTCGCCTACATTAAACCTCATGTTGTTTATAATCTCATTTAAATAAGTTACATTAGGCTTATTATTCTCACACTGCTGAGTAGTAGGGAATAATGAAGCAACTAAAAAATGTTGCCACATTCTAAAAACTTTCCTCACGAGCACCCTTCTTAATGTGCTTTTGTACATTCTCAGCACTCATTACCTATTCTTGTTGTCCTTCGACAACTAATGCTCTCTCAATTGTTGGGGCATGTGCCTTAGATCTCTACAAACATTGTTTATCTTATAATTTTAGTTAATAAATTTGAGGTTTTTCATTTGATGTTTTATTAAAAGTGATTACATGTTTACATTAAAATAAAATCCATGGGTATTTATTGAAATATCCTAAATGTCTTTAGTCGATCATTATACGGGAAACTATAATGAAATAAGACTGGTGTGAATCTTGATTAATGGTTATGTGATGATCATGCGTATAGTGATACGAATCAAGATAATGAGTACTTGTTAAGGAACGAGGTACTAGACCGACCCGCTATGAGAACAACACATGGATTAAGTCATAGGTGCTACTCATGATAGTTATATCATTTAGTCCTTCAACTTGAGATTACCATAGACTTTAATATTAGTAGCATGGTAATTTGACACAATCAAACATTGTCTTTAACTAGATGGTTATAAAGATTGTGATTGATTACTATGTGAATAATATGTGAAAGTGTGTAATCAATATATAATTTTTCATTCTCGTATAGAGAGAGATATCGGTGGATCCCTCGATAGGATAGACTAATAATGGTCAAGTCTATGTGAGTTGATATGATCAATGCCACTTGGAGTTTTCAATTTATCTAAAGATCAAGACAAGTATGATTGAACATTAAGGATGACTTTCCATGCCTTATGTTTAATCAAAGGTTATCACATGAGAAAAGGATATGATATATGTTATTCATTAGGTTGTATCGATTTTGATATTCATGCTACTTGGGTAGTCATAATGCCTTACTAAAGGCCACTTATGACTTGTGCACGAAAATAGTTTTAGTTCACTACAAATGTCGCATAAACCTATTGGGTCGCACATAAAGAATGGCTTTGCTCGATTTAAATTGGTTTAGAGTAATGAATTTTATATGATAAAATTCATAGCATAAAAGCCCTTACGATTTGTTATATGATTACTTATTAATAGGGGCGTATGTGTAATTTGCTTAAACTGCCTAAATGCAATAGTTGTATTATGAATATGGTTTTAAGTGAGGGATTATCTACACATATAAATAGAGGTTGAAACCCTAAAACGAAACAAGATTTTCATTTTTGCTATTTTTGAGTTCTCTAGATTTTGGAAGAGAAAAGAAAAATGTTTTTTATATCTCTTGGGGCTAGCATACCAAATTGTGGTCATTGTTCGTGTGCAGATTTTTGATACAGGACGCAAACTTGAACATCTTTTAAATAAAAAAATTAGAGAAGGAAATCACTGATTAAGGTATGGTTTACTTTTGTAGATCAAGTTTATTGGAACTTATTTTTTATCCTATTATGGTTTTTTAAAATTGTTTTGAATTTTCCACTATGTATGAACCCCAAAACCCAACATCAATAACTCTAAAAGGGTATCAGTTAATGGTCTTTTATACAATTCATCCGGGAAGGTCTGTGATTTTCCAAACATGTTCAAGGGCTCTAACATATGATGTCATTTACTATCGCTCATTAAAGGGGACCATGACTCCTCTCACCTTAACATGGTTACCTTTCTTAGTAAACTTCGCATTGGCATAAAATTCATAAACAATTTCACTCACTCCATTAACCTTCTTCTGTCTGTTGTCTCGAGTGAATTGCTCCCAACCTTATTGCCTAATCATATTTTTTACTCTCTTGTCATACTTAGCAGATAAGTGTATACCTCTTTCGCAAATGAATTCCCTATTCTTAACCGCCTCATATCTCTTTGGCCTCTCTATTAATTAAGTACTTAGACTTTAAAGGCCTTGGTTCATCCCTATTTGGATCTCTTAAGGATGATGCATCATAATCATTTGCCCTAACTTCACTAACTTGACTTATTTTCCTCCTATTTTTGGCATTTTCTCAAAAAATTAAACAACATAACAATGTAATACAGGTCTTCAAATCACCTAAAATCAAGATTTTCATCCATAAGGATCATTCACATGCAAAATATATAGAATAATTCACTATAACCCACATTGATGCACTAAATCCACAAAACTTATAATTCATAGACTTATTCATCATAAGGGTCATCATGATTACCTCCTTTGTAACTCCAGCAATGTGCATAGTTTCACACTTTTTCAAAAAACTCTCTACATGTGCAAGTGAATCTTCATTTGCTAGCCCATTGAATTGGCTATTCTACACCATTTTGATTACTTACTGTCTCAGTTAGAACTCATTGGGGCTGGCTGGAAGCCTTATCACTTCGTTGTATGTCTCTTGAACTTCGTATTTGAAGTAGTCATGAAGACATCTCTATCCTCGAACTCTATCTTGCACTACCAGATCACCTTTAGGTTGGTTATTCCCTCCGCCCTGTTGTTGGTTTCACGCTTGATCCTCCTCCATCTTTATTCATTTATTTCTCTTTCCCTTGTGGTTTTGTCAATATTAGGATCGTAAGGCATTAACTCCTTCTCTCGTTTACTGTGTATACGCTAATTCTCCATGAAAAAAAACACAAAAGACCAAGTGTAGATTGTCAAACTTCAAACTTAATCTTTTTATACTTTTTTTTATAAACTAGAAAGTAAATTACTTAAAATAAGACTTAACAATTTTGTAAACTAACTAAATTAATGTGTCCCTACCTATCCCCGATAAGGGCACCAAAAATTTGATCATGGTCAAAAGTATGACAACTCAATTATGGTAATAATGTGATTAACGTATGTTGATTACAGATATCATCCTCGGGGAAAGGCGTATTTACATAGTTTACTTAGTCAAATTCACTCTATTGCTAAGAAAATCCATTTTAAATTGGTTTTAATTAACCTACTCTATTCTAATAAACATTGTAAATAACTTTTTACTCCTATATTAAGAAAACTCTTAGTTCACAATTTCGCCTAAGTAATTAATTTCTATGCTTTTCAACTCATTTCTATCATCTTCATTATGTGTGTGCAATGCCCAATTAGAAAAGAAAGATTTCCTTCAACTTCACTTCAACCCACTGTCATTGTGGAAAAAATTCCAATATACAAATTAGAACTCCACCTATCGATGTGAAAGTTACACATTGCTTTAAGTATCAAATCTTTAGATTCATAACCACTTAAGTTTACTATTCGTGCCTCCCTAATCAATAACTATCTATCTATGTTATATATTTTACGGTTGTATTGTACATATCTGGCTTAAAACCTCCAATGGCCAGGGTAATTCCAAAAACCTTCGGTCGATAAACACATGATCAAGATGTTTATAGCATTATGTATAGAATCAATACAAATTCTAGCCATTGTACTTTTAATCATTATAATATATTAATACTTCCTTTAGTGTAGCATTCATATCATAAGATCCATTGTTCCCTAAGATTAATGAACTACTCACTTATCATTGAAATAAAAATACACGTAATGGCATTCATTGCAATCAAAGATTGAATTAAATATGTTCAATTAACTCAAGAAAACAATAACGAATACCTAAACGTATAGTCTTCAATGGCTTCTCTTCCAAAACACTTAATACTTAAGAACAATGTAAAACTAAGATATTCTATGTTATATAATTGCTCTTAATGACAATGGTTGATATTATATATGTTTACAATGTTCTAATACCTATTTATACTTCTAAGACACTTGAGAATACAATTAAAAACTCTTTTCAACAATTTTAAATGAACTAGAACTCGAAACTTTCTATTTTTTATACCTTGACCCTATGTGTAAGTGATCCCAAGCTAGTGTATAATGCCACACACCTTGTCACTTTATGCCCGCGCCATGTGGTCATTTACCATAGCCTAAAGCCTCCTTGTCAAGGCCCCATGTTCGGTTTTGTGCTTTTATCTCTTTTCATCATGAAATCACTCCTTTGTCTCTTTTATGGCTTGTATGCCTGAAAATACATAAATACCATCGATTAGAGCTCAATTCTGGATATTTATACCAAATAAACTACTAAAATAGTCATATATATAAGTCTAATTAAACACTTATTAGTAAATAGTATTGTTTGAAAGGCAAACACCATTTAGATGTCCTAAGTGAATTTGAGATCTAAATCTAATGTTGAAGTGGCTTTCTGAAGATGTTAGAAATATTAGTTCGAAGTTTTGAAGTGTAATGTGTTTTTATTGCATGAATTTAATGTATTTTTGTATTCAAATGGGTTAACTTAATAAAATTAGAATATGGCTTTTCCATTGAAATAAGGTGAACAAATGGCTGACCGTGAATTTGAATTATGTTAGTTAACATAATATAGTTATTTAAGTATTATTATATATAGTTAATTATTAGTTAGTTTAATTATTGTTTTAATTAATTAATTAAGGTAAAGTAAAAAAACAAAAACCTTTAAAAGCTATTTTTCCTAGAGAAGTTTGATAAATCCATGTGCCGATGAATCCCACTAGCCATTACTAGAAAAATATTTAAAGTATAATATAGAGGGGAAAACTATTGTACATGCCCGACATGTGTCATGCTTCGCCATGAGAAGCTAATTGGGTGGCTCTCTACTGCCAAATAGTAGGATTAAGTTCGGTTCCAATGGTTTGATGAGGTCGGGGGAAGATTTGGCGATTGCTGGATGTGTCCTTAGGAATCATCATGGCGAATTGCTTGGTGGCGTTACTGCTAAAATTAGAACCTGTATTATCCCAAGAATGGAGCTTCAGGGAGCCTTCCTTGGCCTGCATATTGCATGGAAGGCAAGCTGTGCACAGTTACTCTTAGAAATTGATAACAAAATGGTGGTGAATTGCATTTGAGAAGGTAAATAAGTAGTGTGTGGCTATTGCCAGTTCTTAAAAGGATACTTCAATTGTTACAAAGACCATGGCATGTGGTAGTATCCAATGTTTATCGAGAGCGAACTTGCGCGGCGGACTGGATGTCAAATCATGATTTTGAGTTGTTATTGGGCGTGCATTTTGTTAAGGCAATGCTCCCTAGTTTGCAAGCCATTTTGTAAAGTTACATGGCTGGTGTAAAGTTCCCTAGAATGTGTGCCATGTAATTGTATCTTAGGTACTTTAATACCCTTTTTTGATAAAAACAAAAGGGCCCATGAAGGCCCACCTACAATCACATCCGCTAGATCACCAACCAAGTAAAAATATTTACATTGTTTGGTTGGTTCAGCTACATAAATCAAATGCTTCCACACAACATTAAGTTGATCATAGTGATTTTTTTCTCAAAAAAGTTAACTATAATGATTTTCTCAAAAGAATGATAGGTCAATACTTAATTAATTAGGTTAATAGTTCCAAAGTAGTTAGGTTTAAATTGCATGGCTATTGAGGGTGTTTGATTTGTTTTGATTTGTTGATCAGGAGCATATAAGAGTAGGACATCTGTAATATATATTAATGAAATCGGTAGCCACAGGAAAGTGCATTTGGACTAGTATTTTTTTCATAAGAAAGAAACTATAATTAACTCACCACTATTAGGCACTAACTCTTCACCTCTTACCCAAATAACAAGTGTAGTAATACTTAACAAGTATTAACCATGCCTTTTGAAAAAAAAACTATTATGCTTGCCTTTTCCTTTCTTAGTTGTATATTTATTGTAAAATGTGTAACTATGGCCTTATTTTGTTGAGGTGAGTTGGGAAGAGTGAGATAACTTGCCTAACTTGTTTGCTTAGGGGGTTAGTTGGAAGGATTCAGATAACTTGCATAGTAGTTCTAATTAAATTTTACTTATTGTTACACCCACTCGCGCCTGTATCTGAAAGTCCTTGGGTCTCATTAATACAGATATTGTCCCCAATTTAACCACATTTAGGTCATAGGTGTGAGGTTTTCTCCAAAAGACATCTATACTTTTTAAGGAGTGAGAACCACTTAACTGATTTTTTATCAAGTCACACTTAACAAATATAGGACTATATCTCGGTCTACACATCCCAACAATCACCACCTTAGACTGACATCTCAGGTGCCTTAGCTCCACCTTAGACCAACTTCCCTCTAAGATGCTTCACCGCATGGTATGCCAGTGCTCATCTCAAGGAAACCTGCGCTACCAACAGATATGCCTTATCATAATTAAACTATTGACTTTGATGCCATTTATTGGGATTGCCTGCACCTATGTCCGCGAGTCCGCGAATCTCACTAGTACTGATATTTCCCCCAAATTAACCACTTTTAGGTCACAAGTATGGGGTTTTACTCTAAAAGGCCTCGATACTATTTATGGAGAGATAATCACTTAAGTAATTCTTTATTAGAGCAAACACATCAAACAAAGAACACAAGAACATGATAAACACAAAGAATTATGTGGTTTAACGCAATATGCCTACGTCCACGGCAAAAAACATAGAGATTTCAAGATATTACACCAATGCTAAGTCTCCAACACTTTCAAATTCAACAACTAATCAAGACATTAACTCGTACCTTACTTGAGGCGTTACTAAATTAATGGTATACCCTACTTATATACACTAGGGTATCATAATTATATTAGGATACTAACAATGTTGTATTAGGAGTCTACTTAAGTTAATAATTGGGTTTTACCAACTTGTTTAAATTAAACCGTACTCATCTAGGTTAATATTCGACCCACAGTTCAATCAATATCGACGAATCTCCACCTTTGTTTGAATTCTCTAACCTTCATCAAAATCTCACTCTACAAATGCACGTAAGGGCCTTCATTGTAGCATCTCATGTCCCGTTTAAGGTGATACTTATCTTGAAACCCTAATTAAGCCTCGGTATACGAGCCAGACTTAACTAGAGCCAGCAGCATTGTTTCCAGTACCTTATAAACATAACCTTTATATCGAATATTGAGATAAATACAAGATAAATGCAGTAGAAAGTTAAAACCTTTTTCGATATAATGCACGGTATATAAAACTAATAGAATGACATAAAATTTGGTTATTAAAACATATCAAAAACATATTATATTACAAAACTATGTCATTAATTACAAAATATGGTTCATTATATCAAGAGAATACTATAAGACTATTATGCCTTCCCTTTTGCTTTAGGTGATGCGCTAGGCTTAGAAAAAGAAATTTTAAGATGGGAGAATGCTACATCTGGCTTAATAAGTGGCTCATAATCACATATCAAAATTTTATTAATAATCAAGGATTAATGAATAACAATGTGAATCCAAACAATACTCAATCAATGCATGGAAAAAATACAATAAGAGATAACATATGCAATTCAACTTTTGAACAACAACCATACTAGTGACATTTATTTTAAACTTAACTATAAGAGTCGTCTCTCAATTGCTTAGGAACATCAATAATGAAATCCCTACATTTTTCAATATGTGATTTTATTAGTGTATTCGAGACTAGCTGAGTCTATGTAGTTTTTAGGATAATAAGCAATGATATAAAGCTATAGACTACAAAGGTATGAGGGTAAGGCTAATCCTTATCAACCTCATAACCACTTCATATCATGTTCAATCAGTCTGATTCACTTCCAAGTTGTAAATTTAATGTTATGCTTGTCACAGTACATTGCTCCCATTTTTAGTCTATAAAGTATATGAACTAAATAAACTACTTTACATAGCACAATTGATAATATAATTGAGTCTTACGTACCTTGATTTTGGTTTCCTAACCTTTCTAGGTTTCTCTAAAATCTACACAAACATTAAGTAATCTTGATCAATTATAGTCTTAGACTAGTCTTATATCGTCCTAAAGTCTTAGACCAATTTATGTCTAAGTCCTGCAACATGAACTCCTTTTTTTGGTATTTTCTCTAAGTAAAAGATGCTTGTACATATTTTTTCATATGAAATATTACAGGCTTTGAGCATGTAAGCATCAAAAATATGAAGAACACACCATAGGAAATGTTGAAGCTCTACTTCTATGCTTTCCAAAAAGGTAAATTTCACTCGATTCCGATGAGAAATGAAGGCGTAACATGCAAAATACCCAACCAACTCTCAATTGGCAACAAATTCAAGACAACAAAAAGATCATAACTCCCAAAATAGATATCCAAAAATCTTACTTCTTGGTTGAAAGCTACTTAACATATTGATCAACAACATATCCGAAAATTACCAAATTTAGATAAATGTGTAAAAGGTTATGTGATTTTTCATTTCAACTTTACTTTAACCTCATTTCATTGCATTTTTTATGAAAAGCTCGTACATAACATGGACATAGCTTATAACAATAACAACATCTATATACACCTCTCGATTTGGTCCCAACCAGATTAAGAAACCCTTATTGTCAAGTCATAGCCATATATAAACCATTTAACATCAATCCGAACACCAATACATCAAAGCATAGCTCGCCTCAACAACAATCATAACTACAACAACAAACATAATATGACATTAAAATTAGATGTCAAACTTCCATTTCCTATAATAATTTGTAGTGTTCTAGTAAACCTTGTAGCTTCTGAAACTTACCCTCACTCCTGGTTACAACCCTCATGACCCATGTTCGCTAAAATCCTCATCAAACCATTGTCTAAACCCAACAAACTTAAAGAGGAAACTTACCTAAATGATTAGATGGTTTATACTCTCGATTGATCAAGGGTATGCACCACGCAATGGCGATGGCAATGTAATTAATTGTTGCCTTAAATAGGTGATTGGCGTTAATCTAAATTCTAACTAACGTGAGTTAGGCTCATGGTTAAGTCTGACGTACCTTGATTAGCATGTGCATAGGTTTATATAATGGTTTGTGTTTGTTTCGAATGTTTAATGTATTTTATAGGTTGTAGTATAAAAGAGAATTTATATACAAGCCTATAATAAAAAAATATGTAAATAAATAATAAATAGCCAATACACCAAGTGTGACAAGAGGGTTATGAAATGAATGTGCACACTTTGGAATATTCATGGGCATGTCTAATGAATTAATTAGCAAGAAAATACACGAAGAATATATATTTATATTTATTTGATATATAAATATATATATTAAAAACTATAAGTTTGGTTTGAATTATATGATTTATCGGATCATCTCGAAATGAGCGTAAGTGTTGATGGTGTTAACATGTGTGTCACTGTAAAGGTTTCATGTTAGCACATCAATCATTTGGTCAGCCTTAAGATAGCGCAATGCGTATCTCGAGAATAATCTATATATTTAAACTAAAACATTCATGTTTATCTCATAATTTGATCGAGAGAGTGAGATAGCAGCTGAGGGTTTAGTGTGTTGATCTTAAGGAATCAATTAGTTTGTTGTTTCAATGTGAATTAAGGAGCTTAAACAACTAGAAATCCAGAGCTCATCATTGTGGTAAGTTTGGTTTTGATATTTTAAAGGTTAAATTTGATATTGGATGATGATTTCTCTGTGAATTGTTTTGTTTGATCACTGGAAATGGATTGTTACCTCACTAGAGGTCCTCCCTTAATTTTTTGGCAATGTTTGTTGTTGTTGTTGTTGTAATGATTTGTCAATGGAATAGTGGTTGTCAACTTGCGCATTGTCTAGATAGTACAGGGTGGAAAGTCCTCCACCTAGCATAGGAGCACTCTCCTTTCATCAATTAGGATGAACCTAGTAACTCAAGTGCACCCCACCAAGTAAGGGAGCGCACTTCCACCCCAGAAATTAACAATTATGCTAAGTTTTAGTTAGAATTACCTAAGGTCTTAGGGAGTATATTAGGGGTTGTAAATAAAGGGTATTAGAACTATATTAATCAAAAATGGTATATGATAGGTGTTGGGTCCCTAAAAAAGCTTGAGTGCCCATAAAGTTGAGGAATTGTAAATGGAAACCTGAACTGATGTAAGTATGGATTCGCTTATTTATAAATATTGTCTAGCTATTTTAGTATATGAAGTTCATATAGTTTATGGACTGATCGGGGGGACTATGTACATTGTGATGGTTTAATAAATAGAAAATATTGCTTAATGTGATTCATGAAACTAAGTTCCTGGAACTAAGACTAGGTTATATAGGAGATGGGCTACTTTTTTGACCTACATGTAACTTCCTACTCAGTTATATAGTTTGCATGGATTACATACTCACTAAGGGTTTCAGTTAGAACTGTTGGACATTAATGAATTGACTAGACAACATATCCACCAATGTGTTGGTCTAGTAATTGCATTAATGGTGTTAGTGTATAATCGAATCTAATTTTATACATTAAATGGGAATCACAGTGTAATAGTCATCGATAATTGAATTTGCATATGTTATTTATTGAATTATATGCTTTTTACATTCCCATTAGTTAACATTAGTGTCTATTGTTATCGCATAATGTTATTGATTATTATATGGGATTTTAATGGCTTTATGAATCCTTATTAAGCAAGTTGGAGTGCTCACCCAAATTTAACATTTCAGGTTCACAACCTGACGTTTTAACGAAGGGAAATGAGAAGATTTTGGCATTTTATATCTTCTCTACGATGTAATGAACTTTCCTATATATATACATTGTTTGAGTTATATTGTTGTATATGAACAAGGTTGGGAGGTTTATAAATGAGGTTTTTAGTTTTGATAAACTATGTATTGTTGTATATTGTTAATTATCAAAAGTTTCAATTTTTTGTTGCGTATATTTTGTATTATTTATTCGATATCAATATGCAAGTTGAGTTTATTAGGTACTTATGGAGAGGTTGTTGGCCCTAGTTAAGTCTGGCTAGGTTACCAAAGATTAGTTAGGGTTTAGGCTGAGTATCGCCCTAATTGGGATAAGGTACGCTATAGACGGCAGCACAAATGTTAAGCACACATGCACGAGAGGAAAGAGAAAAGATGGCGGCTTAAGTGTTTCTAACCCGTCAAAGAGAAATTTATATTCCTTATAGTTTAAGGAAAGGATGACAAATTTTTTCTCAACTTTTGATAATTAACAATATAATGACTTTGATGCTAAAATGACACAATGCCTAAAGTAACACGTGTAATGACTTTCTTTCTAAAACCAATGCGTTTCAATGATTCAAATAAATACTTTGATTTGCTTTAGTATATATTTATATATATAAACTTGACATACACAAATATATATATATATATGTTGAATCAAGTGGCTCAAACTTGAAATTTGAGTTGGACTCAAATTAGTGTCCTACTTAATTCATGCATACACGGTAATTACACGTGGGATTAATTAGTAATTAGATACAAACTACGTTAATGCTTCATATTCCACTTAGGAGTTAAGATTTGTGTTGGTTTATGTGTACATGCTTGTAACATCTATAAATAGATGAGTATGGTTAAGTGAAAGGACGTAATGTCATGGTTTTGGACGTACGGGCTTTTTCAAGCGGGTATGTAACATATAGTGTTGGTGGTACTTGTGAGAGTCGAGTATGTGTCCAAGCTTACGGGCTTGCAAGTAGGTTTGCAACATTGTGAGATTGAATATTGTTGGGGCTTCTATTTAAGGTTTAGATAGAGGAGGTTTTCTCTTTGTGTACTAAACTTTTGATACGGAGTTTCCTTGTTTCTTGCCCTAGGCTTTTTTCCCTGATTTTGGATTTTCCTCATGAATCTATGTTTTCATATTTTATTTGTGGTTTATTTATCTTTGGGTGTATTTGCATGACTGAGATCTTGGGTATTCTGAGGTGATTCATCACAAAAAAACTGGTATTAGAGCCATGATTCAGATTTATGGGGGTTACACAGTTTAGGTGAAATCTTTAGGGATGTCAAAGTACATAAGTGCAATGAAGTTTGATTTGGAGAATTTCAAAGGGAAAATGAACTTGGCTTGTGGCAAATTTAAGTCAAAGATTTATTGACTCAATTTTGGTTATGTCAAGTGTTAAAATGTTGTAGGAAGGAAAGTGATGATGATTAGGAAGAGTTAGATTTGAAGGCGACGAGCTACATAAGACTCAATTTGGCAAAGAATGTTCTTTTGAACATGAGAAATATTTCTTTGGCAAAAGGTCTTTGGAAAAAATAAGAAAGTGTGTGTATGAAGAAGAGCATGTCAAGTCCATTATATCTGGAGGAGCGCTACCATCACATGAAAATGGATGAAAGTACAAGTATTACTGATCATATTAGTGCTCTAAATGAGATTAACTCTAAACTTAAGGAATTGGTAGAACATGTAAATGATGAGGATTAGGCGTTCAAGCTCATCTGGTCACTTCCTCCTTTATTCAAACATATGAAGCCAACATCGATGTACGGGAAGGAAGCTATCAGTTTACTAAAGGTCATTACCATGTAAATATCAAAAGAGAACTTGATGAATGGCGAAGACAATGGTTCTTTTGAAAACTCTGATTTTGTAGCTGATGGGGAGGTATCTAAGAAGTAAGGGAAAGTGATCTATCAAAGATGCAATCAAATAGGTCATCTCAGAAGAGACAGTGTGAATAGGAATGGAAAAGGAGTCGGCTCAGCAAAAAGCTCCAGTTCGAAAAAGGGGGATTGCATTATTGAAGGTGATGAAGCTGACAATTTATTAGTTTTGAATACTTATAGTAATTATCTAATGTGTTCGACAAAAAAAGGATTGGGGATCAGAAGGAAGAATGGGTAATTGACAACTGGGCCACATGATATACGTGTGTACATAAGGCATGGATTGGTAATTATGGAAGTTGTACAACCGGCAAAGTTATGTCGATGGTTGATGGCTCTCTACGATCGATATTTGGAGTCAGTGATAAGTCACTAGTTATGTTATGTTTTGGTACACTTCTTACGAATTCATAGACTTTTATCTTTTTTTATATTGTTACACCTTTGTTTTCTTGTTTATAGGGTAAATACAGGCTATTGGACACAAAGTAGTGATTTTCCATAAAAATTCGGCAAAAAATTGCACAAAGGCTCAGCACCTTCAGGAATCACTGGATGAAACCTGACTGTATTGCAAAAAACAAATTGGAAATGTTGTGGATGAAGACTTGCGAGGACCCAAGAAGAAATTGGAGCTCAAGTTCCAAGAAAACACCCAGTGCCTCCAAGGCACCTTAGCTTGTACATACGGCATTGGTGCGACGCTGGACTCAAATTAGGAAAACCAAATGAAAAAATAATATCGTAGCGTCTTCTCAGATATTCCTAGCGCCTTGGAATTTTTGACACATAGCACTATACAGAACAAAAGATTACAAATTCCATATTTAGTGGATTCGCAAGATTCCCAATTTCTAGTTCTATTCATTTCGTCCCCCTATAAATAGGCAGGGTTTAAATAATCGAAACAATCTTTTTGTTACTTTTAATTTTCAGATTCGCTTTTTAGAGAAGGTTCACTATTGTTTTAGAGAGAAGCTATGGCAGTTCTTGCTTCACAGTAAAGGTATTATTTGTTTGGTTTTATTGCGTTAGTTTTATTGCATGTGTTGTAATCACTAAGTCCTCTTTTGATCGATGGTTTTCACGCTTGCAAACTTGATTTATGAGATAATGTTCATTGAATTGAAAACCTTGTTTGTTGGATTCTTCTAACTTTAATTGCATTGACTAGATTAGATTTATCATATTCATCATGTATAGCGGCCAATGCATGTGTAGGTATAGGAGATCTTTGTCAGTGATCTTACTGCTACTCGGTAAGGGGGATCACGTTATGTGACAAAAAAAAACCTTATTTGTTGGCAATCAATGTGCTCTTATGCTTTTGGAGTATAAGGAAGGTAGCAGTTCATGCTAATTACAACTTAGGGCAAGTGTTTTCATATAGTGTAAGGCTACTAGTTGCACTAATACACTAGGTCAAGTTGTAAAAGAACTCCATCTCCTAGTCATACTCCAAATAGAGTCTTAGATAAAGTCCAACTCTAAAATGGATAGAGCCATAGAGAATCTACAATTACTAATCCAATAAGATTTTTTATTTATCTAAAACTAAAATAAGAATTAAAGTCATACTATAAGTCCAATTAGAGTCCTATTCAAAATAGGATTTACTAAGAGACAAAATTTCTAGGCATACTAGAAATGTATGAGAATATTGAATCGAAGTCAAACTAGGACATTTAATGAGAATCTTCAAAATTAATTTTATCAAATAAAATTCAGTAACCCAGACAATGTTAAATAGCGCAAATTCGTTCTTTGTGTGCAGCCCAATAGGTTCACACAATGTAGGTAGTAAACCAAAACCATTTTGGTACACAAGTCATAAGCGGTCTCTAGTAAGGCATTATGACTACCCAAGTAGCATGAAGATTAATTAATCGATACAACCTAATAGACATTGTAAATCATATCCTTTGTCATTCGATATCTTTTGATTGAACATAAGACATGGAATGTTACCCTTATAGTTCAATCTATTAGTCTCAATCTCTGAGTAGACCGAAATTGTCAAATGACATTGATCCAATCAATTCACTAGACATGGCCATTTATCAGTCTAAAGTATCAAGGGGTCCAATAAATTTTTCTCTCTGAAAGAGAGGGACAAATTCTATCTTGATCACACAGCATCCACACATTAGTCAAAAAATGACCAATCACAATCTTTATAATCATTCGGTTAAAGACAATAGTTCATTGTATCAAATCATTATGCTCCTAATATTGGAGTCTCTACTGATCTCAAGTTAAAGGAATAAATGATATAACTCTCATAAGAATCACTTATGACATTGACCATGTAGTGTTCTCATAGTGAATTAGTCCAGCATCTGTTCCTAACAGATACTCATTATCTTGATCCGTATCAATATACGCATAATCATCACATGATTATCAATAAAGACTCATACTTGTCTTAATTTATTATTGTTCCCACAATAATAACTGACTAGGGACATTTAGAATAATATAATAATTATCCATGGATACTATTATAAAAGAAACATGCATCTACTTATATTTGTTAAACAACGTTTACAGAATTGGCCTAGGGCACATACCCAAATATCTCCCACTTGCACTAGGTCCAATCATACACGTATCCAATACTGAGTAACCTTAATGTATTCTTAGTGGAAGAAGTTTGTTTATGTATCTGCTACATTATTTGTTATTGATGTTCTGCAAATCTTTATGTTCTCTCTTTTATAAGACAAAATGCTCAAACGATTGTTTAGATCTATAGAGTGATTTAGGTTTCATAACCTAAATTTGTCCATTAGTTTTACAATAAGAGCCAACATTATTTTCAACACTTGGAACCAAACCTTATTCAATTATTAACCTTACGATCTAAACATTATCTTTGGCTGCATCAAATGTTGCTAAAAACTCTGTTTATGTTATAGAACTTGTTAGAGTGAGTTTAGAACATTTCAACTGATTCTTACGAAGTTAACACATCCATATTGCGATCATTAATCTTTTATATTAATTTGAAATTTTGCATCGTGTAACCATTTATATGACTCATATATTTCAAACATCTGCATATCTAATAAGATCTCTCAAGTGCTTCTGAAGTATTTAAGAATGTTATCAATAAATATCTAGTTATCTTCATTGGTATCTATGAGATGTATGTTTTGCCCAAAGCATATAACATCAAGTTGAATGCAAAGTATGACATATGTGATGATTCCCATAGCTTAAGCATATGAAATCTTATTCACATTGTCTCGCTCATCATTTGTCTTAAGACGTTGAATCTTGCAGAGACTTGTGTTATAAGACATAAGTACGAATCCTTTTAAGAATCTCGTACGCTGAAAGCTTTTTAGTTATTTTTCTATATAAGCACTCTTATTTAAAGCAATTAGCCTCTGAAATCTATCTCCATAGATCCATATCACAAGTATATAGGCCTAATTATCTAAGAATCTCATTGAGAAACCTTCCTTAATCAATACTTAACATTCTGCAGGGTTAAGACGTCATTTCCAATTAATAATATATCATAACATACAAATTCATAAATGTAATTGAGCTCGCACTAACCTTTATATATACATAAGGTTTATCTTCGATTCAATGAATGTAATTCATTAATTATTCATCAAAACAAAGATCCCAACTCTGATAAGCTTACTATGTTCCATAAATGGATCCTTTAAGCTTGCATATCTTTCTCAAATTCTCAAGATAATAAAAAACCCTTAAATTGTGTCATACACATCATTAAGGAGCATAGAGCAATTCTATTTTTGACATCCATTTGTCATATCTTATAGTTAAACTATGAAGTAATGACAATAGAATTCTAGAACTCGAGCTTAGCTACTAGTGAAAAATCTTATCATAATCAATATTTTGATTTAGATTGGGATTTTCAATAAGCCGTGCTTTAAGTATGCATCTTTTCCTTTTTCATGTCACTTTAACTTATTTGCATCCAATGGTCATACCATCTTCAGGTAAATAATTCAAGTTCCAAACTTGGATAATGTACATGAATTGAAAAATAGAGTTCATAACATTTAGTCTTTTCATCCAATCTAGATAAGACTTATCTCGTGATAAGTAGTGATTCATTCTAATCTAGTATTGAAAATACATCATAATTATCAATAATAATAAACTCCAACCTTTTTTTGCCAATTTCTTATTATTCTAGATTTTCAAGAGATATATGTTACTTTTGTATACTCAACTAGTTTAAAACTTTGTTGATTTTTCTAAAGTGGTTCAGTTCTCATTTGTGACACTTGGGAATTTTAAGATTTATTTTATTCCCAATAGTGTCTTTAAAATAAACTTTTTACTTAGAAAGATATCATTTTGAGCAACAAACAATTTGTTCTCAATTGTATAAAATAGTATCACAGTGTTCAACTACAATTAGACACAAAAATTTAGGCAACTTACTTTATGTGACTTAACATCTTACGCATGTCTCGCCGTTTCAAATCTAAAAAAAAAAACATACTAGGTCTTTTATTCCATATCATATATTGAGTTTTATCAACCACTTTAAGGAAAGTAAGGTTTAGTGCGAGTGCCTTGGTTTCTAATGTATAGCCTCAATAAAACATCATAAAAAAGTCTTTATGACACATCATAAATCAAATTGTGTCATATATAGTTCAATTTATCCTCTTAAAACATCATTTCTCAAATGACGTTCCTAGTGGAGTTAATTGCAAGACAATCTCACAATTTCAAAGATGGTCACCTAAACTCTTGGCTCAAATATTATCCACCTTGATTTCATCAAAATATGTTAATAGTTTGTCAAGTGATTTTTTTATACTTATTTTGAAATGTTCATAACAATTCAAAATTATGTCTTCTTGATAGGATTTGTAATTCATTATAAAATGAACAATATTATTCTATGAAAAATAAAATCCATTCTTTAAGGCTTTCTTTAGAACTCGGCAAAGTCTAACTCGCAACTAAGGTTTCTCGGTCGGACACAAACACCTTTTGTAGCTTTTACCTTCCCTTTATCTTTCTTTATTAAATTTCTTTATGTTATGAACCATCAAATATATATATATATCTAAAGCCCTTTTTTATTATTCTACCTTACAATTTTAAACGTCATATGCAATTGTAAACAATGTTCTCCATGTCTTTCAAATTATGTAGTTTAAAACTATTTTGATTAATTATAGATCAAATCTATTGCAAACTTTTGGCACATGAAGATTCAAGCCTTCTGAGATAATTAATATAGTTCTTTCATGTTCCAAACATAAAGGCATATTAATAGGTTCTCAACTGTTTTACAAGAATCTAGGAATTTTACAATATTATGTTCTTCCCATGTGACTTACTGTTAGAACATTTCCTTCAGCTTCACTTTCATGTCATTAGTTTTCATGACCCAAATCTTTCCTAAAGTCCGATTTTATATTTGCTAACATGACATATAATCCTTGTACTAAAAGATGGTAGTGAAAATGAATAATTAATCTAAGACATGCATCCTTGTTTTATGGTTGATAACATTTATCAATTTTCTAATCAAAATAGGGAAATTAGTCTTAGAAATTATTTTATCCTTATCAAGGATTGATCGTAGTTACTCTGGATTATAGTTATTAGGAGTTTAACATCTACACTTCAAAAATTATGCAAAATAATTTATTACTGAGTAATAAAACTCCCACTAAACGTTGGGGCGTTCCCACCTAGCGATGCGCCGCAAGAACAAATTGTAGTTGAACACTGTGATACTATTTTATACAATTGAGAACAAATTGTTTGTCACTTTTCATGAAATGGATCAAACATATATGAACGTTGGGGCGTTCCCACCTAGCGACGCGCTGCATCGGAGCCCAGGTGTCGTGAGAAATGAGCAGGGGTGTGTTTCACATCATCGCCTGGGTGTGAGAAAAAATGTGCAAGGGCTCCCACACAAGACGTGTGTGGGTAAAGAAGCTAGTCCTTTCGCATCGTCGCTCGGATGTGAAGTAAAATGAGCAAGGGTTCCCACACAAAGAACGGGTGTGGGTAAAGAAGCTAGTTCAAAACAAACACGAAAACAAAAACAAAATCATAGATATAGACACTAGATCTTTTAGACAAAATAGAAATAGAAAAGGAAAACAAATACAAAGGGGAGAAAAAATTCGTTTAGGAACACGGAACATAGGAACATGGAACATAGTAACACTTACGGAGAAGTCAATAGAACTAGTAGATACTATGATTAGAAGGGGAGTCAATATTGCTTGCCTCCAAGAGACAAAATGGGTAGGAGAAAAGAATAGAGAAATAGGAGGCACAGGGTTTAAATAGTGGTACACTGGTATAGATAGAAAATGTAATGGAGTAGGAATTTTGGTGGATAATGACTATAAGGATAAGGTCATAAAGGTTAAAAGAATGGGGGATAGATTGATTCTAGTTAAATAAATTATTGGAGACGAAAAAATTAACATACTTAGCTCATATGCCCCACAAGTAGGATTAAGCGAGAGCATCAATGCAAGTTTTGCAATGATATGGATAAATTTATGCAAAGTATACCATTATATGAAAAGGTTTTTATTGGAGGAGATTCAAATGGGCATGTCGGGGCAAGTAACGATGGGTTTGAGAGAGTTCATGGAGGTTTTGGTTATGGTAATAGAAATGAAGAAGGAGAATCAATCTTAGAATTTGCTTCAGCATACGATCTTGTCTTAGCAAATACGATCTTGTCTTAGCAAATACTACTTTTAGTAGTGGTCATAACAAGAGTCAAATAGATTTTCTTTTAACAAGAAAAATAGATAGAAAAATATGTAGAGACTCCAAAGTAATACCTGGTGAAGCACTTACTACCTAACATAAGTTAGTAGTACTTGATATTAAGCTAACACAACGATATAATATGAATAAAAGAGTTAGCGACCCTAGAATAAAGTGGTGGAACCTAAAGCATAGTAAACAAGTAGAGTTTAGAGAAAAACTACTAAAGAAAAATGTTTGGAATCTTGACTTGGATGCTAATACAATATGGCTAGAAATAAGTAGTTGCATAAGGAGAGTGGGATGAGATGTATTAGGTATATCTAAGGGCTTTGGACCTCCAAAGAAGGAAACATGGTGGTGGAACGAGGATGTCCAACAAGCAATTAAGACTAAAAGAGATATGTATAGGAAAATACCTAAGTGTCAAGATGAAGATGTGTACAATCAATATAGAGAAGCTAGAAAATAAGCTAAAAAAGTAGTTTAGTCAAGCTAAAACAAATTTCATGGAAGATTAATATACAAGGTTAGGTAATAGAGATGGCGAAAACTATGTATATAGGCTAGCCAAATTAAGAGATAAAAAATAAGACCTAACTCATGTAAGATGTATTAAGGACGAAAATCAAAATGTTTTAACGCACGAGGAGGATATTAAGGAGAGATGGAGAAGTTACTTCGATAGTTTATTTAATGATATCCAAGTTGATACTATAATATGAAAACCCATACCAAGAAGAAATGTAAACTATACACACAATATAAGAATTACAGAAGTTAAAGAGGAATTGAAAAGAATAAAAATAAAGAAATCATGTGGCCCGGATGAAATACCCATAGAGGTTTGAAAATGCTTAGGAGAAATTGGATTGACTTGGTTAACAAAACTTTTCAGTAAAATTTTAAAATCGAAATGGAGAATTGAACTTATGATTCACACTATGAAACTTTGGGAGAGGATTGGAGAAGAGGCACTCTTGTGCCAATCTTCAAAAATAAAGGAAACATTCAAAGTTGCTCGCACTATCGGGGAATTGAACTTATGAGTCACCCTATGAAACTTTGGGAGAGGATAATCGACAATAGGCTAAGGAGAGAAACAACAATATCATATAACCAATTTTGTTTCATGCATGGGAGATCAACTATGGAGGCCATTTTCCTTGTAAGACGATTGTTTGAAAAATATAGAGAAAAGAAAAAAGATCTTCATACGGTATTCGTAGATTTAGAAAAATCATATGATAGGGTCCCTAGAGATATTCTTTGGTGGGTTCTAGAAAGAAAAAGAGTGCATGCTAGATACATAGACACTATTAAGGATATGTATGATGGACTAGTAATGAGTATGAAGACATTTGGAGGAGCTACAAAAGAATTTCCCATTACGATAGGACTACATCAAGGATTGACTTTAAGCACATATCTATTTACTTTAGTTATGGATGAACTAACTAGACATATTCAAGAGGATATACCATGGTGTATGCTATTTGCAGATGATATTGTCTTAGTGGATGAAACTAAAGATGGAGTGAATAGTAAATTAGAACTCTGAAGGGATACATTAGAATATAAAGGCTTTAAGTTGAGTAAGAAAAAAACTAAATACATGCACTGTGAGTTTAGAAACACTAGTTATCGAGATGATGGAGTGATAAAATTAGGGGAAGTAGAAGTTCCTAAGGTAAACCACTTTAGATACCTAGGATCAATCATACAAAATGATGGTAACATTGAGAATGATGTCACATATAGAATTCAAGCTGAATGGAAGAAATGGCCGAGTGCAACAGGGGTGATATTTAATCGAAATGTTCCTACTAAGTTAAAAGGAAAATTTTATAGGACCGCAATTAGGCCAGCTATGCTCTATGGAAGTGAATGTTGGGCGGTAAAGCAACAACAATTACATAAAATGAATGTAGCAGAAATGAGGATGCTTAGGTGGATGTGAGGTAAAACTCGTAAAGATAGAATAAGAAATATAGAAATTCAAAGACAAGTAGGAGTAGCACCATTTGATACAAAGATTAGGGAAGGGCGGTTGTGATGGTTTGATCACTTGCAACGACGGCCTACAAATGCCCCAACTAGAAAACTTGACTCAATAGAAAGTATAGAAATTCGACTAGGTAGGGGCAGACCAAAGTTAACATGGGATGCATTAATTAGGAGGGATTTGAATGGTTTGCAAAGTTCACCATCAATCGCACTTAATCGAGCACAATGGAAAAGTTTGATCCATATAGCCGACCCTAGTTAATTTGGGACTGAGGCTATGTTGTTTGTAAATATTAATTAAGTGGTCTAAGATCCATATTTCACTTAATTTTGAGACAGATAAGGCATGACACTCAAAATAAAGTTATTTAGGTAGGTAATCATTACCAATTGCATCATATGCAACTTTTAGGTTCTTTATGAGACCTAGACATCATATGTCATTACATGTTATGTCTCATCTATGCCTGAAGCCCTAAACCATTTTAATAGCTATATTAAGTCAAACCAATTTAAAACATCCAGATAATCGTTGCCCTGCTTGCCTCGGCAAGATAAAACAATACACCCTGCGAAGGCAAACCCATATTGATGTGATCGATGCCTTGACAAGTATTTAAAAATGGGTGGCATTAACTTAAAATTCTAATCGAGGGATTTATTTTATCAAGTCTTATGATCCGTGTAGTGTTTTACAATGACTAATTCTAGCATCTATTTAATTATGGAATATCATATATATGCCCAATATGTATAGAATAAAGATCAGTAAAATAAAACATGAATAAAAATCTTCATATATCAACAAGGCATCATAAAACAAATCAAGGAAATTACATATCTTAAAATTTTCCAAGTGCTTGAAAGATTATATTTTCATTAATCTCATTAATTAAATATATCTCAATATATTTTTTTATCGATCTATTTAATTAAAACCCCTTTTAATTAAAATATTTTAATTAATATTAATAATAGTCCCACTAATTTAAATTAATATTATTTCAATTAAAACACCTTCCAATTAGATTAATTGAATCAAATTAATGAACAATAACCTCATTTAATTAATTGTAATTAATCAATTAAAACTTCTTTCAATTAATATATAAAACTCAATTAATATAAATAGAGTTTTAATCCTATTACAACTTGGAATGGATAGCCTAGATGGCTAAGTCATTCTAATGAGTCGGTGGATGAGGGATCGAATCATACTCTCAACAAAAGTCCCTTTATTGTGTTTTGTAATCCTATTACAATCAGATTTGTACTTTAATTTTCATTTGTAATCCTATTACAACTTGCATTGCTTGCTATGATAGTTAAGGCATTCCAATGGGTTAGAAGACTAGGGATCGAGTCCTACTATGAACAAAATTCCTCCTTTTATTCCATTTTGTAATCCTATTACAAAACGATTTGTACTTTAATTTTGACTTCTAAATCTATTACAACTTGGAATGCTTGCTAGGATGGTCAAGGCATTCCAACGGGTTGGAAGATTAGGGATCGAGTCCTACTATGAACAAAAGTCCTCCTTTTATAATCTTGTTACAAGTTGAATTGCTAGTCAGGATGGATGAAGCATTCCAAAAAGAGTTGAATGACTAGGGATCGAATCCTATTTTTGCCAAAATCATTTTACTTTTTTTAATCAATATCATGGCTTTCATATCCCATACAACCACCAACATATTAAATTACACATATTTATGTACACAAATAGTGAGATCTTATTCGCCAAGTTTTATGCGCACCCATTTAGTGCATGTATGTACGTGACGATACGACTACATCAACAACACCATGTTGATACTTTCACACTTTTGCATATAGATTAATTCTATTAAACGCAATGGTGCAACCATATATAAAATATCATGATTTACTTATATATATCATGTATATCAAAAATAAGAGCACATTACAATTTAATTAAATCATGTCTACTAGTTCTGAACACTGTTGGGATTTCAGGGATCATGTGTAGCGAAAGTTTTCGAAACCTTTTCGAACATCTCTGAACCAAGATCCAATTGATTCCATTAAATTGATGTGCCAATAAAAAAATCATACCTTACCAAGAATAAGTCCATGTTTGTCTTGTTTAGTGTTGATCGATTCTTTTAAGATGCTACGAGAGACAAATGTCCTCTATCAGAAATCTACAACGAACGGACAATCACGATCCGGAGTGCTAACCCCAAAAATCCTAGGACAAAAACTATCACAAAAACTCTCTAGGAAAAATCTCTCCTAGGAATTCTCTCTCGGGAATCCCCTCTCAAGAAAAATCTCTACACAATTGTGACCCTAATGTCTTATTTATAGTACACTAAGTCGAGTTGTAAAAGAACTCTATCTCCTAGTCATACTCTAAATAGAGTACTAGATAAAATCCAACTTTAAAAAATAAAGTCATAGATAATCTACAATTACTAATCCAACAAGAGTTTTAATTTATTTAAAACTCAAATAAGAATTAAAGACATATTATAATTCCAATTAGACTCCTATTTCAAATAGGATTTACTAAGAGATAAAATATAATCACACTAGAAATGTAGGAGAATCTTGAATCCTAGTCAAACTAGGACATTTAATGAGAATCTTCAAAATGGATTTTATCAAATAAAATTCATTAACCCAGACAATATTAAATCGCGCAAATTCGTTCTTTGTGTGCGACACAATAGGTTCATACAAGGTTGGTAGGGAACCAAAACCATTTTGGCACACAAGCCATAAGCGGTCTTTAGTAAGGCATTATGACTACCCAAATAGCATGATGATCAATAAATCGATACAACCTAATAGACAGTGTATATCATATTCTTTGTCACGCGATATCTTTTGATTGAACATAAGACATGGAATGTCACCCTTATTGTTCAATCTATTGGTCTCGATCTCCGAGTAAACTAAAATTGTCAAGTGACATTGATCCAATCAATTCACTTGACATGGTCATTTATCAGTTTAATATATCGAGGGGCCTAATAAATATCACTCTCTAAAAGAAATGGACAAATTCCATCTTGATCACACAACATCCAAACATTAGTCGAACAATGACTAATCACAATCTTTATAATCATTCGGTTAAAGACAATGGTTGATTGTATCAAATCATTATGCTACTAATATTGGAGTCACTGGTGATTTCAAGTCAAAGGACTAAACGATATAACTCTCATGAGAATCACTTATTACATTGACCATGTAGTATTCTCATAGCGGGTCAGTCCAGCATCTATTCCCAACAAATACCCATTATCTTGATTTGTATCCATATACACATAATCATCACATGATTATCAATCAAGACTCATACTAGTCTTAATTTCCTATTATTCGCACAATAATAACTGACTAGGGACATTTAGACTAATATAATAATTATCCATGGATACTATTATAAAAGAAAGATGCATCTACTTATAATAGTTAAATAACATTTACAGAATCGGCCTAGGGCACATATCCCAACAGCAAACCCATATCGATGTGATCGAAGTCTTGATAAGTGTTTGAGAATGGATGGCACTTGACTTAAAATTTGGAAGCGAGATTTTTATTTGTTTTAGTGATCATAATTTAAATAAGATAAATAAAATATATTACAATGCATAAACAATCACTAAGAAGTTAGGAAATTATACTAATATTGACTATCATACAAATTTTCTTGCACTATGAACAGTTAATAGCAGTCTCATTGGCCGGACAGCATATGGGGGTATAGGGGGTGCCCCTATTTTATTTTTTTTTGGACAACTAATTTAATTGCGAAAATAAGAAATCAGCTAAAATCTCTCATTATTTTAGTCAATCCAATTAACTAATACTACCCCTTATTTTAATTTAGAAAAATATTAATTAAAATATTTTTAATTAACTCAGGCCCATCTTTAACTTACTATCTTATCCTAATCTAATTAGAATTTAAGATACTTTAACTTCTTATCAAATTTGAATTTGTTGTTATGTATCTCGCCTATCTTATAGGATTTGTAATTCTTATCTGATTACAAGTTTATCTCTTATCTAATATGAATACACTAAACATAACCACAATGAGATATATGATCAAAATTAATTTTGAAATATAAATCATGCATTCAATAACGGAATTATATTAAATTAATCATATTAACCATATCATGATTTATTTCATGGAGACATACATAATTATTGAACAAAAAGGAAATTTGTATTCAACACTAGAATCACATTAACCTAAACATGACTTCTACCATGTACATTTAAAATTCGCATCGTTCAATATTAAAAAAACATGTTAATTGAAATATTCAAAACATAAATACTACCATTGAATCAAATCACGCGTATATATCAATATACATGAATTAACAATATGTTTTAAAACCAATTCTTGATTACAACTATCATAGAACCTGTATACACATCATACATTTACATAAATCAAGATCATGTTTTACACATATATCATATATACATTAGAGAAAACATATTAATGTTTAATAGAAGCAAGCATAATTCTCTTATACAACTGTTAGGTTTTTGGGCTTATACGCAGTGAAAAATTTAAAACTATTTTGAAAAGCCCCAACATAATTGAAAATAAATTCCATTAAACTAGATATACTGAAGTAAATCATGTCTTATTCCGTGATTTCTTCTTTGATCGTTTGATTTTCATGACATTCAAAAGCTCATCCTTTATCAAAAATCCACACAGAACGGTAACCACAATTTGGATTGCTAGCCCCAAGAGAGATAGAAATTATTATTTTTTTCTCTCGCCCAAAATCAAAGAACTCGAAATTTGCAAAAACAAAAATCTTATGTCATTTTAATGTTTCACCCTTTATTTATATGTATAGATAAGCCCCTCACTTAAAATCATATTAGTAATACAACTATTGAATTTAGGTAGTTTAAGCAAATTACTCATACATTCTTATTAATAAGTTATCATATAACAAATCGTAAGGGCTTTTATGTCATGAGTTTTATCATATAAAATTTATTACTCCAGGACCAATTGAGATTGCTCAAAGCTACTCTTTGTGTGCGACCTAATAGGTTCATACAACGTTGGTATTGAACCAAAACTATTTTGGTACACGAGTCATAAGCGGTCTCTAGCAAGGCATTGTTACTACCCAAGCAGCATAAAAATCAAAATTAATGCAACCTAATGAATAATATATATCATATCTTTTGTTGTACAATATCCTTTGACCAAACATAGAGCATGGAAAGTCACCATTAATGTTCAATCATACTAGTCTCAATCTTTAGGTCAAATGAAAATAACAAAGTGACATTAGTCATATCAATTCACATGGACTTGGCCATTATTAGTCTATCATATCAAGGGATCCACTAATATCCCTCTACACGAGAGTGAAAAATTATATCTTGATTACACACATTCACATATTATTAATGTGGTAACCAATCGCAATCCTTATAATCATCCAGTTAAAGACAACGTTTAATTGTGTCAAATTACCATGTTCTTAATATTGAAATCTATGATAATCTTAAATCGAATGACTAAATGATATACCTATCATAAGTGACACCTATGACTCAATCTATGTGATGTTCTCATAGCAGGTTGGTCCAATACATTATTCCTTAACAAGTACTCATGATCTTGATTTGTATCCCTATATGCATGATCATCACATGACCACCAATCGAGATTTACGCTGGTCTTAATTCATTATATTTCCAAGTATAATGATCGACTAGGGACATTTAAGATATTTCAACAAATACCCATAGATCTTACTATAAGGTAAACATGCAATCATTTAGAATAAAATAGCAAATGAAAACCTTAATTTTATTGACTTAAATTATAAGATAAACAATGTTTGTAGATTGACCTAGAGCACATGTCCCAACAAATGTCGTATGGGCTATGCAATGCACCCGTAACATTCCAATGGTGCATGATAAGAATATTCATTAATTATGTCAAGAAGTTCATTGATGTCTTCATTGATGATTTCACTGTTTTTGGAGATTCCTTAAACAGTTTTCTTGACAATTTGACTAAAGTGTTGCTATCCCGATGCATTGAAAAGAAACTTGTTCTTAATTATGAGAAACGTCATTTTATGGTAGACCAAGGGATCATTTTGGATCATATTTGATAAGTTGATATTTATAGGTATTTAGTACTTTATTTTAATATATTTAATGTGAAAAGTCCCTAAAATATATGTTTAATTATATTTATTTATCGTTTTTAGGTGAAATAAAGTGCGCGGTTGAATCCGTGGCAAAAAAATTTTTAAAATTGAGTATTTACATGTATTGATTAGATGTTGGACAATTTCCTCGAGTTACGTGCTTAACAATTGGAGTAGGGACCAGTCGCCATGTAGCAGCCCTTCATAGGCTTTCCAGTAGCAAAACACGTTCAACAGAAATCGTCCTACGCGTGACACGCGTCAATGTCTCGTTCAACCAAGTCGTCACTAGCTGCTTGCTCTTCCAATCACGCGATGCCAAGTCAGCTGTCCACACCAATCGGACCAATCACACAGCGTGACAACCATTTCTCCTCGTACAGCAGCTGTGAGTTTGTCCTTGGGATACTTATTGTGCATTTGTCTCATGCATGTTTCTTGGTTTAAGCGAACCGAACCAGCTACTTCTTTGCTTGCCACATGTCACGACCCGGTTGCTAATGCACGTCATCAGCAGTTCTTTTAACCAATCAGGAGCTGCCATGTCAGAACTCTCCATTTTCTCCACCAATCATTTGTTGACACGTGTCCCAAACCATATAATGAATGCCCAACAACCACCAAATGCTCCTCGGCACACGTGTTATGAGATCAGCCCACAAAATTAGTTTCTCTCACCTTTTGGGACCAATTTTTAGTAGTTTTATATAGGTATTATATAGGGAACACCGAATAATAGATTTTTAGCATCGACTTCTCTTGATGATTGCCTAGGTTGGCAAGAAAACAAGTCGGGATTATGGGTTCATGACATATTATGTGAGATCTTTTATTTTATTATTTATTTTGATTTAATTTCTCCTATTTCATTGTTGATTTTAAGGAATATGGTTTAGATCTGGGGTATCTATGTGGACAATATATAGTTATTGAGACTGATTGTATTTATATAATTGTACTCTTGGACCAATAAAGTGATGAACACTCACCCGTTTGCGGTAAAACCCTTTCAGTTCTTGAGTGTGCAACAATTGAATCTAGGTTAAACCAGAAACGGATGCGATTCGGTTATTTAGGATTAGTGTTCCACATATCCATATTACTGTAGTTAGTATGTTAAACTCAATTAGTGGATGTTTAGGGTCATTTATTAATTAGGGAAGTAGTTAGTGGCAGATGTCGTGGCTATCGAGATTAGGGGAATGAGAAATTTCTGGTGGTTTTCGATTTTCTATAGATAATCTAGGAGAACTTAAATTAATAACTTTTTAGGAATGATTGAAGACCATGATGTGTCATTAAATCTTGATCCTGATTTGTGGAACCATAGACCTAAGTGTTACTTAGGTGTTCATTAATTTTTTTCCAAATTAGTTTATTTAGTTTATTTTAGTTTAGTTAGTTAAATTAATTTATCTTAAAACCCCCTGATTTCCTTTTTTTTGTTTTTAACCATAGAAAGACCACCAATCTCTGTAGGATCGACCCTTTGCCACTATTCTACAAAATAGTTGGTTTGGAAATTTTTTTTTTATTGACGTGTATGGCGCGCATGAGTTTTTGGCATCGTTTATGGGGATTGGTTTTCTTTCTTTAGTATTTTTTATTATTTATATTTATATTATTATTATTTATCTATTTATTTATTTATTTATTTATTTTAATAAATTAGAGCACCCCGTGAGTTTTGTTAGGTTTGGCTATGGATTATATTTTTTTAGCATAACGTGAGCATTTGTTTTAGGAATTAACATGTTTATATGATTTTAGGTGTTTTGAGACTTGGTCTGGTTCTACC
Source organism: Stephania yunnanensis (assembly GCA_039657365.1). Classification (NCBI taxonomy): domain Eukaryota; kingdom Viridiplantae; phylum Streptophyta; class Magnoliopsida; order Ranunculales; family Menispermaceae; genus Stephania; species Stephania yunnanensis. The sequence goes on from CM077584.1 coordinate 42,244,997, forward strand.
CAACTTAAGTCGCCGCATTAGTGGCGAGTCTTTAAGTAGATCCAAAACCCCGAACTTCATTCCATTATCTTGTTGATTTCGCCCTTAGTTAAAAACTTCGGGCTCGCAAGATTTGATAGTAATCTTTTTAGTTAACTCCAGTGTTTACAATTTCTTGCTCATTATGATTATTCTTTCATAATTTCCTTAGTCACTTAGACGTAAGAAATTTCGTGCGTTCATTACTTTTTAGAGACTTTCATTGTGCATGCATTTGTATCATCATCTTATTCTTTCTCCATGTTCTATTCTTTTTCTTTTGTTGGATGAATTCTTTGACTCGTTTTGAACCTTAAAGACGAGGTTCAGAATAAGTTTGTAGGTATTTTAGGGTTTATGGTTGGACTTAGGATGGTTTCTTTGCGAAAGACCGTATTTGAGATCTTTTATTTTTTATTTATGCGGTTATATGCGATTATTGGATGGTAATGGTGGTGTTTTATATCATTTCTTTCATTTCTTGTCCCTCCATATTTCTTTCTCATTTCATTAGTAGTTGATACACTTTCAGACATGTATTTAGTATAGTTTTTTTTATTTTTTTTATTGTTAAAAGGAAAATTTTATAGGACCGCAATTAGGCCAGCTAGGCTCTATGGAAGTGAATGTTGGGCGGTAAAGCAACAACAATTACAAAAAGTGAACGTAGCAGAAATGAGGATGCTTAGGTGGATGTGTAGTAAAACTCGTAAAGATAGAATAAGAAATATAGAAATTCAAAGACAAGTAGGAGTAGCATCAATCGATACAAAGATTTGGGAATGGCGGTTGCGATGGTTTGGTCACCTGCAAAGACGGCTTACAAATGCCCCAACTAGAAAACTTGACGCAATAGAAACTGTAGAAATTCAACGAGGTAGGGGCAGACCAAAGTTAACATGGGATGCATTAATTAAAAGGGATTTGAATGGTTTGCGAAGCTCACCATCAATTGCACTTAATCGAGCACAATGGAAAACTTGACCAATGTAGCCGACCCCAGTTAATTTGGGACTGAGGCTATGTTGTTGTTGTTGTTGTTGTTATTGTTTAGAGTCACCTGAAACTTTGTTTCATGCCTTTGGTTGTGGATGAGTAAATTGTAGTTGCCTTTTTAACTTGGGATTTAGGGAAAACTAGGAGAAACACTCAATCGAGTCTGTAGCCCAGCATTTTTATGATTTCATGATTAAGGATTTAGTTGATGGCTAAATTTTGCGCTAGATAACGAAAATGAGCAGACGGTCAAAATTGTGCAAGTGATATCCCACATTGAGGGATTTGTTTGATCATAGTGGAAGTGAGAAGGGCTAACAGAAATCTTTTGTTAATATAGAAAGTCCCACATGTTTTCATAGGAAATGGAATAGGGAAACTTGTGGTGGGAAAAAGTGAGAAAAGCTGTCCATAGGAAATGGAGCATGGACCATATTTATTGAAAAAAGAAGAAAAAATGTGAAAAAAATAAAAATAATGAATAAAGGTGGAAGTTGTGAAAATTCCTCAAATAAAAGAATTAGCTCGAGTGCTTTCACTAGATTAAATGAGATTTTTAAACTTGCGTGCTTGAATGTATAGACCAAGAACACTCGTGAGTAGTTGATGGCCTTTGTTTTGAATGAATCTATGTCTTTAAAGTGTGATCTTAATTGTGTTCGGATTGTGAGTCTTGACATATCATAACTCTGAAATTTCTCGAGTGGCTTGTTAACTTGGTAACTATATAAACCAAATGAACTCTATGAATTTTGAGTCGGTATAGGATTAGTTGAGTCAATGCATATTTATATTAGGAGTGTAGTTTAGTTTGTGTTGTCATCTACACCTTTACTCGGGAGGTGCAAAGTCTTAAGTTTTGGGGTATTTGATAAGTTGACATTTATAGGTATTTAGTACTTTATTTTAAATATATTTAATGCGAAGTCTCTAAAATATATATATTTAATTATATTTATTGATCGTTATCAGGTAAAACGAAGTGCGTGGTTAAATCGTGGCGGAAAAATACTCAAAATGGAGTATTTAAATGTATTGATCGGATGTTGGACAATTTACCTCGAGTTACGTGCTAAGTTGGAGTAGTGACCAGTTGCCACATGGCAGCCCTTCATAGGCTCTCCAACAGCAAAACACGTTCAACAGCAGTCATCCCACGTGTGACATGCGTCAACATTTCGCTCAACCAAGCCGTCACTAGCTGCTTGTTGTTCCAATCACGCGATGCCATGTCAGCTGTCTCCACCAACTAGACCAATCACACAGTGTAACAACTATTTCAACTTACACATCTGCCGTGAGTTCATCCTCGGGATACTCATGTGCATTCATCTCGTGCAAGTTCGTTTGTTTGAGCGAACCGTACCAGCTGTTTCCTTGTTTGCCACGTGTCATGACCCTGTTGCTCAAGCACGTCATCAACAGATCTCTCATCCAATCAAGAGCCACCACGTCAGTGGTCTCCATTTTCATCACCAATCAGCTGTTAACACGTGTCCTGAGCCATATAATGAATGCCTAGAAACCGCCAGATTCTCCACGGTGCACGTGTTACGAGATCAACCCACAAAATTAGTTTCTCTCACCTCCTAGTACAAGTTTTTAATAATTTTATATATTAGGAACCTTAGGTATTATATTGGGAACACCGATTAATATATTTTTAGCATCGAATTCTCACGACGATTGCCTAAGTCGGTAAGGAAACAAGTCAGGATTATGGATTTGTGGCACATTATGTGAGATTTTTTATTTTATTATTTATTTTTATTTATTTTCTCCTATTTCATTGTTATCGATTTTAAGAAATATGGTTTACATTTTGGTTATGCATATGGCCATTACATGCTTTTAAGTGGACAATCTATAGTTATTTGGAATGATTGTATCCATATAATTGTACTTTTTGACCAATAAAGTGACGAACACTCACCCGTTTAAAGTAAAACCCTTTCAGTTCTTGAGTATGCAACAATTGAATCTAGGTTAAACCGGAAGCGAATGCGATCCGAAAGTGGATGCGATCTGAAGCGGATATAATCCGGTTATTTAGGATTAGTGTTCCCACATATCCATATTACTGCGGTTAATATGTTAAACCTAATTGCAAATGTTTAAGGTTATGCATTAATTAGGAAAGTAGTGGCGGACGTTCTGGCTATCGAGATTAGGGGAATGAGGAATTTCTGGCGGATGTCAATTTTCTATAGCTAATCTAGAAGAACTTAAATTAATGACTTTTTGGGAATGATTGAAGACCATGACGTGTCATTGAATATTGATCCTGATTTGTGGAGCCGTAAACCTAGGTGTTACTTATGTTTTCATTAATTGTTTTCAAAATTATTTTGTTACTTTATTCATTTAGTTTTTTTTTGTTTAGATAGATAAATTAATTTACCTTAAAACCCCTTATTTCCCTTTTTTGTTGTTTTTAACCATAGAAATACCAACAAACTCTGTGGGATCAACCCTTTGCCAATATTCTACAAAATAGTTGGTTTATGAATTTTCCTTTTTTATTGTTTCATCTAAAGGTCTAGAGGTCGGCCCTGCGAAAATAGATGTCATTCGTAGCTTACCTTATCATTCCACTCTGAGAGAGATACGTGCATTTCTAGGTCATACATGTTTCTATAAGTAGTTTGTCGAGAATTTTTCCAATATAAACTAACCTATATGTTGGTTACTTCAAAATGATATTCCATTTATCTTTAATGACGAATTTTAAAATTCTCTCTCCATCTTTAAAACGGCACTTACCTCAACCCTAATCGTTAAAGCTCATAATTGGTCATTTCCCCACGAAATCATGTGTAATGCAAGAAACTACGCCATGAGAGCTATGTTAGAAAGAAAAGTGGGGAGAGAAACTCATGTGATTTACCATGTGTCTAGAATTTTAGACATGGCCTAAATGAATTACACAACCACTAAAAAGAACTCTTTAATACCGTTTTTGCACTTGAAAAGTTCATGCCATATCTTTTAGGTACCAAAGTCATTGTCTATTGAGACCGTGCAACTTTGTGTTACCTAATTTCCAAGAAAGATTCTAAGCCTAGACTCAAAAAATGGATACTCTTGCTCCAAGATATTCGTCTCACCATCAAAGATAACAAAAGGTGTCAAGAATCTAGTGGCAAACCGTCTCAGTCACTTAGAGAACACATAATCTTCTGCTGCTTTAAATGATGAGTTTCCCGATGAACGCATCTACATTGTGTCTAATGAAGTTTCATGGTATGTTGACTTAGTCAATTATTTAGCCACCAAGCAGTTACCCTTGGATTACAAACGTATACAAAAACAAAGCTGGTGTACGACTTCAAGCATTATCTTTGGGACAATCCATATTTGAGTAAGTTTTATTCAAGTCAAATGTTTCACAGTTGTTTTCCTCAATAGGAAACACATTCCATTTGGTGTCACTATCATTTATTCATGTGCAGTGATCATTTTATCTGACATTGTACATCTAGGAATGTTTCGGGTTATGGTTTTTATTGGTGCACACTATTCCATGATGTATGTCTTTACCAAAACGTTTCCTAACTATCAGAAGTATAGGAGAGAGAGAATTTTAAAGATGGAGAGTGAATTTTGTTAACATTAGGGCATTGACTTCATGGGCTCATTTCCACCTTCTAATGAGCACACCAATATCTTGTTAACATTAGATTATGTTTCCAAATGGATCGAAGTTAAAGCCACCAGGGGCAATGATTCCCATATAGTTTTCAATTTCCTTCAGTCATGAATCTTCTCTAGATTTGAAGCTTTAGGCTTGATCATTAATGACAGTGGAATTTCTGTAATAGGATTGTAGAATCTTTGTTTAGAAATTATAATGTTACTCATAATAATTCTATAGCCTATCATCCCCAAGCAAATTGCCACGTTGAGGTCTCTAATAGAGAGATCAAATCCATTCTAGAAAAGCTTATTCATTTATCAAGGAAGGATTTGAGTCGGCTCCATAATGATGCACTATGGGCTTCCAGGAAGAATTTAAAAACACCAATTAGAATGTCTCTATATAGGTTGGTTTTTGGGAAAGTATGTCACTTTCCTATAGAGTTAGAGAATAAAGCATATTGGGCAGTCAAATGTTGTAATATGAATTACAACAAAGTCCTTATTGAGCACGAATTAGCTATCGTGGAATTAGAAGAAATTAGGAATGATTCATATGAGAATGAAAATATTTATCAATATAAGATGAAAGCTTATTATGGTCATCATCCAACGAGGAAATCCTACGTAATAGGTCAAAAATTTCTTTTTCTCGATTTTAGATTAAAAATCTTATAGGGTAAGCTTATATCTATATTCGTAGGTCTATTTATCGTTACTAATATATTTTTTCATGGTGTTATCAAAATACAGAGTATGGAGAGCAAGAAGTCTTTTAAAGTGAATGGACACAGGTTGAAGCCCTTTCATGAAAACTTTAATAAGACTCTCAAAGATGATGTTGACTTAAACCAGATGGACGTACCAGCCGAACCTTTGAGAAAAATCAGTAAGGAATTATATGTGTTAACTTTAGAAAATAAGCCAAAATAGGAGTGGAGAGTGAATCTAAAGCCAGAGGAGAAGACAAAAGAGAACCAGAAGAAGAAAACTAAATAGGAAACTGTTTAAGTCTTTATTTAGAAGAATCCAAAAGCACCGAAGACCAGGGTGAAGAACAAGTAAAAAAGGGTGATGACACAAGAAAAGTTTATGATACTACCTGCAAAGAAGATGGATGATCAAGGTGCTATTGAGATCCTTGTGAGAATTAATGGAAAAACATTCGAAAAAGCATTGTTGGACGCTGAAGCTAAAATCAATATCATGCCTTTATCATTATTCGAGAAGGACACGTTGACGTTCATAGACACTTAAAAGGTGAACATTACTTTAGAGAGTGGCAAACTTGTCACTGCAATAAGGAAGAGGAAAAATGTTCGCATGCATGCCACTAAGTTCGTCTTTAAGGTTGATTTCTAAATTTTGGATACTTTGGGTTCATAAGAGTATACCATGATACTTGGAAGGCCTTTCATGCACTCCACTTATATACTGATTAATGTGGTATATAAGGTGGTAATGTAGAGGTGGCATAAGGATGTTATGCTCATGCAGGATATAAAATATATCATACTCTCATAAGTGTACGACCAGATGTCGGCGCCACTAATACCATATTTCAACAACTTGAGGTTTCTGATGCTAGATATCTTTGAAGTTGATGTTTCACCTAGTTGGGAGGAGTAAGAAGATGTAGCGCCATCGATGTTAAATATCGGCGCTCCTAAGAGGCGACCCAGAGAATTATATTAGGGTTAGGCTTATTTATTTCTTGTTTAATAAGTAGCATGTGCCACAATTGGAAACAATTGAATTAGATTCGGAATTTTGGCCATGCTCACTTGCTTGGTGATCATTAACCGAAGTGAGGTGATGATAATTTTCCATGGATTTATGATTGAGGAATTCTTGTTTCACTTCATAACATTTGTTTATTTTTAGCTTGTATATATCATATTCATTCAATTTTCGTATTTTCCATTATTAGATTTCACTTGTTCTGTTTGCTTTGTGTTTTGGTTATCCTACTATCTTGAACCTTGAGGACAAGGTTTAGCTTACTTTAAGAGTATGCAGGTATGTAGGTTGATTGAATGCATGAATAAACGGTAAATGATTTTTGGTAAGTTTTCGCAATTTTCAGAATCTTTTCAAAGTTTATGGTAGAATTCAATTAATACAATTTCATTTTATTTCATCTATTGATGGTTTGGTTGGTTGGTTGGTTGATTAAACATTTCCATACTAGTGAATTTTTCTTTTTGTTTTTCCATTCATTGTTTGGAGCTTAAATGAATTCCCAATTCTAGTTTAGGATAATAGTGGACAATTAGAGAATTGAAATGTGAATTGATGTTGCCATTAATGGACAAGACCTTAGTTAGATTTTAGGCGAAAAACATATTCTTATGATTGATCAACCATATTAAGTCTACACCAGAGAGTGCTAGTGTGGAGTCAAGGTTCTATGCCATATATAAAAGCGGGTAGAAGGTCACAATAGGACAAGAGTCAACTAAATCTCTACAAGTTCCATGATATGTTTGCAATCCATTTAAAACTCGGTAGTAACTTAAGAATATATTTTGGTGAAGATGTAGTCTTGTTTGTTTAAACCCTTAGCCTTTAAAATACCTATTAACCTATCCCTAGTTTGCCAATTTGAGTCAAACCAACCTTAATTCTTTTCAAACCCAATATTAAACCCATAGTTGTAGCTTATAATCCTTTACCTAGTCGGAAGCTAGTCTTACACTTGAAATCATTAACAATAGACATGAAAAGAATAAGAAAATAAAGTAAAAAAAATTATTTATTGACATGTATCGAGCGTGTACAATAAGTTTCCCGCATATCATTATTATTTACAGTAGTGATAAGTGGATCGTCCTTACATGGACTTAGCAAACGTTTTTAGGAAAAAGCCTTTTAATAGTTTTTATTATTTTATTACATTAATTTAATTAAAATGGGAATTAAAAATCACTAATTCGAACTATAATACTATAGTAATTAACTAACTAATTAAACTAACTTAATTCGCACAATTCAAACATACTAATATTCAAATCAATTCAATTCTATAATAAAAAAAATATATATCTAAACAAACATCCAGAAAAATGAAACATCAATCTATTTTGCATCCAAACATATTAATTAAATCATATTCGTGACTATACTTTAATCTCTTAATAAAGTATTCTAGATCTTTAAACTCTAATCATATGTAAGCAAACAGCACTTATCAAGCCATCTGCTCTCCTTATACCGGTGAAAAAGTCACATTCTAATTTTATTGAATTAACCCTTTGAATACTCCAAGAAATTAACTTTAGGCAATAAAACTACATTACAATTTATGAAAACTTCGAAATAGTAAATCTAATACCTTCAGAAAGCCACTACATTATTAAAATTAGATCTCAACCCACCTAAGACATACAAACAGTAATAGACATTTTAAATAATCTTAGTTACTACTTTGAACTAGATATTGAATCCAAATATGATAATACACATTCTAGACTATGCATGTAATGCATGTTCCATGATTATAATATGCAAATAATAATCTATTAAATCAGCGAATTAAAGAATACGATTGGTTTAGAACATTAACTACAAAATCATCTCATCATGACTATATCATAAAACGAATCAAGTTCATGTTCGTACTTTGTTTAGACTAATAAACTACTCAATCATCATTATAACAAACATTGTGATAAAGTAAATAAAAGACATGGATAAATACCACTAAATAAGTACTTTGAATATGAAAATAGTCCCCAAAATCAATGAACAATAAAGCAATAAACTAAAACAATAAACTATTAAAGTAAACTACGACTCTAATAGCAATGAAATATTGATATAACTACTCAAGGGAAATTGATTTTGTAGCCATATAATTATATGAATAGTATTGTAGGTAGTACATATCCCAAACTAACTCAAGCGTCTCGTGGTTATCTAAAATTCTTGAAATCGAATCTAACGATTCCTTAGCAATTCCACTTATTGCTCAAATCGTTGGTTAAATACTTGAAAACTACCTTTGTGCTCCACTGATTTGCCTGGCGGTTCTTAGTGTAAATCCCAAAATGCTAAGGATTCAACAACAGTAAATTCTAATTGATCCTTGATTCGTTGATGATTCTTTATGTACCACTTTCATTCAATCAAATCCTTCATTTTCTACCCTTCTTACTCCATTTCTTCATTTATTCCAATTATTACATGAAATAACAAAAATAAGAGAAAACCCAATGTAATGTAGCCTTTTACATATAAAATTACCCTAAAATAAACTATAAAATCTCTCTAATTATTGAATTATCATTTATAGACCTAAAATAAACGAAAATTAATCATGATGAAAAAATCAAGTCATGATTAGAGAGCCCCACCTAAAACAGTATCCGCTAGAAAATAGAGCAAGGACCTGGGTGGTTGGAGAAAGATGAGGACTACACAATGTGAAAAGAAAATTGAAGTTATGTGCAATGTAAAAAACTTCGCGTTCTTTAAAAAAAAATCATTTGACTGTCTAAGTTTAGGTTTTTCAACATTTTGAATCCATGAATTATCTTTCCCTGTTACGCAACCAAGCCAAAATCTATTGACGCTCTAAGTTTAAGTTTCCCGTATTTCCAATTATTTGTAGTAATGGTTAATGGAATATCGTCTCCAGATGGATTTTGCAAATCTCTTTAGAATTAAGGCTACACTAAAGTTTTATTGGATTTAATTTACTTTAATTTAACTAATTTAATTAAAACGGGAACTAAGCACTATCAATCTAAAAATGAATCAATCAATTAATTACAATAATCAAACTATAAGCAATTTAAATTTAATAAACTAATCTAATGCAATTTAAATAAACTATCGAGAAACCAATATAAATTAAATATCTAAATAATACATCTTAGAAAATGATATGTAAATCGTCATATTTCAACATGTTCATTAAAGCATAGCCATAGTCAAATTATCATATTTATATAATGATCCTAAATCATTAAACTACAATCACAATAGGTTGATAGCCTTTAGCAAACTATCGGCTTTCTGATACTCAATGGAAATAAGCCATATACTTACCCTTGTAACTCTACTTATTGGCTAAAATGCAATAAACTAGAAATTGCGATAGTATTAACGCTCAATAAAAATTATACATAATCCAAACTAAATAAAAATCAGAATTATGCTAGTCATTAAATAACTTAGAACACAATCGTCTAGAATACCCACTCGGATAGTTTTTTGCCCTATAGATTAATCCTAGTTACAACTTCTATAATTGTTGTCGATAATCATACACATAGATTTAGATATCTTATATTAAGAAACATATTGACCACTATGCACTCAATAGAAAGAATCATTAGTTGTACTACGCAAAAAAAAACTTATGAAAACTATGATTGACGTGTGTGATTGGTTTAAAGCATCAAGTACACAAATTATGCATTATGACTAAATTAATGAATGGTTTACAATCTTATCTAGAGTATTGTTTAGAATAATAAACTACTCGCACATATTAATAATATACATAACAATAAAGAAATAATTGAAAGACATTAATGTAAAATACCTTAAATAGATATTGAATCTCCAAAGAGTCTCAAAAAGCCATAAACAATGAACTAAACTAAAACCTAATTAAAAAAACTTTAAAACTAATAGTGCCTAATTGAGGGCTCTTTATTTCAAAATCCTATGGTATTATTTATATTTTTCCTCGGTGTACAAATCATAGAAGAACTTAAATTCTTTGTTTTTATCTAAAAAGCTCTTCACTAACCTCAGCAATTTATTTGCAAATCCTATGTTGTTCACAAATCACTGAGTTAATTGCAGGAAATATATTTTTGTGTTCTAGCCATTCATCCAGTGGTTCCTTTTTAAATCCTTATTCGTTAGATAATTGTTGGCTAATCATTAAACCTTCTCTATTGTCAATTTAGGTAGTAATTCCTGTATAATCTCGTATCACTGAGAAATCGCTGGACCTTTTTCTCTAGTTGACTGCTTTGACTTTCTTCATCTTTTTCTTCCATTTCTTCATTTTTCCTAATTAAATCTTGAAATCACAAAAATAGGAGAATTCCCCAGTATAATATCATCATTTTTATCTAAAACTAATCTAAATTACAATATAGAACATGTCTAATTATTGACTTGTCAAATACCCCTAAACTCAGCACTTTGTTGTCTCGAGCAAAGGAATACTCTTAATCATATTCTCTTTTCTGTCTTTATATACTAATTTTAATATATTTTATCTTAACCTTAAATAATAAAAGTTTTTAAAAAGAAGTGATCTTCAAATAGAAACATATTACCCACAAGTAAATGGCACTTATGATAAAATTGAATGATTTTAAATAAATGAACCATCCCTTAATGATAACGTAACCACCCAATGTAATACCGCTTAGTACTTAAAGTTCAGTCAATACCAAGGTCGGTACATAATATAGGTTTTCTGAATCGCTGCTGACAAGCATCAAGCTTACGATGACTAGTATAGAATCTTGAAACATAAAAACCACTAGATTAATCTTAAGTTTAGAAAATATTTTATAAATAGTACCATAATCAAAGTCAATAGGAATTTTTCTAAGATACCAGTGAATATATCATTTAAAACATGTTAGATTAAGAAATACTTCACTCAACCCTAGCTTTAAGCACTCGTGCTTAATCTTTTCATTGAAGAGTTTAAGAACTTCTATCTTTTTCATCGTTCATTTTTTCTACTTCATCCAAATAATTATTTTTAATTATTTTTATTTATTTATTTGTTTCCTTTTGAGTCCCTACTCCATTTCCTTTGGACATTCTCACATTTTTCCACTATAAATTCCCTACTCCATTTCCTTTTGTAATCTATAGGACTCTTTATATATTTGTAACTATTTTTAACACTTTTCACTGTCCGCTAAAGTTGAAGAAATTATTCTTTCTTACTTATAAAATTCATTGGTTTCCTACCCATTTCTTCTTTCAATTGTAACATAATAACTTTCTATATATATACTATAAAAATACTTAATCAATAACCTTTGTATCACAAAATTCTTAGAAATCCGTTTTGTTCATCTTGCACTATTATTTTGATTTTCTACCCATTCTCATGACTAAGACAATGTAATCTAGTGCATACATTAACTAGTAAAAATAATTAAAAAGGGTATAAAAATTAACTCTTTCTATCAAAGAATTCATTTGGGTAATAAAAATATGACTTCTATTCAAAAATCTATTATATATTCATTATATTATATTTCTAACTAAAAGTAAAGTTTGCTTCAAGAAAACTCAAAATAAAGTTAAATGGAATCACACTTACTTGAATTTGGGAGAAATCTTAAAAATCTCAACAACTTGAATATCATATCAAAATTTTAAACTTTTTAGATCAATTCTTAACTTATCTTCTACATTTCTTTTATTTCCTTGCTTTCTTTCTTATATTTGTTATGTTTCACATAAAATATATCCATACTCATTCCAAACCTTGTCCTCAAGTTTGTCAAATTAAGTTGGGTTTCCAACAAAACAAATATACCTCGTGAAGCATAAAGGAATTGATATGTGTAGTAAAAATATAATGAAATAGAAAAATATGTAATTCTACAATCTTCAAATGAATGGAATGCAAAGGGAACATATTTTATTCATAAGCAAAAACTAAAGCAAGGGCAATACAATTAATCATTCATTCATTCGTTTCATACAAAAAAAAACATAGGGCGGTGTTCAGAAGCAAATTCATCATTATCTTCATCATCTTCATCCATTCCTGCAGAAGGTTGTGAAATATAACTATCGGCTAGGTTGTAATTCCCAGTTGGGAGTTGCAAATGGGGATGTCGATACTTCTCCTCGAATCTTGCAAATGATTTTCATACCTTCTCTTAGACATAAAATGACGACGATGTATAGTCCTCTCATTTGTTGCTATCATTTCTTCATTTCGATGAATTTTCTTTTGCCTACACATAAGTGAAGAAAATATGGTAAGAGAAAATCCTCTTGTCCTAAGTTGTGAAGAAGATGGTGTTAAACTTGTATCAACACTAGACATATTCACTCGACTCATCAACCTTACCGCTTTTCGTGCGTCTTCTTTTGTTTTTGTTCTATTTTCTTTGTTGATATGCGTTCTTGCTTCTCTCACATTTATCGCATAAAATGATTCTTTTTCATATTCAAATTCATTGTATCCTACCACTTTCTTCATTCCTTGCACTCTCACATCATTTATTGTCTTATCGGGCAATACATCAAACTCATTGTCAACACCCACCTTTGTTTGCTTACACAATCGAGAGAACAAAATTGGGAATGGTAGCCTTTCGTTTTTCATAGTCTTCATTGCAAAACTTCATTGGATCATTTATAATCATTCCAACATTGATATAACCTTTCTTCGTCACTATATGGTAAAGTAAAGTAGCTCTAGCGTTTTTCACTTTAAAGCGTTACCTGGTTAGATAAAAACATGCATCTATAATATAACTCCAACTCTTCGTAATTTTTCAAAAATTGGTGGTTTCAATAAACTTCAAGTGTCTTTCCTTATAAAGTGCAAAATCCCTTTCCCGGAAGTATATCCAATGCGTCATGGATCATCTCATAGGGATAGGATTCCTTATTAACATAAATAACATTTTGGTAATCCTCCTCATCCTCTGATTGTTTTGCGGCGGACCAAAAAACTTATTCAATCTCTTAGGTGAAATATCAATTTTCTTCTCTTGCGCTACTACTTTATCCCATTCATTACCAATATTCCCATTCACATAAAATTGTCGCACAATTTTCAAACACCTTCTTTCTCCTCTACCCTCATAGTCTCTCTAAAGTTACTCCCATCCTCGACCTCTGATGATGCTCACAATCTTATCCTCATACATGCTCACATTCTGAATAATGAACCTTTTTCATGAATGATTACCCTCTTCTTATCACTATAGTACCTCCTTTGAGCTCTAGGTCCTACAAACAACAAAAGGTCATAAGGCACTAAATGAGTGGGGTCTGCATTCTCAAAATATTCTTCCTCATCAGATGAAAATGGAAATTATTGCATAAGCCCAGTCCTCCCAATTCTGGATTCTCTAAAACTAACACCGGTAGGTATAATATTCATTAGGGGGCATGCATACTTCTGCTTTGGGATGTTCGACATGTGTTGTGTTGTACTCAAGATTTAATCTCTTTCTGAATTATACTCTGGGCGAAGTGGATATTGAAAATATTCTAGAAGTCTTCGTCGTCCATGAAAGGTGTGAGGAAAAAAATTGTCTATTTTGGTGTAGAGACATGGAGCAAAGTTTGAGCCTTAAAAGTTAATTAAGAAGTGGGTTTCAGTTATTAGTAAGTATAAATAGACTAAATTTAACTTGGTTCGTTCATGGTATTGAGGATGTTAACCCGAGAGGGCGGTGTGGCAAAAGCAAGGTATTGAGTTTTCGCTAACGTGAGATTTTGTAGAATCAAATGGCTCAAACTTGTAATTTGAGTTGGACTTAAATTAGTGTCCTACATGAATTCATGCATATACAATGATTATATACGAGATTAATTTGTAATTGGATACAAACTACATTATTGCATAGCATTCCAATTAGGAGTTAATATTTTTGTTGGTTTATGTGTACATACATGTAACACCTATAAATGGGTGAGTATGATTAAGTGTAAGGAAAAAGTATTAAGGTGTTGAGTATACAGGCTTTGTCAAGCGGGTACGTAACGAAGAGTGTTGGAGGTGCTTATGAGAGCCAAGTATGTGTCATAGCATATGGGCTTGCAGACGGATACGCGACACTATAAAATTGAATATTCATCGAGTTTCTATCTAGGGTTTAAATAGAGGAGGTTTTTTTTTTAAGTACTAAACTTTTGATAGTGAATTCCCTTGTTTCTTGCTCGTTGTTTTTCCCTAATTTTGGGTTTTCCACGTAAATTTGTGTGTTCATATTTTCTATGTGGTTCGTTTATCTTTGAGTGTATTCACATAACTGACATCTTGAGTATTATGCGGTGATTCATCACAATAATATATATACACACACACTTATATATTTTTGCGCTTATAAATTATCTGTGCATGCCAACAAATACAATCAGACGTGCACATTACTCCAATACCCATACATGGCATTAAACGTACCACCAATATATTATTTATCCATTTTCCCACTATATGCTAAATTGATCCAATTAATTCAATAAATATTAATACCCATCATATAAACACAATACAATACACCAACCCAACACACACGCAGAGCTTAACCACGAGCTTAATTTAGATTAATTAGGATTCGAATTAACACTAATCACTTGTAAATATGACAAGTCATTATAGTCTCTCCAATTTAAAAAATCTTTGTCCTCAAAATTAAAGGGAACATAAAAGGTACTTGTAGTCTCGAAGAGAACGGAAGTTCCTCCCTCTTATAAGACTCCCGCTTCTATGTTAGTTTCTCGTCCCCATGAAATTGTCATTTCACCTTAACCAGATGAATCTTTTTGGTTCTTAGATTCTAAATTTTATGATCAAGAATTTGAATTGGCTGCCCGTTATAAGATAAGTCTTCCCCAATATCAAATTCATTCCAATCAATTCTTGTAGTGAATTGAGTTTTATTTTGCAAATCATAATTACGTGAAAGATATTATGAACTCTACCTAGCTGAAGAGGTAACTCTAACCCGTATGCAATGAGACCAACCCTTTCCTTAATCTTAAACGACCCATTATACATTAGAGCTAGCTTACCATGTAACCAAAATTTGTAAGGCCCTTCATAGATGACACCTTGAAAAGAACGTAATAGTTCTTTGAATATTTAAGAAACCTATAATGTTTATCAACATATATTTTTGTCTTAGCTACACCGTAGTCAAAAATTAGTGAATCAGTTGAATCCTCTCTGTGTAGTCCCAAGTCAACTCAGACCCCAGCAAAATTGTACTCCTACATTTGCCCAACACGGAGGTGAACAATGAGGTCGGCCATATAGAGCTTTAAAAGGAGCCATTTCGATGCTAGCTTGATAACTATTATTATAAGAGAACTCACACAAAGGAATGTATTTCTGCTAGCTACAATCTAACTCCAAGACATAAGCTCGAATTGTATCATCTAGAACCAAGATTAGACACTCAATCTGCATGTCAGTCTCAGCATTATATGTTGTACTGAGGTTGATAGTGGTTCCTAGCTGCCTCTGCAATTCACTCCATAACATCGAAGTGAATCTCGGATCTTTATCCGAAGCAATTGATACTTGAGCATAATGAAATCTCAATACCACACATATGTATATCTCACATAATCTGTCAGGAGGGGTCTCACATGGAAACTGGTAATAAATGCAGAGACTTCATCAACCTATCAACTACAACTCAAACTACATCATATTTACACTAAATTAGAGGCCTAGACTCCATCGTTTTTACACTGACTCAGAGGTAGATCAGAAACAAAATCCATCAAGATATGCTCCTATTTCCACTCATGAATTGGCAAAGAATGCAACAACCCTCCAGGTTTCTTATGTTTAGCCTTAACTTGCTGACAAATCTCACATCTCTTTATGAGCTTCACAATACCATCCTATATCGTATGCCACCAATAAATACCTCGTATAATGATACATCTTAGTGTTACTAGGACGAATAAAGTAAAAAGACTTATAAGATTCTCAGAGTAAATCCTGACCACAAATGATCGTGAACTGGAATCTACGATCTATCTTTGAAACATAAAACACCATCACTAGAAACTGGCCAATCATGATGATCAACACTAGTAGCAAAACCTTAATGTAGTAAGTAATATTGATAGCTTTCTGACTATTAACCACCCTTTGAATAGTCTCTAGCTCAGCTCAAATCTGAGCATAGAAGAATAGAATAGTAGCTATGAAACTTACTCTTTCAGTTGATAATGTGTCAACTTAGCTTTCACGAATCATCATCGTTGACACCTCCACAAGAAGACAAAACTAAGAAACTTTTGCACTAGCTACATTCTCTCTTCATGTTCTTCTCCTACTAAAGGCATCAGCAACAACATTTACCTTTCATAGGTGGTACTGCAAGTGAAGTCATAATGCTTGAGTAACTCAAGCCATCTACGCGATCTCATATTTAATTAAATCTATGTGAATCTTCTCGCCGTACCATTAATGCCTCCAAATCTTCAAGGCAAATACAACTACTGCTAGCTAAACATCATGAACTGGATAGTTCTTCTCATAAATTTTGAGTTTCCTTGAACCAAAAGCTACAACCCTATTTTCCTACATCAACGTATAGCCTAAGCCTAAATGAGAATTTTTAGTATGAATTACTAACTCTTTCCCCAATTCAGGTAATGTAAAAACTAGCATCGTAGTCTGTAGCATCCCATATCCTAATTAAGATCCAGCCTGAATATCTAATTAAGCTTTGGTACACCAGTCGGACTTAACTAGAGCCAGCAACCTTATGTGTTGTACATGATAAATTCAACATGTGTATCAATATAAAAATAAAAACCAAAGTAAACATAACAAAAAATCAAAATCATTTTTGATAATACATACGATATATAGAAACTAGACTTTATCTAATCAAACCTCGATTATATAAACCTTCCAACTCTGTTATATTACAAATATGTAATTCAAATAATATATATATATATATATATATAGATGAAGTTCATTACATCATAGAGAAGGTGGTAAAACTCATAAGCCTTCTCTTTCCTTTTAGCCGAAGCGTTGAGCTGAGAACTTGAAATGCTATTTTAGGGTGAGCGCTCCAACCTGCTTAGTAAGTCATGATTTACATAATATCAACATTCCATATAATAATCAAGAATGATATGCAATAGCAATATGAACCAATCATAGCTAATAGGATCATGGAAAACATATAATATAATATATAAAAAAAATGCGAATCATACAATCAATGGCTATTACACCGTGATTCATCTTTAATTTGTAAGGGTAAGGTTGATTACCCACCGACACCATTGATATGAATACTAAACCAACACATTAGCCGATAAGTTGTCTAGTTAATCCATTAATGTTCAATGGTTATATCATAAACCCTTTAATGAATGTGTAATCAACAAAACTTATTTAGCTAAGTAGGATTTAATATAGAGACCAGGAACTAAACCCATATCCTATACAACCTATTCTTAACTCCAGGGTTCTCTTGAAGACCACATCATACACTATTTTCCTTTTTATTAAAACACATCACAATTTACATTACTCCCCACTCAAGTCCATAAACTATATGAACTAAATATACAACATATCCACGCAATATTGATAAATAAGCAAATTTGTACTTACCTCGATTTAGGTTTCTTAGTCTTATTTCACTGTCCGAGTCTTCTAGGGAGTTCCCGAGTAAATCTAGACCAATATAGAATCAATTTTGATGTTAAAATGGTCCTAGTATGATCCTAGAACTTTGATCCAAATTTCCCTTGAATCCGATAACTAAAACCTAACTCTTAAAAAATTTATAGTTTGACGCCATCGACCATGTTGTGGACCACGTCATAGGCCACACTGCAAGAAACCCACAACGTTGTTCATGACATTAAATGGGCAGCAGCCCATAATTCGACTCTTTGGGTGGCATCGTTGACATATGTCAATCATGTACAATAAGTTTCTCATATATCATTATTATTTACAGTAGTGATAAGTGAGATCAACTCCACCGGGATTTGTCAAACTTCTCTAGGAAAAACATCTTTTAATGTTTTTTTTAGTTTAATTTAATTAAAATGTGAATTAAAAACCACTAATCTAATCTATGATATGTTTTAATAATTAACTAAACTAATTAAACTAAATTAACTATCACAATTCAGATTCACTATTATTCAAATTAATCAAATATAATTATAAATAAACATCTAAACAAATATCCAGAACAATGAAACATTAATCTATTTTGCATCCAAACATGCTACTTCAATTATATAGTTATGAGCTTACTTTATAAAGTACCATAGATCATTAAACTTTAATCATAGGCAAGTAAGTAAACAACCTTACCCAGCCATTAGCTTTCCTTATACTGGTGAAAAGCCATGTTCTAATTTAATTAAGCCAACCCCTTTCAATACACAAAGACATTAACTTCACACAATTAAATCGTATTACACTTTGTGAAAACTTCAAACTACTAAATCTAACATGTTAGGAAAGCCACTTCAACATTGATTTAGATCTTAAATTCACTTAGGACATCTAAATAGTAACACCTTTCAAATAATCCTAGTTACTACTTTAAACTAGATAATTAATCCAAATATCACAATATACATTCTAGACTATGCATTCAATACAAAGTTCATTATTAAAATCATCAAATAATAATCTATTAAATCAGTGAATCAAAGAATAAGATTGATTTAAAGAATTAAGACCATAATCATCTCATCATAACAACATTGCAAAACAGACGTAGTTCACGTTCGAACTTTGCTTAGATTTATAAACTACTCACTCATATTCATAAATAACATCACAATAGTGTAAGTTAAAGACTTAGATAAATACCTCAGGAATTAATACATAGAATCTTCAAATCTTCTTCAAAAGCAATGAACAATAAAACAACAAACTATGGCTCTTAGACTAGTGAAGTATTAATCTTAGTACTCAAGGGAAACTGATTTCATAGCCCTAAGGTTGTATGTATGGTATTCTAAGTAGTACATATCCCAAGCTAAGTCAAATGTCTAGTTGTTATCTAAGATTCTCAAAATCGTACCCAGCGACTCCTCAGCAATTCGGGTTTAGGTGGAATTGTTGGGAAAATTTATGAAAAAATGGTCTTTATTTCCACCAATCTGAGTAGTGATTGCTATGTATTATGGAATCAGTTAGAAATCGCTAAACTTAAATTTCAATTTTTTCCTTCACTCGTTGATGATTCTTTGTATACTCTTTCCACTAGATCAATTCCTTCGTAATCCTCCTTTTTACTCAATTTCTTCATATATTTGAATTGTCACCTTAAATAACAAAAAAAGAAAACCCTATGTAATACAGTCTTTTACATCTAAAATCATCCTAAAATGTACTATAAAACATGTCTAATTTTTAACTTATCAAATATCCTAAAACTCAGCACTTTGTTGTTATGAGCAAAGGAATATTCTCAATTATATTCTCTTCTCTTTCTTCGTTTTGATTTTATAATTATATACTCTTATTTTAAACTAAAATTATCTTTAATTTGAAACATGTTACCCTCATAAAAATAAGAATCATGATAGAATAGAAAGATTTAAACAACCTATTTATTTGACGACTCAATCTCTAATTGTGCAATACACCTCAGAATTCAAAGTTAAACTAATCGCCAAGGTCAAGCCACTATATTGGTTTTCTCAATCTCCACTAACAAACATCAAGCTTATGATAACTAATATAGAATCTTAAGATACAAAAAATAACTAAATTAATCTCATTTTCAAATAATATTTAAAATATTACTACAATCAAAGTCTATAAGGATTTTTATTCACCAATAATCATCATTTCATATTTGTTTGTGAATAGAAAGATATACTTTACTTAACTTAGCTATAAGCACTCGAGCTAAATCTCTTATTTTAAGAGTTTTTTCATAAACATCCATCCATGTTCTTGTAACTCTCTTCCTTTCTTCTTCAATTATATATTCATTTTCTTCGTTATATTATATTCCTAGGTTCCCTACTCCATTTCCTTTGGAATTTATTATTCTTTTTTATTGGAATTCTTCCTCTCATTTTTTCCCACTACTAGATTCCCTGCTTTATTTCCTTTGGAATCTGTGGGTCTCTCAATTCTTTTCATTTAAAAACTCTTATTAGCTTCTCACTTTCACTAGAATCAAAGAAGTAATCTTCCTAACTTAGTAAATTTTGTTGGCTATTTTCTATTTTTCTCTTCAACTGTGGCATAAGTTCTTTTCAATACATATATAAAGTACTTGATCAATAACCTTTGTAGAATAAGATTCTTAAAAATCGATCTTGTTTATCTTGCACTATTATTTCGATCTTCTACCTATTATAATGTCTAACATAAATCAATCAATCTCCTTTAAACTCCTCTAGTGTATATACAATCTAGGTTGAGTAAAATAAGGTATAACAATTCCTTTTCATCATAAATTTTCAACTTTCATTAGTAATAATAATATATCACTTCCATTTAAATCCAAATTATATTCAATTCCATATTCCTAACTAAATAAAGTAAAATGAAATGGAAAAAATATTACCTGAGTTGTGGAAAATTTTAAAAGATTCACATTGTTCAACGTTCAAATAGATTCTACCTCCCATTTCTTCCATACTTCATATCTTCATACTTTACTTCACCTAATACATCTAAACTCATTCCAAACCTTATCCTCAAGGCTTAAAAATAAAGTCGGATTCCCAACAAAATGAAGGTACCTCGTGAAGCATAAATGAATATATTAAATAAATAACTAACTAACATAAGAATGAATTGCATAAGTAAAGAAAAATTGATAAATTGATAAATTTTCAAGCATCATTGAATAGAATTAAGCACGTCAAGCCATTGTAACAAGTGAACACGCCATAGCAAATGTATCATAGTAACAAACACCACATAATTTATATCAAAACATTACAAACATAAACTTCTTACAATATCACTTATAGAAAAATTACACAAAGAAGAATGAGAGATAAGAACCACCATCTAAAATTCGCATCATCACCACCATCGTTGCATGATCATATAACATATAGTCAACTCCTGCCACTGGATAATCTTTTGAAAAGACTCCTTGGTTGGGCATTCTTAATTGGGTAGATTAGATTTGAATATTAGCTCACTCACATTGCATCATCCTGGTCATGCGTCGCTCGAACCCATAGATGCTCCTAGAAATCTCATGTTGGTTCTGAAACATTAACTCTTTATGTCTCAGAGTTCCTATCTAGTTCTACAAGATTGACTCTATCATGGATATTTTTATCTCGTAAGCATACATGCTTGTGAAATCCTCTATAGGTCGCTCTAGGCTATGATTTGTTCTATTATTATACCCGGCATTTTGCATCTCTTCCAAATTTCTTTTGTTCTTTACCCATATTCTTCTTCTCTCTGTGGTCTCTCTTTTTTGTGTTTCATTTCTTTCTAGGTCCTCCTTTAAACCCATATGTCTTAGCACCTTCTTGATCATTTTAATGACTTCATCGGTGATGGTCCTCTGAGGGTAAAAATATAACCCTAGACCTCTCATTGGAACTTGGTTTTGCATTGCAAGACTCCATAATTATTAAGGGTTAAGACAACCCTTCATTTTTCTTTATGGTCATGGAACTCCTAATTGAATCATAAATTTTTGGTTTATATGTGTTTTGGTTACCCATCCTTTTCAAAAAGAAATACATCCCCTGGAACAACTTATAAACCATCTCGGATGGTTTATAGGGAAATTTGTGTCTAAACCCATACTCAGGTTTTGGGTACTCATTGGTTTGTCTTCTATGGAATTCCAGTAAACCACAATACCAGTTTATTCTTGCAAGTAAGTAGTCCACTGGTTTTCCTCAGACCATGGCTAATGTCTTATTATCATCTCAGAGCTTATTTGTATAGATTTCTCTTACAAAAATTTCATAACCCATATCAATCGAGAACCCTATGTCATTATCGGCTAATAGTCCCTAGTTAAAATTGTTAGTTTGGCTTCCTTATTTTGTTCAAGATTTTATGCTCATACTTAACTTCATTTTTAACATTAAAAACCCTCTCTGGTATGATTTTTCTATTCTTACTAATATTGCTCTTGATTCTATCAAGAGTTTTGGTGTTTATAAGGTGTAGGGGTGAGAAATGAGTTATTGGTATTTCTTTGATCTCGTCCCCCCCTCTGACTCATCGATAAAACTTAAAAGTTGAGAAGGTTTTCTTGGTAACTCTAGTTCGGGGGTTATTTATCGAAACTCCCATTGGCCTAATGGGTGTGGGCGGTACTACAAGTTTTTTTTAAGGTTTTTCAATGGTGCCTTGTCCTTCTCCTCTCTTGAGCTTCTACCTCTACCTCCTCCGGCCATTTTCTTAATTTCAAAGACTCACATGTCCAAAAATAGATAAACCTATAAATCATAAAAACAACATTGTCGAAAATAATTCAGTAAAATTCAAGACTATATTTCAAAAGGAGAAACCCATTTAGAAAGCTAGCTTGAAATTCGTCGAACACTTTAAATAAAATTGGCATCGAAGTGCTAACTCAAACATAAACTTTAAAATCGGTTTTCTAAACATCATAAGGCAATTGTGTGATAAATCTTAGTTCTTTTTTTAAAACAAGCCAATTAAATCAAATCAAAACCATAACCAAACCCCCGAAAACTCATTTTAAACTTGATTTTAAAAATGTTTGCAAATGCGTTTAAGTATAGCAAAATTCTGAAATTTTTAAATTTGAAACCAACGATCAATGTAATCGTCATGCATATTCTATAGGTATTAATGAAATCATTTGGTCAAGATAATTGAATAAATTCTGATAAAAAAATTTCAAAAACATTGAAAGTTTTATGAAAATCTTTCAAATCAAATATTTTTTAAAGTAAAAAGCTAGTGTTTATGTAATTACCTTCTCGAGAGTGAATCTCTCAAGATTTAAGATCTTGAACTCTTTATACATTTTTTCCTAGCTCTAGGCCGAATTCCCTGAAACCCTGGTTTTGCTCGACACTTCAAAAATTAAAGATTTCGGGTTGAATGGGACTAGGTTCAGGTGAGAATCAATTAAATACTATTAGATTGACCATAGGATGGTTGAACTAGACAAGAAATTGAGATTTTTGGGAAGGGATGCAACGGTTTGGTGTTTAAATGAGTTGATGTTGTATGGTGATTTGGGGTTCTTTTTTAAAAAAATCAAAAATCATGCCCAGTGATTCTTATGTTAAGTAGAATCACTGGGAAATTGCTACGTGAATTGGTGGTTTGTGAGGTGCAATGACCTACCGATTCCTTTGTAAGGCGAATCATCGAGGATTCACGAGACTCCAATTTTTCACTAAGTTTTTTGTATACTACTGCCAATTTGGCAAACAATTCCTAATTTTATTTCGATTTCTGGGTAATCGCCATACCTGAGTTACTATTCTTTTTTTCAATTTATTCCATAATTAACTTATATATTATTCATAAGAACTTATGTTAAGGTAGAATTGACTAAAGTTTTTAAATTTTCATCAAGATATGTAACTAACTAAATAGTTTTATTAATTAAATAAATTACAAAAATATAAATAAGCAAGTGAATAATGCAACTTGCATAAAGGCCATTTAAGTAAAAATAACTCGATCACTCCCCCTTAATTGAAATTACGTCGATGTTTAAATTCAGAAAATATTTCCTAAACAAGAGTCAAAAAATAAGGGAATAAAAAACGTACTAAATTAACTAAATTCCTAATAAAACTAAATAAACATAAATTAAACATAGAATATGGGTCGCCTCCCATAGTGCATTTTTGTTTACTATCGTTGGCTTAACTGAACCCTCATAGAATTAGGTTGGATCTCTGAACTTGAATTTAGGATTATCCACTGTAGTGCTATTCTAGAAAGTTAGTGTTCAGCCATTAATTGTTAGAGTGATTGTTTTGTTCAGAATATACATAATAGCTTGAGTAGTGGCTGGGAAAGGTCGTCCTAAAATTAAAGGAGGATCATCATTAATCAAATGTGGCATCACCAAAAAGTTCGTTCTTACAATGTAGTTGTTCACTTGAACTAGCGTATCCGTGACTACTCCTATTGGTTGAATTGAAATATCATCCAGTAAAGATAATCGATAAGAAGCAAGTGAATTTAACTCTAATTGAGTAAGTAGAAAGAAATGTATGGGCATGAGATTTGCATTAAAGCTCTTATCACACTAAGCTCTGAAGTACCAAGCCCATTTAATTTTAATGTGAAGTGTACACTTCCAAGATCATTAAGCTTTATAAGGCTTAAATCCGACCTTTTCTTTTTCTTTTTGTACTTGGATTTAAAAGCTCTCGGCATGTTAATGCTTCCTCCAATCTCTGGTTGCTTAAATCTCTATTTTAAAGTTACTTTGTTTTCTTTTAAATTGCTTTCAACTTATTCTTTCGTTGGAACTTCTTTTGTAGTTTCCATTGCTAATGCATTAATTGCATAAATTTTAGCATTAAGGTTATCATAATATTTTTAGCCTAGAAAGTCATTATCACCAATTTCATTATCAAATAATTGATCGTATTCTTCATAGGTTTCATAATCATGTTCGTTGTTAATTTTAAATTTAACCATCTTATCCTCAAATTCCATAGACATTGTTCTTTCATAAATATCTAACTTAGTTCTAGCCATTTTAAGAAAATGTCTACCTAAAAGTATGGGCAATGGATTGGGTGATGTTGAATCTCTCATTTCCATGATATAGAAGTCAATTGGATATACTAAGTCATGTACGTGTACTAAGATGTTTTCTAATAATCCATATTGTTTAATGATTTTATTGTCAGCTAAAGTAAGATTAATAGGTGTATTAGTTAACAATCGTATTTTCATTAATTCATAAATTTTAAGTGACATAAAATTAATCGATGCTTTGAAATCACACAAGCAAAATCAATATAAGTATTTCCTATTATGATTGGTACGATAAATATTCCTGGGTTGGAACATTTCTCAGGCATTTTCGTTTTTAAGGAAGAAGTCTTTTCTCCAAAATTTCCATTAGATTCTGATTTCTTAAATGATTTCGATATATCTTCTTTAGTTTCTTCCTCCCTAACATTTGCTAATCGTTGTGGAACGGTAGAATTAGAACTCTTATCTTCATTTGGTTCATGTTTAATTTATATTAGTTAACTAGTTAAAAATTTTATAGAGATTTTTCATAAGCTTTAACTTTGGCTAAATACCATAAGTATAGATTATTAGAAAAATTTGTGCACTTTAACTGTTCAGCAATCCATTCACTATTGAGAAAGACATAAGTCATCATCTATTCTTCTTGTTGTTTTATTGTCTTAGGTATTTTATTTTTCTTTTAACCTTTTTTGGGTGTCTTTTCTTGTGTACGAGTTTCTTTTTCATTTTAACAAAATAAAACGTTAACTTGTGTTTAATTAGTCTTGTTTGTTGTTTGAGTAGATACTTTAGTTTAATTATTTCACTTATTAATTTGTAGAGTCATTTGATTTAATTGATTTTTCAGTTCTTTAATAGACATATCAAGTTTTAATTTGATTTTTAAGAATTTGCATAAAGTTTTGATGACTTTATGTCATAAAATTATGTAATATTTGTTCTAAATTTGGTTGCATAGGTTGAATAGCTTGTTGAGGTTGTTACATTAGTATAGATTGTGTAGGTGCTCTCGATCTATAAATGGTATATTTTGATTTTATGGACCATAGCTAATATTTGAATTTGGTTTTCCAATGCAATAATTATTGTTATTATCTTGATTTCTAGGAGGACAAGAATATTGGTTTATAACCGCATTGACTTCTTTAGTATTATCTATTGCAAAGTAAGACATGTATCTTTAGGATGTGTAACTTCATTACAAAATCCTCATAGCTTCACTTGATTTGATCTATCTTTTATTAGTAGTAGTTAAACCATGTTATATAATTCATCAATTTTTTCATCAAATTTATTACTTGTTTTATTATTTACTTCTTAAAGTCTCTTTCTTGATGTATCGGTCATTTCACCATATTGTTTAGATTATTTGGTTATCTTATTAATAGCTTCTTTTGCTAGAGTTAGTGTAACATCGAATAATGATCTACCACACACGGTATCTAATAGTCTTTCAAAATAATTTAGTCCTTCATAGAATTATCTAATGAAGCTCTTTGGGTGTATCCATGTTATGGACACGATGAAATTAATCTTTGAAATCTATCTCAAAATTCAGTAAAGTTTTCATCATCTTTCAATTTCACGACTTTGATTTATCTTCTATAAGTACTATTTTTTTCTTACAGGCATATATTGATCTATGAAAGGTTCTAATATTTGAGCCCATGTGGTTATCAAATCTTAAGGAAGATAAAATAACCAATCTTGTGCTTGATCTTTCGATACAAAAGAAAAAGCTTTAAGTTTGACTTGTTCTAACATGCAGTCTTTAGGTCTCATCCCATTGACCTTGTTTTCGTATCCCTTATAAATTTATGTGGGCCTTCATTTTTCTTACTGTAGAAGTTAGGTAAAACATTAATGATGTAACGCCTTCCCTAATCTAGGGCACCGCCTAACCTAATCTCGTAATTAAGAACAAATCCTAGCCACACAGGACTTAACTATGTATTAGTCAGCCTTTCTATTCAAATCTCCTCAATATTTGTGTTTAGGATAAGTAATCCACGTGTCAACATATTAATAGATTTTAGAGTAATTAAAAACTTTTAAGAGTTATAAATTTTAGCATAAGTCTTAACAAATTATGTGAAAGCAATACATTAAATCATAAGTATGTAGAAACCAGGGAAAAATGATCACATGCATATATAATAAGGTAGCGAATATAAACAATGTGATGGTCATCATAAGTCGGGGAACTAAACGCTTGACCTAATATACAACCCTTAAAATGTATCAAAAGACATAACTATATATTACACAAAATATTTAAACCTACAAAATGTTGATGGCTCTACACCCATCGTCATAAAAAGGACGGTGAGTAAAAAAAAGTAACAGTAATCACCGTTGACATATTCATTCACTTTTCCAAAACAAACTAAATGGTATTTAAAAGTATAAATCAAATAAAAAAACTAGTACCAAAAATATGCTAAGAAATACCAAGGTTAACCAAGTTAAACTCATACGAGGCTAAATAGCTATGATCTAGAACGGGTCGGCTGTGATAGGCATCATTAAAACCATTAAAACCACTAAAAGACATGCATGTCATCACACAGTCTAATATCACTAGGGACTCTAACCTTAGTTTCACCAGGGACTCTAACCTTGGTGTATTGGCAACCCCACGGGCTCTAACCCCGTACTCCATATCATAGTGATGAATGCCAACATCCTTAGAGACTCTAACCCCATGTGTTGATCAACTCCAACAAAGTGCAATGAACTATAGATTCTATAACTACTTTATAATTCCAAGAAATTGATTGGTTAAGGATTCCAAGGCTTGGCTATGCTGCAAAGCATAATTCCCAAAGACTTAAAGTTCACGAAGTCATTCATAACTCGTAGTTCCCAATAACATGCTATTTACACTATATTCACTTTGAAATAGCAAGAATTGACATAAAGCACAAGGACAGATTTCAAAGGAATTCAATTCATCATAATATCAAGAAAATCAAGCTTAACAAGTGAGGAGTGTCAAATAAGTTCATGATATGAGAGTACAACGTTGGACATAGTCAATATAGATTACAACAAATAAGTATAACGTGGATATGAAATGCAAATAAAATAGTCAATGGGTATACTCACATCAAGCAATGTAAATTCCTAGTTGTACGGCCTCCTGAAACCCCGAATCTCTTATTCGAACCCTTGAGACACTTCCCTAGGTTCGTGATATCATTTAACATGTTTTTGAATGTGTTTAGACCATTACTTAAAGTATTAGGCTTGTTTATAGTGTTTAAATAAATTTAGAAAATTACACATTTTTATGTTGTCATAGCACCTAGCGCGCTGGGTGATTTGATTAGCGTGCTAGTGGCCTCACTAGCGCACAACCAAACTTTCTCTAGCACGCTACCTGAAGTTAGCGCACTAGCTAACATACCTAGCGCGCTATGTATAGGAAAACCTAAAATTCTACAATTAGAATTCTAAATTTTCTCCAGACATAGGCTTTTCCAACTACTTGGGAACCCTCATATACACCTCCAGAGCCCCAAGACATCAACAACAACAACATAAAAATAGCTATACATATAAATGAATTCCTAAATTAATTAAGTTGCTAGTGTAAGTGAATTACATAGTTGTTAAACTCCTAGTTTAATCAACTCCTTCACCAACCCACTGATTTGTCCAACAAAAACTTGTTAATTTCTTTGTTCTCAATCTTTTCCAACAAGGTTTCTTCTCTCCTAAGCTATTGAAATGAAAATGTTTGGTTTGCATGAGTTTATCCTTATCTATATATAATAGATATGGTTGATTAATAGTCATTGATTTCATGTGCACATGTATCTCAACACTTATCTAATGGCACATACAATAACACATTTCCCACTTATCTCCATTATCTTTCTCTAAGTAACACCAGTTTGAACTCAATTGGTTTCTAGATGTGTGATCACTTATCTCAATGATAATCACATAGTTATTGTTTTAAAATGCTAACTTAGGTACATTTATTTAAAAATCAACCATAGCCACATTATTTCAACTATATAATCTAGCTTAAAATGAACTTACAACATCACCCTCTACCTCGGTCCTACGTCGGCATGCATTTTGAGGCATGTCCCACTCATGTCTCAACACCTATACGCTTGTAGGAGTGACTTTATAGTCTACATATATACAATACACTAGGCATACACCACAACAAATCTAGCATATACCTCGAACATCTCACCTCGTTTAATGCACGTATCATGGTGTGTGTCCCACATCACGGGTCGGTAATCTGGATTATGGATAATAAACGAGATTAGAAATTTGGTTCGTAATAAATCTTCCCAACTAATGGAGATTTCATCCTCGAAATTAAGATTTAAGTTAGGATTAAGACTGACTTGAAGAGGTACAGAAACATGTCCATCATGTAGTCTTCCTACTCCCAAGTGAGTTTCTTATCATCATGAAACTGCCAATAAACAAGAACCTTCGATAGACTTGTTCCTCAACTGTTGTACCCTTCGATCCAATATCTAAATAGGATGTTCTTCATAAGCAATTTCATCACTCATGTCTATCTAACTCAAATCAACGGTCAGTCGAACACCTGCTCTCGACTCAACTAATCGAAGCATCAAAATATGAAAGACAGGGTGAATCCTTGACATCTACGGAGGCAACTCAAGATCATACACAACTTTCTCGACTTGTCTCTTAATTATGAAAGGCTCGATGAATCTCAGTTAAAGCTTACCTTTCACCCCAAACCTCTGAAGACCTTTCCGAGGGGAAACCTTCACTACATGAAATTTGAGCTTTTACTACAAATTTGATGAATCATTGGTCACAGTTTAGAATAAGCGTATCCAATAGGCGTTTTAGTGATGGTACATTAATCGTAAATAAAGCTTTTATACATTAACACTTAGTTTTGTCACGATTTAGATTTTACATGATGCAAAGAAGCTTTAGAGAAGAAAATGTTTCCATCACAAAAAGGTAAAAAGTTTTCATCACATAAAGTGTGTTTCCTCACAGTCATTCTACCGTAACAAAAGAAAACACAGTTTTTTACTCACGCGCGAAACCCCCGCAATCTCCTTCCCATTTTTTTTCCCTAAATTACATAATCCCACCCTTCTCTTCCCAGCCTCCACTTCATTCACCCGAATCGTGCCCTACTTCATCAAGAAAATAACTGCTAGATTCTCTTCACCAAACAATTGGGTATTCAGCAAGCATGCCCTACATCGTTCATTTTCTACTCTCTTTCGATCATCTTCACCAAGCCATACTCGCACAAAAGCTTTTTGATCCATTATCGTCCTCAAGCCTCCGATCCATAGTCTAGGTCATCCTAGTTGTCGCGTCTCTACTTAGTCATTATCGTCCTGCATCTGCTCCCTTGTCATCATCGCACTCATCTCGCCTCTACTTCATCAATCCATTGTTTCCCTCAAGCCTCTGCTCATTCATCTTCCTTCACACCTCTACTCATCCTCGCGCCTCTTCTCCCTGGTCATCTAAATGTTTTTCTTCCCTGATCGTCCTGAATCTACTTCGCTTTTTTTGCTCATTCGTCTTCATCAAGCCTCTACTCCCTGGTCGTCCAAATACCTTTGCTTTGTTGTGTTCCTCACCCTCTCGCATCTACTCCATGGTCATCCTCGCACTCCTTCGCTCCCTAGTCACACTCCTTTGCTCCCTAGTCGCACTGCTCTACTCTTTGGCCATCCTCGCACTCCTTCGTCATGAGTTATCCCTCTTTCATCTCACAACATGTTTCTCGGTTGCTTTTTTGATTAATTGACAGTTTGATGTTTTGTTTGATATTACAATGATTTGTGATTTTAATTTGGGCTTGAGGTTTATTGTTTTGGTGAGTTATAGTTCGATCATAATGTTGCTCAAAGAATCTCGTTTTAGAAACCTATAAGGTAAATCTAAATACCACCATGATGATTGACCTAATTAACAGGTGTTCTTCAATTTTCGATAGGGATGATTATGAATCATTGGTATGAAATTTGGATTATGTGAATTCGATTTTTAGTCTAATGATTTTCATTTCAACATCTCGAAAGGGTAATGAATGACCAATACAAAGGAAAGATTAGCAAGAAATCAAGAAGTGAATTGATAAAGTAGAATTGGAAGTGAATTTTGAAGTCCACACTGATAAAGCTGACTAAAATATGAGCAAGATTGTTGAAGGGATAAAATAAGATTTATAAAGCCTTAACTATTCAAAAGTGAATGATCAATTACTAGTGAAAGGCTCAACAAATGAACTCAAGTCGTAGATGGTTAAAATTATGTAGAATTTGCCTTAAAAAGAGGAAAACAAACTTTGAGAAAAATCTATGAGAAGACAAACAAACACTCGCTGGAAAAATATCCAATTACTCTTAATTGAACAAAGTCTTTAAGAAACTAACATCCTCTAATATGTTTACAATAAGTCAAGAAGGCAATGAGCAATGCATAAATTAACTAATTAAACACAGCGAAGGTAAGGACATAGCATGTAGATATACATTTAACTTTTAAGGCACCATTACTAAAGTGAAGAGATTAAGATATTTACCTCTTTTTAAGGCTTGTAAGTTATTATATATAGCTAAAATGAATAAACATTTGACCAATAAGGGGCATGTACCAACACATATATGTACATAATGCAGAATGGAAATGAGGTGAACAGGCAAGGTTCTCTTTTTTATATATATTTTGTATATTAGACATATTGTCATAATTTTTTATCTGCATGTGATAACCTTGTCAATCTAACAAACTCATTTGATTTGTAAGTGTTAGATATGCGAATGTTTGGTGGGCTGAATCTCCAATCAATTGGTAGATAAGATTTTTCTTTGGGGGAAGGGGGTTGGTGTAGTTCATTATAACTAAGAATAGGATGGATAAGGAGATGGTGCAGAGGAGAATGAACATGATTGAATGATTGATTGGTGAAGTTTATGGAGTTTTTTCGCCAAGGTGGAGATTGTTGTTTTTTTTTTTTGGCTAAAAACTCATAGTTTCTATTTGTGTGTTAGTTAATTAGGAAGTTTAGCATTTTGTTAAGCCTCTAATTATTTAGTGGGTTTAGGAAGTCTAATTATTTAGTGGGTTTGCCGGTTTTAAGGATATTTCTCATTTTGAAGATTGAATGATTGATTGGTGAAATTTTGGAGTTTTTTCGCCAAGGTGGATATTTGTTTTGACTAAAAACTCCTAATTTCTATTTGTGTGTTAGTTAATTAGGAAGTTTAGCGTTTAGTTAAGTTTCTAATTATTTAGTGGGTTTAGGAAGTCTAATTATTTAGTGGGTTTGTCGGTTTTAAGGATATTTCTCATTTTGAAGATTAAATGATTGATTGGTGGAATTTGTGGAGTTTTTTCACCAAGGTGGATATTTTTTTTTGGCTAAAAACTCCTAATTTCTATTTGTGTGTTAGTTAATTAGGAAGTTTAGCGTTTAGTTAAGTTTCTAATTATTTAGTGGTTTTAGGAAGTCTAATTATTTAGTGGATTTCTATTGGTGTGGTACATTATAGCTAAGAATAAGATGGATAAGATGGTGTAGAGGAGAATGAACATGATTGTAGGGCACTTTGCTGCAAATATTGATCAAGATTTATCATCCACCAATATCTTTCCTTTGTTACTTGTCTACGGAATACAATTTAAGACTTCAATTTGATTATAACTATTTTTCTTTTTTTTGGGTATTTTAATGAGATGTTGTGATTTTCTAATTAGTGGCACTAATTTCGGTTTCTTCTTTTTTCACTAAGTAATTAATGTTGTCATAATTTGAACTTCATTTGTTTCATGGAATTCTCTTGAGCAAAATCAATTTTGCACATTTTCATATGGCTTATTTAAGAAGTGTTGCACTTTGTGACAATTAATAGCATATCATTTTTATCAATGTACAAGGGTTATTCGATTTTAAGATTTCTTAATTTATATTGTTTCCTTCTCATCTGCTGTAATTACTACATTAACGTTCTACACAAAAAAACATTATATATAATCACGCTTTATCATGTTTTACTTAAAGTCATTCCCATACATATTTTTCCATACATAAAGTTATTCTCATTTTCAAGCCTCAATTTCATATATAGATCCAAACTACGCATATGGGGTTTGTGATCAAGAATGAAACTCAAATCAAATTGGTAGAATTTTCCAATGTACTTTAATTTTCTTAGATACCTACAATGTGTGTATTTGGTAGGATATTTCATATTTATTTTACTAGTAAAGCATGTCATGATCAACATTACAATGCATTAGAATCATGTATTGAGGTAATTGCTTGATCTTTGATGTTATAGTTGTTTGTAATTTCGTGTTCGTACACTTACTAGGGATGATTAATTAGTTGGGTGTGATTGGTTATATTTGATGTGATGCACGAATGCTTAATATATTATATTGTAATAATCATCATTTACTCAAGTTAATTTCATGTGTTGATAATCCCAATGCATAAATAATGGATAATAGTTGGATATCTTTAATTGATCAAAACTCTCAAGAATGTATGGATGGGTATGATTAATTTTAGATTTCGCTTATGCCAGTAACAGGACAAAGAAAAACTTTATTGCCCATGCAAGGAGTGTTCCAATCAATTTTTAAAGTCAAGAGAAAATGTTAAAGGACATCTTATTTTAAATGGATTCTTAAATCATTACAAAAATTGGAATCATCATGGATAATCTATTACTCCTTCAGATTGTTATGAAGATAATGAAGAAATACATAAATCATTTCATGATGATATGGTTGGAATGGTACATGATGCATTTGGGATTCCTAATATTGATGATGCGGAGACTGAAAACTCGAGTGAATCTACACAAGAGTTAAGACCTAACAAAGAAACCAAAACTTTTTTTAACCTTATAAAAGATGTTGAACAACCATTATATCCAGGATATGAGAAATTCACTCAAATTTCATTCATTATACGGATGTTGAGCTTGAAAGTAATGAGTGGTTGGACAGATAAGTCTTTTACCTTGTTGCTTGAGTAGTTGATAGAAGCATTTCCTGAAGGCATCCAATTACCTAATTCATATTGCAAAGCAAACAAAATGATCACAGATTTGGATTTTACTCATAAAACATTAGATGCATGTTCTAATCATTTTTGTTGTTCAAAAATGAAAACAAGGATATCGGTCAATGTGTTATTTTTCATGCATTAAGGCATAAGGAAGATGATTATAATGACCCAAATACAAATAAAAATACAAATGCAAATAAAAATGGGGGAAAGCGAATTGCAGCTAAACAAGTGAGGTGTTTTCCATTGAAACCTAGATTGAAAAGATTATTTATGTCATCGAAAACTTTTTCACTCATGACATGGCATGCAAAAGAGTGAATTAATGATGGTGTATTGAGGCATCTTGCTGATTCTCAAGCTTGGAAGGCTTTTGATAGAAAAAATTCTTCCTTTGCTAGTGAAATGCGAAATGTAAAACTTGGACTAGCAATAGATGGATTTAACCCATTTAGGAATATGTTGTTAGTTCATAGCACTTGGACTATTATATTGATATGTTATAATTTACCTTCTTGGTTGTGCGTGAAACAACCATTTTTTATTTTATCAACACTCATTGATGGGAAATATGGATCAGGGGATAAGCTAAATTTATTCATGCAACCACTTATTGAAGAGTTGAAAGAACTATGGAATGAAGGCGTACTCACATATGATGCATCCGCAAATGAAATGTTCAAACTTCATGTTGCATTGTTGTGGACCATTAGTGATTTCTCCGCTTATGCTTATCTCTCAAGATGGAGCACCAAAGGAAAATCTGCATGTCCTTGTTGCAATATAGAAATAAAATCTCAATGGTTTAAGTATGGTGGTAAATATTACTTCACAGGACACCAAATATTTTTACCTATGGATCATAAGTTTCGGAGGAATAAATTTTTTAATGGGAAGTGGGAGTGGGATAACGTGCCTAAATATTTGACAGGTAGTGGGGTGTTACATTAGCTAGATTAGTATGAGATACTTATTGAGTATAGAAAAGAAGATCTTATGAAAAAAAAATTTAAAGTAAGTAGTGTTAAAAGACGAAGAGAAGAAGATAAGGAGCCCGTCATTGTCAAAAATAAGGTGCATAGTTGGAAAAAAAATTATATTTTTTGAATTTCCGTATTAGGAGTATAATTTGATGTGCTACAATCTGGATGTGATGTATATTGAGAATAATGTTTGTGACAATGTGCTTTTTACATTATTAGGTGTGGATGGGAAATCTAAGGACGGTTTGAATGCAAGACGTGATTTGCAGGAAATGGGTATTAGAAAACCTTTACATGTTCAAAAAAAAGGTTCCAGCACGATTTTTAATGAATAAAAAAGAAATAACTACCTTTATAAAGAGATTGAATAGTTAGAAAGTGCCAGATGGGTATTCTTCAAATATTTCATGATGTGTCAATGTTAAAGAACTTGTTATTCGAGGTCTTAAAAGCCATGACAACCATATTCTCTTACAATAATTACTTCCTTTGGCTATTCGAGAAGTGTTGCAAACGATGTTGTTACACCAATTATTCAGTTAAGACATTTCTTCAAGCAACTGTGGTATAAAGTTAATAGACTTTCTGATTTAAAGGACATTGATGAATGTATATCAGTTACGTTATGTCATTTAGAAAAAAATATTTCCCCCATCTTTTTTGAATTCATGGACCACTTGCCAGTGCATTTAGCTCAAGAAGCGATGGTTGCAGGAAATGTTTAATTTCAATCGATGTATCCGATTGAGAGGTTTTTACTGATTCTTAAAAAATATGTATGGAATAGAGCTCATCCAGAAGGTTCTATTGCGAAAGGTTATTTAATGGATGAGTGTATGAATTTTTGCTCAAGATACATTGACAAGAATGTGGAGACAAAAATGAATAAAACATTTCGAAATTATGATGGTGAAAACAATCGTGGACAACCATTTGAAAAGAAGAAGTAGTATTGCTCGACAATATCACATGGGTCCAAGTTCATAGATGTGTTCTTGTTAATACCGATGAGCTTTTACCATTTCAAAGGTAAAGAAATATCTTAAGTTTTTTTTAATATTATTATAGGTACTATAATAACTAATTTTATCTATTATTATGTTTAATATGCACCTTGAGAAGCTTGCAAGAGAAATGTCAAGTGCATCAAAATGCACTATTAGAAAAAGACACGATGAAACATTCCATACATGGCTTATGAATCACGTAAGTAATCTTAAATTTTTTTTGCTACAAAAATAATATAATTTGATTGTATATTAATGCAAATATGAATCAATTTAATTTATAGGTCCACAATTTGCGAACATTGTCAGCTGGAACACAGTTATAGGAGGTTGAAAAGCTTCAAATGGCCCTAGTAAATATGCTCAGAGATTTAAGGGGTATATAACAAATGGTATGCGTTTTGACATTAAAGAAATCGACAATAGAAGAGCAACCCAAAATAGTGGTATCTATATCGATGTAGGTACCATGAGTTATGCCAGTATTAATGATAAGAATCCATGTTGGGAAGAAGCCGCTTACTATAGAGTGATCACAGATATTTTAGAGATAGTTTACCCTACCAACCTCAAGTTTGTTTTGTCTAAAGGTGATTGGATTAACTATAAGACTAGGAGGAAAATAGATGATTATAAAGTCACATATATTTTAGAGACATTTTAGAGATAGTTTACCCTACCAACCTCAAGTTTTTTAATCGTCTTCTATATCGAAATAATCAAATTAGAGATGAACCTTTTAGTTTAGCGGCTCAAGCGAAAAATGCTTTCTATATGAGAGATCCTCTAGATCCTGATTGGCATGTTGTTGTCAAAGTGACAAGCAGGGATGATTTTGATAATATTTCACAAATAGAAGATTGTAAACATCAATACTTAGCTGAAAAGAAAAGTGGAGATGACAGTAATTTCGTATGCGTGAGACAAGATGTCGAAGGAACTACAATACAAGTAAAAAATGTTGAAGATTAAGAAGAATGGACTGTGCATGATTATTCTTAAAAATTTTGTGTACCATATTATGAAATTTATTGAGTCATTATTTTGCCGCCTTTGATTATTGTCACATAATTTATTAATTTTTATTTTTATGATGATTTGTTCAGCATTATAATCACCATCATGTCAGGTCCATGGCTCGTGGAAAGTCTTTGAAGAGAACTATGGAGGATTATCTCAACTCAAAAGAACAAGCACAAGTTGAACAACTGCAAGAAAGTGATGAAACAAGCAAAGCATTTATGCATTCATCCGATGAAGGTAAGATTTTGAATTTTCATATCAAATATTTCTTATATTACAAACACTATTTCTAATTAATTTTGCATATAGATGAACAATCATTTACATCAATGAAGAAAGGTAGAGGTCTAGCTTGTCCAATTCGTATTTGGGAGTCTGGAAATAGGTTAAAGCTGCAATTCAATGACTTTATGCAACCTACCGGAAAAACCTCAATTAAATTCTCAACACAACTAGGCATCATGGCTAGAAATGGGTCTTTAGTACCATTAACGTATGAATCATGGAATGATGTGCCTAAAGAAAATAAAAATGTCATTTGGCGTGAGGTACAGGTAAAAAGATAATTATATAAATGAAAGTAATATATTATTTCTATAATTGGTTTGAGTTTGAGTTTCATAATGTTTAAGTACAGGATAATACTGATGCCCCACTTGAGTTTCGCGATAATTGTTTAGAGAAAGTTGCCAATACATGTAGACCGTGCAAGCATACATTAAAAGTACACTACGAGAAGCAAAAAGATGATGAAGATATTCTTACTCGAGTACCAGATGAGTGCGTACAAGATGAGCAATGGCCAATACTTGTGAGGTATTGGAACGAAGATGAAGTTAAGGTAGAAATCAAAATTCTTAGTCTTGCATTTGATTTTAGCTCATTAAAATAATTTCATCCCATTAGATATTATGCTTCCTTTTATTGAATTGCCTTAAGATTTTGTTGATCTTTGAGTTAGTTTTTTAGAAATATATAATTAGTTAGATTTAAATTCAATTCATTTGTATATGCGTGATAAGTATTTTAATATTGCTGCGGAAAATTGCTAAAACAAATGCTGGAAACAGAAAGCAACAGACTATTTGCTATCGAACAGGTTGCAAGTCTTTCGTGAACGTACGTCATAAGGTAATCGAGTAAGTTCTTAAAAAAAATTGAATATTCTCTATTTTTTAAATATAATTATTTCTTACTTGACAATTTTACCTTTAAGAGAGAAAATAAGCACAGACTGTGCTTCAGTATGGTTGACAACTTATTATAAAAGAGTAGGAGCTAGATCGAATGAAGATACAGAAGAACTCGCTGTAAGAAAAGATTTATTTCTTCATAACTAGTAATACATATTTAGTTTGCATCATAACAATTCCTTTTTATTTTAATTTCAGATTTTACGTTTAGTTGCGATTGCAAAATGAACTTTCACAAATTCATGAGTCAGAGCAAACGGCAAATGTTCGAGAGAAGATTTTTGAAAACGTATTTGGAGATGAAAAACAAGAGCATGTGCACTTATGGTCATGGAACCTCATTTAAAGATGTTTTGGGAAAGATTTTGAATGTCCGGCAGATATTGCATTACGGAAAGCATAGGAAAAGGCAAATGCCACAAATGAGCTCCTTCGCGAGGAACTTGTTGCAACGAAAGTAAATATTTCATCACTTTCGGTTGTTTTTTTTATCATTTCTTTCATGAATCTAATACAACTATCTATTACAAATTTATTATTTACAGACAACATGCAGTCACAAATAGATAACATTTATGCATGTTTAGAGAAAGCTGGAATTCAATTGCCTATCAACGTCAATCAAGTAATTAATCAACATTATTGTTGATACTTGAAGTTTATTAATTATGTTCAAATTACAAATGAGACAACTAATTGATATTTTTTATTACATGGCCTACTTTAAATGTTGGAAGCTCACTTAGGCCTCAAGTTCAAACATCTTCTCATGATGGATGTTTTCCTGCTCATTTATCACTCTTAATTATCAAAAAGGTAATAATTTAAGTTTTGTTGGAATACCTTAAGTTACCTCCATATGACCAACTTAAGAGCATCCACCTTCATGATTGTTATTTTGAACATTTACTTATCTCCTAAACTTGACAATTTATTCTATCATTGAGTTCAATGGCATTTGCTAGCTAAACTACTATTTGAAGAATTGTTAATGCTTGTAGTATATGTTGACCCTCTAACTTTTGATGATTTTTTTAACTTTCTACTATTTTATGTTTTATTCAAATGAAACTCATAAATTCGCACCAATAATTTAAGCATTATGGTTTGAATATATTTGAGTTACATGATTATTTTATGCATGTTGAAGTTTGCAAAATATTTAAAAAAATTTGTGAATCTTTAATTTAAGGGCAGGCTCTGTTGAAATTTTGGTAATACATTATTGTTCACTAAAGAATAATGTATTTGACTTGTAAAATTATTTGATGCAAGAGGGATGTTTAGAAATTTTTATGAATCATAAATTTAAATGGAGGTTCTGCAGAAATTTTTGTAATACATTATGATTCATGAAGATGATTATATTTGACTTGTAGAATTATTTGCTGCATGTGGAAGTTTGCAAAATGTTTAAAAAAATTGTGAATCTTTAATTTAAGGGGAGGTTCTACTAAAATTTCGTTACAACATTATGATTTATTAAAGATTTTTTTATTTATGTAAGTGTTTAAGTGCAATTACTTATATTTATAACTTTTAAATTTTACGTGCACAATTGGATGAGACTTCAAAGGGTAAAGATCATGAACTTGAAGAAAGCTTCACGTGAAGAAGAAATTGAAGAAGCATGGAGTGAAGGCATTGAAGAAAACACGAACTTATTTTATTTTGCTAGGTTAGACTTAAGTCATGAAGAAACTTGTCAAATTTTTATTTTCTTTTGCTATGTTAAACTTATAAATTAAGTATTATCATTTTTTTTGTACTTTGGATTCAAAATCACAATAATTAAACTTTAAATAGATTGATAATGTTGGACTTGTAATGCAAGTAAAGTAAATTCTTAATATTTTAATAGATGCAATATTTTTATATAGACGGGTGCGAGATAGTTACAAAAAATTTTATATAAAAGCTTTTTTTGTGATGGAGCAATGTACTTATAAAATATTATTATTTTTTTCACCATTACAAAGTCGTAACTACTTGTATTTCTGACAGACAAAAACTCGTGACGTAAAACATTTTTTACGTTGTTCAATGAAATGTTTGTGACGCAAATATAGTTAGTAACAAAAATGTGTTTTTTATAACGTGCAATAATCTTGTAAGGAATATGTCAGAGGTCCGTCATAAAAGGTATTTGTCAAGCTAATTTTTGTGACAAAAATGTTTTTGCAACGAAGTGTACGCAACTTTAGTTTTTGCGTGACTATACTGTGACAAAAACTATATGTGACGGAAAAACAACTTATCCCTATGGAATCGAAGCCGTTACAAAAACTATAAATTCTTATAGCGCTTCAAATATATAAAGGCTCCCTTAGTGTATGTGAGATCACTGCAATATTCGTTTGCATACTTCTTCTATCTATCCGGGCCCCTTTGAGTCTTTGACATATTAGTTTGACCTTCTGCGTATGTTTAAAATCAATCATCGGCCCCACAATCTCTCAGTCTTCTAGCTCAGCTCAACACGATGGCGAGTGACACGGTGTGCCATACAAAGCATCAAAAGGTGTCATCTCAATACTAGCCCGATAACTTTTGTTGTAAGTAAACTCACACAACGTCAGGTACTCTTCCCAAAATCTACAAAATTCTAATACATAAGCTCGTAACATATCCTCGATGAAAAGTTGTGCTGAACTATAGGCTCGTATCATACCGCTCCTTCATACTTCTCCATATCTATGATGTATACATAGCATCTCTGTTAGACGTGATAGTCAATAGTACTCCATGCAGCCTAATAATCTTTTTCTCAAATAGTATACTCAGCTGATTAAACGTGTAATGTCCGGCTACTGCTTGGAAAATGAGCAAACTTCGTCAATCTGTCTACAATCACCAAGATAGAATCAAGTCTCCTAGCGGTACTAGGCAATCCCCTCACAAAATCTATAGGGATGTCCTCCCATTTTCGTCGTGGAATGGGAAGGGGTTGTAACAACCCTCCAGGTCTACGATGCTCAACCTACACTTGTTGATAGGTGACTCAGGAATAGTGCGACTCCTAAAGAATCTCATCTCTTAGCTCTGGCACTGACGGTATCCACAGTCTGTCTCTATATCTTAGACATTGATCGGATGCTCTGCTAGTTAACACAATCTACACTCTGTGCTAACTCACTAAACCTCAGGTACAACCTGTCGGTCCTTTAACCCTTTGAGAATCTCTATGTAGACACAGTTTGTACTCTCATCTACATAAATCTAAATCTAAGTACTTATAGGAACCTCTAGCCAACATGTCGTCGTCGCTGCCTCAAGTAACCAATACTTATGCATCATGTGGCATCTGACAACCTCAATATCTCTAATCGGTATCCTACTCAGTGCATCCACGACTAATTTGGCTTTTCTTAGGTGATATTCCACAGAAAATTCATAATCTTTTAGAAACTCTAACCATCTGCAATGTCTCCTATTTAATTTCTTTTACGCAAAGAGATACTTTAGACTCTTTTGATCAGTACAGAGTGTGAATTTCTCTCCATATAGATTATGTTTCCATATCTTTAGAGCAAATACTACCAGTGGCAACTTAAAATCATGTGTGGGGTAATTCTTCTCATGTACTTTCAATTATCTAGAGGCGTAAGCTACCGTACCACTACCATGTATCAACAAGCAACCCAAACCCATATGAGAAGCATCAATGTACACCAAGAATCCATGTCCAACCTTTGGCAATACTAATAGTGACGTAGTACTCAAAAATCTCTTCAACTTAGCAAATTCCTCCTCGCATTCCTCAGACCAATTAAATTTGACATCCTTCTGGGTTAACCTAGTAATTGGTGAAGCGATCTTCAATAAACCATTCACAAATAGGTGATAGTACCCTGCCAAACCAAAAAAAAACTCATCTTCTTTATCATTGACATCAGTGTCGGCCAATCTATAATTGCTTGAATCTTGGTCGGATCCACTGCTATCCCTGTTGTTATAACAACATGCCTTATAAACTTGAACTATGAAAACAAAAATTCACATTTGCTAAACTTGGCATAGATTATTTGCTCCCTCAAGGTCTAGAACGTCTCCCTAAGGTGATGCTCGTGATCCTCTCTGTTCCTCAAATATATCAG
The DNA here is from genome assembly GCA_039657365.1 of Stephania yunnanensis. Classification (NCBI taxonomy): domain Eukaryota; kingdom Viridiplantae; phylum Streptophyta; class Magnoliopsida; order Ranunculales; family Menispermaceae; genus Stephania; species Stephania yunnanensis. The sequence continues at coordinate 42,287,412 of CM077584.1, forward strand.
TATATCATCGATGAAGACTATCAAGAAACAGTCTAAACACCCAATGCATCAAATTCATAAACACTGCAGGGGCATTGGCCAGCCCAAATGGCATGACTATGAACTAAAAGTGTCCATATCTCATGCTAAAAGTTGTCTTAAAACTATCCTCATCCCTGATCCTAAGTTGATGATGCCCAGATCGCAGATCTATCTTAGAGAAATATTGTGCTCCTCTCAACTGATCAAAAAAATTGTCGATCTTTAGTAGTGGATATTTGTTCCTAACTGTGACTATAGTCAACTATTTTAGTTTATACACAGTCTCAAAGTACCATCCTTCTTCTTCACAATAAGGATGGGTGCTCCCCATGGAAATATAGAAGGTGTGATTAATCATTTACGCCCCAAGTTTTTAAGCTAAGTCTTCAACTTTTCTAACTCTCGTGGGCCATGCAATACAGCGGTATGGAAATCGATCTGGTGCCGGTACCAACTTAATAATAAAATCAACCTCTCGCGACAGTGGTAGACTAGGTAAATCCTCCATAAACACATCTAGAAACTCTGTAACTGCCGGTATATCCTTAAGCCTAGGTCCCTGACTCTTTGCTATTGTGTATATTGCAATCAATGCCTTCATCTCCTCTTTAATCCCAAGTCAACCTCTCGTGCCTACTGTCCTTATTGAACTACCTGTATAGGTGAATATCGGATGCCCTGGGATCTCAAATATCATTGTTTACTAAAACAATCGAAATGAGCAAGCTGATAACCAGTTCATCCCTACAATCGCATCGAACTTTAAAAATTCAAGGACTATAAAGTCAACAGGTAACTCTACCCCACCAATCTCGACTAGACGTCCTTCGATAAAACTATTAGGGTAAACTTTATCCTTGACTGCAGTACTCAAAACCAAGTGTACACTAAGCCTAACATGTGTTAACCTTATAATGTCACCATGGGACCAACAATGAAAGAAATAGCATAACCAGAATAAAATTTTACATAAGCATCTCTACTGGAAATGAAAACCTTACCCTCAATGAGATCTCGTGTCACCCCGAGATCTAGTTATGCTACCATATGGGCTCCCTCTTTGTCCTGCTATAGGTAGGCTACCGCTGGTTGTGTGCACTCTCTAGGCATATGCCCCACCTAACCACGTCTCCAACACATGAAGGTTCCGCGCTGACTAAACTGTTGTCTTTATCCCTGATCATGTTGGACCTATCCTAGTGTCGACCTTTGGACCCTGTGTAAGATCATGGCCTCTACCTCAGCCTCTACCCTGTTGCTACTGTTTCCATCAAGGTGCTGGTGGTGTTGGTAATTCCTACCTAGCAATAGGGGGTATGGGAGGTCTACCATAAGTGTCATGTGTATAAGGGTTGATGGCAGTGAATGTGCCACTGGATGTATGTACGTGCCTTGTGCTCCGCCCCTTTAAAACTGTCTATCTCTTTTCCTCTATCTCTTACCCCTCTAACCTCTCTGCTCATAATCACCTCCTCTCTTTGGTAACTCAGCACGTCTATCCTTCTATCTACCTAACTCATGTCTCATGTGAAAAGGCCCGCTCATATATCTCTTAAAAAGATTTGGCTCTGGTGCTCACAACTGATCGTGCAATGTGCTGTCTTAAAACATCACCGAAATAGAAGGTATCATCAAGGCCATAAACTACTTCTTCATTCTTTTCACCATCAATGTTTGAAAGTCTTGCTCGAAAAACTCTTATTTGAAAGCATCCCATAAGGTAAAATTGCATTTTCTTGCCAGTGTAGTCCTCCATCATACATATGCACCCTTTTCTAGGGTGTAATAAAATAGAATGGGCTGCAATCTGTCCTCGATACCCAACAGTAGATGATACTTCTCTTGTGAGAGAATCCACTACTCAATCTTCTCATTGTCTCACTTTCCAACAAAAAACACTGGCCTCAGCCTAATGATCTCCTTTACCAGCTTTTTATCCCTCGATAATCCTATAGTCTCAAAAGACGTAGGTGTAGGAGTAGATATGTCCTCAGCTATCTAATGTATAGTAACTAACGGTAACTCCGGTTGATGTGGTGTTGTGGGGTCTACATGTGCCTGTAGCACTGGTGGTGCGGCCGCTCGAGGCCCTCAAGTAGTAGTATTTGGTGTAGTCTTAGTCTTTGGTGTATGGGGTGTAATCATAGTAGTATGAGTGGAGGAGAGGGCTGGTGTAATAGCTACCAAATGTTCCCTCATGAAGGTGATGAGATCGACTAGCTGCTACCCTTGAGTGGCTACACGGTCAAACAACCTCTGGTAGTCATCCGGTGAGGTAGTAGAAGGTTGACTGCCACTAGCTCTAGTGTCTCCACCATCCAGTGTGTTTACTATCGATGTCTACATATAGATAGTGAATGCAAATCAACTACTACATAACGCAACTCATATTTATGTACATATAGAATTTAACATACAAATAAAATACCCCCAGCTCACTTATTTCACTTCCCAACTAATGGTTTTAGGCAAGGATCATCTAGTTTCGTCATCTACGATTTGTGTTTTATTTAATTTTGTGTTTTACTTATTGAAAACATTGGCTTTGATACCAATTGTGATGGCCCCTTCCCTAACCTAAGGCACCGTTTAGCCTAATCCCATAATTAAGCCTAAATCCTAGCCACATAAGACTTAACCGTGTATTAGTCAATCTTTCTATTGAATATCCTTGAAATTTATGTTTTGGATAAGTAATCCACACGTCAACATATTAATAGATTTAAGAGTAATTAAAAAAATTAGATTTACAAATTTTAGCTAAAATCTTAATAGATTATGTGAAAGCAATACATTAAATCTTAAGTGTATGAAAACCAAAAAACAACAATCACATGAATATGTAACAAGGTGGCGAATATAAACAGTGTGATGGTCATCTTAAGTCAGGGAACTAAATGCTCGACCCAATATACAACCCCAAAATGTATCAAAAGACATAACTATATATTACAAAAAAATATCAAAACCTAAAAAACATTGATGCAGAAGTACACTGCTAGCTAAGAGGTTGTCGCCAATCTTCTCCTTACTAGGCATGCTTGTCGATGGTTCTACACCCACAGTCGTAAAAAGAACGGTGAGTAATAAAAGTAACAGTAATCCCCGTTGACATATTCATTCACATTTCCAAAATAAACTAAATGTTATTTTAAAGCATAAGTTAAATAAAGAAAAAATATTACCAAAAATAAGCTAAGAAATACCACAGTTAAGCAAGTGAAACTAACACGAGGCTAAATAGTTATGATCTAGATCTAGTCTCTCGTGACATGCGTCATTGAAACCTTAAGAACTGCTAAAGGATGTGCATACCATCACATAGAATAATATCACTAGGGACTCTAAACCCAGTGTCACCAAGGACTCTAGCCTTGTTGTATTGGCAACCCAAAGGACTCTAGCCCCATGCGCCATATCATAGTGGCGAGTGTCGACATCCTCAGAGACTCTAACCTCATATACTAATCAACTCCAACAGAGTGCAATGGGCTCTAGATTCTATAACTACTTTATAATTCCAAGAAATTGACTTGTTAAGGATTTTAAGGCTTCGCCATGCTATAAAGCACAATTCCCAAATAGTACAAGTCCACAAAAGCATTCACAACTCTTAATTCCTAATAGCATGCTATTTACACAATATTCATTGTGAAATAGGAACAAATGACACAAAGCATATGTGATATATCATCATCCATTCTCTTCATGGCTCGTTTTACATTATCCATCTATTTTTTGTGTTTCTCATGGGGTTCCCTATTGTTCGTGTCCATGGCGTGCAAGAGTTACTCAATTGACTTCATTGAAGTTATCTTTTCACTCTGCCTAGCTTCCCTTATTGGACTTGTTGTTTGAAGCTTAGAGGTAACTTCAATGCATTATCGAGATTTCCATACGATAAGTTGGGGTTGTTTTTGTTGTATCCTTAATAAAACCTTTGAAGTGTCATTCCTCTCGTCCTGAAGTTATTTCCATAGCCTTGGTTGTTCATGAAGTTTACTTCTTCAAACTTCATTCCTTGCTACATGTCCATTTGATTAACCACCATGGATTGGTCATTAATGGGTTGATGTATCGCTAGTACTTGCAGACTTTGTTATCCCATTTAAAGTCTCGCCATTTGATTGCTCATGTTGGATAGTTGTACCATTATTGCAGCTTGCGAACCAATCTCATATACCCCCGTTGGTTTCCTCGCTATGGAACTAGTACTGATTGTAGAGTTTTGAAACATAAGATCTAGGAGATCCAATGCTACATCCTCATCCTTGATTAGTAGAGAACCACCTGCTGGTGCATCTACTAGTGTTCTCGTGTTGTGGTTCATCCCATAGTAGAAAATCTGGAGTTGTGCCCATTTCAAGCATCTATGTCCTGGACATCTCCTCAGCATCTCCTTGAATATTTCTTAAGCCTCTCCAAGAAACTTGACATCTTCCTGCTTAAATTGATTGATTTTCGACTTCCTTTCACTGACCTTCATTAGGGAAAGAACTTGTTTAAAAATCTTTCATTGATCTCTGCCCATAAAGTCATACTCCCTACATTTAGTCCTTGGAATCAGGATTTAGCTTTTCCAACAAATGAGAATGGGAAAAGTCTCATCCTGATCACCTCCTTTATAACTCTAGTAATAAGGAATCGCTAGTGAAACTAGCATTGTCCCTAGTGGTCAGGCTAATACTGTTGCTTCCACTTCCACAAGATCAAGATGTTCATAACATTAGGCTCCGATCAATACAAATTCTAACCATTGCACTTTTTACTCATTACAATCCATTCATGTCCATAGTATAGCATTCATACCATAGAATCCATTGATTCCTAAGATTAATAATCTACTCACATATCATTGAAACAAACATGCACATAGAGGTATTCATTGAAATCAGATATTAAAATAATAACTTCAATTAAATTAATAAAAACAATACCCGAATCACCACACGTGAGTCTTCAATGTCTTCTCTCCACAAATTGTCTTAATATTTAAGAATAAAGTAAACCTTTTCTAAACTATGTTATTGGTGGCTAATCAATTATAAGTTATGTTTTTATCACGTTCTCCTATATAGTTATACTTCCTAATCACGTTTCTAAACAATTAGAAACCCTACTTAACAATGTAACACAAAATAGAACTCTACTTTCTATTTTCTTCTTTTCTTGGCATTATCACTTAAGTCCCGCTGTTGTCTGTCCACACCCACGACGCTGCCACTATGTTAAGCATCTTGTGTGCATTTTCTCTCTTTAGTGGTCCTGACATTATCCCTTTAATTTCCCAACGTCGCAACTGCGCCGAGCTTCTTGTCTTATTCTCTTACGTCGTGCATTACACTCCTACGATGTGCCTTGATGTCCCATACTGCGACACTGCTTAGCCACAATGCCAAACCTCCTTAGGTATGTTTTTGCTCCGTTTCTTCTCGAATTCACTCGTTTCCTTCATTTATGCCATGTATACCTGAAAATGCATAAACACCATCAATTTGAGCTCATTTAGGGATATTTATACTAACTATATTATTAAACTGACCTTATATATAAGTCTAAATAATCACTCATCAAATACGTCCAAACTAATGAGTTTGCACATCCAAAGAAAAAGTGTATTTTACTAAGTTTCCTAACTACTTCTATCACCTAATTCACATTCATTTTACATTATTCATGGAATATCCTTTAATTCAATAAGTTTCAAGTTAATAATCCACTCAAGAGTGTTTCTTTGCAAAAACTTACAATTTCAAGATGGGTAGCTTTAATTATACATACAACTCACTTTCAAAACACCAAAGCAGATCACAACCAAAACCATCACTACTCACAAGTTTGTCTTACCTCAACACTCAAGTTGCAAGTGTATAATCTCATGATTTCTCATTGACCTCAGGAATTTGTAAACAAGTATAGATCAAAATAATTTTGGTAGACTTTAACACTTCAAGAGTTTCTATGACTTATCATTGTTGGAATGAAAACTTAATTAGATCAAGCTACTAGTACTCGAGTTAGATCTTTTATTTGAAGAGTTTTATTTTAACTTCCGCCCTCTTTTCTTTATTTTTATATCTCTTTTATTTTCTTCTTCTCTTTTCTCCTTATATTTTTTATTTCATTGTCCCTGCTCCATTTCCTATAAAATCCGTTTTTCCAATTGTTTGCTACATTTCATATTCTTCAAAAATTTATAAAACAGTCTCTTGAGTTTCATATCAATAAGACACTTGTATTTTAATCATCCTCAATTAAAAGCATGAACATGCAAATGAATTACTTATTGATTACATATTACTATATATAACCTAATCTATATTAACTAAACATTCAAATAGTAAGTAAATGAAATAGAATTATACTACCATGCTTTCCTCTTTAACTACTTCAAAAATAAAATTTAAATGATCATACCTGCAGTGTTTATCTTTATTTTAATCCTTTCTTACTACTTCCCATAGTGTAGTGTAGTGTTAATGCCGCCAAACTTAAACCAAACCTTGCCCTCAAGGTTTAAAAATAAGCTTGAAATCATGAAAACACTAAAACATACAAACATATAATAATAACACCATAAATAATATCATAAACTAAACATCAAATTTAAACAACTAAATAAGTAACAAAATATCCCAAATTTAAAGTGAAATGGTATCAATGTATCTCTCATCTCTCTAGGTCTAAAGAAATCCTAAGATTCTGACATCAGGAGTGCGCGTCATCATCATCATATGCATCTGCATCATTAGTTCCACTATAGGATGGTGTCAATGGATGTTCGACCCTCCTGCTCTACACCACATCAGGATCAAACACATAGTTTGATGCTACTAGAAGGCCAAAACACCTATCAGTCGGTCTCATCCTTCTGCTCCTCTCATATCTAGCTACGTCCAATTGATGATCGAGAAACAACATGAAGGTTCACTGCCCATTATGTATGTCTTGCTCATATCTCCTCAAGGCTTCTTGATACTGATCCATATCTTCTTGGTACTTTCTTCTCATCTTAGCAATCCACAACCTTTGCTATCATAGGGTAAAGTCCTCTAGCAGTGATATTGGTGGTTGTGATGGATGAGGTGGTGAAAAAACCTCGAGACCATCCAAGTCCTGCTCTCCAATAAGTGGGTCTAGGAATTCGTCATGGTTTGGCTCCTCATCTCCATATCCTTCATTTCCAAATCCTGGACTAACTCTGCTATTGATGTTGTTGTTATTGTTGTTATTGCTACTGCATTATCCTCTTATTGTTGAGCTAACAATTCGACCTTAAATCAGTTGCCCTCTACTCTTTTTATCTCATCCTCGTAGTCTTAATAACTAGGCAGTGGTTTAAGTATGAGCATAAATGCCTTATCTATGGTTGTATGGGCCTCAATATTGAATTCTTCATCTCTAATCAGTCTCACTACGGCCTTCAAGCATAACTGAGTCATCAATATTGGAAACGAAAACTTGTTGTCTCGCTCTTACATAATGGACTCCCTCAAGTTGTTGTAGATGATCTTGTGAACATTGATTTACTTAATCTATGTAATCTCAAATAAACAAGCCGCCTTTTGCTTGTTAATCTCCCCCTGCTGAATGGTGGAGTATAAAGAAGTAACAAGGAAATGTTCCCACATTCGGTAGACTTTTCTAACACTTCCCCTTCTCAATATTCTTCAGCACAACCTACTTACCCTTAGACAACCAATGCTCTCTATATGGCTTTAAAAAGATAGAGGTTATAAGGTTTCTCATGTAAGTTATCTTGGAAACTTGGGTCGGCTCCAACCATACTCAAGTAATCTAATCCATAAATGCGATTAATCTCACTCTCATTAAAGAGAACAAATACCCTTCTCACCTTCACTGGCTCATTCTTCCAAATAAACTTCACATTGGCATAAAACTTGTATACAATCTCACTTACTCCTTTAACTTTGTTTTCTCTATAGTTTTGAGTGAAATGCTCCCAGTTTTTTTGTTTAATGAAGTTATTCACTCGTTAATCACATTTAGCTGACAAATGAATTCCCATCACCTCGGATTTTTCCTTGGCCTCTCTACGAATGAAGTACTCCAACTTAAATGGCATAGGTTCCTCTTCATTGGGATTTCTTTAGGTAGATGCTATATTCACACAACATGAAAATCCTACTCAACAACCTTCTATTCACTTTTCATGCAATTTCATCAAAATTTCTCAAAACTTCAAAGCATAATTAATGAAATTGTAAATTTACCTCAATGTCGGACTACGTTTCGGTGTAGAACACTCCTGCAAGTCTCTAACAATTCAAGCCTTCTCACTTCACTAACAATTTAGAACCCTAGTGATCCTTCAAATCGAATTTACAAATCAAAGCCCTGACTTTCCACCTTATGCAACTCCATAAAGCACTTTCTCCAGTCATTTTCAATCACTAGGAACTCTCTTTCCTCACTTACAAATGATCAATTTTGGGATCTAGAGGGATGTATACTTGATGGGTTGTGTTTGAGTTTTAAAGCAAGTGTGAATGAAATATTGGAAATGGGGTTTCGACCTACTCCACGACACCGGCACCATCGTGACTAGGCCACGACAGCGTCTACACCCCTAAAAGTGTTTTTATGTTCTTTTGGTGGCACCCTGTTGGTGTCGTGCTTACTACCCACGGCGCCGTGAGTGTAACACACATGGCATTGACCTCTCTGTCTGCATTTTTCGCATATGTTTTTCATTTAACTCCTATTTGGCGCTTCCCTGACTTTGTGTATTACAACGCCAGATATTGTTATCACGTGAAATCCGTTTAAATATAAAAATCTCATAAAAACTTACTTGTGATTTGCCCATGTACCTCACATTTTTCGCTTGAACTCTTTCAATCTTTTACGCTCTTTAGTGGATTTCGCGAGACATTTCCATTCCAATAAATTATCATCTAGCAAATGGTGTTACTTACACATTGAAAGGGATTTTTGAAAGTTAGAAACTATTAAGTGTGAATTGTACTTACTAAACTAACTAAACAAATTCCTAATTGAAATAAAAAAACTTGAAATTTATAAATCCTTGGGCTGCCTCCCAGTAGCACTTAGTTTAACGTCATTAACCCGACGCCTTTTTGCTTGTTTAGTCCAAGTCTAAGTCGAGACACTCCAATTATAGATCGGAGATAATAATGTCATTCTCATTTTGATGTACTTCTTCCTCATCAACAAAGACTATCGTCTTTGTATCATCGTCCTCATTGATACTCATTCTGATCTTCTTCTTCCTTATGTACAAGTTTGCATTGGCAGTGTTCAAAAATGGCTTCTCAAGGACCATAGACACCTCATCGTCCGTATTGTAATCCACAACCTTAAAATCTACGATGAATTTGAGTTTACCCACTTTCATATGCACATTCAAGACTCGTCCTATAGTTGGTATCAACTTGTCATCAACTACTTGCAAATTTGTCGTATCGAAACAATTGATTTTCAAGTCGGCATGCAACATGCCCATTATTGGCATGACATTGAGTGAGGCTCCCATATCGGTGTCCATCATTGCTTATTGGTATGCTTATTTCTCTGGGATATCTCCTATTAATTAGTTGAAGTCTCGGTATGAACTTGAACTTTGGTGCTTCTTCAAAAGGTCCATAATCGTTTTGCTTAGATTTCCATTATTTCTTCCCCTTCTTGTTATTCTTCATGGCATTGATCATTTGTTGCTTAAATCCTTCGAGTTCATCTTGCCTTAATCATGTTCCGTTCTCATGCATCTCTTAATGCTTCCTCAGAACCAAAATGTTGACTTTTTTTGGCTTGTACATCTCTTGCTATTGTATTAGCTCATTCATTGTCGTTGTGCTCATCAAGTGAATAGCACTAACATTATCCTTGGGATTTGTGATCGTGTTGCTCAAAAACTATTTTTCCTTCTTTGAATTCAAGGCAGTGGCTAACTGATCAATCAGTCTCTCTAAATTCTTGATGGATTGCGATCTCTCTTCATGGCTTACTTTACATTTTTCATCTTTTTTTTGTGTTTCTTATGGGGTTCACTATTGTTCATGTCCATGGCATGCTAGAGTTTCTCAATTGACTTCAATGAAGTTATCTTTTCACTCTGCCTAGCTTCTCATATTGGACTTGTTATTTGAAGCTTAGAGGTAACTTCATTGCATTATCAAGATCTTCATACGCGAAGTTGGGGTTATTTTTGTTGTATCCTTGATAAAACCATTAAAGAGTCATTCCTCTCGGCCTGAAGTTATTTCCATAGCCTTGGTTGTTCATGAAGTTTACTTCTTCATACTTCATTCCTTACCGCATGTCTATTTGATTAACCATGGATTGGTAATTAATTGGTTAATGTATCACCAATATTTGTGGACTTTGTTATCCCATTTGAATTTTTCCCTTTGATTGCTCATGTTGGATAGTTGTACCATTATCATAGCTTGCGAGTCAATCTCATATACGCCCACTGGTTTCCTCACTATGGAACGAGTACCGGTTGTAGAGTTTTGAGATATAAGATCTAAGAGATCCAATGATCCATCTTCATCCTTGGTTAGTAGAGAACCACCTGCTGCAGTAACTACTAGTGTTCTCATGTTATGGTTCATCCCATAGTAGAAAATCTGGATTTGTTCCCATTTCAAGCATCCATGTTTTGGACATCTCCTCAAAATCTCCTTAAGTCTTTCCCAAGCCTCTCTAAGAAACTTTGCATCTTCCTACTTAAATTGATTGATTTCCAACTTCCTTTCACTGACCTTCACTAGGGGGAAAGAACTTGTCTAAAGATATTTCATCAATCTCTGCCCATAAAGTCATACTCCCTGCATTTAGTCTTTGGAACCAGGATTTGGCTTTTCCACCAAAATGAGAATGGGAAAAGTCTCATCCTGATCACCTCTTTTGCTATATATATCTCACTTATTTTATAGGATTTGTAATTCTTATCATATTAAAATTTTATCTCTTGTCTAATAGGAATATACTAGCAGATATTCGTAATGAGATATATGATCAAAACCAATTTCGATTCTTATTCATGCAAAATAAGCAATTGAATCAAGAAACGAAATATTAATCATCCATTCAACACCAGAATCATATTAAATTAATTTTAATACCTAAACATGATTTCTATCATGGAGACATACATAATTATTGAACAACAATGAACTATGTATTCAACGCCAGAATCACATTAACCTAAACATAACTTTTACTATATGAACATACAAAATTCACATTGTTCAATATTACAATACATGTTAATCGAAATATTCTAAACATGAATTCTATCATTGAATCAAAACATGCATATGTATCAAATACATGAATGCTTTAAAACTAATTCTTGATTGCAATTATTACCGAACTTATGTGTACATCATATATACATTTATCAAGATCATGTTTTCACATATATATATCATATATGCATCAGAAAAAGAATGCAAACATTTAATAGAATCGAGCTTAAGGCTATGATACCACTGTTAGGTTTTGGGGTTCATACACAGTAGAAAATTCAAAATATTTTTGAAAAAAAAAACCCAAAAAGATCACGAATAAGTTCCATTAAACTATACCTATAAAACTAAATCATTCCTTAATCCATGATTTCCTTCTCTGATTGTTCGATCTCCAAGACGTCAAGCGCGCGTCCTTTATTAGAAATCCATATGCGAACGGCCACAATTTGGAGTGTTAGCCCCCAAAGAGATAGAAAATGTTTTTCTTTCTCTCCCAAAATTCAGAGAACTCGAAAATAGCAAACAAAAAATCTTATTTAATTTTAGGGATTCATCCTCTATTTATGTATAGATATGCTCACTTCAAAAACCTATTCGTAATACAACTATTCTATTTAGGCAATTCAAGCAAATTAAATAAACGCCCCTGTTAACAAGTTATCATATAACAAATCGTAAGGGCTTTATGTCATAAGTTTTATCATATAAAAAATCATTACTCTGGACCAATTGAAACTGCGCAAAGTCATTCTTTGTGTGCGACCCAATAGGTTCATACGACATTGGTATTGAACCAAAATCATTTTGGTACACAAGTCATAAGCGGTCTCTAGCAAGGCATTATAACTACCCAAGTAACATGAATATCAAAATTGATACAACCTAATAAATAACATATATCATATCATTTTGTCGTGCAATATCATTTGATTAAGCATAAGGCATGGAAAAGTCACCCTTAATGTTCAATCGTACTAGTCTTGATCTTTAGATAGACTAAAAACATCCAAGTGACATTGACCATATCAATTCATTTTGAATTAGTTGTTTAACAGTCTAACATATCGAGGCATCCACTGATATCTCTCCATATGAGAGAGAGAGATTCTATCTTGATAACACACCTTCATATATTATTCATATGGTAACCAATCACAATCTTTATAATCTTCCAGTTAAAGATAAAATTTCATTGTGTCAAATTACCATGCTCCTAATATTGAAATCTATACTAATCTCCAGTCGGATGACTAAACGATATATCAATCATGAATAATACATATAACTTAATCCATATGGTGTTCTTATAGCAGGCGGTCCAGTACCTTGTTCTCTAATAAGTTTTCTTGATATTAATTTGTATCCCTATACGCATGATCATCAGAGGACCATCAATCAAGATTCACACTATTCTTAATTCATTATAGTTTCCAGTATAATGACCGAGTATGGAAATTTAGGATATTTCAACAAATACACATAGATCTTATCATAAGGAAAACATGCAATCGCTTACAAAAAAACAACAAACGAAAATCTCTATTTTATTAACTAAAACTATAAGATAAATAATGTTTGTAGATTGACCTAAGGCACATGAACCAATAATATATAAACTAATATATTTTCGTGCCTATAAATTATCCATGTACGCCAACGAATACAATCAAGCGTGAACACTACTCTGCAACCCATGCGTGTCATACACGACCCACATATGGCATTAAGCGCACCATAAATTTATCATTTATTCATTTTCCCATTATAGGCTAGATTGATATAATTAATTCAATAAATATTAAAACATGTCACACAAACACAATTCAACATGCCAACCCATACACATGCTAATCAAGACACATCAAGCTTAACCACCAGCTTAACTCGGTTTAATTAGGATCTGAGTTAACATTGATCACCTAGTTAAGGTAATAGATCATTATATTCAGTATCTCTGAACTCCACCCAAGTCTAGGCAATCCCCGAAGTTGCTCACAGGAACTTTACACCAAACCTCATATGTCGCATTGAGTGTAAACGCAACAAGATCTAGATGATCGTATATGTCCGGACGTTTTAGCCCCTCCTCAGTTGATCATTAAAAATACTATATGGTTGATCATCGACAAGTGTTTTCGGTATATGATTGATGTCTTATGCTCCAACATCACTCGGCTGCTCATAAACATTTTTTTTTCATGTTTCTCATATCCTCAGCTTCAATGTCCACATGTTCCTCAACTTTCTGACCTTTCTCTAGTGCGCTCTGCATACTTTTTAGACATAACAATGGTGCCTCATGGAAAATAACACCCTTACTTATCATATTCTTCTTCATGTTAGGACACCATATTTGCACCCTTTCATTCCATGTTTGTAGTAGCCCATGAAGATGCATTTCCTTAATCTTGGTTCAAGTTTACCTTCATTCACATGAGCATACACGGAACAACAATACACTCTCGAATTTTGATAATTTGCTGGGGATTATGTCCACACTTTTTCAGGAGTCTTACAATCAATCACTATGGATGGTTATCGATTCACCAAATAACAAGTTATGCTAACAGTTTAATACCAAAACTCATTTGCAATATAGCATTAGAAAAGCATGCGCCCTGTTCTCTCCATTAATGTTTTGTTCATTCGTTCTTAGTCGAGGAGCATACTGAACAATGCGGTGTCTCACAATCCCTGTATCGGTGGAAACTTATTAAACTCTCCTCCTTAATATTCAAGTTCATTGTCAGTTCTCAGCCGCTTGACTTTCTTGTTAGTCTGCTTCTCTATCAAAATTTCCAGTTGTTTGAATTTTCCAAACACTACATCTTTCTTCTTTAAGATGGATATCCAGACTTTCCTTAAGAAGTTATCTATGAAATTCAACATGTATCTACCACCACCCAGAGAAGGAACTGGAAAAATGACCTTAAAGACATGAATATACGTAACCAAAGTACCATTTATCTTAAGCATTGCAATACTAAACTTGACTCTACATTGTTTTTCAATCACAAAATATTCACAAAAATCAAGCTTACATGTGTTCTCCCTAGCCAACAAGCCTTTCTTGCTCAATACTGTCAATCCTTTCTCGCCCATATGACATAATCTCATATGCCATAACTTGGTATTATTTGTGTGTGTCTCTGAAGTTAATATTGCTACAATATCTAAGATGGTACTTGATCGTGGCTACAAGTATAACGGCTCAATTATCGTAATAATGTGATCTACTAATGTTGATTACGGATAACGCCCTCAGGGAAAGTTGTATTGCATACAATTTACTTAGTCAAATTTACTCTATTGCTAAGAGAATCTACTTTTAATTAGTTTTAAATAAACCATTATATTCTAACAAAATAATGTAAATACTTGTACTCTTATATTAAGAAAATCTTAGTTCACAACTTCACCTAGGTAATGAATTACTATGTTTTTCAACTCACTTCTTTCATCTTTATTAAGTGTGTGCAATGCTCAAATAGAATAGATAAATTTTCTTAAGATTCACTTCAACATACTATTGTGATGGAAAATATTATAATGTGCAAACTAGAACTCCACCTATCGGTGTGAATGACGTAGGTTCCACATTGCTTTAAGTTTCAAATCTTTATATTCATAACCACTTAAGTTTATTATCTATGCATCCCTAATCAACAATTGTCTATCAATGTTGTATATTTTACTGTTGTATCGTATATATCTGACTTAAAAGCTTCAATGGTCATGGTGACTCCTAAGACCTTTAATTAACAAAAATATGATCAAGATGTTCATAGCATTACGTATAGAATCAATACAAATTCTAATCATTGCACTTTTATTTTTATAATCCACTCATTACTAATTTAGAATAGCGTTCATACCATAGGATTCATTGATCCATAAGATTAATGAACTAATCACTCATCATTGAAATAAGCATACACATCATGGTATTCATTGCAGTTAAAATTTGAATTAAATAGCTTTAATGTCTTCTCCTACAAAACTCTTCTTAATACTTAAGAACAATATAAAAATAAGTTATTCTATAACAATTTGTGGTAATATATATTTATTGGTGATATTGAGTGAGTTTATCATGTTCTAATACTTATTTATACCTTTAATACACTTTATGATACAATTAAAAACACATTTCCAAACGAACTAGAACTCTAAACATTTTTTTTTTTATGTTTGTAAGTGACGGCACTATCTATGTTTGTAAGTGATCCTTTTATGTAATTTCTCCCTTCATAGTAGGCTCGGCACCATGTGTAGTCCACCCCGGCACTGTGTGTACAACACCCCAGCACCGCCACTGTTGCACCACTTTTCTTCACTTCTCTTCTTCTCCACGCCTTGCCCATGTTGTATAGTCATTTCTAACAGTATCAAGCATACTAGCCAATGCGTCAAGTGTGGTTTTGTGCATTTTATCCTCGTTTCATCATGAAATCACTTATTTGTCTATTTTATACCTTGTATACCTGAAAACACATAAATATCGTCAATTAGAGCTCATTCCAGGATATTTTACTAGATATACTACTAAACTAGTCTTATATATAATTCTAAATAATCACTTATCATTACTTCCTTTCAATTTGTATAGGTCATTCATTTTCAGCTATTTCATCATGACCAAAGCACCTCTAGATATTGTCATCACTCCATTTTCTATCTTCATGCTACAACCAACTGAGTCAAGCGAACCCAAAAAAATCAGATTCTTTCTCATATTAGGAGTATATATGACATCCGTCGACATTCTCACTGATAGGTTTTGGGGTTCATACGCAACGAAAAATTCAAGAAAAATCTTGAAACACTCCAATAGGATCGAAAATAAGTTCCATTAAACTAAATCTATAAAAGTAAATCATACCTTAATCCGTGATTTCCTTCTTTGATTGTTCAATTTTCAAGACGTTCAAGTGCACGTCCTCTATCAAAAATCCACACACGAATAGTGACCACAATTTGAAGTGCTAGCCCCAAGAGAAATCGAAAACGTTTTTCTTTCTCTCCTAAGATCTAAATAACTTGAAAAATAGCAAAAACAAAAATTTTATTTCATTTTAGGGTTTCACCCTCTATTTATATGTGTAGAAAAACCCTCATTAAAATCATATTCTTAACACAACTATTGTATTTAGGCAGTTTAAGCAATTTATACATACGCCCATATTAATAAGTCATCATATAACAAATCGTTAGGGTTTTTCTGTCATAAATTTTATCATATAAAATTAATTACTCTGGACCAATTGAAATTGCGTAAAGTCATTTTTGTGTAAGACCTTATATGTTCATGCGATGTTGGCAGTGAACTAAAAACTATTTTGATACACAAGTCATAAGTGGTCTCTAGCAATGAATTATAACTACCCAATTAACATGAAGATCAAAATCGAAACAACCAAATGAATAATATATATATATCATATCCTTTTGTCGTGCGATATCCATTGATTAAACATAAGGCATGGAAAGTCATCGTTAATATTCAATCATTCTAGTCTAGATCTTTAGGTAAACAGAAAACATCCAAGTGACATTGATCATATCAATTCACATGGACTTGGCCATTATCAATCCATCATATTGAGGGATCCACTGATATCTCTCTCTATACGAGAGTGACAAATTCTATCTTGATTACAAACCTTCACATATTATTCACATGGTAACTAATCACAATCTTTATAATCGTCTGGTTAAAGACAATATTTGATTGTGTCAAATTAACATGCTCTTAATATTTAAGTATATGGTAATCTCAAGTCAAATGACTAAATGATATGCCTATCATGAGTAACATCTATAACTTAATCTATGTGGTGTTCTCATAGTAGGTCGGTCTAGTACCTTGTTCCCTAACAAGCACTCATGATCTCGATTCGTATCCCTATACGCATAATCATCACATGACCATCAATCAAGGTTCACACTAGTCTTAATTCATTATATTTCTCAGTATAACGATCGACTAGGAACATTTAAGATATTTCAACAAATACCCATGGATCTTACTATAAGGTAAACCTGCAATCACTTATAATAAAATGGAAAATGAAAACCTCAATTTTATTAACTAAAATTATAAGATAAACAATGTTTATGGATTGACTTAGGGCACATGTCACAACACTAACAATTCCGTCATGCATTCTGATTCTAACTGTTTCGATTCCAACAACCCACAGGCTGCATCATTCTCTATCAAGACTTTACCCTCATCAATACATTGATAAGTAGTAAACTAATTCTTTTTAGGTAACATGTGGTAAGATCATCCCGAATCTAATATCTACGCATATTTTGAGCTTCCCATACTGACTATAAAAATATTAACCCCATCTTCCTCTACAATTGATGCATCTCTAAAATCTCCAATCGTTTGCTTACTTTTTCCTTTTAGCTCGAGACAATCTTTTTTAAAGTGCCCTTCTTTGTGACATTCAAAGCACTTTAACTTTGTGCTCCTAAGTTTTTATCTAAATTTACTTCTCTGACCTCTACCTATCTATTCAGATCTACCCCTGATTGACAATCCTTTCCTAGATTCTTGCCTTCTATTTTCTTTCATCATCTACTGCAACTCCTTTGAGCTTAATGCAGTCGTAACATCTTCCAAAGACAATGAATCTTTACTAAACAATTAATATTGTATCAATAAAGTTTTCAAAGGATTATAATAGTGAACACAACATGTACATAGTTTATTGTTCTTCACCAAGCTTGCACCTTACATTCCTTAGTGTCGTGATTATCTTGTTGAATTCATCAATATGTTCTCTCATAGACTTCTCCTCTATCATCTTCAAATAATGTAGTTGTTTCATGAGATTTAACATGTTGGAGCTCAATTGTGTCATATACAAGTTTTCTAACTTCAACAACAATCCCTCAACCATTATCTCCTCTAAAACTTCTCTCAAAACTTCATTGCCTAAACACAACAAAATTATACTATGTGCATTATGTATGGCCTCGTCTTTCTCATCCTCTATTATTGATAGCGGCAATGCATTCTTTCCCTGTAGTACCTTCTGCAACCCTTTTTAAACCAATAGGGCTTGCCTTTTTATCTACCATAAGTTGAAGTCATTCTTTCTATTGAATTTCTCAACTTTATATTTTAGAGCCATCGCAACTATCAGTGCACCTACCGCTACACAAATCTCTTTGTCACAATCCCAACACAAAAAATGGTTCCAACACCGACGGACTTCGTAAGCAAAAAACAATTTCAGCCTATCGATTAAACCTTGTGTGTGTCCCCGGATCTTCACAATAACACTAGGTGCACTTTCATCAAAAAAATGGCCGCTAAGGGCACCCCACCAATTCATGAAGGCACCATCTTATTGAGGGCACTAATCAAATTACCAAGGGCACCCAAAAATTAGGCCCGAAATACCGAAACTACCCCTCGTGCAAAATAGAGGCACCCCACCACCGTCCTCTTGTTTGACTTGCCATATTTCTCGTCAACAAACCAGCTAGCAATCCCGAATCTCAGTTGTCTTCGTTCATCTATGTCTCTCTCCGCTGTTGTATGACATTTTTCGAGTTTGAAGGCTCCAAGTTTTGATCGATTTTGGTCTCCACATTAGGGCTCGGTTCAAGTTTTTCGTTCACAGACTCAAGTCATGAAATCGATCGTTTGAAGGTACGTTGATAGTCTAATTAAGTTGCGTTTGGTAGAGTAGTTGTTATGTTTGTGTGGTGGTGCATTCAATGGTGCATTTATTGAAAAGTCGTGGTTCTCGGCCACACAGGCTAGAGGTTTTGTTTACAGTCTCGGCCAAGCATGGCCATAACTGAGGTGAAACTTTTGGGAACTCGTGGTTCTCAGCCAGACAGGCCAGTATAGTTTACACAGTCTCAGCAACGAATGGTCGAGAGTTATATTGTTATCTCGATCACCACTTCACGAGAGCAACCATTAGTGTATAGTTTATGTTTTGTCGGTGATGTACAATCGAGAGTGTAAGATAGATGTCGATTGTCCATGACCAAGACTTTTATTATCGTCTCGGTCACCACATCACGATAGTAAGTCGAAGTGTATAGTTTATGTCCTGCCGGTGATGTACAACCGAGAACGTAGCATTTCTCTCGGTTGTCCATTTTCGAGACTTTTACTCCTTTCTCGGTGGATGTTGACCGAGACGTTTGCATAACTCTCGATCCTGCGAGGCCGAATCAATCGCGCCCGTGAAAAAACGTCTAAAAATTTGAAAAATCATATGTTGACAAACCAAATCATCAATTTCATAGTTTTTTTATCCAAAAAACAGTTCCTTCAAAGCTTCATATGGTTGTCAAACATTGTTACCTCGCTGTCGGATGATGTCAAGATGCAAGAATCGATACACGCTCGGCAAACACAATTGTGGCTTTAGGTTTCACTTGTGATCCAAGGTGGCGGGGTGCCCCAGTTTTGCATTGAAAATGATTTGTGGGGTTTGAGTGAGTATATATGAAGGGGCAAAATAGACATTTACAGTTTAGATGAGAAAATGAGAAAAAAATATGGGTGCCTTCATGAATTGGTGGGTGCCCATAGCGGGCCCAAAAAAAAACACTGTGCGCACCTCATCTATACTTTCCGCAACGTTGATTTGTGTTGTAAGAACCAATTTCTTTTCTCCAACTAATACTTAGACAGTCAAGAAACATAAGACAAGGTTTGTCTTTTTCTACCTTTTGACTAAAAAGTTAATTACTTGCTTTCCTTTTCTTCAATCGCACAATTGAGATAAATCGGGTGGATAAATCTCAAAGTCACGCTAGTGCAGATCGCCTCTTTCGAAATCCCACCTTCCGCCACCGTAGTGTAATTTTCACCGGCCTAACAATCTTCTAAACATAACGATCTTAACCTTTCTCTTATACCAGTTTGTTAAAGCAAATCCAGCAAATGTTTACACACGCACACGATCAACATTGAGAATTACCTAGTTCGACGCAATAAGCCTACGTTCACCATAGAGAACACATATATGTTTTATTAATTCAGAAGATTACACCAATATCAAGTCTCCAATTCTCACAAATTCAACAACTAACCAAACATTAACTCACACCTTAATTGAGGCGTTACCAAACCCTACTTATATACACTACGGTATTAGATTTGTACTAAAATACTAATCATGCTGCATTATAAATCTACTTAATTTAATACCTGTGTTTTACTAATTGGTTTAAACTAATCCAAACCCATCTAGGTTAAGACTCAACCCACATTCAAGCCAATACTAACACATATTATGAATATAAAATAAAGAAAAAAATAAACAAAAAAACATAAATATAATCAAGTGTGTTATTCCAATTATATTAATATTAACGCTTATGTTTTTGCAACTCTATCCGCATTATTCCCTCAAGGTCAAAATTGCTGGTGTGTTTTTCCTTTTAAACTAGTTGGGGATATAAAGACAGTGCTAATTAAGTCTGTTATATTGCTTGTTATTTAAGCATTATAGCATTTCCAGTTGACATGATTCTAACTGCTTAGAATTCGGCATTAATTTTATTTATCCAAAAAAACAGAAAAGTATTAATTTAAATGGGCATTCATTATGAATAATTAAATACTTATAAATTAGACCTTTTCTTGGATGCATTAATTATTTGAATGCATTAATTAAGAGAGATTTAAATGGTTTGCAAAGCTCACCATCAATTACACTTAATCGAGCACAATGAAAAAGTTTGATCCATGTAGCCGACCCTAGTTAATTTGGGACTGATGCTATGTTGTTGTTGTTGTAAATTAGACCTTTTCTTATATATTGTATTGTACAAGCTCTTGTTGTGCTGATGAATTGTGCAACTAACATAAAGAAACACACTAAAGAATTTTCATACCTAAGATCAACATATTGCTGCCAAAATATCTTTGGGAGATGGACGAGGTCTTACTTTAAGGTAATGTGTGAGGAGGTTGTGAATTCAACTGCGGTCGAAGTCAAAAAGAAAAAAACAAAACAAAACAAAAAAAAAATATCACAGGTGCTTCAAAGAGACTGCACCAACTTAATCCAACATAACGACACGTACGTCGAAGTCTCCGAGAAAATAAATGGCCGGTTAATATCAATTGAGATATCAAATGCGGACAGGTCCTCTTTAGGTGTTTCCAGCAGTCTCAAACACAATTACACAAAGCACTATTACGCAATGTATATGTGACTGGGTTTTTTTAGATATCAAAAACAAATACGCAATAATGTTTTTAGTTTATTATTATATTTTTTATTAACAAAAGAAATTAAAAAGGGAGGTATTGACACTTGTTGAGCATCTACTATAAATTTTTCGTATGTCCTTATTATTTATAGTAGTGATAAGTGGGACCGTTTCCACATTGATATTTATCAAACTTCTCTAAAAAAAAGTATTTCAATAGCTTTTATTATTTTTTATTTTAATTTAATTCTTTAATTAAAACGAGAATAAAAAATCACTAATTCAAACTATAATATTTAATAATTAACTAGAGTAATTAAACTAGCTCGATTATCACAATTCAAATTCACTAATATTTAAATCAATTCAATTCAATAATAAATAAATAAATATCTAAAAAAATATCTGTAACAATGAAACAATAATTTGTTTGTATCCAAATATGATACTTCAATTATATCGTCATGAACATACTTTGTAAAGTATTTTAGATCTTCGAACTCTAATCATAAGTAAGCAAACAACCATTATGAAGTTATTAGTCCTTATGAAGTTATTACTTTTCCTTATAACGGTGAAAAAACCACTTCTAATTTTATTGAGCTATAACCCTTTGAGTACACAAAGAAATTAACTTTAGGTGATTAAACTGCATTACACTTTGTGAAAATTTCAAACTACTCAATTTAACACCCTCGGAAAAGCCATTTCAATACTAAACTTAGATCTCAATCCACTTAGGACATCTAAACGGTAATAGAAATTTTAAACAAACCTAGCTACTACTTTAAACTAGATAATAAATTCAAATATCACAATACGCATTCTAGACTATGCATGAAATGTTTGGTTTTGGGGGTTCATACGCAGTTGATAGTTCAAAAAAAATTTTGAAAAACCCCAACAGGATAAAAAAATAAGTTCCATTAAACTAAATCTACGAAAGTAAATCATACTTTATTCCGTTATTTCCTTTTGATTGTTCGATTTTCAAGACGTTCAAGTGCGCATCCTCTATCAGAAATCCACACACGAACGGTGACTACAATTTAGAGTACTAGATCCAAGAGAGATTGAAAACGATTTTTCTTTCTCTCTCTAAAACCAAAAAACTCGAAAATTGTAAAACGAAATCTTATTTTATTTTTAGGGTTCCACCCTTTATTTACATATATGTGTGTAGATAAGCCCTCGCTTAAAATCCTATTCGTAATATAATTATTGTATTTAGACAATTTTAGCAAATTACATATTCGATCATATTAATAAGCTATCATATAACAAATCGTAAGGGCTTTTATGTCATGAATTTTATTATATAAATAAGCTATCATATAACAAATCGTAAGGGCTTTTATGTCATGAATTTTATTATATAAAATTCAATACTCTGGACCAATAGAGATTATGCAAAGCTATTCTTTGTGTGCAACTCAATAGGTTCATGCGACATTGGCAGTTAACCAAAGACCATTTTGGTACACAAGTCATAAGCGGTCTCTAGCAAGGCATTATGACTAAGTAGCATGAATATCAGCATCGATACCACCTAATTAATAACGTATATCATATGCATTATGACCAACCAAGTAGCATGAATATCAACATCGATACAACCTAATTAATAACGTATATCATATCCTTTTTGTCATGCGATATCCTTTGATTAAACATAAGGCATAGGAAGTCACCCTTAATGTTCAATCGTACTAGTCTCAATCTGTAGGTAAATTGAAAAATATCCAAGTAACATTGATCATGTGACGGCCCCAATTTTCAACAAACTGGGCCCCGCCTGGCCTAAGCCCACGTGGACCCCTGAGCCAGTCTCGCAAGGTCAACGCGAGCCTAGTCAGCCTTTCAATCTATCATTAGCAGTAAATTCACAATTGTACAGTTGAGTTATTAATATTTTGCAAGTTTTACAATTTAGCGGAAGCAATTTCTACCAATAAATAACTCAACCGTGAATAAAAAGTTAGGCAACCTAATTGTGGAACCCAGTAAATATCATCAAATGAGAGTAAATACAAAATTCACCTAGTTATGAAGCTTTCCCTCCGCTACTCGTCCGAGGCTCTACACTCAGTCAAACATAAGAATGACGAGCCGAGGTAAATAAATCCAGTATGACATATACACAACATTTCACAATATCCAAAACAACAGTTCACAATATCCAAAGCAGTCGAATTCATGCAAATAGAACGAAAAGAATCAAGAAACGCATGAATATAAAATACTGTAACCAATCCATCGATGAGTGATGCCAAACAACAAGGAGTCCCGACCAAAAGGTCGTTGAGTCGCGGCAAAAGCCCAGCAGAGTCAGGTTTAGGACGAGACCCCAGCCTCCTAGCCCTAACCCTTGCGACTATGAGACATCCATAGACCCGGATCTAGGACGATACTCCTGCCTCCAAGCCCTAGCCCGTACGACTATGAACCATCCATAGACCCGAATAATATCAACGGACGACCATGAAAGACATCGGATTTAGGACGAGTCCCCTGCCTTCCAGCCCTAACCCTCTCATATCGCAGATAAACAGTAACCGTGACTCACTTGCCAATAGACTCACTCAATCGACAACATTGTCACGGATAGCTATCATCACAAAGCAGTGAACAACAATAAAGCTGTCACAAAACAGTAAACAACAACAGCCAATGGAGAGAAATGAATATTGTATAAGTTCCTAACTAGTTTACTTACCTCGAGATCCGTAAACGCTCGCGTCTCGATTTGCGCACCCGACACCCGACTCCCGAGTCCCTGGTGTCCATTTAGACATTTTAGGCCTAATTTATTAACAGCATTCGCATCACAACAAAATTTGGTGAAATAAATCTCACCTCCATCGCGTCGTCACGATTTCGTCGAAATCGCGCATCCGAGCGATCGACAACGCGCCACAGCGCTATTGGTGTCGTTGCCCCACCGGCGGCGCCGCCGCTGCTCCGCCGCCGATCGGCGCTGCTGCCGGCCGGGTGTCGAACCACCGCGACCATCTGTCGACCGTGGTTGGCCGCCGTCCCCCCGCGTTGCGTCGCGCGCGTCGCGCGCGACGCCATCGCTGCGATCCCAACGTTGCACCACTCATGCTGCCGGCGTCGCGCCCCCCATTGTCGGGGCGCCACCGTCTTGCCGCCGTGCCATCGCTGCCGGCGTTACCGCCGCCGCCGCTGGCCAGCCTGCTGCGACCTCCACCGCCGCTTCGCGAGATCGTTGCCGCCTTCGCGCGCCTGCTATCGCTCTCGCCACCGCCGCTAACACACCGGCATGGTCGGTCTTGCCGCGGACGCCTCCAGCGCCGTCCCATTGTTCGGCCGCTGCTGATCGCCGCTGCTGGACGCCGATGCTGTTGTCCTGCCGCGTTCCTCCGAGCCGCTGCTGCGCATTCCTCCGAGCCGCAACACCGCCGGCTCGTCGCCACCGATCTTCGCCGGCTCGTCGCCGTCGGTCTCCGATCTGTCGACCCTCTTCTTCTTCCCCAGTGGCTTCTCTCTCTCTCTGGCTTTCTCTCTCTCTCTTTTTTTTTTTTCTTTATATATATATATATTATATACATTTTCTTTTTGATTTCAAATCAAAAGTGTCCTCGAGATTCGTGCAACACGAATCTCGAGGCAACTCAACAACCAAGTAGCGCGCATCCCGAGGCACCAACTCGCTTCATTTTTAAGATCTCGATACTCGCGCTACACGCATCACGATGCATATCCTACGTTGGCACGTGACTCGAGGCGCGTCCCCGTTCATGTTTCGGCTCCTCGAATTCTCCGTGTATACGTTTCTCAACAATTAGCATCTCCACTCGAGATTCAGTCATACGCATTTCGACAAGTGGATCTCATAAACGACCCTGACCTGACAAATGACACAAGTCAAATTTTCGGGTCGTTACAGTCTTCTCAACGAATTAGAATTTCGTCATCGAAATTGAAACAAGTCTCACAGGACAATGGTGTTTTATAAATGAAGACCCAAGGCCATACCCTCCCAAGGCCATACTCGCCCAAGGCCATACCCCCATCTTACTATGTAGGGCTGGGCTCCTCCGCGACTTCCAAGCAAAGAACACACCATCTGTCTCCTCCCATCAATATATGCCAGGGCAACATCCTCGCAACATATATTGGAATACAACTGAATATTTTAATTTCACGATCCATTGTCACTAACATACGTATATCTGATGTATGCCCGCGAGAACTATAACTCAGTCTCACTCCTCGAGTGAGTTTCAACCCAACTCGTACCCTCTATCAGGTTTCGATGAATAGTAGTCGGACCTGACGTGGCAGTAGCATGAATTTGTTTCTGGCTGTCCACACGCCCATACAGGTACGTTGAAATCCCGCACCAACTGGAACATGTCCATATCTTTGCCCCTGTGCATGACTAGATCGTTGTCCCTGTCTCTGCACTCGACTGGATCTCTAACCCTATCTCTGGCCACTGCTAAGGATCTGATGGTGATGGCTGCTGTAATGTACTAGCGTAACTCTTCGCTAGACCATCTAACATTGGCGTCATATACGTCGCATATGGTTGAAACGCAATAGAGCCTACGCTCTAAGCTCGATCTCTTCGCCACTACCGTCTTGCACTATTTTTCCTCCTATCATCTTTAGACGCACTGACTAACGATGTCGATAATGCGATTGGAATTTCGGTGTGTGTGTGCTCCCAAAGCTCTCGCCAGCTATAGCCCTCGTTTAAGCCTCATGTACTGTGCTCGGGCCGTCGTCACCCAACATAACCAATAAAGTTCAGGAAACCGTGTACGACGTAGTACGCTTGGTCAGTGTCCATCTCAGCCGCACCCCCATCATACCTCATCACGCGCATATACATATCCATGTACTGCAACTGACTCCCTGGTCCTCTGTCAAATGGTCTGAAACTCAGTACTATTCAAGTACGGATTGTTCCCCATCGACATTTCTGTAGTACGCCACCAAACATCGACCTCGCCGACCAGTGGAGTTGATTATATACTCGACTGCATTTACGCCGATACGTCCCGTACATCCTATATCTTCAAGGTTAGCACCCCCGTGCAACTTTTCCCCATATCGCCTCTAAAACTCGCGAGCCTGCCTCGCTTTAACCGACACTCTAACACCCGTATCAGTCGACGCACTCAGCATCTCATCATGTAAGTACGAGTTCAACCAGCTCACTCGAACGCACTTGTTGTTTGTACAACAAGCACTACTTGCACGAGAATTTCCTTTCAGTGCGTTTACTAACGCATCTAAACAAATTTTAGCATGTGAATATCCTTGAGATATACAATCTCGTAGGATTTATACTTAAGTGGCATCTAAGTTTTAGAATGAGTCGCAGACTCTACTTCGACACGTAACTCATTTACAAGTCCCTAAAGGTGGTGGTCGACTTCACCGACCCTGAGATTATAAATGCTTAGTGTCACTAAAGTGGAGTTACTCGGGCTTCTGATCCAATACTACTACTTCAAGGCTTTCGTCAAAGCTAAGGAGTCCGTACATGAGGTAATCGTTAGCTCTCAAGTCATCTCAACACTCTGCTCCCTTAGAGTCTGCTCTTCATTTTTTTTTAACTGTACTTTTTCGAATGTTCCTTACATTAATTGTTCCATTCGTTTTATATTATCCAACAACATCAATTTCCTTTATTATCAATTCAACACCATTTAGAGACTCAAACTTCCATTTCAAATCTCACTACTTATAGGAAATCCTCAATTTCAGTACTAGCTGAACAACTTGAAATGAATTTAATGAACTCTTTTGAGTCCTAAATATTCCTCTAAATGGCTTGAAAATCAATTCACAAGTTTGTTTGAGTCTTACATGGCATGTTAAGTTTCAATTCGAAACCATACCATTTGTAATACCAAAGTTCTCATTTTACTCAAAATGAATTGTTTCATTTTCCATTGGCTTCACCAAACCAACCAGGCTATTTACCTTAATTCATCAATTGAACTAACTAAATTCTTAAGCCACTATCCGCGAAGCTGAATTGAATTTAAACAACTCCCGCATTTCCAAGGCACGAGTACTTATTTAAAACAAAATCTTGCAACTGCACTATTCCCAAATACGCCATAATCACCAACATTGTCACATTCGATCCGTGCATGAAGGCAATACAATACGACCTCATATCCAGAAAAATGTTGCCCAGGAGGTAGCTTCAAAGTAAAGAAGGCAATTGGTTTCACACAATTTTCACATAAATTAAGTTACTCATCGTGTCTCACGTGATACACGATAGTAAATACGATTATATCGTATATCTATCGATAGTTTCCCTAACTCTCCTCATTTTCCAATGAAGACTTAGGTCATGATCATAGGGTTCCACTCTAAGTTCAACCATTCCTAACTTCCGCTGGTTTGTGTCTCAATGGCTTGTGATTTAAATCAAGAGTCGCGTATTTAAAACCTCGGCTCTGATACCAACTATGACGTTGGTATCACAATGTCTTAAGCCATGAGATTTAAAATTTAGGCTCTGATACCAATTGTGACGGCCCCAATTTTCCACAAACTGGGCCCCGCCCGGCCTAAGCTCACATGGACCCCCGAGTCAGTCTCGCAAGGTCAACGCGAGCCTAGTCAGCCTTCCAATCCATCATTACGAGTAAATTCACAATTTTACAGTTGAGTTATTAATATTTTGCAAGTTTTACAATTTAGCGGAAGCAATTTCTACCAATAAATAACTCGACCGTGAATAAAAAGTTAGGCAATCTAATCGTGGAACCCAGTAAATATCATCAAATGAGAGTAAATACAAAATTCGCCTAGCTATGAAGCTTTCCCTCTGCTACTCGTCTGCTGCTCTGCACTCAGTCAAATATAAGAATGACGAGCCCAGGTAAGTAAATCCAGTAGGACATATACACAATATTTCACAATATCCAAAACAACAGTTCACGATATCCAAAGCAGTCGAATTCATGCAAATAGAATGAAAGAATCAAGAAACGCATGAATATAAAAGACTGTAACCAATCCATCGATGAGTGATGCCAAACAACAAGGAGTCCCGACCAAAAGGTCGTTGAGTCGCGGCAAAAGCCCAGCAGACTCGGGTTTAGGACGAGACCCCAGCCTCCCAGCCCTAACCCTTGCGACTATGAGACATCCATAGACCCGGATCTAGGACGAGACCCCTGCCTCCCAGCCCTAGCCCGTACGACTATGAACCATCCATGGACCCGGATAATATCAACGGACGACCATGAAAGACATCGGATTCAGGACGAGGCCCCTGCCTTCCAGCCCTAACCCTCTCATATCGCAGATAAATAGTAACCATGACTCACTTGCCAATAGACTCACTCAATCGATAACATTGCCACAGATAGCTATCATCAC
This sequence comes from Stephania yunnanensis, assembly GCA_039657365.1. NCBI lineage: Eukaryota > Viridiplantae > Streptophyta > Magnoliopsida > Ranunculales > Menispermaceae > Stephania > Stephania yunnanensis. The sequence goes on from CM077584.1 coordinate 42,316,256, forward strand.
AAAGCAGTAAACAACGATAAAGCTATCACAAAACAGTAAACAACAACAGTCAATGGAGAGAAATGAAATACTGTATAAGTTCCTAACTGGTGTACTTAGCTCGTGATCCGTAAATGCTCGCGTCTTAATTTGCGCACCCGACACCCGACTCCCAAGTCCCTGGTGTCCATTTAGACATTTTAGGCCTAATTTATTAAAAGCATTCACATCACAACAAAATTTGGTGAAATAAATCTCACCTCCATCGTGTCGTCGCGATTTCGTCGAAATACCACATCCGATCGGTCGACAACGTGCCACCGCGCTGTTGGTGTCGTTGCCCCTTGCCGCCGGCGGCGCGCGCCGCGCATCACTTCGCCGCCGCGCCGCGCTACTCGCCGGCCGCGTCGACCACCACCGCGACCATCGCCGCTTATCGCTGCCGATCCCACGGTTGCACCACCGTCGCTGCCGGCTGCGCCGCGTCCCGCCGACGTGCGCCGCCGTCTTGCCGCCATGCCACTACAGGCGTTACCACCGCCGCGTTGGCCCCGCGCGATCGCCACCGCCGCCCATGCGAGATTGTCGCAGCTTTGCGCGCTGCTCTTGCTCTCGCCACCATTGCCAAGATCGTTTCGGCCACCTCCGCGCCGTCGTCCATTGTCCGGCCATCGCGATCGCGCTCTCCCGACCGCCGCTGCCGGACGCCGATAGCGTTTGCAGTTGTCTTGCCGCGTTCCTTCGAGCCACTGCTGCCGCGTTCCATCGGTCTCCGTCGGCTCGTCGCAGCCGGTCTCCGATCTGTCGACCTTCTTCTTCTTCCCCGGCGGCTTCTCTATCTCTCTCTGGCTTTTTCTCTTTTTTTTTCTTTTATATATATATATATATATATATATATATATATATTATATACATTTTCTTTTTTATTTCAAATCAAAAGTGTCCTCGAGATTCGTGCAACACGAATCTTGAGGAAACTCAACAGCCAAGTAGTGCGCAACCCGAGGCACCAACTCGCTTTTTTTTAAAATCTCGATACTCGCGCTACACGCATCACAAAGCATATCTCACGTCGACACGTGACTTGAGGTGCGTTCCCGTTCATGTTTCGGATTCTCGAATTCTCCGCGTATACGTTTCTCAATAATTAGCATATCTACTCGAGATTCGGACATACGCATTTCGACAAGTGGATCCGACAAATGACCCTGACCTTACACATGACACAAGTCAAATTTTCGGGTCGTTACAGATCATATCAGTTCACATGGACTTGGCCATTACCAGTCTATCTTATCGAGGGATCTACTGATATCTCTCTTTATATGAGAGTGAAAAATTATATCTTGATTACACACCTTCATGTATTATTCACACGATAACTAATCACAATCTTTATAATTGTATGGTTAAAGACAACATTTGATTGTATCAAATTATCATGCTCCTAATATTAAAGTCTATGGTAATTTCAAGTCGAATGACTAAATGATATACCTATCATGAGTAACACATATGACTTAATCAATGTGGTGTTCTCATAGCAGTCAGTCCAGTACCTTATTCACTAACAAGTACTCATGATCTTGATTTGTATCCCTATACACGTAATCATCACATGACCATCAATCAAGATTCACACTAGTCTTAATTCATTATAGTTCCCATTATAATGACTAGCAAGAGACATTTTAGGATATTTCAACAAATATCAATAGATCTAACTATAAGGTAAACAGGCAATCACTTATAATAAAAAAACAAATAAACGTCTATTTTATTAACTAAAATTATAAAATAAACAATGTTTGTAAATTGACCTAGAGCACATGCCCTAACATGAAATACAAAGTTCCATGATTAAAATTCGCAACTGAATAATATTTTTAATTAGTATGATTGGTTTAAAGCATTAAGCACAAAATTATCTCATCAGACTACATTGCAAAAAGGATCGAGTTCATGTTCGAATTTTATTTAGATTAATAAACTACTCACTCATCATCATAAATAACATTGCAATAAAGTAAATAAAAGACATAGATAAATAACTCTAAATAAATACTTAGATTCCTCAAATCGTCTCCAAAAGCAATGTATAATAAAGCAATAAACTAAAACAATAAACATTGGTAACTACAACAACAACAACACCAACATAGCCTCAGTCCTAAATTAACCGACTTTTCCATTGTGCTCGATTAAGTGCAATTGATGGTGAGCTTTGCAAACCATTCAAATCCCTCTTAATTAATGCATCCCATGTTAACTTTGGTCTACCCCTACCTCGTCGAATTTCTACAGTTTTTATTAAGTCAAGTTTTCTAGTTGGGGCATTTGAAGGTCGTCTTTGCAGGTGAACAAACCATCGCAACCGCCTTACCCTAATCTTTGTATCAGTTGGTGCTACTCCTACTTATCTTTGAATTTTTATATTTCTTATTCTATCTTTACGAGTTTTACCACACATCCACTTAAGCATCCTCATTTCTGCTTCGTTCACTTTATGTAATTGTTGTTGCTTTACCTCCCAACATTCACTTCCATAGAGCATAGTTGGCATAATTGCAGTCCTATAAGATTTTCCTTTTAACTTAGTAAGAATATTTCGATCACAAATCACCCCTGTTGCACTCCGCCATTTCTTCCATCCAGCTTGAACTCTATGTGTGACATCATTCTCAATGTTACCATCATTTTGTATGATTGATCATAGGTATCTAAAGTGGTTTACCTTAGAAACTTCTACTTCCCCTAATTTTACCACACCGTCATCTCGATGTCTAGTGTTTCCAAACGCACGGTGCATGTATTCGATTTCGTCCTACTCAACTTAAAGCCTTTAAATTCAAATGTATTCCTCCAGAGTTCTAACTTCCTATTTACTCCATCTTTAGTTTCATCCACTAAGACAATATCGTCTGCAAATAGCATACACAATGGTATATCATCTTAATTATGTCTAGTTAGTTCATCCATAACTAAAGTAAATAGTTATGGGTTTAAAGCCGATCCTTGATGTAGTGCTATCGTAATGGAAAATTCTTTTGTAGCTCTTCCAAATGTTTTTATACTCGTTACTACTCCATCATACATATCCTTAATAGTGTCTATGTATCTAGCATGCACTCTTTTTCTTTCTAGAACCCACCAAAGAACATCTCTAGAAACCCTATCACATGCTTTTTCTAAATCTACGAATACCAAATGAAGATTTTTTTTCTTTTCTCTATATTTTTCTAACAATCGTCTTACAAGGAAAATCGCCTCCATAGTTGACCTCCCAGACATGAAATCAAATTGGTTCTCTGATATTGTTGTTTCTCTCCTTAGCCTATTGTCAATTATCATCTCCCAAAGTTTCATAGTGTGACTCATAAGTTTAATTCCCCGGTAGTTTGAGCAACTTTGAATGTCTCCTTTGTTTTTGAATATTGGCACAAGCGTGCTTCTTCTCCAATCTATTGGCATCCGTTTTGATTTTAAAATTTTATTGAAAAGTTTTGTTAACCAAGTCAATCCAATTTCTCCTAAGCATTTCCAAACCTCTATGGGTATTTCATCTGGGCCACACGTTTTCTCTATTTTCATTCTTTTCAATGTCTCTTTAACTTCTACAATTCTAATATTGCGTGTATAGTTTACATTTCTTTCTTGGTGTAGGTTTTCATCTATTATAGTATCAACTTGGCCATCATTAAATAAACTATCGAAGTAACTTCTCCATCTCTCCTTAATATCCTCAACGCGCGTTAAAACATTTTGGTTTTCGTCCTTAATACATCTTACATGACTTAGGTCTTGTTTCTTTTTATCTCTTAATTTGGCTAGCCTATATATATATATATATATATATTTCGCCATCTCTATTACCTAACCTTGTATATAGATCTTCCATGAAATTTGTTTTAGCTTGACTAACTACTTTTTTAGCTTGTTTTCTAGCTTCTCTATATTGATTGTACACACCTTTATCTTGACATTTAGGTATTTTCCTATACATCTCTTTTAGTCTTAATTACTCGTTGGACATCCTCGTTCTACCACCATGTTTCCTTTTTTGGAGGTCTCCAGCCCTTAGATATACCTAATATGTTTTATCCCACTCTCCTTATGCAACTACTAATTTCTAGCCACATTGTATTAGCATATAAGTCAAGATTCCAAACATTTTCCTTTAGTAGTTTTTCTCTAAATTCTACTTGTTTACTATGTTTTAAGTTCCACCACTTTATTCTAGGGTCGCTAATTCTTTTATTCATTTTATGTCGTTGTGTTAGCTTAATATCAAGTACTACTAACTTATGTTGGGTAGTAAGTGCTTCGTCGGGTATTAATTTGCAGTCTCTACATATTTTTCTATTTATTTTTCTTGTTAAAAGAAAATATATTTGGCTCTTGTTATGACCACTACTAAAAGTAATTATATGCGACTCCCTCTTCCTAAAACTAGTATTTGCTAAGACAAGATCGTATGCTGAAGCAAATTCTAAGATTGATTCTCCTTTTTCATTTCTATTACCGTAACCAAAACCTCCATGAACTCTTTTAAACCCATCGTTACTTGCTCCGACATGCCCATTTAAATCTCCTCCAATAAAAACCTTTTCATCTAATGCTATACTCTACATAAATCCACCCATATCATCCCCAAACAATGGTATCTAGAGCAACGAAATATTGATCTACGTACTATAGGGCAACTGATTTCGTAGCATTGGGGTCGTATTTATAGCAATCTAGGTAGTACATATCCAAAACTAACACAAGCGTCATGTAGTTATCTATTATTCTCGAAGTCGAACTCAGTGATTCGTGTTTTAAGTGGGATCCCTGAGAAAATCTTTGAAAAACGGACTCTGTGTTCTATCGATCTGACCAACGATTCTCAGTACAATTCTCAAATCGCTCAGGAATTGCTAGCAATAATTTCCAGTCCTTCCTTGATTCGTTGAAAATTCTTTATGTATCACTTCCATTCGATTAAATCCTTCACATTTTTTCCTTTTTTACTTCATTTCTTCATATATTTTAATTATTACTCGAAATAACAAAAACAAGAGAAAATCACATGTAATATAGTCTTTTACATCTAAAATCATCTTAAAATATACAATAAAATACGTTTAATTATTGACTTATCAAGTGTGTGTGTGTATGAATACTACGTATGCATTACTAGATAACTTTTTTTTTCATGTCCATTACTAGTTAACTTTGATTAATTGGTGTTTACGATTTTCTTTCTTAACTTTTATTAACGGGTGTTTACGATACTTTTTACGAGCATGCATACTCTTTTTTCGGCTTTTTATCATTTTGAATTTTTTCCATTTTACTTCAAAATATGGTAATATCCCATACCCACATTGTCTATTGCACCTTCTAGGCAATGTTGATTTTTTTCATGCCACATTTGCATGACATTGCAAACCCACAGTTGCATTGGATGATTATTATTTGTTTCAATGTCTATTTTATCTTATGTGACACAAATTCTCCCCCAATCTATAGTCCCTCTGCTAGATTTCATGTTAGAGTTGAATCAGTTGATGTACTTTCACAATCCTTTCAAAATCATTTCTACATTTTTTTATAAGAATAAAAAAGCCTACATTTGATCAGCAACAACCGCCCATGTTCTCATATAAATAGACTCGAACTCTCAACCTCATAATTTTTAAGCCCACCTATACGTGCCCCACCGTTTACTTAAGGCACCTCAGCAAAAAAAAGTCAAACTTAAAAAAGAAACTCTACTGCAAAATGACTCTTATGCACCTCACTACAATTAGTGCACCCCACCACCCTTTTCTCTCATTTAATTCACCTCAACATCATCCCTCCACGTACTCTCTTTTTTGTGATTTGTATGGCATCATCAAGTGGTTCAGTCTTGCTGGTTCGAATCTCTAGTAGGAGAGTCAGTCAAAGCCCACCGAAACTCCAGTTGGATAGTCAATTCAAAGCATACCGAACCTTTAATTGGAGATTCGATCAGAACCCACCGACCCTTTAAGTCAGCAATCAATCGTTAACCAAATTCCACAAAAGAGATTCAGTTGAACAACACTGAACCTAAAAAATAAATCTCAGCCACATGTCATCAAACCTAAAATAGATGTCTCAACCAAGGTTTTAGAGTTGGGTGCTTAGATTGGGATGAAAGAGTATTCTGGTAAGAATGTCCCTCATAAGTTGAAATTCGATTTAGGGTGCACTCCAAATTTGAGCGCCCTTAAAAAAACGCGGGGCGCATATAGCCGAGCTCTAATTCTTTTCAGTTCTTTCAACTGAATGCATCCTAGTTGATAAAACAGGTTCTATATACTTCTAATTTTCGGGCATAGCAAATATTCTTGCTTCCAAAGGTTACCCTTTTCTGAGAACTGGCAAGTCGGAAAATATTAATGCAAATCTTCTTTATCAAGGTTTTTCATATATATAATAAAAAATAAAAAATAAAAAAAAGTGGTCTACATGTTTAGTTATGGGTGGAATGTGAACACTACAAGAAAGTTAACTTTTACCACGACCAAATTTCTTATATAAATGATTCTATCACCGTCTAATCTATGTAACAAACTCGAGACTATATAGATAGCTTTACTTCTTTTTTTTGAGAATAGACTATACAGATAGCTTACTCTTAGAGGTTTCACCGTGGCAGATTTACTACTGCACCAACTCGCAGCGGAACACTTTTAGTGATATTCTCAAGTTTTTTATAATTTTTTCTTTTTGAAGCATAGTTTTTTATAGATTAAAAAGTGGCAAAGGAAAAATTTTGTGCAGAGGCTTCATTGTGGTAAAACAACTTTCTACTAAAGCAATCGAAAAAAAATTAGCTTACCATAACATTCATGACCATTCCTTGATCTGGCATTGATGCTGTAGTCTCCACCTGACAGTTTCCTTGAAATAATGCACATACAATGTATGGCATTCGAGTAGCTGACAAGGTAGCATACTTGCATCTCTTAAGGTCTTACCAATGTATTGTACCTGCCTTAATCTTTTCCGACGCTACCAGAAAGAAAGGAAAATGATTGCGTGACGTACTTTTGATACAATAATCAGCAAGAATAAGAAGAAAAAAAACCAGCCATATCTCTCCCTAAGAAAAAACATACCAAGTCTAATTAAGTCAGTGAAATCTTGTAATGAATCGGAAAAAAATTGTTTTTAAACGTACTCTTATAAGTATTTTGGGTCAGCCAGCATTACTACAAGTTTCTCAAAATTTTGACAGGCTCTCAAGATGTCAGAAGACAAAAGGATATTGAGAAAGCATAAAACAATGGTAATCACATTGTGTGAATCTGCTATGCGTTCGGCGAACCTGCTTTAACTTGCTTATGGACCTGCATTTGGAAATTGTTAAAATGCTATAAGACACTTTCTAAAAAAAAAAAAAAAAAAACTTTCTCAAAAAATGCTATATTCGCACTCAATAAAAAAAGTCTATACATTTGAAGTGAGATGTTGTAAATGTGTTACAGAAAACCGACTTAACAAGATCGTTGTGCTGAAATGATCAATTTTCCCAAATAAACAGGAAAAAAAACATGATATTGAGATCCAGCAGATCAACAAAGATACACTACCAGGTGTTCTTTTATCACTGCATTGTCATCTTTTGACATTTCTCAGGTCTACTGCTTCAAGCTTATCGTGCAAAATTGCAAATCACACTATGATCTATGACACAGTGATAATGAAGAGACAGGATCCTAACCAAGTCACTGAATGCAGGTACTGATGTAGAACCATATAATCTTAAGTGAGAGGATAAGTAAAGCTTCACACCTTCATTCTAGGGAAAAAAGCCCCTGTGCGACAAGTAGGGACATATACCTGAATTCCAATTCCTTTGATCCTGTCGTTGGAACGTTGAAAGTTTCACTCCTCATAATGAAGCAAAGCTACCCGATTATTGTAGCAAAGGCCTTAATAAAAAGAAAATTTGGGAAAAGGCAACCGAAATGCCTTATTCTCAAGTGCATCATTCAAGGGCCGAGCTTTTCGGATTTTGGAGTACAGAAGTGTGTTTCTTCGCATACCAATAATTCCAAGTTGAACACCGATGAGCTCAATACCAAATATCATTGGACCCTGAAAAATCAGACTTTCCCTTCATATCGGAAATACAGTTTATGATCATGTTGCAAGCTTGCAAGTGTTCTACGGCAAGGACCCTCTGCAAAACAGACAAAAGCAAATATTCAGTATGATCCAACGCAATAGCCACCAATTAATTGTGATTCTTCCATCCCTCAAGAGTTCTATAGCTTGCATACCTCCAAGAACAGTGTGAAGCCACTGAAGATCATCAGACGAACATGAGTCGATTAAAGCATAAATACCAGGTCTCAAGGCCTCATCTATTTCCCTGCCAGTTAGAAACAACATAAAGCTTAAGATTATAAAGAGCAAAAAGTAAATATATAGATGAATAAAAGATTTAAGGTTGTTAAAAGTCATAATCAAATTGATTGAGACGGTACCTTTTTATCCCCGTCCTCAGTGGACCACATCCTGAGTATATCCATATGTAGTTGCAAAGAAAATTTGAACAGCACCTGCCTGGTAGCTTTTGCTGACTTATCTGCAAAGTTCATGCAAAAGACAATTTAGCAACCATACGCACTTGCAGGTAGGAGAGAAATCTTAACACAAGATTATCAGAGCAACACTTTAGGCAGGCATGGGACTCCCAGCTGAAAGACAATTATTTCGGAATTGAATAGAAGCATGAAGTTATCAAAGAATGAATCTTATTTCACAAACGGCAGTGCATCTCGCAAAAATATAACTCTGTTATCAAAAGAGGCAAATGCAAGAATACTTGTCGTAAGCCCTTTTATACATGCAAAAAACTGGAAGCTCGAGTCTCTAATTTAAATTCCAGAAAAAACAACACTTAATCCAACAAATTTCATTGTGTTATAATAGTAGGCCAAAAGGGAAATTATAAGGCCCCCTATCACTGTGTTAATGCGAGCATGCTTAATCCAACAAATTATAGTAGTTTAGATGACTGAAGAGGAAGAGTGGACAAGTGGCAAGTGGCAAGTAGTGAAGCAAGCAGAGAAGAGCCAAACCATGTCTGAACGATTTGCTTCAAAAATACTTAAGGTGAGAGAATATAAGGGGTGCATTGTGCAGTGAATTTGTAAAGGATTAATGGAGAAAGATAGTCAAGACTGCTATGTAAGTGAGATATATGAACAAAGATCCAAGTCATTCCACTCATCTCATCCTGTCTTTCAAATCTGGGTTGATTTCGTCATAACTCTAATTAAGCAGCAGCAGTTGATTTAAGAAAGATAACATACCCAGCGTCCAGGCTCAACTTCATAGTTAAATGGACATTTCAAACTTTTAGCAGTTAGGATTCTACTGACAGGTGTATAAATTATAAAAAATGATTGGGTGATGTACTCCTACAACTTATCATAGTTTCAAAATCATTAAGAAGAATTAAAAAGGAATCAACTGTAAAACCCAAAATTTTAAATACACAAAACTCCTCAAGTTCTTTAGTCTTGAGGTGACAGAATCTTGATATTAGAGCTATCATTGCATCACCAACACCTATGATTCTCGGAGCAACTCAAGCAATCGCACAAAGAAGAAAAAAGTATCGCCTTCAGTCTCAACACAGTGATATCAAGTGCTGTATTTTTAAGATGAAGCTAGAATAACAAGGCTTTTTTTTTTGGTCTACAATATTAAAAGGCACATTTTACAACCATATCAATATCACAAACACAAACCTCTTCATAAATCCGTCGAAGAAAACTGGCACATTTTATACCCTCTTGGACATTCCATGCAAAATAATCTTTGAGACAAAGTGACTCATTCTCAACCGCCTCCAAACACCGAATCATAATATTTAGTGAATCTTCAAGAAGAGAGATGCATTGCTCTGACTCACTAGAAAACCAAAACAAATGGGTAAGGAACACAGATCATCTGGATGAACAATTTGAACCAAACAAACTGTGAGAGCATAAATACTAGAAAGATTTGAAGCAAAGCATACCAATAATCATGGATATAAAACAACCACAAAATTGTAATTCTTTCTTGATAGTTCACACAGATACAACACCACCACAGAATGAAGAGCCGGTAGGAAATATAAATAACAAAGTCTGAAGCAACGCAATAATCCAGTCTAACAAAAAAGCCAGAGAGAAAAAAGATGGAAGGTGCAAAATCCATTTCTATTACTAATACATGCAATGATATTGCATCCATGCGCTTCCTCTCATAATGAACATAAATGGAACCTAACAGGTGACAGTGCTACATCAAAAGAGTGGGAAAGCTGGTTGAAGTGATTTTACTAAATGAAGGATTCACTGGATAGCAAGAACTAAAAAGATACCAAGTTGGAAGTGGTGAGAAAGGAGAAGGGAAGACTAAACTAGTCTCTATCAAAACAGCAAGAAAAGTGCAAGTATCCTCAATATACTCGAAACTTTAACCTCACAGATGTCACCAATTGTTTTTACTCCAATTATTTTAGAGAAATAGTAAGAAATAAGTTGGGGCTGGCTTTAATCCAAAGAGTTAGGACAATGCACTTTAAGTATACAATATCAAAGTTGATATATTTTTTATTTTTTAGTGAAATTTTAGCTAAATGGTTTCAACAGTCTGAGCCATTCTACCAGTTGCTAGCTAATAGATCATCTCTTCATTGAACCCAAGGTGTAGTATGGTGAAGGCAAACACTACCTCAGAGATTGAACCTGGTCCACGCTAAACCCTATAAAAATGTTGAGTCAGTCCCCTAATAGTCTATCAACAAGAATGGAGAGAACTCACATGCTATCCCAACAAGGAATAGTTGGGCGATGAACCCATGTTATTGTTGAACACTTGCAAGCAAATAAATAGAAACTCTTAACTTGGCTATGAAACCCAACATCACTAATTTTATGAATATGATTTCTTGGTGCATAGTTTAGTATGAAAAATGAAGCCATTCTGGCCCAATGGGCATGGTGCAGTGGCAATCAAGGAGCACCGTAACTAAGACTAAGGCAAAGGTCATTATAGTCCCTTGGTTTCTCCCGACTCTCCCAGGTTATGGGGTTGCAGTTTGCACCCGAATAACTCCCGCAAGATAAGTCGAACCAAAATAAGAAGGGGTTGAAAAAAGGTTCAGACACCCATGGTTATCAAAATAAAATAAAATAAAAAATGAAGCCATTCAGGAACATAAGTGCAGACCAAACTGGCATTAATTTTATCAGGCTACGAAATCTAACATAAACAAGATCAAAATATTCGAGATGAGAAGAGGCTTGCCAGCACAACATCCAATAACCAGTATAAATTTGGCATATCGAGGAACAAAAATCATGTAAATAACATCTTTACCTACTATTCATAAAAATGCAAAGGCCTCATGTTGCATACCTTTGATGATGCCTAAGAACAGTAGACAATAGTCTACAACAGGCAGCAAACAGATCCACAGAAAACTCTCGATTTACAACATGATAAAACGAGCCAGCATTAGCTCCTGAATATTCCTCACAGAACTTTGACGAATTTAATGGATTGTACAACAATCTTAATCTTAATTTGAGAAATTCTTGAAAAAGTGATGCAGGCAAACGCAGAGCCTGCCCAACTAGGAATGAGTCAATTTCGAATAATGATTTTCCGGCTACTTTCGTAAGCACCTCTACACACATAAGCACGACAGCTCCATTATCAGGGTTAAACTCACTTTTACAGAAGAATGATTTTGTGTAAAAAATTAATGGACCCTGCACATGAAGAACTATGTTGAACAAAGCACCAGCTAAACTATGGATGTGCCTTCTAAGCACATTCAAACGCTTGCGTCCTGCAAAATGTGTAACAGAATATGGTTGTCAAAAATCATCAAATGTTCAATGCAAATTAATATTGGTTTAAACTGAAAGCTAAAAATTATAACATTATAATTAACATACAACAAGTAGGTTTTATTTTTTTTATACAAAGAAAAACTGGAACAAATCGATCAGATGGTGATAATGGAAGTATGCACGAAAAGCAATTTGCCGCTATTCATTATAGGGAAAACTAGAGAATTCATCGATGTTTTGTGGTCAAAAGACTGCAGAATCCCTATGATGGTACCCTAAGTCAGCTCCGCACAAATTGTCATTTCATCTTACCAAATGACTTCATCAAGATTTCTTGTGTTGGCTTGTCGTTAATGATAAAAGATTTAGTTTGCTCCAAATCCAAGATTCAACTCATGTCCAAGGGCATTTGTATCTCAATCATCCAAGTGATGAAACATAGCCTAAATGAAAAATCATGGTATAGTGAGAGTAGGTAGAGAATGTTTAGCAAATCAGCACGACATTACCTACCTATCAAGAATTATATCTAATGCATGACCAAACGAACATAGCCTGTTCTTTTTTAAAAAATAACAGTTAGAAGAGTAAGAAAACAATAGTAAAACCTAAAGTTCCCAAGACATTACGTTGATTCGTTTATGTCCTTTATATGCAATATGTTAGATCTAGATGCATATAGTCGAACCTAATGAGTGAGCAAGTTGAAAAGGTTCAAGAGCAAAAAAATTCAGAGCTCCAACTAAACAAAAAGGGTTAACCAGTATATTAGGAATAAAATTACGGTTTTTCTTAGAGAGGCTAACTTGGTTACTCAATGGGGATATTATTTTAAAATCTTAGAGGATGTGGAGCTGCAACAAAACGTTGTATCATTAGAAGAGTGATTCGTAAGGCAATGCCGTAGATAATTATTTTGCAGGAAAAAAAAAAGTTTGATAAATAGAAGAGTGTTGGGACAATTGTAGAGTGGTAGATTCAAGGAATGGGTTTATTTACCATCACTAGGTTCAACAAGAGGTATTCTTGTGGCATGTGATTCCAGGTTGGTATTTGTAGTAGACAACTTAGTGTGGGAATTTCTCTCAGTCAAAATCAATTAAGGTGTATCAGAGGGTTGGTGGCTCACATGGGTTTATGGCCATTGCAATTCTTCAAATAAGGCGAGATTTTGGGACGAGTTGGCAGGGTTGAGTGTATTGTGTGAGATGAACTGGAGCATTGGGGATGACTTCAATACAATCAGGTTGATAGATGATAAAAATATTCATAGAAGACTAACCTCTAGTATGCAACGATTTGGAGAGCTCATTGAAGAATTAAATCTAACTGACCCACCACTTTCCAACTCTTGTTTTACATGGTCTAATTTTAAAGTTTCTCCAACAAGCAATAGACTTAATAGATTTTTGGTGAGTAGTGGATGGGAAACCCATGCCGACCCTAGTTAATTTGGGACTGAGGCTATGTTGTTGTTGTTGTTGTTGTAGTGGATGGGAACCCTCTTTACCCTAGCTATAAGTCAGAAGCTCTCCCTAGATTGGTGTCTGACCATTGTCCAATCGTAATGAATTGTGTGCAAACCAAGTGGGTTCTTGCTCCAATAAGTTTTGAAAATGCTTGGTTAGGGCATAATAGTTTTAGGAGATTAATTGGTCAATGGTGGTCTTTAAACCTGTTCCTTGGGTTGAGGGCCCGCTAGGCCCGCCATACTCAAGCCCGAGCCTGCCAATTTAATGAGCAGGCTTGGATTTAAGCTTTTAGCCCGCTCGACCTGCTTTGAATAAGAATGGTATCTAGTATAAAAATTAACGCTAAATGTGAGTTTGTGAGGTTCGAACCTACACCCTCACGCTCATATGAATAAGTTCTAACCACTTCACCACCTACTTTTTTTTGTCTAACTCTTGAAACTTAATAAATATATTTAGTTTTAACAAATAATAACAAGCCCGATTAGGCCCGCCCAAGCCTGACCCATACTAGGCTTGGATGAGCTTGGGCCCACCTCATCAATAGTCGGGCTTGGGTGGACCTGGACAAGATCATGAAAAAAAAAGCCCATCTAAGCCAGTTGAATAGGTTTGTAGTCTTCATCCTCATCGTATGGTCATCTAGGGCATAAATTCATACTACAACTTAGGGATTTCAGGAAAAAAAACTCAAGGACTAGAATAAGGAGGTATTTGATGTGGTTGGCCAAGGGAAAAGAGAGTTGGAAAACCTCATAGGGTATTTAGATAAAATAGAAGGATTGGAGGGTTGGTCTTCGGAATTAAATTGCAAAAGAAAGGAAGCTAAAATGTAAATGGGTGAATCGTCTATTAGAGATGATCAAATGGCCTTCAAAAAATCCAAAATAAAATGGATTAAAGGAGACATGAATTCAACTTTTTCCACAGAACCCTTTCATTTGGGAGAACCTAAAATATCATCTCAAAGATTGAAGATGGGAATGGATCATAAATCGAAGATGAGGCCATGATTGAGGATGAAATCATTACACTTTTCAGTCAATTATATTCATCTCGTGGGGCCAAAGAGATTCACATTGAGGGTATACAATGGCCACCTTTAAGTGAGACCCAAAAGGAACAACTTGAAAGGCCATTTAGTAAGGAGGAAACTAAGAGAGTGGTGATGGAGCGTGATGGAAATACGACACTTGGACCTGGTGGATTTACAATGGAGTTCCTAAGTAATGAATGGGACAAGGTTAAAAATGATTTGATGATTGTCATGGATGACTTTTTTCGAATTAGGAACATAAATGCTAGTGTGAATGAAACATACATTTGTATGGTTCCAAAAAAAGTTAATTCCTTCAAGGTGTCCGACTTTAGCCTTATTAGTTTAGTGACATGTCATTAAAAAGTCATATATAAGGTTCTAGCTAGTAGATTGAGGAGCATCCTCCACTTTACCATTTCTGAGGCCTAAATAGCTTTTATTCAAGGTAGACAAATCTTAAATGTTGTTATGGAAGCTAATGAAGTGGTTGAGGATTGTACTAGGAGAAACAAAAAAGGGGTTCTATTCAAAATAGACTGAAAAGGCTTATGACTACACCGAATGGTCCTTCGTGGATTATGTGTTGCAAATAAAAGGTCTCGAAGAGAGATGGAGAAAATGGATTAATGGATGTTCAAGTTCTTCAAATTTTTCAATCAAGATCAATGGAAGCCCAAAAGGAATGATTAGAGCATCTAGAGGTTTGAGACAAGGGGACCTCTCCTTTTATATTCACCTTAGTCGTGGATGTTCTAAGTAGAATCATTGATCGAGAAATTGGCAATGGTCCTTCAAAGGGCTAGTTTAGGAAAAAAGAAGGTGCATGTTTCTCACCTCTAATATGCGGCCGACATACTTTTTCTCATAAAAGGGGATAATCCTAATTTGGAGGCTCTAGTTGAAATATGGAAGGAATTTAGCGATCTCTTAGGTTTAAAAATCAACGTGGCAAAAAGTCAATTAGTTGGCATTAATTTGGAAGAGGGTATCGTGGCTCAAAGGGTAATTCTGTGGGATGTGGGGCGTGTTCACTGCCACTTAAGTAAATAGGTTTCCCATTAGGAGGTAATCCATGTTCACTAGATTTTTGGGCTCTAGATATTGGATCCATTTCTAGGAGATTAAGAAGTTGAAGAAAATGGCACCTACCTATGAAAGGGAGGGAGGTTGTGCTTAATCAAGTCCGTACTAGAGGCAATTCCATTTATTACATGTCTATTTTTAGAATGTCGAATAAGGTGGCAAGAATTATTGAGAAGGCATTTAGGGATTTCCTTAGGCAAAAAAGAAATGAGAACAAAGGCCAAAGTCTTGTTAGATGGAAAATAGTGGAAAGACCTTTGCAAAAATGAGGACTTGCACTAGGAAATCTTCAAAAGAGGAATCAAGCACTTGTCTCAAAGTGGTTGTGGAGATTTTCTAGAAAGAAGAGGGCATTATGGCAAAACGTTGTCAAAAGTATTCATGGTCTAGCACCTAACAAATGGGATGCTATGGTGGCTCCTAGGGTAACTCATCGCAGTCCATGTTCCAATCTCACATCTTTTCAACAGCACATTTCCTTAATGTTTGGGGATGGGTCATCAATTCATTTTTTGGAAGAAAAATGATTAGGAGATGAATCACTTGCATCTAGATTTCCCAATGTGTTTTTTCATTGTATGCATCATAATGAGTCTATATCCCATTTTGCTTCTATTCCGCATCGGCTCGGTGAGAGTAACTTAGGTTGGAACCTTCCTCTTAATAGATTTCCTTCGAGGTTTCACGATGAAAAAAATTTGTTGAGTGTCCTAAGCCAAGTTACACTTCATCCTAATAGGGAAGACAAAAAAACAAAAAAAAAAACTTGGGATCTTGACCCCTCGGGCCTTCTTCCAAGTAAATCATTCTTTACATTTTGGATTGAGGGATCTAATTCACCTACGCATCAAGCATTTCAAATACTTTGGAAGGCCACAGTTCCATCCAAAGTTCAATTTTTTGTGTGGCTCGTAGGCCTTTTATTACATGGTAGTTTGAATACAAGTGATGTCCTACAAAGAATATTGCTTCATTTGGTTATTTCACCTCATGGTTTTTTTTGTGTTAGATGGCTAGCGAACAAGGGAACCATCTTTTCTTTTAGTGTCACATAGCATGTCAAGTATGGAATAGATGGGACATTTTTTTAGGTGGACTTATTGGAAACCCGTGCTCTTTGAATGGGTTAAAGTCAATTTCGGAAAGAATGACAGGAAAAAGCAATAGGAAACACATCATTGGAAATTCCATGGGGTCTTTGGCTTAAGAGCAACAAAAGTCTTTTTGAAGACAGAGAAAATTCAGTGGAAGATTTATGGGATTCAACAAAGATGATGGCAGCAAGTACGGGGCAGGTTATTCAGCTACAGATTGGTATCACTATTGACGATGGATTGCTTAGTGACATAACGTTAGTACACAGCAGTCTATTTTGTTTTCCTAGATATAACTTGGTATTTTGTTTGGTCATAAATGTGAGCATGAATGAGGCAATTTTGATTTAGTTGATGTAATGATTTTCATTATCAAGTACTCAAAAATGATGTATTAGACGACTCCTGGTCCTCTATATTCTACATTAATACATCCTTTTACTATAAATATATATATATATATATATATATATATTGATGGTTTAAAATTGAAAGTAGAATAATGGAGTGTGTTATAATTAAAAAACTAAAAGAATAAAAAGGATGAACAAAATGATTTAAGTGGTTCGGTTCTACACCTACATCCAGGGGAGTAAGGAGAGGGTATGATTTCATTCATACTCTTTTAGTTACAATAGCTCCATATTATTAGAGTTATAGGGACAGTGACAATTATGGAAACTTCGAAAAAGATCAATCAACCAATCAGCCAACCAATCAATCAATTATTTCCTTCTTTCCAACACTCCCCCTCAAGCTGCTGAAGATTCGTCATTCCAAGCTTGGAAATATTTATTTGAAATGAAGAATTGTTAAGACCTTTAGTAGCACATTTGCAAGCTGATTTTTACTAGAGGCATCAAGAATACAAATGAGCCCACTGTCCAATTTCTTTGATAAAATGTCAATCAATCTCGATGTACTTGGTTCGATCATGCTGCACCGGATTATAAGCTATGTTGATTATAGACTTGTTATCACAATAAAGTCCCATGGACCCATTCCACTTTATTTTGAGATCTTCCAAGATAATCTTCAACCATAAAAGCTCACGTATTCCTTGAGCCATTGCCCAAAATTATGCTTTAGTGCTTGATCTAGCAACCACATTCTGCTTTTTACTGCGCCAAGTCACTAAGTTTCCACCAACAAATGTGCAATATCCAGTAGCTGATCTTCCGTCAACCACTAAGCTGACATAGTCAACATCTGTATAAGCTTCTAATACTATCCATATATGTCTTTTAAACATAAGACCATGTCTTGGAGTTCCCTTTAAATATTGCAACATTCTATATGCGACCTGTAAATGGATTTCTTTTGGATCGTGCATAAATTGACTAATCACACTCACTGCATATGCAATGTCGGGTCTAGTATGTGAGAGGTAAATAAGTTTTTTGACCAATCTTTGATACCTATTTCGGTCCACGACTGTAGCTTCTTCTGCTTCTCCAAGTTTGTGTTTTGGATCAATGGGTATACTAGCTGGTCTGCTTGCTAGCTTCCCCGTCTCCTTAAGAAGATCTGTAATATATTTTTGTTTAGAGATATTTTTGTTGAGATATAAGATATCCTCTGTCGAATGTGCTACCTCGATTCCAAAAAATATTTCAGCCTTCGCACATCCTTGTTTGCAAATTCTTTAGCCAAAGATTGTTTTAATTTCTGCTTCTCATCCTCATCGTCCCCAATTACAATGATGTCATCCACATAAACTACAAAGGTCATAACTCCCTTTGAAGACAAGTGTTTGATGAACAAAGTATGATTTCCTCGACTTCATTTGATATCCATATCATTTATCAGTTCAATGAATCTACCAAACCATGCCCTTGGAGATTGCTTTAGTCCGTACAAAGCCTTCTTTAATTTACACACCTTCTTGGTAGCAAGTCCTATCTGATACCCTGGGGGCACCTCCATATAAATTTATTCCTCTAGATCGCCATGAAGAAACACATTATTGCCATCAAATTGTTGCAAATCCCAATCATAATTAGCTGCCAAGGCCAACAAAATTCTTATTATATTCATCTTTGCAACTGGAGCAAATGTCTCTTGATAGACCACACCATATGTCTGAGTATACCTTTTGGCTACTAATCTCACCCTATATCACTCTAGTGACCCATTTGCCTTGTATTTAAATGTTTAAACCCGTTCACATCCAACCAAGGATAAAAAAATCAATAAATTTCGCCGAATTTTAGGCGAAATGAATCGATTTTTATATGGGCGAAACGAAAAAAGTGCAAAAATTCGACGATGTTTTAGATAAACATCGATTTTTTCGTTTTTTAAGTCACGGGCAAGGATCGAAACTTTGGTTTCGCCTTATAATTCGCCCTCTTGCTAATCGAAATGAATTCGAACAATTTAATTCGACGTGGAGAATTTTGGTAAAAACTCACTAATTTAAAGAAGTTTAAGAAATTTTTATTTAAATGGTCAATAAACTAAAACTCATTTTATGGGATGTCAAAACAAACACAATTATGCATTTATACTTAAAAAATTTACAATTTAATGGTTTCAAGTCAATTTTATTGGCACTAATCATGCACACTGTGTATGTAAATCACTTTTTAGTGATAATTATTACATTTAATTTGATTCTCCAACCATTTATTAATTGCACATTCTTATAAGTAAAATTAAAATTATGAAACATGCTTGTTTATATGGGTCAATATTTGAAGTAAAAGAAAATATCCACTTTTTGACATTATGCATCGATTAAAAAAACTACAAAGCATTGTAGAGATGTGTGTGCAAAAGTGAATCTCGATGCATACATTGAATCTTGATGCAAAATCAAGGGATCACATGATTGGTGCATAGATGTGTGTACGAAAGTGAGCCACTCTCAAATTCTCAATAACCCCTAAAAGCCACCATCAATTACAATTCTCTACCCTTTCATCTCCTACACACTTATTTGGTTTTTTTTGACAGAAAAGTTTGCAAGTTCTCATCTTTTAGCAATTCATATCAATTTATATCAATGCTATCAATTTTGAACATAAACTTCGGAGAAGTTTTGTAATTTTTAAACTACCCATGAACTTCATTTCGATCCCTTCAACTTCGATAAACTTTGCCGAAACTTCGACTAATTTTATTGAATTTTCATTCCTTGGTCACGGGTGAACAAAAACATAGAAAATACAAAAATTCAATCAATAAAATTGAAATAATTAAAAAAACCCCAAAAATCAGGGAATATTCTTAGTTACCTCTTGATTTGGTCGTGAATCGACTCCTCGCAGACTTGCAATTGCAATGCTCCATTTGCATCATCTTTCCACATTGCTATTTGCTAGTCACCTCACCTCAAAGGCTGAAAAGCACTTCACAGTTCACACCTTCACGGGACAAAAGCGAACTCCAATCACTCTCCTAATCATCTCTTTCCATCTTGAACTCAACAACCCTCTGACCTCTCTACTTTAAATCACATTCTTCTCACTGTCCTCACTCCTCAGTGAAGGGAAAACTGGAAAACACTTCAACACTTCACACACAATGCCCTAATTTTCGCCACAAGTTGAGAGTCTTAAGCCTTGAGTCTGTGAGGAGCGGACTGAGGAGGAGGCTGAGGAACTTGGCTCCTCCTATGAGATGAGGAGTGCATAGAGGAAGGAGGGGTAGAGGAGGTCGAGGGTTTAACAACGTTGTTGCAACCTGTTGGAAGCCTAGAAAAGTCGAGGGTTTGGTGAAGAAAAAGAAGACGAACTGACAAAGAGATCGAAGAGGAGTGCTGGAGGAGTGGAGGAGTTGGTGACGACGAAGACGAAAAGGAAGAGGTCGAAGAAGATCTTGCGGCCTGCTGGAGGGGAGAAGTCGAGACTGTCGAGTAGCACGACAAAGACGAAGAGGTCGAACTGTCGAAGAGGACAGCCAACAGTGAGAGGTGGAAAACCAGGAGCAAGCTTGACCAGGAGAAGTGAATGAAAGCATCGGTTCATTTACAACCTTACAGGGCCTTTTAATTAGGGCAATTTGGGGACACACATTGGGACACACTGAGTAAGTCTTTGATATTTGCATAGAGATTCATTTGCACAATTTTATAATCGATAAATTAATTCATGATCAAACAAACTTGCAAACTAGTGTTTTTTTAAGTAAATATATGATTTGTGTATTAGTATTGCCCACAAAAAAAAAATGAAACAAAAAAAAAACTTATTAAGTGTTACGTAAAAAAAAATGTATACAATTTACTTTTTTTGTCGAGCCAAAAAATAAAAACAGTTTATTAACATAGACAAACTTATTTATTTGTACAAAATACATATAAAGTACAAAGATAAAAACCCCAAACAAAAAACAAACTTATAAAGTATAGATTGTACTTTAAAAAAATACATTTTACAAACACTAATTGAAACTTATTAAAAAAATAACAATTTGTAAACTTATTCTAATCTAGTGTTTTAACTCCACCTATGTTGCACACTATGTGCGCTACATAACCGGTCCAAAATCCGGATAAAGGAGGAGGTCTCTGACGCCCATTTTTTCATACCGAAAAATGGGTAAAGGAGGTCCCAAACTCACTTTTCATACCCGAAAAGTGGAAGAGGGAGGCCCCAAGCTCATTTTCCATTCTTGAAAAATGGAGGAGGATTGCGATAGGTTGACAGCCAGCGTAAAACTTTTGTCATTTTTCATGAAATTGATCAAGCATATATAAACGTTGGGGCGTTCCCACCTAGCGATGCGCTGCATTGGAGCCCGGGTGTAGTGAGAAATGAGTAAGGGTGTGTTTCACATCGCCGCCTGGGTGTGAAGAAAAATGAGCAAGGGTTCCCACACATAGGACGTGGGTGGGTAAAGAAGCTGGTCCCTTCACATGTTGCCCAGATGTGAAGAAAAATGAGCAAAGGTTCCCACACAAAGGACGGGTGTGGGTAAAGAAGCTAGTTCAAAACAAACACGAAAACAAAAACAAAATCATAGATACGAACACTAGATCTTTTAGACAAAATAGAAATAGAAAAGGAAAACAAATACAAAGGGAAGGAAAAATTCGTTTAGGAACATGAAACATAGGAACACTCACGGGGAAGTCAATAGAACTAGTAGATACCACGATTAGAAGGAGAGTCAATATTGCTTGCCTCCACGAGACAAAATGGGTAGGAGAAAAGAGTAAAGAAATAGGAAACACAGGGTTTAAATTGTGGTACACTGGTATAGATAGATAATGCAATGGAGTAGGAATTGAGGTGGATAATAATTATAAGGATAAGGTCGTAGAAGTTAAAAGAATGGGGGATAGATTGATTCTAGTTAAATTAAATATTGGAGATGAAAAATTAACATACTTAGCACCTATGCACCACAAGTAGGATTAAGGGAGAGCATCAAACGCAAGTTTTGGGACGATATGGATGGATTTATGCAAAGTATACCATTAGATGAAAAGGTTTTTATTGGAGGAGATTTAAATGGGTATGTCGGGGCAAGTAACGATGGGTTTGAGAGAGTTCATGGAGGTTTTGGTTACGGTAATAGAAATGAAGAAGGAGAATCAATCTTAGAATTTGCTTCAGCATACGATCTTGTCTTAGCAAATACTAGTTTTAGGAAGAGGGAGTCGCATACAATTACTTTTAGTAGTGGTCATAACAAGAGTCAAATAGATTTTCTTTTAACAAGAAAAATAGATAGAAAAATATGTAGAGACTGCAAAGTAATAACTGGTGAAGCACTTACTACCCAACATAAGTTAGTAGTACTTGATATTAAGCTAGCACGACGACATAATATGAATAAAAGAGTTAGCGACCCTAGAATAAAGTGGTGGAACCTAAAACATAGTAAACAAGTAGAATTTAGAGAAAAACTACTAAAGGAAAATGTTTGGAATCTTGACTTAGATGCTAATACGATATGACTAGAAATGAGTAGTTGCATAATGAGAGTGGGATCAAACGTATTAGGTATATCAAAGGGCTTGGGACCTCCAAAAAAGGAAACATGGTGGTGGAACGAGGATGTCCAACGAGCAATTAAGACTTAAAGTGATATGTATAGGAAAATACCTAAGTGCAAGATGAAGATGTGTACAATCTATATAGAGAAGCTAGAAAATAAGCTAAAAAAGTAGTTAGTCAAGCTAAAACAAATTTTATGGAAGATCTATATACAAGGTTAGGTAATAGAGATGGCGAAAAATATATATATAGGCTAGCCAAATTAAGAGATAAAAATAAACAAGACCTAAGTCATGTAAGATGTATTAAGGACGAAAATCAAAATTTTTCAACGCGCGAGGAGGATATTAAGGAGAGATGGAGAAATTACTTTGATAGTTTATTTAATGATGGTCAAGTTGATACTATAATAGATGAAAACCACACCAAGAAAGAAATGTAAACTATACACGCAATATTAGAATTGTATAAGTTAAAGAGGCATTGAAAAGAATGAAAATGGGGAAAGCATGTGGCGTAGATGAAATACCCATAGAGGTTTGGAAATGCTTAGGAGAAATTAGATTGACTTGGTTCACAAAACTTTTCAATAAAATTTTAAAATCAAAACGGATGCCAATGGATTGGAGAAGCACGCTTGTGTCAATCTTCAAAAACAAAGGAGACATTCAAAGTTGTTCAAACTATCGGAGAATTAAACATATGAGTCACGCTATGAAACTTTGGGAGAGGATAATTGACAATAGGCTACAACAATATCAGAGAACCAATTTGGTTTTATGCCTGTGAGGTCAACTATGGAGGCGATTTTCCTTGTAAGACAATTGTTAGAAAAATATTGAGAAAAGAAAAAGATCTTCATATGGTATTCGTAGATTTAGAAAAAACATATGATAAGGTCCCTAGAGATGTTCTTTGGTGGGTTCTAGAAAGAAAAAGAGTGCATGCTAGATACATAGACACTATTAAGGATATGTATGATGGAGTAGTAACGAGTATAAAGACATACAAAAGAATTTCCTATTACGATAGGACTACATCAAGGATCGGGCTTAAGCTCATATCTATTTACTTTAGTTATGGATGAACTAACTAGACATATTCAACATGATATATCATGGTGTACGTTATTTGCAGATGATATTGTCTTAGTGGATGAAACTAAAGATGTAATGAACAGGAAATTAGAACTCTGGAGAAATACATTAGAATCTAAAGGCTTTAAGTTGAGTAGGACGAAAACTGAATATATGCACTATGAGTTTGGAAACACTAAACATCGAGATGACGGAGTGGTAAAATTAGGGGAAGTAGAAGTTCCTAAGGTAAACCACTTTAGATACCTAGGATCAATCATACAAAATGATGGTAACATTGAAAATGATGTCCCACATAGAATTCAAGCTGGATGGAAGAAATGGCGGAGTGCAACAGGGGTGATTTGTGATCGACATGTTCCTACTAAGTTAAAAGGAAAATTTTATAGGACCGCAATAAGGCCAGCTATGCTCTATGGAAGTGAATGTTGGGCGGTAAAGCAACAACAATTACATAAAGTGAACGTAGCCGAAATGAGGATGCTTAGGTGGATGTGTGGTAAAACTCGTAAAGATAGAATAAGAAATATAGAAATTCAAAGACAAGTAGAAGTAGCACCAATTGATACAAAGATTAGGGAAGGGCGGTTGCAATGGTTTGGTCACTTGCAAAGACGGCCTACAAATGCCCCAACTAGAAAACTTGACTCAATAGAAACTGTAGAAATTCAACGAGGTAGGGGCAGACCAAAGTTAACATGGGATGCATTAATTAGGAGGGATTTGAATGGTTTGCAAAGCTCATCATCAATTGCACTTAATCGAGCACAATGGAAAAGTTTGATCCATGTAGCCGACCCCGGTTAATTTGGGACTGAGGCTATGTTGTTGTTGTTGTTGTTGTTGTTGTTGTTGTTGTTGTTGTTGTATTCTAATCTAGTGTTTCGTGATTTAATCATTTAAGTATACTGTATACATACATACAAAAAAAAAATTATATTCGTAATTTAGGGTGTGTTTGATAGCAAAGAAAAAGAAAAAAATCATGGAAATTTGTTTTGTTTTTTAGTATAACCGTTTTTTTGGGTGTTTGATAAACTTGTAACCGCATAGAGAAAAAAAATCCACCCTCCTAATTTTCCTCATTTATTTTCTCTTATTTTGGGATGGAAATTCGAGATTTTTGGGGTCTAACGAATCTATTTTTGACCGAAACTTGGACTCCTTCTTCTACAAGAACTCTTCCACCAACATACTCCTCTCAATTCATTAGTTCTGGCTCTTCTCTCTGCGATCTCTAGTTGTTTGATCTCCCATACGATTTCTCTCTGCGATCTCTGGTTGTTCTCTCTGCGATCTCTCGTTCTCTTTCGTCTCTGCGATCTCTCCGTTCTCTCCTCTTTCGTCTGCGATCTCTGGTTGTTATCTCCTCTCTGCGATCTCTGGTTCTTCTCCCTTTGTCTCTCTATTCCTCTCTTCATCTTCACGGTTCTGAATTGATTAAGGAGGAGCCTTGGGTATTGGTTCGACTGTATGTATACTGGTGCCAAAATTCTCCTCAAGAACCCTAGTTCCCTACATGGTAAACACCAATTCACTAGTTCTGATACATCCTCTACAACAGTAGAGAAGGCTCTAGTTATATACATTGCACTTTATATTCACAATGGAGTGAACTTTCCTTTGTTCACAAAAGAATTTCAAATTCGTCCACGCATTTTGCCTACAAGTCAATTTCTAAACAATAACAGACCAAAAAATGCATATAGACGAATTGGATGAGAGCATTCAAACCTCTCAAATCAATAGGCAAACCATGGCCGAGCTCTTGTCGCTCGACTCGGCCATAGCCTTGGGCATGACCTTGTCAAATGTCGGCCGAGTGAACCGAAACTCGGAAGAAAGGTTGCACCGATGCTATGTTTGCGAAGCGGTGAGCTTAGCCCATGAATTCTCTCTGCTCTCACATCCCAAAATTGAAGAACTGCCCATGAAAACTCTCCGAGAAGATGAAGAAATGCAGGGCCTCATCGTCGCCATTTGCGCATACAGACAGACTTGTGCACGTCTTCAAAAAGAGCTTCATAACATTTCTGAACTAAGTCGAGAAGACGTAATGCGTGTCATGCTTTTATTGGGAGGTGAAGTTAAGGATGCGAATATATTTTTTCACTTGGATGAAGACTTGAAGAAAGATTGGGTGATTTTATATTTGCAGAGGAAATTTTAGATTACTTTTAGAAGTTAAACCATAAGTTTTTTTTTAATAAATTTTAATACATTGTTTATTTTCTTTCATTTATGTTACTTATCAATTAATTATTGAATGATTTTTTTTGAGTTCATTAATGGTTGTGAAGATAGTTATTCTTAGATTCAATTTCGGTGCGTAACCTTGATTAATTGTCCACTTGATTTAATTTTAGTATGAATTCGTGATACTGCAAAAAAAACGAAAAAAAATTACATTAATTATCAAACAGCAAAAAATTGAAAAAAAAAATTCTCACGTGCAATCAAACAGCAATGAGAAAATTCTTTTCAAAAAATTTTCTACAGAAAATTTGCCTAAGTAAATACTTTTTTCTCATTGAAAATTCTCTTTGCTATCAAACACACCCTTAGTATGTAGTTTTTTTTTTTAATGGAAGTGTATAGTTGATTTCAAATATTAGTGTATTTTTTTGTCAAACCAAACAAACTTGCCCATTCATTTCATCTAAAAAATAACAATTTCCGTTTTCCAACAGTCTTTTTATATTCATGATATAATATATATAGTATTAGTATATGCAGATACATTTTATTGAGGAATGCCTCCTCGAAAAGATTGGGATATTGGCTGGAAATATGGAGATCATATTAATGGTAATCGACAAAAAGCACGATGTAGATTTTGCAAGCAAGAAATCAAATGAGGGAGAATGTCAAGATTGAAAGAACATCTTGCAAGAGGTTACAAAAAATGTTAAAACTAGTCCGGTTACAAAAAATGTTAAAACTAGTCCAAAGTCCGTTCGAGATGAAATGCAAATACCTTTGCATGGAAAATTAGTTGACAAGGTTGAAAAGGAAAAAAAAAAAAAAAAAAATGCATTTACTGATGCTTTGATGGAACCTCCAAGAAATCTTGAAGATGATGATGATGTTGTTTATCCTCCGGATTGCACCGCAGATTATGAGAGAACACAACATAGAATGGCTGTAAGGAATTCTATGGAAGAGAGATGGGAAGTTGAACAACAATATAGCTTAATATGGTGAGACCAAATTATGGTCCTTCAACTCATGAAGCATGGGGGAGTTCAAGTGGACCATGGACGTGGATTTGAAAATCCCATTCGAGGGCAAGAACCTCGCAAAAGTGGATTTATGCGTTCATCAAGTGTGAAACAAGCAAATTTTCCAATGGATGTGGATGACCTCTCGCGTTCTGCAAGCATAAGAAAACCAAATTTTTCTCAAGACCCTAATTCCCTTAGAAAGTCGGATGCTAATCAAAGGCGGTTAAGCCTGACACCGAGGAGCTCATTAAAGAAAAAAATCAATAGCGTGGTGTCAAAATTATTCTATTACAGTAGCATTCCAGCACATGTTGCTACTAACAATATCGATTATCAAGCTGCAATAGATGAAATAGTAAATTGTGGACCTGGAATCAAGGGACCAACAGCTTATGAACTTATGCATGGCCTTTTAGATGATGAATATAATGAATTGCAGACCTACATTGCAGGCTTGAAGAAAAGTTGGTCACAATATGGAGTCACAATAATGTGTGACAGTTAGACCAGACCGAGGAGAATGTCGATAATTAACTTCATGGTCTATCGTGATGGAAAGACAATCTTTCGCAACTCTGTTAATGTATCAGTTGCAACAAAGGACCATAAATTTATTTATAAATTGATGGTTGATGTTGTGAAGAAGGTGGGAAAAGTGTACGTTGTTCAAATTATAACTGATAATGGATCTGCTTTCAAGAAAGCTGGTAAAAAAATGATGGAGAAATATAATTTGTTTTGGACACCTTGTGCAGCACACTGCATCGATTTGATGTTAAAGGATATTGGAAATCATAAAAGAGTCAAAAAAGATAGTTGATCAGGCCAGAAAAATTACGAATTACATTTAAAATCATGGCTGGGTGTTGGTGTTCATGAGAGAAAAATGTGGGGGCGATATCATTAGACTTGGGATCACTAGGTTTGCCACCAATTATATTTCTCTAAAAAGTATTTTGGAGAAAAAACAAGGTATAAGGGATATGTTTTCATCAAGAGAATGGGCAAGCTACCTCTATAGTAAAACTCCACAAGCGAAAGAAGTTGAACAACAGGTTGCATCAACATCTTTCTGGGATAAAGCTCGAGGTATAGTAAACTCTCTTGATCCAATTGTCAAAGTATTGAGGATGGTACATGGTGAGAAGAAACCCACAATGGGAGCCTTGTACGAGGCAATAAAATTGATGAAAGAGACAATTGAAGCAACCTTACCTAGGTCGCACAACTGATTATAAAAATTGTGGAAGAAAGATGGACAAATCAATTGTGTCACCCACTTCATGAAGCTGGTATATTTGGCAATTAAATTCAACTGAATAATAGATTGTTGGATGATTTATAGAAATGTGTTTAATTGATTCTCTTTAAAAAATTTGTAGCTTACTTTTTGAATCCAATGTATTAATATGAAGAAGATACGAGCATCAACCCAACGTTGCAACAAGCTTTAAATGAAGTGATGGGAAAATTAAAACCAAACCCAAAAATACAATCAGCTGCATTGAATGAAGTAAGATTTAAATAAGCTTGATTTTATTTTAATAATATCTTTATCAACATTTTAAACTACATACATGTTTATTTTTTGTAGTTGAAATATTTTCGGGACTCAATGTGGTCATTTAGATCTCGAGCGGCTGAAAGTGGACGAAAAAAACACATCCAGGTAAATAAAAACATTAAGCATTGATATATTTCCTCATTAGTTATTAATTGCACTTATGATTTTTATTGAATCTACTTTTATTTTTGACTTGAGCAGCAGAGTGGCGGTATTTATATTGTAACTCGACTCCAAACTTGAGGAATGTAGCCATCAAGATTTTATCACAAACATCTTCTTCAGGTTGCGAACGTTAAGGTTTGAAACTTCGACTTCGCCTATGGCTTCGCTCACTTAAAATTTGGAATTAATTCGAGGAAGTTAACTTCGACGATGGAAGTTTGACAAAAATTTGTCGGTGTACAGAAGTTTAGGGAATTTCACTTTAAATGCTAGAAAAATCAAGTTTCCTATAGAGATGCTAGAACTATGTTTTATTTGAATTTAGCCGAAGTTTAAGTATATTTCTAGCATAGTCGAACTTTTGGTCGAAGTTTGCTCAACTTCCACGAAACATGACAATTTTACTTCATATTTTATTAACTTCCATCGATGTTTGCGAAGTTCAGTCGAAGTTAGCCGAAGTTCAGTCGAAGTTTTGCAATTTTTCTACTGCCTATGAATTTCACTTCGCTCACCTCAAAATCGACAAACTTCGCCCGAACTTCGCCAAAGTTTGTCGATTTTTTAAACCTTGGCGAATGTAATTGGAGAACATTTGGCTTGATACATTCAAAATAAAGAAATAGGGTGGGGTATGAAAGACTACAAAAACTTGTCTTTGTGCACTACAGTATGAGACTACGTGCCCAAGGAAAATATGGAGAATGCTTAATCGCATGAGCCAATTGATTTAACATAAATATTTTCTGAAGAGGGGGAAGAAAATCATTTATATGATTGGGTAAGAGAAGCATATCAACCTCTGATGGATGAACCATGGGGTAGACCAAACTCACATATTGCAACTGAAATGGACGTTGATTTTAATGAGTTTATGGAGAATGAGGTCACTAGGGGCTCGACTGGCTTATCTGTGCATTCGATCAATGACGACGATAATGATGTTCACATTTCAAACGGTGTTAGTGATGATGAAAATGACTCCACAGGTTCAAGCAGTGTGAGTCTGATGACAATGAGGATAATGATGACGATGATGATGGCGACAAAGGTGGTGATGCTAACGGTGGTGGTGGTGGTGGAATGCATATTGATAATCAATATCCATAACAATATCAAGACCAAGGGCAAATGAGTCAATTTAATCAAGTCACTCACGAAAATCAGGATCACAAATCGTGCGGATCAACAACCAAAAAAAGAATTATGTATCAGTGTCGCAGACATAAGCATGCATCTCAAGCAAATACAGAAATCGGTGATGTTGATTCTCTGATGAGTGCATTTGGTAGCATTAGCGTTGAAGATAGCTTCTCAAGCAAAAGTAACTACTTCACAAGGTCAAGTTTGGACTATAGCAAGTCTAATGACTATCCACAATTTCCTCCCCAAGATAAGATATAAAAAAATAAATTATTACTCATTACTTTGCTTATATTAACCACATATGTCGTCGATTTGTTATTTTAATAGGTGCCTTTGGTCATAATGAAATTGGATGGCAAGAACGCTCTAGGCATTCGGGTTTTAATTCTTCAAGCTCATATCCATCGAAGACGAGTAATCCAGAGGCATTGGCATGCTTCTTTTCGAGTCCTTATAAGGATCCTATGTATCCAAGATTAGGATTATTAGTCAACATGGATTCTCGACAATATCAATATCATATCGAGTCATATAAGGACAATTATTGTAACTATATGGCATGGTTTCGGTATTGTCTTAATCTCGGAGAGCAAACATTTTACATAGTTCAAGTGGAAGAACCTCGTCGTTCTATGTAGTATTAAAATGTATGTTTAATCAAACATTCTTGAGTGACTCAAACATTTTATCTAATTTAACATACTTTTCTATTTTTGCAATGGATTGTAGTGAACTTGCTTATTAGCTATTATGATTCATGAATCTATGATGTAAATATCTGTGTGAATTATAAAGAGAAAAAAAAAATTAGAACAATCTACCATAAACACTGTAATGTATATGGATAAATAGTGTCAATAAAATAGGTTGAAATCACTAATTATAGATTTTTTTTTGTATAAATATATAATTGTGTTCATTTTAGCATCCCATAAAATAAAATTATATATACATTTCATTTAAATAACAATTCTCTTAACTTCTCTACGTTGGCGCATTTTTACAAAAATTCTCCGAAGCGAATTTAACTTCTCCAAATTAATTCTGATTTTCACAAGAGCGAATTATACGGCGAAGTCAAAGTTTCGACCCTTGCATCCAACTGACATCTAACCTACAGGTAGATCAACTAATTCCCATGTTCCATTCTTCTCTAAGGCCTCGAATTTGACATTCATGGCTTGTTTCCAGTGTTCATTAGATATGACCTTAATAAGGTGGTTGGGACTTGAACACTGTTCAGGCTTATGAGAAAATTCGTGTGAGTGGAGGAAAATTTCTTGAATGAGACAACATGGGAGAGAGGGTACAAGGGACGTTCAGTGAATGCTTGGGTTCCTTTTCTTTAGGCAAGAGGGAGTTCCAAATCAACATATTTGTCAAGTCAGGGCTAAGAGATTGGTACCCCATTTTCAAGAACTTGACCTAATCGTTGGACGTGCTGATTCAATATGTTATGACTTAGAAATCGATACTTCGTTTTCAAGAATTTGTTCAAATTCTTGGACTTGCATTAATTCATGTGGGTAGCTATTTTTCTTGAGTAGAAATACCCTGTCATGCAATCCTCAAGAGTAGTTGGTTCTAATTAATTACCCTTGGGCTCAGCGGTGTTAGGCTTTAAGATTTTTGACCTAATTGTTAGCTCAAGTGATAAATCTATGTCTAAAGGGGCAAAGAATAACAAATCTTGATCCTTGTCTTCCATTATGGAATTCTCCTCTTGAAGAGAAGGAGCGGGGAAATATGACTAGTGCTCATTGAATATTACACCTAATGAAACAAAGAATTTTTTAGAAGGTGGGTGATAACACTTGTACCCTTTTTGAGTGGAGGAATACCCTATGAAGACACACTTGAGAGCTCTTTGATCTAATTTCCCCAATTCGAATGGCGGATATGAACGAAGGTCACACATCCAAATATTTTAGGAACTAAATTGTTTGAGGTTTTAAAGTTAGGATAAAATTAGGATAATACTTCTTATCAAACTTTTAAGGCCAATGACACGAGAAGGTAATCTATCTATAAGATGTGCGGCCGTCAAAACTGCTTCCCCCCAATATGACTTAGGTACATGATGATCAAATAGGAAGACACAGGTTGTATTCAGTAAGTGACCATTCTTTCTTTCAGCCACACCATTTTTTTGTGGGGTATGAAAACAGGAGAATTCGTAAATGATTCCTTCCTTTGGAAAGTATGATGTTACAGTTTGATTAAAATAATCTCTGGCACTATCAGACCGAAACTTCTTAATCTTGGTGCCAAATTGAGTCTGCGCAATCATATGGATTTGTGGGAGAATGAAACTCACATCTGATTTGTTTTTGAGCAAGACAATTGAAGTGACTCAAGTGCAACCATCAATAAAGGATACAAACTAATGTGCGCCAGAAATATTTGTTGTCGGTGTAGGTCCCTAAATGTCACTATGGATTAGGTCAAAGGAAGAGGAACTTTTATTATTACCCAACGGAAAAGACACGCGTTTGTGTTTTGCAAGTTCGCACACTTCACAATGAAAATCACTAACATTTAATGCTTAAACAAGAGAGGGAACCCAACCTTAAGGGTGCTAAAAGAGGGATGCCCGAGTCGACAATGATGAAGCCACAAGCGATCTTTACTAGAAAGGTTGTGATTAGAAAGAAATGAGCAGGTATTTTCGTGTAGAATGTGTTAATAGAGCTCATTTCGTTCCTTAGCAAGTCCAATTGTCTTTCCCGAGCCCAGATTTTGAAATATGCAATGGGGTAGGGTAAAACAATATGGTTAAATGTGAATTTTGGGTAAGTTTGTGTATAGAGATGAGATTCGTCGAGAGCTTCGGAACGTGAAGGACATCTTTAAGTATAAATGTTGGAGTAAGGTGAATGTCTCAAATGCCTTCAATTGTGGTTAATGAGCTATCTGCAATTGCTCTTTTCCTATTACTTGGACTATATGAGTCAAAAGCATTAGGAGAGTTAGTCATAAGATCAGTTGTTCAAAATCTAAAATCCAAGAATTTGAAAATGATATATCTGAGACCTTAAACCCAATGGAAATAGGGAACTCACTTGAATGGACCAGTGAGTTGATACCTGAGGATTTATCCAAACGGTCAAGTAAGGCGCGTAGCTTTTCTATCTCAAGATTGTTGAAGTCTTCAGAAGGATTTACTGCAATTGTCTAGTTTGCAGATTGTTCTCTCTTCACTAATGATGATTATGGCGATGAAGGCCAGAAATTGATTTTGGCTCTAAACCTGAAGTGTGTTTGACAATTAAGGTTGCAGAAAAGAGATAGATTGCGGCAATGATGGATAACATAAAGCAACAAAGGCTGCACTAAATGGTGGATAGCATACGACAATGAAGGTTGCTCTAAATAGTGGATAACATACAACAACAATGGTTGCACTTAGTGGTGAATGTCATACAACAATAAAGGCAGCAAATAATCATGAATTCAAAAAAAAAATCAGCAATGAAGGCTGCTCACATCAAACAGCATACAACAATGAAGGCAATGAAAGCTGAAAATTAAAGGGCAAATGACAAACTTACTGTAAAGCTTGAATCTCTTATACCATGTTATAATTAAAAAACTAAAGAAATAAAAAAGATGAACACAATGATTTACGTGGTTCGGTTCTAGGCCTACATCCATGGGAGAAATGAGAGGGTATGATTTCATTCATAATTCTTCAGTTACAATAAGCTCCATATTTATAAAGTTACAGGGATAGTGACAATTATGGAAACTTCCAAAAAAATCTCCAATCAACCAATCAGCCAACCAACCAACCAACCAACAAATCAATCAATCAATTAATCGATTATTTCCTTCTTTCTAATAGAATGTATTTGTGTGTGTGTGTGTTTTTTTTTCTTTTTTGAGTTGGAATGTATTTCTATATTAAATATAAGTGAATGGAGTTGGAAAGAAGCAACAAAAGGGAAGTTGCAGAATTATCAAAACGTTGTCAGGTTCACATGGCCCTAAAGCACCATGTGGAGGTCGAGCTAGAGAATTGCAAAATAAAAAATAAAAAAATCAAATTTTCTGGTCTCATTTTGAGTTCCACGTTAATCTCCAAAACTCTCAAAACAAAAGGGAGATGTTTAGGATTAGAAAAAGGCTTCTAACAAAAGAAAGGAGGAGAAACACGGAAAAAAGAGAGCAACCGAGAAAAGAGGAGAATTCATTATCGACGCCATAGTTTACTTTCAACTAGGGTTGTGCACATTTTCGATGGCTAGCTAAGCCCGAGCCTAATTTTAGCTAAGCCCAAATCAAATATGGAGAACGTTGGGCTTAAGCCCGCCCACCCGATTTGCGTCTCAGGTTAATAGCGGCTCATCGTGTGAGTGAGAGTTGGGAACCCAACCCGACTCGATGTATTTAAAAAAAAAAAAACCTAACATGCAAACCACATCACTTTTCTTTCTCCCCAAACGTCGCAGTTTGCACAACTCTTTGTCTTGGCCTTCTCAATTCTCTTCTCTCCCACTGCAAACTGCGACTCTACGTTTTCTTGTTACAGTGATGCACCTCATCATCATATATGATGATCATTTTCACTAGAAGTCAAGTTGGAACTTCATTCATTCTATGCATACGCACACTCGATAGTTGATACAGTGATGCTTTTGAATGTTTGCACCTCATCATCATACATTATATAAGCTCCTCTTTCTAATACTAAGGTTTTCTATATATTAACTTACCCAATTAATTTGTCTTTTTTTTTAATTAGTCCCCATCGCTACTTGTTTGATCAGTGATGCTGGTCAATGCTAGCTCTATCTAGTTCAATTCCATTTTAATAAGTTATTTTTTAGCATAATGGATAGCCCTATTAATTTGTCTTTATTTTTTCTATACGTTAATTTACCCTATTAAGTTGTCTTTCTTTTTAAATTAGTTTCCATCACCAATAAAGTTTTAGACATTGAATGGTAGACTCGTAGTTATTACTAGTTACTCGAGAATAAAGATTGTGAAGAAGCTCTTAAAATGCATGTTATTTTATTTTTTTTAATGTAGTAGAAAATAAAAAGCTTATCTATTTAACCTTCACTACTTGAATATTTGTTTCTTTATTTGATTTTTTTTAGTTCAGATAACAAATATGGTTGGAGGAACTGGTGATGAAAAACTTAATGGAGATCCTCCTACTCTTGGTGCTCCTGTTGATCCCTCAACGCTTTCTAATGCCAAAGGTCTCCCACCATTGCCTACGAAGAGAAAAGTCACTACTAACAATAGAAGGTCACTTGCTTGGGATCATTTTGAGAGGTTGAAGGATGATCCCAATATTGATGCATGTAACTACTGTGGAAAAGACTATGGATGTCACCTTAAAGAGCATGGCACTAGGAATTTGAACTACCACTTGGAAAAATGTGAGAAACACCCCCTAAAGATTGCAGAGCGACAGAAAAAAGCAACCACTTGGAAAAAATGCTTTCGTTGATTTGTTGAGCGGTTTGCAGCCTAAGTTTCATGTTCCATCGAGGACTAGATTGCAAGAGAGGTCAAGAACATGTATTTAATAGTGTTTGCTTGAGTGGAAATTGCATAAAAGGATTCTCAACTTTTGCCAAGTTGCCAACCACAAAGGACAATTTGGGGAAGGCGATTTAGTGTTTGCTTGAGTGGGGGATTGATAAAATGTTCACAATTACAATTGATAATGCGAGCTCTAATGATTTAGTCATGTCTTATTAAAAGAAAGTGAGAAATTGGAATGGGTTGTCTTTTGAGGGGGAATATATGCACGTCAGATGTGTTGCCCATATTTTGAACCTTGTGGTTAGAGATGGGGTACAAAAGTTGGACGAGGTCATTGCTAACATTCGAGGGGAAATTAGATATGTGAGATCATCTCCACAACATTTGCAAAAATTTTAAAAATGTGTGGAAGAGTGCAAATTATGTACCATAACTTTTGCTTGCCTTGATGTCGAAACTAGGTGGAACTCGACTTATACGACATTGGAATTAGCAATGGAATTTCAAAAAGCATTTGAAAGGATGGAGGATGAGGACACTGATTATCTTAAAGTATTGTTGAGTTAAAAAGAGAATGGAGCCCCGTAACCAAGTGCGAAGGAGAAGAAAAACAAAATCTTCCAAGGAAAAGAAACCCACATCACCACCTTCACTTGAAGATTGGGTAAAAGTGAAGATCTTCGTGAAGTTTTTGAAAGTCTTATATGATATAACGAAGAAGATTTATGGCTCTTTGTATGTTACCTTTAACAACTACTTTGAGCAGATTTTCTGGATTCATTCTTATTTTAAGAAATTTCTTGGTTCTAATGATGAGATATTGGTTGTGATGGCTAGGGCTATGAAAGCAAAGTTTGAGAAGTGTTAGGGAAATGGGAAAAGAACAAATATTTTGTTGTATAATGCAGTTGTTCTTGACCCAAAGCACAAGTTAAAAACCGTCTCATATTGTTTTGACCTTATGTATGAGCTTCGAAAGAGCAAATTGACGCCACAAATAGTGGAGCATACATTGAGAAGATTGTATAAATACAAGGGTGTTGCTAATGATATTATGATGGGGATGAAAAGGAATTAGTTGTCCAACCTTCAAGTTCAAGGCATGCGGAAAATAATGACATGGATGGTATAATGGCCTTTGGAGATATGACACAGCATTTGTGTGATGATGAGCTTGGGAGTAAGACTGAGATCAACAACTATCTACAAGAAAGTTGTGGAAAGCAAAGGAAAGACATCGATATGCTAAATTGGTGGAATGTCAACTCATCACAATACAAAGTCTTATTAAAAAATGGCTAGAGATATTTTGGCAATTCCAATTACGATTATTGCATCAGAGTCGGCGTTTAGTACGAGAGGATGCACTTTGGATCCTTTTCGTAGTTCCATGAGTCCAAGGACCATTGAGGCCCTTATTTGTAATCAAATTGGCTCAAATCTTCTAAGATATCAATTGATCTTGATGAAGCATTAGAACGAATCAAAGAAATTGAACAAGGTTTCTTTTATGTTTTTCATCATTTTTTTATTAAACACTGCTTTACTTGAATAATTAATAAGTATTATTTATTCTTTTCCTTTTTCTAGAGGACTTGCTTAACTATATTTATTTTTACCAAGTTATTTGTTATTTTTTGTTCTAACTTTTGAAACATTTGTCACATTGAAGAACTTCCATAGGAAGAGGAACCACTAGTCGTTGATCTGTCAAATGACCCCTCAAATACCGCTGAATGAATCGAATTGTAAGTCAAAAGAGTCATCAGAACACAATGAACTATTACTTTCATGTTTCTTCATTACCTTGTTAATTATTATTGATCATTTTGTTTTTTATAAGGAAATGAGGCTAAATATAATTATTCTTTTTTTGTAGATTGGAGGACGCGAACGAGATGGGTGCACTTGCTTTTTGTCTTTTGGAATCTTCTTTGATAGTGCATGCTTTTGGTTTTATTATGAGATCTTTCAACTTACTTAATATTTTTGTTTTATGAACTTCCAACTTCTTTTAGACTTATTTGACGGATACAGCCTTAGATTTAGGGTTTAGTATCATGCTTAATTATTATTGATCATTTTGTTTTTTACAAGGAAATGAGGCTAAATATAATTATTCTTTTTTTGTAGATTGGAGGACGCGACCGAGATGGGTGCACTTGCTTTTTGCCTTTTGGAATCTTCTTTGATAGTGCATGCTTTTGGTTTTATTATGAGATCTTTCAACTTACTTAATATTTTTGTTTTATGAACTTCCAACTTCTTTTAGACTTATTTGAGTGATACGGCCTTAGATTTAGGGTTTAGTATTTCTATTTTATTATTAAGAAACTTTCTATGTTTATTATTTCGTTGGAATTATTAGTAGTTACTATCTTCTAGGTATCAATTAGTAGGAAGTTTCTATATTTATTTTAAGTAGGTTTCTTATTCGAAGAAGTTGTTATTTATTAGTATCTATTTTTATTGTATAAGGGAGTTTATATATATAAGTATTAAGTAATCAATAAAGCAAGCAATTTTAGTGAAAATAAACCAAAGGAGGAACTGAAGTAGGAGAGTCACGAACTCCGCCTCTTCAATTACCTATTCTATCTCTCTCATCTCTTCTACAATTTTCTTATTTTTTTCCCTATCAGCATAGGTTGAAGCACAATTTCAATTGTGTCTAACCTTGTGACTAGATCTTGCACAAAGGTTCATAACAACTTGGTATCAGAGCCACTTGTCATGGGTGACACAAAAGCTATGATCGCGAAGTTGGAAACCTTTATGGAGCAGATGAGCGCTTGCCAAAAGGCTCTCGAAGAACATACGATGAGTCTCATACAGCGATTTGATGGACGTCAATGAAACCCGTCAGTGTTGATGCTAAGGAACAACATAATGGTTGTGGAAGATACGACGTAAGGTTGGAGAAGTTTGCCCACTTAAAGCAAACTAGTTCTGTGGAGGAATACCAACGCCAATTCCAATCTTTGTTGACCAAGACATCGGGCTTCAAACCACGACAACAGGTGGACTTGTTCACTGTCGGTTTGCTCGAGGACTTGCGAATTGACATTGAGTTGCTACAACTGAGCAATCTCGGCATTGCCATGAATCTTGCTCGTGTTTTAGAACACAAGAAAAAATTTTGTAAAAAGTCCCTCCCAGCACACATCATGTCCACGGTGAGCACTCCCAAAATTAGTGGTAGTTCCACCAACACGACTATCACCAAAGACTCTAGAGCACCCTTGAACGGCTATTGTGCTATAATTAGGATGAATTTTACAATCTTGGATACAAGAGCAAACGCCTATTTTGGATAGAGGTTCCTTAAGTTGAAGATGGTAGAGCGGATAATGTGCTAGATATCCATTGACCAAGTTCAAAAATTGAGCTCGAGGGCAAACTCAAAGGATAAGAGGGGAGTAATGATACGGTCTTAGATTTAGGGTTTAGTATTTAGTAGTTTCTATTTTATTATTAAGAACGTTTCTATGTTTATTATTTAGTAGGAATTATTAGTAGTTTCTAATTTAGTAGTTACTATCTTCTAGGTATTAATTAGTAGGAAATTTATATATTGATTTTAAGTAGGTTTCTTCTTCGTAGAAGTTGCTATTTATTAGTTTCTATTTTTATTGTATAAGAGAGTCTACATATACAAGAATTAAGTAATCAATAAAGCAAGCAATTTTAATGAAAAGGAACCAAATGAGGAACTGAGTAGGAGAGTCACGGACTCCGCCTCTTCAATTACTTATTCTATCTCTCTCATCTCTTATACTATTTTCTTATTTTTTCCCTATCAAGATAGGTTGAAGCACAAATTCAATTGTGTCTAAATCCATGACTAGATCCTGCACAAAGGTTCATAACATAGACTTTCTAGTATCTTTCATATTTATGTAGTGTTGTGAGACTTGGACTTTAATAGTTTGATGGTTATTTTAATTCTATTAATATTATAGTATTATATGCATGCTCTTCAAGTTTAATGTTACACTTTCTTATTTATGTAATATATTGTGTATTTGTGATGAACATTGTTGATGTGGTGATGTTGTGTTTTGTGATTTGTAAGACTTATAGTATTATATTATAGTGCTAAGAATATTTTACTATTGTGTTGGGTAACTTGGGCCATGTATTATACTGCAACTACTTGAGTCTTTGAGATCAGGCAATGGAAGCATGGTGTACAACTGAATATTGTATAGCTTGTACGGGTCTTTTGACCCATTTTTTACAAGCTACACTTTTTTGATAATTAATACAACAGCCTTTCTAAAAAAAAAAGAATATTGTGTTGTGAGTCTAGTGATGCAATCCCCCGTAGGGCTTGTACACCAAGCGGTCGATGCTGCGAGTCCATTTGATGCTGTCATCAAGCGTCCAGGCTCAACTAAAACTTTTTTTGAGCCATTGGTGGGGGCTTTAGCCCGCCCAGCGCGCCCGACTATCAAACAAGGGCGGGGCAAAGGGTTTGTCAAACCAAATGTCGGGCTTCCATAGGGCTGAATTTGTGGAAGCCCGACATTTGGGCGGGCTCAAGTTTAAGGGTCGGGCCAGCCCGAGCACAGTCCATGCACAGCCCTACTTTCATCGTTGAAAACCAATTAATTATGAGAATACGCCACTAATATCAAAATAACAGAAAAAAAAAAAAAAGTGATTCAATTAAACTTCAAACTGGAAAGAGAAGAAAAGTTGTCACCAACAACCGAGTCTCAAACCCAACTAAGTTGGGGTCGGCTAAAAGATTGAAAATAAGAAACCTATCTAACAAGGGCATAGTACGGTTCAGCAGTTACAAACCAAAGGGAGATTGCAAGAAGCATGAGACTAAAAGTAACTAAGATTAATGCACACATCAAATGGAAAACGTAAGAAAAATTAAAATAGACAAGAACAGTTTACCGGAAATATTAATAGCGTGATTTCAGAGTAAGTACCTGAAACAGACTCCAAAAGCGAATCAAAACAATCCACACCAGATGCAACTATAGAAGAAATTTTCCCAGCATCTTCAACCCCAGTAACAATTTCATAAATGGCATTGCATCCATCCCTCATCCCTGCCAATGCTCTTTCTAGAGACTGCACTGCTGTCAGGAAATGCAATTCAAAAGCCTTTCTGATCATGACTTTAAATGACATCTGAAGTCTGGATTTGAATTCATTCAAGCTATATGGTCCATGAACATGAGTTGATTTAACTGAACCAGTTTCACCACTGAGTGTCTTGATGCTTGATTCAGTTTCAAGTGATGCTAAAGTAGCCCTTTTACCCTGTAAAGCAATGCATCTCCCAATAGCCCTTAAATGAACGTCCATCAACCTCGCATACAAATCTCTAGATAAGGAAGGATTGGTCAAGGAAATATAGTCCACAAAAACCTCGATATATTTTAGAATACCATCAAGCCAAACAAATGAAAATGAATGTGGCTCCATAACCATTTCAGCAAGTTGAGATAGTAAATATTGTGAGACACCAATAGAAAATGCTGCTGAACTTGACGACAAAGGACTCCAGCGGAAATGCAATTTCAGCCTAAGGAGAGCTGATGATGCGAAAAACAGCTGCCTGACTAAAAAAGCAACCTCAAGATTCTCCCCTTCCAACAAATCTCGCAACAAGGATTTCTTCAGATACTTTTCAAATGATTCATATTTGGTCATAAGATTATCATCAAAATCATTAAAATCTGCTTGAGCCTTCTTCTTCTTTTGAGTACTCATAAAAGTTATACCGTTTGCTTCAGAATTCCTAGCATTGAGCGGAGGCATAGAATCAGAATCAGTCACCAAGTCAACTTTTCTGCCAGCAACATTCTCCTGGTCAGATGAAATATCAGTCTTACTTCCAAAAACTTGAACTGGGGATTCATCTGCTTCGAAGCTATACACATCTTTCTTCCGAAGAGTTATTTTATCATGCAAATCTTGTATACTTAAAGAATCCTCAAGTAGTAATGTGCATAAAAAGAAATGGACAAAATCCTCAAATGTAGCTAAACAGAGGTTCAGGTTAGCATTAAAAGCACGCCTTTCTTGTAAGGCTTTTGTTTCATGAACACAAGGCTTCTCTATGTTGCTTAGAACAGAAACGAGGCCCCACAATGATCCCTGAAAGCAAGAAACAACTGAAGACAGTTTGTTTACATGTAGTAAACTATCGAAACTACTGTCTTTTGAGCTGGAAGTAACACTCTTCATATTAACAAGTAAGCTAAGAGCCTGTTCCTTCAAGGTCTCTACCATTAGAATCCAAGTTTTCCAATCACCATCCTTGTTAGGGAGTTCAAGGCTTGTAGGTAAATCATGTAAAACATTTTTTTTCAGTCCACAAGAAAAGGATGATCCAAGTTGAAGCTTTTCATCGTGGACTAGCAAATCACTTGTATAAAGCTGACTATTGCTTAACATCAAGAACACATATGATGTATGATCTATTAGTGAAAACATCAAATATTTCAGTTGGCTAGCATGCACTCCAGGAAGTGAATGGAGGAGAGGAAGAACTTCAGTCAGCGACTTAGAAAGCCACAAACCAAAATGCAAACTCTCGGGCAATATTACAAAAGGTGTGGATTGCCCAACTTCAACTTTCTCCTCATAATAAGTAATTGCTAGACATTTCAAGGCCCTTCGACAACATAAAAACAATTGAAAGAGCTCATACTGCTTTTGCTGTTTCATTTCGCCTTTGTGATCCAATAAGCCAAGAACTACAAGCCTGAAAACAAGTAAATCGAAGAAAATAAAACAGTAAGATGTTGAACCAAAGACCACAGCTATTTTGTTCCTTAAGTATTTAAGAAATGAAAACATAATACTACTTCATCAGTATGATAAGTTTATATAGATGCGACAGTCATCAAGTTATTGAACTGTCTAGAGCTATCAAAAGCTGGAAAGCTACAAAGTCAATTACTTCTTATTTGATTTGAAAGTGATAACTCATAACTCTAATCAGTCCAAAGAGAAAAGATGAGAAATGCAAAGAAGGGTGAGCCACCCCAAAATAATTAATTGTCATGTTGTACACTTAAAAACACTACTTCCAGCTATCCCCTTCCCCATCCCTTTCTAATTTGCAACATTAACCATGTCTATTTGCTCTAAGCAGCAGCAATCCCTCATTCATGCCTGCCTACTTCTATCCCAAGCAGTAAGGGTTCCACTTTATGACCAAGTCATCGAGAATGCATAATCCTAAGTCACCATGAGCACTAACCATTAGGCTAATGATGGCACATAAATAGCTCAGTGGAATTTGAGCGGTGGATCCTACTTAGGAGATAGAAAAATTCCTACATTACTAACAGGTTGGATTCCAGCATTGAATCACTGGCTTACTAATTGCAAGAAAATGGTAGGTACAGTTTGTAACCCAAATTAAATTATCATGATTGTCATTTTCACTCAAAAAAAAGAAACCTATATAGGAAAACACCCAAAACATAAATTTTCTCTGAGAGGGTCACAAAAGGACCCAAAGGGAAGTCAAGATAACATGCACAAAGTGACTAAACAAAAGAAAGATTGAGAAAAATATACCTTTCAAGATTGAGAATATACGTAGCACAATCCGAAATTAATTTTGAGTTTTTGTGATCTATTGGCATCCAACAAAAGAGATCAAGCAGATTTCGTAAGGCTCCAAGCTTCAGTGCATTTTCCATGGAGGTAGAAGAAGGCAAAAGACAATCTTGACCTGTATCTGAAAGCTCACCGCAAGGAAGGTCCCTCTTTCTCGAAACCAGAGACGCATCATCGAGTTTCCTCAAAATCAGTGGCAAATCATCCAATGCATTGAAGTGGACACCTCCACATAAAGAATCATGGAATATAGGTAATGCCATTTTCTTCAAGACATGACAAAAAACTGATGTTGAAAGCCTGAAAAAGGACTAGGACAAGTTGAATATAGACATAAGTAAAAGCACTAGGTTCAACAATTATCACCTAAGAAACGTAATCATGATAAAGGTTGTAAGGAGCAATTAATGCAAGGAAACTGAGAACAGATAGTCACTGAGGGAAAATTTTTCATTACTTATCAAAGGGAAAAATAAGAAGTGCAGGGGGAAAAAGACGAACAAAGAATGGAAGCATAATAACATATCCTTACTATTTGATCATAGAAAACAGCGTCACTGATAAGTAAAAAGGAGACTTTGTGCATGGTAACGTTTTGACAACCGTTGCATTGGTAACTTTCACTATCCCTGAAACGGTTCATGTAGACTGAATAACTAAGAAACAAACAAGAAAGGAACTTTTTCAACTTCTTCTTAGAAGCATGAGCAGACCAAACATCAACATTCTGGCAAAGAATCCACCAAATTGCAGAAGGCAATAACTTCCCTTTTACAGAGCAGACACCCAAATCCCATTCATCCTCTTCATGTGCAGTTTGTGCATCTAGACACTCAGAAATTACACTATCATCGTTATAGAAAGAGTGCACCCTTCTAGCAATTAACGGTAAACTCTCCATAAGAAAATCAGTCACATCAACAGCTTCTTGCCTTGAAACAGAAATACGTTTTTCACTTTTTCTACTTTCTTTATGATGCATTGGTGAGGCTGCATTGTCAGATTTCACGTCAACCAGCCGAATTGCCTTCTCATGTAAGAATTCAAAAGCTTTTATCTGTCTATTCAGATCAACAAGCCTCTGTAAAGCCATAACATGTAGAACATACACAAGTGGTGCACAAGCAACCATAGCTTCCTGGAAGCAAGTGTCTGAAACATATTTTACAATTGTCAAAAGCGAATGTGAAGGTTTAATTAACCAAGAGAAATACCCCTCGTCTTTCCTTTCAGCTCTGTCTATCCAGTCTTTGCCACAGTGTGCTGTCAGTAAATCACCCATTGCTGCTGATGTCTTTTTGAACAAAGCAGGAGGCATGAGGCCAATTGATTGTCTGTATACGCTTCGGCAGGATGCATAGAGACGGAAAAAGAATAAGAAAATCCAGGAAGCAATAGACCCAATGGTTAACAAGCCACTCTGACCTCTAATTAACTTATGATTAGTAAGCCTTCCACCTGTAACAGAAACTAAGAATTCATTGACACTACCTTCCCGTCTTTCAACAAGATATCTCATGCTTTGACATATCTCCAAAATCAGGTTCTTCATGGCGTTTCCCATGAGAACAGAGTTGCCCATCGAGACAACAGAATTATCCAAGACAAGCAAGTAGATCTCTGAAAGAGCTCTTCCAAGAAGTTCAGCTTGCAAACTCAAGTCTGAATAGCTGCAGCCTTTAAGAAGTGTTCCTTCAAATTCTTCAACAGTCTCCCTCGAATTGTGGCCCTTCAACCATGCCAAAGATTCTGAAACATCCATTACAACCTGCTGAATGCAACCACTGACTTGCCCTTCTGGTATTGATTCGACAACGCTGG
Organism: Stephania yunnanensis; assembly: GCA_039657365.1. Taxonomy (NCBI): domain Eukaryota; kingdom Viridiplantae; phylum Streptophyta; class Magnoliopsida; order Ranunculales; family Menispermaceae; genus Stephania; species Stephania yunnanensis. Next base: position 42,360,868 of record CM077584.1, read on the forward strand.
AAATTGCGCGCCTAAAATAGTGTGAACACACTAACATTGCCACAGAGTTTATGCATATTTCAGATGACAAAGAGGGCCTGATGAGCAATAGATTTGCATACTCCACATCACTATCCTTTTTACAATGTCCAAATAGCCTAATTGCCTTACATAGTGCAAATATTGGGTTATTAACCTACAAATAGCAAAGCATAAGAAACAATAGAACAAGATAAACCAAAAAGAATAAAATGAATTCCTATTAGGTTGGTTCATCCAATTCTAAAAATGGTAAATAAGACCTTTTAAAGCTTAAGTAACACTGCCAATTAAATTGTTGATCGGAAACTTAATGGTTACCTAAAAGAAAAACGAAAATATAGATAACAATAATTCTATGATGGACATTACAGAAGCTGACTTTGTGAAGAAAAAAATTGCTTAACTAGAGTCTAGAGGTCAAAAAGAACCATCAGAAATATTTTCCTGTATATTGATGTTCAGGTTCACTTTTGAAGAATTAGAATAAGTAATAAATAAAATAGTGAAGCACTAGATGAACCTTATTTCAACATTTATTAAAGAATATAAAAGTCCAAGAATCTTTTGGTAAAAATTACTGCTAGTTTTCAAGAATAATACATTCTTGTTGTTCTATGAACCAAACATGAAGCTACGAGTTCACATCTCTGGCAGTAACTTCACGGCAAAAGATGTGATAAATTGATATGAAAAGAAATAGTAAGTCTTGTCACAACAAGTGAAAAGGATGAGGCTCAAAGCTAAGCATCACTACGAAAATAAAATAAAAACAAAGTAGTCAGCTTAACAAATTAATATTCGGCACCCGACAATCGAAGAATATCAGACCAAATTCATAAATTCCTACAACTCAACAACAAATATAACGCATGAATACAACGTTCCACATTAATCCATAAGCAATATAATGGATGAGCATCTCACCAACCTGCCTTAATTCATTATAAATATTAATCAATTGAGATCCAAAATGCAGAGTCGCAGAGCTTGGTGAACCATGCAGAGAAGTATCGATTGCTGAGAATGCAAAAACTATTAACCATAACTTCACCAAATCATCCCCGATTACCTGATACTCAATTTCTACAAGATGCGCAAGAGCAACAATAATCTCCTTAGCTACTAAAGGCACCACCTCTTCAAGTCTTTGCCCATCTCTCTTCAAATATGACCAACTTAAATTTATTCTAACAGAAAACGAGAGAACTGTCTGGTAGACCTCCTTCAAAAAATTTATGCATGTTCCTTCAGAGGCATTTTCACTGCGTGTATATATTTTTTCTTGAATCAACATGGAGAGAATCTTGTTGATTGATTTGAGAATGACACGTGAATTCAACAAAATGGAGCCAATTTCCAAATCAGTCTGAGAGTACCGTATCAAAATGGAAAGAAAAGGTTCCATAAACTGTACAAAAAGATCAAAGAGGGACTTGCTAGTTTCTGCATCCAGTCTACTCATAGAAGAAGTAGTTTTTGAAATTGAATTACTTTGTTCATGAGACTTAGTGAGCTGAGGGTCAGCATCATCATCAATGGGTTTTCTGAAAACACTAGTTTTCTCTATCATTGCAGTTGGACTAGAAAGAACAGGAAGTCCCTTCTGCTTCTTTAATCGAACAATAAACAAGCGAAAAAGCTCCCCTGCACCATCCAATAATGAGATATTTCCCTGAGCGATAAGATTCTTTAACTTTTGAAAAAAATGCCGGTGGTAACTCTTTATAACCGCTTTAGAATTTAATTTATCTGTTGTGGTGGTCACAATGTACTTCTCCATGCTATGCGTGCTCAAAAACCCGTCAACATGAGCGGGATGAAATAATCCATTCAACAAAATATCTTCAACCAACTTCGAGATTTTTATTATCCATAAAGAATTCCCACCTTCAGTTTCCAAACACATGCCTGCCAACGTCCCAAGAATTTGTTCCAAAAGCTTATCGACAAATAGTGGAAAGATATTTTTGGGACTCGGGTGAACTCTTAGAAAGTTAGCAAATGGTTCAAGAACCAAAAATGAAAAATGTAGAAGAAGATCGTGAGAATTTTCACCGGCAACTTCAACGGAGTAAACCTTCTGAACAAGAACTAGTACTGCTGCAACCATTGAAACCCATTGATCCATGTTCGCATTTAGAACCATGTCATGGGAAGTGAACAAAATGGATAGACAATCTGGAAGAATTCTATATAGTTTGAAGTCTTCAAATAATAAATCCGATCCTTCACTACTCAGTACGAATAATGCATCAACCGCGACGCAAGAAAACGCCCGTAATATGTTCGACGAGAATTTAAGCGGAACCGACAGAGCAACAGATCTTTCAAGACAGAACTTAAAGACCTCCCAACATCTGAAATCCAAACAAGCCTCCATTATCCCAGAAGAACCAATTTTCTTCCTTTCCACCCATATTTTCTTGTCAGTAGAAATCAATAGAGACTGAATCCAGTCATTAAGAAACAAAATTAATCGCGATACGCTTAGCGTCTCCATGCCATCCTCTTGTCCGCCAAACATAACAAAATCGAATGCGATTTCTACCTTTCTACACGAACAAAACAATGCCCGAAAAATTCATCGAAGCACAATTAGATTAAAAAACATGCCCTAATTTGTTCAAACTTGAACATATAGAATTGAAACTTAATTGCAAACCTTTCAAGATGGAGTTGTTTGTTCTGAAGAGAGAGGACCAAGTCCAAATTCCGCCAAGGACCGTCACCAATTGGAGTCGGTTCTTGATTAATGATTCGTTGTTCCGGTTCTTCCATGGTTGTTTCTAGATTCACAACTGCTTCTGAAGCTCTCTCTGCGCCTTCGGAACTTCCGATTTTTCTCCTCTTCTTCCGATTGTCCTCGAAGTCCGCCATCGTTAACTTCTAAGATCAGTGTAAGATTGAAAACTTTTTATAGCGATGATGTCTGTCTCGATCTACCTCTTCCTCTACGCTCTGCGTTTCGGTCTGATAAACCTCTCTTCCCTCTTGTTAACCCCTAAAACCCTAGCGAGATGGAACGTAGGTAAGAAAACTACACCGAAAATAGGAGAATGATAACATTAATGTCCCACCACACCACACGACACATTCGCTCACAAGAGCTTTTAATGCAACCTCGATCACGTGTTGTCATTCAAAAAAAAATACAAAAAACTTTTGTGACCAAATTTTACACGCCATTTTCCGGATGGGCTTGCTTGAGACTTGACACCTGTCGAGCGTGTATAATAAATTTCCACCTTCTTTTATTATATTTATATATATGTAGCAGTGGTAATGTGACGGCTTCAGTTCCTACAAACTGAACCCCACCCGGCTTAGATCTAAGTGGACCCCGAGTCAACTCTCGCAAGGTCAACGCAAGCCTAATTAGCCTTTTTATAATATTTCATCGTTAGTTTTGTGTTTTAATATTGAGCTATTAATTTTACAAAACTTAAATTGATAAGTAGCAGAAGGAAAATAAATGAAACAATTTAAATAACTCTAAAGCATTTAAAATGGGACAACCTAGATGTGGAACCCTGTAATATATACCATATATACATACGACGGCAAAATGAGCATATACATGTATCTAAGCGTCGCTCAACCCCAATATCCCAAAATTTTAAAAAAACATCAGAATGTATGTATATATATATATATATTGCAAAACCTACAATATCGCAAAAGTGTGAGCTGCTTCGTGAGCCTTTAGAGATAGTCGTCAATTATTGGCTCTTTGCCCTTGCTAGACGAGGGGCCTGCAATTGTCACCACAAAATGAAAAAATTTCAGTGAGTAAATCCATAGGAGTTTTAACAGTACTTTAAGAATTAAATAAATAGTCGATAAATCATGCGAGAATATAAAAGAACAAGAAATAAAGTAAGTGCATGATAAATAGACCGGAAATAAAAACAATGAAAGGAGAGTGCCTTGAAAACAAAAGAGAGAAGCTAAGTGGTCTCAAATCCATCGAGTTGCGACTATATCGCCATAAGCTCGACTTCCTAGAATCGCGGCAGCGCCATCAGATTCAAAATTGTCGTGAACTTAAGGGTATCAACGGTGCCCCGAATACCTCACATTCCGTCCACGACCCAAATCCAGTAACTTAAGGTATGGTTTCGGTTACGAGTCGGTCGCCATACCCAAGAGATTACCTTCTTGACTCACTTAGCCCTCAAACACTCTAACTAAGAGTGGAATTCCATAAAGAGGCACAATAAAAGAAACTAAATTCAATAAGTAGAAGAGAACTACTGATAATGCTCCTACTGGTTTACTTACAAATAATCATGTGAATCGCCTAGTCACGTAGGCCACCAATGTACTCGAAGTCCGTGCTATCTTCTCGCGTTCGGCACGTCCATATCGCCTAAATCATTTCGTTTTCTTTATTAGACTCAAGTTTAAGTATTGTTCGTATTTATCAAGATACGCATGCTTTATGGGTCGCTTTCGACGTAAGTCGCCTTAAAATATCTTTCAATTATTACAAATTTACCATGCGAATCCTAATCTAAACAATAACTTATTTATTTTTATTTCTTTGTCATTTACCTCAATTTTGAACAATATGAGGTTTCGTCTAAATTCGTCCCGTCTAAGTTAGATCGCATTGATCGAATCCCGGCTCGAACAAGTTTATCGAATCCCGGCTCGAACAAGTTTATCGAATTCGGTCTTTATTCCTAATTCTTCCTAACCGATTGATTGCTATTATAATATATATATAAAAGCAAGAATCACAAATTTTTGAGTGGTAATGAAAATTACCTATTTGCCCATACTTCTTCTTTTTTATCTCCAAATCAACATTTTCTTTTGTATCCAAATCAAACTCTAACTCCTTATAAATCCACTATATGTTTTTTTTCTTTATCTCCAAATCAATCATGAACTCATTCTCATCAATCCAATACACTTTTTTTAAGGAAGTAATGTACTAGCATGATTAGCTTTTTTTTTTCATTCATATCTTATCTCAATCACATCAGAGAATATTGATAAGCTAAAAAAGGTACTTGTATTTCTAATTTTTAAAATTTAATTACAATTTTAAAATTTGTTAATAAATTCTTAGAAATTAGCACGTCTTGAAATTAGTATATATATATATATATATTTCTTTTAATTATTATTTATTTTATAAAAGATCTTATTATTATATTTATACATATAGATATATATACGTTTCACATATATCTATATATATTATTTTATTTATGTTATAAACCAGCACGTGTCTCAATGCATTCTTAAGATGAATGTCTGCACATCTCGAGGCAATTTTACACCTCAAATTTTTACACAAATCCCGAGATACACACACCATAAACACATTTCAAAGCACACACCCACATACACTAAGCCCACCCCCCAAAAACATTACTTACACACAATCTTCTTCTTCGAATACACTAAAGCACCACAAAACCACTTACCTTGGTGGTGGAGGAGAGTCCTCGATGATGACGGCCGCCAGAGTCCAAGGAGGCCGAGAGGATGGTAGTGAGGCCGAGGGTGCTAAAAGAGATGGTGAAGGTCACGAGGGAGTTGCCAAGAGTGAGGAGAAGACTTGTTGAGATATATATATATATATATATATGTAAGGGACCAAATGAGAAGGGGAATGAAAATCTCGGGTAAAGAGAAAGGGAGATTGGTTTGGGGGACAGAAAAAGTAATATAGGAGTGAGGTAAGGTGGGTGGGGTGATAGGATATAGTAGGTGGGCTTAGGTGTCACAAAATGGGTGGATAAGAAGTGTATTTGTATTTAAGTTTTTTTTAATGTAAATTACTCAATTTATCTAAACAATATGACACATTTTAAAACTTAATTAAAACTATATTTTAATACATATAGTATACATTAACAAAATTTCTACTATATACTCTTTCAACTATATAGCTATTTAAATGTACATGCTACTTTAATATATGTATAATACGGCCAATAGACATATATCAACGAAAATTAATTATCTAGACCTTGATATTCGTGGTTTGACCGAGTATTCTATGCGGGACTAGGTCAAAAGTTAAAATCTTCAAATTAGCGTGAAATTCAGATTTTTTTTTCAGGTCATTACAGTCTTCCCAACTAATAAAAGTTTCATCCTCAAAATTGAATAAACTAAGACGAAGATTTACTAAGATCGAAAAGGTTATGGAAGTGGTTGTCATCCGGGTTCTTCTCATGGACTCGTCCAAACGTGAGCAATGGGCTTAGGTACTCCCAATATTATGGGTTTGCAACAACTTCAAAAATAGCTTAAAGTTTTCTTCCTTGATTTTAAAATTCAACAAAGTCATTTTAAATAGTTTAACTTCCCGATTAAACTGCGAACTCACCCAAAGTCGCTTCATATGGTTCAATTTCTCAATCTATCAAACTGCAGGTCTCGTGATGTATAGTTTGACTTCCATATTGAGATGTTGACTTAGCCAAGTTATTTAAAACATCATGAGAATAAGTCCATCAACTATAGCACGCCGCAGCCACTTCTGATAGTGAAACTATTCCATCATGAACAGTGAACTTGGCTAAGTTGACAATAACAACTCAATGTAGTTGAAAGGGCGTTGACAATTGCAATAAAATGCCCCACACGAATATAAACAACATTTCGAACCATCATCACATGCATAAATACGTAAGTAAATCGAAGCCATACCATATGTATGGTCGTCTATCACCTTCAGATCTGGCTCTGCAACGACATGAACTCTCTCTACAACCTATGACTGAGCCCTGCCTAATAGAGGACACCTATCTCTGAAGTGCCCTAGTTGTCTACACTTGAAACGATCCCTCTGTGACCCTGGTCCTGAAGGAATCGATCCTTATGCTTGTCCTTGCTAGTATCTATGTCCTTGTTGTCCATTGTTTGTACCCTTGTCTCTACCTTCGGCATAATGCTACTGGCGTGATACTGACTATGCCAACAGAGGTGGTCGGCTGACGTAACTCAATGTTGGAGGAGGTGCAACTGTGGTACGTGCTAGCTGTGCTGGTGGGGCCACTGACCCTACACTCTGAGTCCTGAAGTCACTCGGCACAAAACAGTTGTTCCTCTTCCTCTTCCGATCTGACTCAGATATGTGCCTCGATCTTGCCTCTACTGGTGCAACATTGTCCTCATCTGGATGCATAATAAGATAAGCCTCTCTAGTCAAGCTGCACTCCTAAGCCCTATATAGGTTACTAGGCTCGGTAGTAACAACTGTGCCCCTAATAGCAAAAAGCAACCCATCGTAGAAGAAATAGACCTGGCCTTTATCAGTGTCGACCACTCCATCAATAAATTTCAACAACAGCTGAAATCTCTCCATATATTAAATCATAGACTCTCCTTGCCTCTATCAAATATGCATGAATTCTGACCTCTTGGCGATCATCACTGAGGGTGGAAAGAACTTCTGGTTGAATAATATCTTAAAGTCATTCCATGTCTATGGCTCTCCCTGGGTAGCTATAAGGTTAGTCCACCAAGTGTCTGCATCCCCCGAGAAAGAAAAGTTGCCAATCTAGGCGTCTTGCTATCATCTAATCTTAGAAGTCTCTGGATTTTCTCGTGACTCTTAATGAATTTCTCTACCTACAAAACATTAGAATCTCCACTAAACTTCTCCGGTTTGTACCTCTCGTACTCCCTAGTCAATTTGGCCTTAGGAGTCAAATCAAAGCCATTGTCTCTCTCAGTCAGTGTCGTAACTAGTGCTGGTGCTGCTATCTCGAGTATCGCGAGGACTACAGGGGCAACTAGTACTGCATGTACCGTAGATTATAGCGGATTTGCTTGAGGTGTGGTTGCACTCGCATCCTGTATGAAAGCCACTGTAGGTGTCGATGATGATGGTAACTGTCCCTTGAGAAGAGTCAAAATCTCATCCAGACATCTATCCTGTGCAGCAACCCTATATGTCAAGGCTTGAAAGTCTATTGGATCAATAGGGCATAAACCTATGGCTCCACTATGATCATCGGTGTCCCGCACTGATCGGCCATCGAGGTCTACATTGTAGATTACTAGTCTTGATCAACTTTATACCTACCGGTATATAATTTAATACAATAAACAATTAATGAGTATATCAAATTAATTATTTCCCAACTCACTTCACTTCCCAACTAAAACTCCAAGTCGAGATCATAGGGTCTCCACACTAAGTTCATTGTCATCATAATTCTAAAGTCGCATTTCTACCTTAGTTGAATTGTGGGCTTATTGAGGGTTGATGTACCTACCTTGCGCTTTGATACCAACTGTGACGACCCAGTTCCCACAAACTGTACCTCGCCCGGCCTAGACCTATGTGGACCCTTAGTCAACTCCCGCAAGGTCAACGCAAGCCTAGTCAGCCTTTTATACTATTTCATCGTTAGTTTTGTTTTTTAATATTGAATTATTAATTTTACAAAATTTAAATTGGTAAGCAGCGGAAAGAAAATAAATGAAGCAATTTAAATAACTCTAATGCATTTAAAATGGGACGACCTAAATGTAGAACCCTGTAATATATACCATGTATACATACGACGACAAAATGAGCATATACATGTATCTAAGCGTCGCTCAATGATAAGTCGATATTTATATAATTTAAGTAGTTTATTTTAATATATTTTAATATAGTATATAAAATATATATTAAATTATATTTATTGGTCATTTTCAGGTGAAACGGAGCGTGTGGTTGAATTCATGGAGGGAAAATATTCAAAATGGAATATTTATATGTAGTGAACAGTTAATTGAGGACATGCCTCGAGATACGCATTGCACAGTTGATTGGGTGTGAAGGAACGATCAAGCGACGCAGCCAAGGCAGCCTTCATGTACACAGCGTACCAGAGATAGCTTATTATCCCTCCAGATGCGTGTTGCCACTTTTTCAGAAGTTCGTCGTCTCTTCCTGCGATTTTCTCTTCACACCAGCGCCACGTGGTAGAGCTCGATTCATCCAGCATGCTAGCAGCCCTACGTGTCTTCTATCCATTAGTCCAGTTCGTCCTCATAACCAACAATTCTCTCATCGCCTTAGCTGTCGTCGGCTCGTCCTCGGGATCTGTGGTGGTGCACTCTCCCAGATTTTCACACGGCTTTGTGCGAGCTTTCTCACCGCCTCCCTTGCTGCCACGTGTCGAACTCTCCTATGTCCACCACGTCAACACACATTTCTCCACCAATAACCGCGAAACACGTGGCACAAGCTCTAGCTTTTAAACACGCCATAACAGCCTTTCCATCCAATATGGTTCCGTCACGTCAGCGCCTCAAAGAAACTTCACTAATGGACAACTGACACGTGTCTGAAAGACTTAATTTGAACACCCAGCATCCCAGGATGCTCCTGGGTGCATGTGTCAATAAAGATACCACCAAAATTAGTTTATCTTACCTCCCGGGATCAATTTTGAATAGTTTTATATATAAGGAACCTAGGGTATTATTTGATAACGCCAATTAATATATTTGTAACATCGACTTCTCTCGACGATTGCCTAAGTCGGAGGGGAAACAAGTCGGGATTATAGATTCATTGCATATTATGTGAGATCTTTTATTTTATTATTTAATTTAATTCACATATTTCATTGTTGTTGATTTTAAGGAATATGGTTTAGATATAGGGTATGTATATGGTCAGTGCATGTTTTTAGGTGGACAATCTATAGTTATTTGGACTGATAGTATCCGTATAATTGTACTTTTGGACCAATAAAGTGACAAACACTTACCCATTTGCTGTAAAACCCTTTCGATTGTTGACTGTGCAACAATTGAATCTAGGTTAAATCAGAAGCGGATGCGATCCGGTTATTTAGGATTAGTGTTCCCACTGATCTATATTACTGTGATTAGTGTGTTAAATCGGATTGACGAATGTTTAGGGTTATGCATTAATTAGGGAAGTAGGTAGTGACGGACGTCCTGGCTATCGAGATTAGGGCAATGAGGAATTTCTGGCGGATATCGATTTTCTATATCTAATCTAGGAGAACTTAAATTAATAACTTTTTGGGAAGGATTGAAGACCATGATTGCCATTGAATCTTGATCCTGATTTGTGGAACTGTAGACTTAGGTGTTGCTTAGGTATCCATTAATTGTTTTCAAAGTTATTTTAATTATTTTATTTATTTAGTTTAGTTAGATTAGTTAGTTAAATTATTTATTTAAAACCCCCGATTTTTTCTTTTTGTTGTTTTTAACCTTAGAAAGATCACCAATCTCTGTGGGATCGACCATTTGCCTTTATTCTACAAAATAGTGGGTTTAGAAATTTTATTTTATTGATGCGTTCAGCGCGTGTCGCTTAACTCCAATATCCTAAAGTTTTACAAAAACATCAGAATATATATAATACAAAACCTACAATATCATAAAAGTGTGAGCCCCTCAGTGAGCCTTCAGAGGTAGTCGCTAATTACTAGCTCTTTGCCCTTGCTAGACGAGGGGCCTGCAATTGTCAACGCGAAAGGAGACAATTCAGTGAGTAAATCCAGAGGAGTTTTAATAGTACTTCAAGAATTAAATAAATAGTAGATAAATCATGTAGGAATATAAAAGAACAGGAAATAAAGTATGTGCATGATAAATATACTGGAAATAAAAGCAATGAAAGGAGAGTGTCGTGTAAACAAAAGAGAGAAGCCAAGTGTGTTGGGGTATGTGCCCTAGGTCAATCCATTAACTGTCTTTATGAAATACTTTTAGTTAATAAAATAGAGGATTTCATTTGTTGTTTATTATAATTAATTTGCATGTTTGCATTATAATAAGATCCATGGGTATTTACATATATATCCTAAATGTCTCTAGTCGATCATTATACTGGGAACTATAATGAATTAAGACTAGTGTGAGTCTTGATTGATGATCATATGATGATTATACGTATAAGGATACGAATCAAGATCACGAGTACTTGTTAGGGAACAAAGTATCTGGACCGACCGCTATGAGAGCATCACATGGATTAAGTCATAGTTGTTTCTCATGATAAGTATATATTACAGTCCTCTGACTTGAGATTACCAGAGACTTCAACATTAGGAACACAGTGATTTGACACAATCAAACGTTGTCTTTAACCGGACGATTATAAAGGTTGTGATTGGTTACTGTGTGAGCAATGTGATGAAGTTGTGTAATCGAGATAGAATTTGTCCCTCTTATATAAAGAGAGATATCCAAGTGGATCCCTCGATGTGTTAGATCGTTAAAAGGCCTAGTCTAAGTGAATTGATATTGATCAATGTCACTTGGATGTTTTCGCCTACCTAGAGATCGAGACTAGTACGATTGAACATGTTGGATGACAATTCCATGCCTTATGTTTGATCAAAAGGATATCGTGTGACAAAAGGATGTTATATACATTATTGATTAGGTTGTATCGATTTGATATTCGTACGACTTGGGTAGTCATAATGTCTTGTTAGAGGCCGCTTATGACTTGTATACCAAAATGTGTTTTGGTACACTGCCAACGTTGTATGAGCCTATTGGGTCGCACACTAAGAATGGTTTTGCGAGATTTTAAGATGGTTCAGAAAAATGAATTTTATATGATAAAATTCATGACGGAAACGTCCTTGTGGTGTATTACACTTATACTTCTTTAAGTAGGGGTATATGTGTAATTTACTTAACCGTCTATATACAAGAGTTGTATAAATAGACGCTTTAAGTTAGAATACACTAACAAAAGATCAAAAGGCCAAAACCCCTTTTTCGTTTAAGAAACGACTTAAGGTTTTTGGTATGCTCTGGATCGTTTTGGAGAGAAACAAAAAAGATTTGGTATTCTCTCGAAGCTAGCACTTCAAATCTTGGTCGCCGTTCGTGTGTGGACTATCGGTAGTAGGCGTTTGTCATTGCTGCGCGCCTTAGAGATCGATCAACCTTCGAAAGGTATATTGCGATTGAGGTATGATTAAGTTTTTCATGGTTTAAACGTTTTTAATGGAATTAGATTCGATCCTGTTGGGGTTTTTGTCAAAATTGTTTTGTAATTTCCACGCGTATGAACCCCAAAACCCAACAAGTGGTATCGAGCCATCGAGTTCGATTCCATTAAACTCATTGCATGTTTTCTTCTCGATATATACATGATATATGATTGAAAGCATGTTAATAGTTGATGTATATGTGATATACATAAGATTTCTCGTGAGATTTATTATCATGTTTTGTGTATATGATACATATATTCGTGATTTAATTGAAATTAGTTTCGTGTTCTATGATCCATCATACCATTAGGTTCGATTAGGATAGTAGTTCATGATTCAATTACATGTTTGTGATTATTTGGATGAAGACCGAAATTGCAAATAATTAATTTTCGAAATTATTTATTTATAAATAATTAATTTTCGAAATTATTTATTTAAAAATAATTAATTTTCGAAATTATTTATTTATCTTGTTATATCTATTTTGTTATGAAGTTTCTATTTTATAAAGATAGATAACAAATTAGAATATGAGATAAATTTCAAGAATCTTGTTATTGGTGATATATTAGGATTCAAATATCTTAATTCCAAAATAATTAATTAATTTTCGAAATTAATTATTTATCTTGTTATATCTATTTTGTTATGAAGTTTCTATTTGATAAAGATAGATAACAAATTAGAATATGAGATAAATATCAATAATCTTGTTATTGGTGATATGCTAGGATAAGACAAGTCCTAATTGGATTAGGATAAGATTAGTCCTAATAGGATTAGGATAAGATTAGTCCTAATTGGATTAGGATAAGACAAGTCCTAATTGGATTAGGATAAGATTAGTCCTAATAGGATTAGGATAAGATTAGTCCTAATTGGATTAGGATAAGATAAGTCCTAATTGGATTATGATAAGATTAGTCCTAATAGGATTATGATAAGATTAGTCCTAATTGGATTAGGATAAGATAAGTCCTAATTGGATTAGGATAAGATTAGTCCTAATTGGATTAGGATAAGATGATTAGTTAGATGTGGGCCGAGTTAATTAAAATGTTTTAATTGACTTAATTTTGGATAAATTAAGGGGTTAATTTATGATAATAAAAATCAGCGAAAATTATGATTTTCTATAGCTAATTTTAATTTTCGAAATTGAAATTCGCCTTCTAAAAAAAAAAAAAAAAAAAAAGTATTTGCCGCCCCCGCATAATCTAACTAATCCTAGCGCACGGAATTCTTTTATTAGTGAAAAGTATAAAAAATTCCCAAATTGTTTAGTGATTGAACAAATCAATAAAATATATGATATTTCATTGTTTACATAAAATCACTAAAATCGAATAAAATCCCTCTATTAAATTTTAAGTCTCATGTCATCCATTTTTAAACACTTGTCAAGGCCTCGATCACACTAATATAGTTTCACCATACTGGGTGTATTGTGTTATCTTGGTGAGACAAGTGGGTAAGAGTTACCTAAATGTTTAAAATGGTCCGACTTAATAAAGCCATCAAAATAGTTTTGAGCTTTAGGCAAATGATGAGATAAAACATGCTAAGACATAAGATGTCCCGTATCTCATAAAATGATCTAAAAATTACATAAGATGTAATTGGTAATCGTTACCTACCTAAATAATCTAGTTCTCGTGTTTCATGCCATACTGTCATAGAATTAGGTGAAATATGGATTTTAGTCCCCTAAATAAACAAGACGTTTTAGGAGGGTTGTTAATTTAGTGGGAGTCTATTCCTCTATACTAAAATAAACTTTGCATAATCTTTATTGTAGATCAATGGCCTCTTCAAGTAACAATAATCCCCCGTCATCGCGATCCATCCTCGAGAAGGATAAGCTATCTCTGGGACTAACTTTCTTGATCGGTTCGTAAACTTAAGAATTGTTCTTAAGCATGAACGCAAGTTGTATGTCCCGGATGCTCCAATCCCCGAGGACCCACCACCCAATGCTACAAAAGTCGTGAAGGATGCGCATAGTAAGCATGTCAACGATTCTACCGATGTTGCATGTATTATGTCGGCAACTATGGTTCCCGAACTTCGTAAGGATATGGAATTAATGGAAGCCTACGACATGGCTATAACGTCGAAGGAAATGTTCCAACAAAGAAGCTAGGCAAGAAAGGTTCGAGACAGTCAAAAACCTACATTCTTGCAAGATGACCGAGGGTGCGTCGTTAGTCCTCACGTTTTGAAGATGAATGGCTATTTTGACCATCTTGATAGACTCGATTTCCCATAAGCCAAGAGTTGGCTACAGATTTGATCCCGAATTCATTACTGAGAGTTACTCACAATTTGTGATGAACTACGATATGAATAATATGAAGAAATCAATTTCAGAGTTGCATTTGATGCTCAAAACCGCCGAACAAAATATCAAGAAACCCTCTAGTAATGTGTTGATGGTCCAAAAGGAAAGGGAATGAAGAAGAAAGGCAAAGGCAAGGCTAGAGTTGCAAGGGTCGTTGCCGCACTGTCGCAAAGCCTATGGAACAAGTCAAGCCCCAAAGATGTTCTCGCTTCAAAACACCCAAAAGAAAAGGAAGAAGATTGTCATTTCGTAATCAAACCTATCTTTGGCATTGTCGTCTCTGGCACATAAATGAGAAACGCATAACGAAGCTCCATAAAGATGGACTTCTAGATTCATTTGATTTAGAAACATATGAAACGTGCGTATCTTGTTTACTCGGGCAAGATGACTAAAAGTCCCTTTATCGACACAAGTGAAAGGGCAAGTGATTTATTGGGTCTAATACATACCGATGTATGCGGTCCTATAAACACAATGGCTAGAGGAGGTTATCGCATTTCATTACATTTATCGATGATTTCAAAGCAGATATGGTTATGTATATCTTATGAAACATAAAGTTTGAATCATTTGAGATGTTTCGAACGTTTCAAAATGAAGTGCGTAATCAACTTGGTAAAACTATCAAAACACTTCGATCGATCGAGGTGGTGAGTATTTAAGCCAAGAATTTGATGATCATCTTAGAAATTGTGGGATTGTCTCCCAATTGACTCCACCAAACAACTCCACAATGGAATGGAGTTTCGAAAGGAGAAATCGAACCTTATTAGATATGGTTCGATCTATGATGAGTCATGCAGATCTTCCATTATCCTTTTGGGGTTATGCATTACAACTCGCAAAGCTTTCACTCTAAATCGAGTTCCTTCTAAAGCGGTTGATAAAACACCATATGAGATATGGTACGGGAAGAGACCTAGTTTGTCTTTTCTTAAGATTTGGGGTTGTGAGGCTTACGTAAAGCGACAAGTCTCGTAAAAACTAGCACCTAAATCGACAAGTGTTTATTTGTGGGGTATCCTAAGGAAACAAAAGGATATTACTTTTATAATCCCGCCGAGAACAAAGTGTTTGTTGCTCTAAGATGGTGCCTTTATGGAAAAACAGTTTATTTCAAAAGACACTAGTGGGAAAGAAATAAATCTTGAAGAAGTTCAAGAATCATGGTAAACATCGAATCGCATCGGAAGTTCAACAACGTTCCAACCAGCTTGAACCTCCACAAGTGACACAAGGCCCACGTAAATCTAGTAGGTAAGACATGAGCCGAGAGATTCGGATTTCTCATTACCGATAGTCGTGATGTGTTGCTTATGGATCAAAATGAGCTCACCACTTATCAGAGGCTATGTCTGGACCAGACTCGATAAATGGCTAAGTGCCATGAATCTCGAGATGCAATCCATGTATGATAACCAAGTTTGGAACTTGGTTGATTTACCTGAAGCGTGGTAAGACCATTGGATGTAAATGGGTTTTCAAGAAGAAAACGACATGGATGGCAAAGTGCATACTTTTAAAGCAAGACTAGTAGCAAAAGGTTTCAGCAGCACTCAAGGTGTTGATTATGATGAAACTTTTTCGCCAAGAGCCATGCTTAAATCCATAAGAATTTTAATTGCCATTGTTGCATATTATGACTATGAAATATGGCAAATGGATGTAAAAACAACATTTCTTAATGAAAAGTCGCATTGAGGACGTGTATATGACACAACCCGAAGGTTTTGTACATCCCGAGAATTCTAGGAAGGTATGCAAGCTTCAAAGATCCATTTATGGATTAAAGCAAGCTTTCTGAGTTGGAATCTTCGTTTTGATGAAGCAATCAAGGATTTTGGTTTTATTAAGAATGAAGATGAGCCTGTGTATACAAGAAGGTCAGTGGGAGTGTAGTTATTTTTCTCGGTATCGTATGTTGAGGATATATTACTCATTGGAAATGACATCCCAACATTGCAGAATGTCAAGTCTTGGTTAGGGAAGTGTTTCTCAATGAAAGACTTAGAGATGCAAACCTATATCCTAGGGATAAAGATCTATAGGGATAGATCTAAAAGGCTAATCTGGCCTAAGTCGAGTGCTTACATAGACAAGGTGCCGAATAGGTTCGGCTTTGCAAGACTCTAAAAGAGGATTGTTGCCAATGTCTCATGGGATAAGTCTCAAGAAGACTCAATGTCCTAAGACAAATGATGAGCGAGACCGTATGAATAAGATTCCATATGCATCGCCTATTGGATCTATCATGTATGCCATGTTATGCACTCGACCCGATGTATCATATGCTTTGAGCACTACAAGCAGATATCGCCGATCCAGTGAGAGTCACCTGATAGCAAGAAAGAACATCCTTAAGTACTTAAGAAGAACTAAGGAAGTGTTCTTGGTCTATGGAGGTTTTGAAAATGATCTAGTTGTAAATGGTTACACGATGCAAGTTTTCAAACTAATATAGATTATTTTAGATCATGATCTGGATATGTGTTTACTTTGAATGGGGGTGAAAAGAAGTCGAAAAGTTCAAGCAAGAGAGAGCGTGCATTCTACAACAAGTTCGAGTATATTGTGCGTCGTCCGATGCAAAGAAAGGAGGCGCTTTGGATCAAAAAGTTCATTTATGAACTAGGTGTGGTTCCAAGTATTGCTAACCCCGTTTGTTTGTATTGCGACAATAACAGGGCAATAGCACAGCCAAGGAACCTAGATCACACCACAGATCCAAACATATACTCAGCGTTTTCATCTCATTAGAGAAATTATTGAGAGGGAGACGTAAAAATTTGCAGAGTACCCATCAAGACAACGTTGTGGATCCATTGACAAAAGCTCTTCCACAAGCAAAACATGATGGTCATGTTAGATCATTAGGCATTATATGCATGTATGATTGACCCTAAGTAAAGTGGGAGATGTTGGGGTATGTGCCCAGGTCAATCCATTAACCTGCCTTTATGAAATACTTTTAGTTAATAAAATAGAGGATTTCATTTGTTGTTTATTATAATTAATTTGCATGTTTGCATTATAATAAGATCCATGGGTATTTACATATATATCCTAAATGTCTCTAGTCGATCATTATATCGGGAACTATAATGAATTAAGACTAGTGTGAGTCTTGATTGATGATCATATGATGATTATACGATAGGGATACTAATCAAGATCACGAGTACTTGTTAGGGAACAAAGTATCGGACCGACCCGCTATGAGAACATCACATGGATTAAGTCATAGTTGTTTCTCATGATAAGTATATATTCAAATCCTCTCGACTTGAGATTACCAGAGACTTCAACATTAGAACACGTTGATTTGACACAATCAAACGTTGTCTTTAACCGACGATTATAAAGGTTGTGATTGGTTATCGTGTGAGCAATGTGATGAAGTTGTGTAATCGAGATAGAATTTGTCCCTCTTATATAAAGAGAGATATCCAAAGTGGATCCCTCGATGTGTTAGATCTGTTAAAAGGCCTAGTCTAAGTGAATTGATATTGATCAATGTCACTTGGATGTTTTCAGCCTACCTAGAGATCGAGACTAGTACGATTGAACATGTTGGATGACAATTCCATGCCTTATGTTTGATCAAAAGGATATCGTGTGACAAAAGGATGTTATATACATTATTGATTAGGTTGTATCGATTTGATATTCGTACAACTTGGGTAGTCATAATGTCTTGTTAGAGGTCGCTTTATGACTTGTATACCAAAATGTGTTTTGGTACATCGCCAACGTTGTATGAGTTTCTATTGGTCGCACACTAAGAATGGTTTTGCGAGATTTTAAGATGGTTCGTAAAAATGAATTTTATATGATAAAATTCATGACTAAACGTCCTTGTGGTGTATTACACTTATACTTCTTTAAGTAGGGGTATATGTGTAATTTACTTAACCGTCTATATACAAGAGTTGTATAAATAGACGCTTTAAGTTAGAATACACTAACAAAAGATCAAAAGGCCAAAACTCTTTTTCGTTTAAGAAACGACTTAAGGTTTTTGGTATGCTCTCGATCGTTTTGGAGAGAAACAAAAAGATTTGGTATTCTCTCGAAGCTAGCACTTCAAATCTTGGTCGCCGTGTTCGTGTGTGTGGACTACCGGTAGAGGGCGTTCATTGTCAGTTGCGCGCCTTAGAGATCGATCAACCTTCGAAAGGTATATTGCGATTGAGGTATGATTAAGTTTTTCATGGTTTAAACGTTTTTAATGGAATTAGATTCGGATCCTGTTGGGGTTTTTGTCAAAATTGTTTTGTAATTTCCGCTGCGTATGAACCCCAAAACCCAACAAAGTGGTCACAAATCCATCGAGTCGCTACTATACCGCCACAAGCTCGACTTCTTAGAATCGCGACAGCGTCAACAAATTCAAAATTGTCGTGAACTTAAGTGTATCAACGACACCCCGAATACCTCACCTTCCGTCTACGACCCAAATTCAGTAATCTAGGGTATGGTTTTGGTTGCGAGTCGGTCACCATACCCAAGAGATTACCTTCCTGACTCACTTAGCCCTCAGACACTCTAATTAGGAGTGTAATTCCATAAATAGGCACAATAAAAGAAATTAAATCCAAGAAGTAGAATATAACTACTAATAATGCTCCTACTAGTTTACATACAAATAACCATGTGAATCGCCTAGTCACGTAGGCTACCCATTGTACTCGAAGTCCATTCTATCATCTCGCGTTCGGCGCGTCCGTTTGGCCTAAATTATTTTGTTTTCTTTATTAGACTCATCAAGGTCTACATCAAGGATCGGCTTTAAGCTCATATCTATTTACTTTAGTTATGGATGAACTAACTAGACATATTCAAGAGGATATACCATGGTGCATGTTATTTGCAGATGATATTGTCTTAGTGGATGAAACCAAAGATGGAGTGAATAGGAAATTAGAATTCTGGAGGAATACATTAGAATCTAAAGGCTTTAAGTTGAGTAGGACGAAAACTGAATACATGCACTGTGAGTTTGGAAACACTAGACATCGAGATGACGGAGTGGTAAAATTAGGGGAAGTAGAAGTTCCTAAGGTAAACCACTTTAGATACCTAGGATCAATCATACAAAATGATGGTAACATTGAAAATGATGTCACACATAAAATTCAAGCTGGATGGAAGAAATGGCGGAGTGCAACAGGGGTGATTTGTGATCGACATGTTCCTACTAAGTTAAAAGGAAAATTATATAGGACCGCAATTAGGCCAGCTATGCTCTATGGAAGTGAATGTTGGGCGGTAAAGCAACAACAATTACATAAAGTGAACGTAGCAGAAATGAGGATGCTTAGGTGGATGTGTGGTAAAACTCGTAAAGATAGAATAAGAAATATAGAAATTCAAAGACAAGTAGGAGTAGCACCAATTGATACAAAGATTAGGGAAGGGCGGTTGTGATGGTTTGGTCACCTGCAAAGATGGCCTACAAATGCCCCAACTAAAAAACTTGACTCAATAGAAACTGTAGAAATTCGACGAGGTAGGGGCATACCAAAGTTAACATGAGATGCATTAATTAAAAGGGATTTGAATGGTTTGCAAAGCTCACCATCAATTGCACTTAATCGAGCACAATGGAAAAGTTTGATCCATGTAGCCGACCCTAGTTAATTTGGGACTGAGGCTATGTTGTTGTTGTTGTTGTATTAGACTCAAATCTAAGTATTATTGGTATTTATCAAGACACACATGCATTGCAGGGTCACTTTCAATGTAAGTCACCTTAAAATATCTTTCACTTATTACTAATTTAAACAATAACTTATTTATTTTTATTTCCTTGCCATTTACCTCAATTTTGAACAATATGAGATTTCGTCTAAATTCGTCGCATCTAGGTTAAACTGCATTGATCAAAATTTGGCTCAACTAAGTTTATCAAACTCAGTCTTTATTCCTAATTCTTCCTAACCGATTGATTTCTATTATAAATAGTACTAATATATATTACTTTTAATTATTATTTATTTTATAAAAGATCTTATTATTATTTATACATATAAATATATATATACGTTTCACATATATCTATATATATTATTTTATTTATGTTATAAATCAGAAAATATTTCGAGGCATTCTCGAGATGTGTGTGTGCATGTATCAAGGCAATTTTACACCTCTAATTTTTACACAAATCCCAAGATAAGCACACCATAAACACATTTCAAAGCACACACCCACATACACTAAACCCACCCCAAAAAATTACTCACACACAATCTTCTTCATCAAATACACTAAAACACCACAAAACCACTTACCTCGGTGGTAGAGGAGAGTCCTCATCGATGACGGCCGCCGGAGTCCAAGGTGGCTGAGAGGATGGTAGTGAGACCGAGGGTGCCGAGAGAGATGGTGAGGGTTGTGAGGGAGTCGCCAAAAGTGAGGAGAGAAGACTTGTTGAGAGAGATGTGAGGGACCGAATGAGAAGGGGGAATGAAACTCTCGGGTAGAGAGAGAGGGATATATTGGTTTGAGGGATGAGAAAAAGTGATGTGGGAGTGAGGTGAGGTGGGTGGGGTGATAGGATATAGTAGGTAGGCTTAGGTGTCACAAAATAGGTGGATAAGAAATGTATTTGTATTTTAGTTTTTTTAATGTAAATTAATCAATTTATCTAAATAATATGACATATTTTAAAACTTAATTAAAACTATATCTTAACACCTATAGTGTATATTAACAAAATTTCTACTATATACTATTTCGACTATATAGCTATTTAAATGTATATGTTACTTTAATATATGTACAATATGACCAATAGACATACATCAACGAAAATTAATTATCTCGGTCTTGATGCTCGTGGTTTGAGTGAGTATTCTATGGTCAAAATCTTCAAATTAGCGTGAAATTTGGATTTTAATTTTTTTTTCAGTCGTTACGGGTAAGTGAGATTATCTCTATAAGGATTTAGGAAACTCCTTAAGATTTACTTTGGGTTGTTGGATGTGCACCATACACAAACCGACAACCCTTTGGCTATGACGATCCCCTCTAACCACTGGTAATGCAGACTTTTTGGCTATGACGATCCCCTCTAACCACTGGTAATGCAGACTTGCGATTTTGGAGCTCACTACTACCGTTAGAGTCAATTTCTTCATGCTTTTTATGATGAAAAGTATTATATTTCTAATGTTTTTTATGTATTTATGGGGTTTGAACAAAGTTCTTTGTTTGCTAAGTTATTGTTCGTTTAGGTTGTTTGGTTGCTATTAACCTTACAAAATGGAAGACGAACGTGTAGGAGACGTGGATGTGCAAGATGAAGAAGTATTTCTTGAGTTTTCCTTCAATTTGTTTTTTTTTTTATGTTCAAAACATGGGTCCCGCCTCCGATCGACCACATAGGGTCGAGCCAAATGTTGTTGGTCGGTCATACATGGCCAAACAATCTTATATTGTTCAGTCATGCATGATCGAGCTAAATATGTTTAGTCGGTCATGTGTGACTGACTCGATACTTGGACATGTGATCCATTTTGGTTGGTCGTGTATGACCGATCAATCATGCATGGTTCGATCATTCATGACCGATCTAGATGTGTTTATTCAGCCCTGTATGACTGATCTAATACAAAGAAATATAATCCATTTTGGTCAGTCGTACATGGTCGACCAAACATGCATGGTTTGGTCATGCAGGACCGAAGACCTAGGGCTCGGGTCGTGGAAAGGGATGAGGGTGTCAACGAAGAATGGCAGACCTAGTGGATGGGGTGTCTTTCTTAACCAAGAATGGTAATTTGAGGTTTCAACATTTACATTGGTGTGCCCTTATCAAAACATTGGATGCCCAAATTTAATGGCTTGCCTTTACAAAATTTGTGGGGTGCACATAAAACTTGTATTAACAAGGTCTCATTCTTGCATAAGTGTACATTTTTTTATAGATTTTTTTGGCAAAGTAGTTTCGACAGTTATTTTATTATTAAGTGTATTATTATAATCTCAAAAAACTATAGTATTATTATTTTAGAGAAAATAAGAAATTTTTTAAAAAATGCAAGAAGTGCATTTTTAAAATTTTAAACTATCATTCTTATATATATATATATATATATATATATATATATATATATTTACTTAAGTCAAAAATAAAGTGCAAAATCTTTACACTAACATTTGCAATAATCTTACTTTGTTCTTTTCTGCCACTAAAAGATTAATTTTTATCTATTTATTTTGTTGATATTTATTTATTTGTTTGCTATTCTATGCTATTTCCTTGATAGTTATTTATTAATATGTCTATATGATTTTTTTATTAAAACACAAAAATATTTTTTAAAACATTATTTGTAGTTCTTAAGAAAAAGAAATATAATTATTTATCTATTTTTAATAAAGTGCAAAAAAAAAAAATTGTTATAAAAATTACAAAAATCTACTAGTATCAATCAAAATCATGATTAAAAAGTTCAAAAAAGTCATTAAAAATGTTAAATGTTAATAAAAGTCATTAAATTGAAGTCTACATAAGAGTTTTTCAAAGTCTTTAAAACTCTACAAAATTCTACAAACTCTAGAAAAATCATCCACTAATAAAAGTAACCAAAATTCTATTAAAATTTCAATTAAATATCCCTATAGATATTAGAGTATAGTAGGCGAGCAATGAAATCGATTGAGCTGTGGAGTGATTGGAGAAGTTGATAAAAACAAGTTATAAGAAAAAACATTTGTGAACAATGAAGTCCTTATTGAAGAAAAGAACGAACAAAATTAGAAGTCTATAAATGTTTTTGGGTTGAGGTGAGGAGAAGTAGAAGATTTCTTTATAAGCATTTTTATACAAAAAAATCTAGAGGCGCGCTATGGGCACCCCACTTATTATTGAAGACACACCATGTTGAGGACACCAAGTGATTTATTAAGGGCACCCAAGATTTTGAAATGAAATTCCAAAATTGCCCCTTAGTCATGCACCCCACCACCAATTTGATAAAATGAAGAACTACAGGAAAATTTGGTTTCTTTTGGAACCCTAGACTCTCTCTCGATCCATTGCAAAGACAAATCTTAGATTTCTCTTTTATTTTAGGTCCAAATTGTTGTAGTGTGCTTTGAGTTTGAAGGTTATTTGAGATGTTAAAGTTCATATTCATTTTCGGGTTTCAATATCGCAGCATGTGTTAGTTCGACAGATTAAAGATACATTTAAAGTCAATTTTGCAAGCTTTTGGTTCAATATTTTGTTTGTTTTGTGTAGTTTGTCTTTAAGGGTTTGTTATTTGCAAACCTGTGGTTCTCGGCCACACAGGTCAGATAATCATTATATATTCTTGGATAACTATAGCCGAGATAATGGGTTAGGTGTCTTTTGAAAGAGTCTCAGTTACATCCTATCGAGACTTACATGGTTGTCTTGGTGGGCACCAATCGAATGCAATAATGAATGTTGTAATTGATTGTCTCTGTTATCCAAAATCGAGATTGTGCTTAGGTTTGTAGTTTGTTATGTACCGTGACACTCAAATATGTCTTGGTCACTACATTTCGAGAATGCATATGAATGTTGAATTAGAGTAGTTTCGGTGACATCTAACCGAGACTTCACCAATTACCGAGAGTATTCATATTATCTTAGTCACGCATGACCATGAAGATAGTTTGCTTCGCGGATTTGCACTGCCGAGACTACTTAAATTGTTGATTCTTCTATATTTTATTAGAGTTTTTGTTCATTGTGGTCACCTTATATTATATTATCAAGTATGGCTTGTCCTAAGACCTTAGTGAGTAGGGAGGAGGTTGGTGTTGAGCTAACAAGGGGTAACAGCGGGCGAGGTGGCCGGAGGCCCCAGACTGCATCTTATTGAAAAGAGAAACATAATATGGATGTGAAGGGTAAGACCAAGGCTACTGGAAAACATGCTACGAAGGATAAGGTGCACGATGAGGGTTCCAATGTTGTCGCTCGTCGACATCAGGATCTTGTCATTGTCCATGTTGAAAGTGAGGCTCAGGAATTGGAGTCTAGTAATCAATCATTAGAACGAGAGAAAACTATGAGTGCGCCTCGCAATGTGGGTGGAAGAAGTAGTGGTAGAGGTAGCTGAAATGAATAGGAGTCACAAGAGCAACAATGTGCTCATTTCCTTGGTGGTCCATAAGATGGTATTTGTTGAAGAGTTTTAAAGATCATGTTGCCTTAACAATTTGAGACAATCAGGTACTTGATGTTGCATTCAACATAATACTTAAAAACTTTTATGTTATTCATGTAAATTTTTTTTTTGTTTTTGTAGTATCGCCTGTTACTCAAGTGTATACTGAGGATGTGAGTATTCTCCTTAAGATTCTTGTTACGAACAAAGTTGTAGTAGTCGAGAACTTTGCAAGGAATACCGAGGAATCTCGCGTGGATGCGGTAAAGCTAGTGTCTAAATTACTTAAGGTTAGCATCGAAGATGTTGATGAAGAAGTGAACATCAGCAAGGGTCTCACCTGCGGAAGTGTTGGTTGAAGATTTGGTGGTGCTCCAAACCTGCTTTGAAGGACACTACTTACCCGTCCGTAGAATGTACTGTATGGCCGTACTTGTTGTACTTGCTCTCCTACACTTTTTTCGTCGACAAGAGTGGATCGCGGGTCTTTATCACCTTGTTGAAGCTTCTTAAAGATTTGTATGATATAGGCAAGTATGCATAGGGTGCAACCGCGTTGGTGTATTTTTAATGTCACTTAGGGTCTGCCACTAGAGTACAAGTATCCCGAATTGTCGGCTACCTTACATTACTTGAGGTAATAGTACTAACTCTATGTACATTGTTATGTTATGTTTTTAATTAGTTTTTGAGTTTTTCCAACATCTAACCTTATATGTATATTCAGGGATGGGTGTACGAGCACTTTAAACTTGAGCTCGCCATATCCAATGCAAAGTACATTGACCACTTGCAATCTCGTGTCTCTAGATGGGTTCAGAAACACAAGGCAGTGATGAACATTGACGATTTAGGGTCTATTAGGAAGACATTAGATTGGTTGCGGCCGAGCGAAGTAAGTTAGTTACTCAATCGTATTGGTACACTTTCATGTTAGCTTACATTTACTAATTACGCTTGTTTATGTTTGATTAAGTCACTTGGGACTCTTAAATTAATGTCAGGGATTGATGCGCGCCAAACGCGTCAATAAAATAAAATTTCTTAAACTAACTATTTTGTAGAATAGTGACAAAGAGTCGATCCCATAGAGAATGGTAGTCTTTCTTAGGTCAAAAATAACAAAAAAGGAAAAATCGGTGGTTTTAAATAAATAATTTAATAATTTAACTGACTAAACTAACTAAACTAAATAAATAAAATGATAAAAATAACTTTCAAATAGTTCCAAGAAAACACCTAGGTCTACCGTTCCATAAATCAGAATTAGGATTCAATAGCAATCATGTTCAATCTTTCCCAAAAAGTCATTAATTTAATTTCTCCTAGATTAGCTATAGGAAATCGACATCCGCCATAAATTCCTCGTTCCCTTAATCTCGATAGCCAGGATGTCCGCCACTAACTACTTCCCAAATTAATGCATAACCCTATACATCCACCAATCGGGTTTAACACGCTAACCACAATAATATGAATTTGTGGGAACACTAATCCTAAATAACCGGATCGCATCCGTTTGCAATTTAACATAGATTCAATTGTTGCACACTCAATAACCGAAAGGGTTTAACGGCAAACATGTGAGTGTTTGTCACATTATTGGTCCAAATATACAATTACACGGATACTAATGGTCCAAATAACTATAGGTTGTCCCCCTAAAAGCATGCATTGGCCACATAAATACCCTATATCTAAACCATATTCCTTAAAAGCAACAACAATGAAATAAGAGAATTTAAACTAAATTAAATAATAAAATAAAAGATCTCACATAATATGCCATGAATTCATAATCCCGACTTATTTCTTCGCCGACCTAGGCAATCGTCGAGAGAAATCAATGCTAAAATAAAATAGTTGGTGTTTCTCTAATAATACCTTAGGTTCCTCATGTATAAAACTACTTAAAATTGGTCCCAAGAGGTGAGAGAAACTAATTTTAGGGGTTGGAGAGGTGACTCGTGCACCGAGGAGTATCGCATGGTTGTTTTTGAGCTTAAAATAACGTTTTGCCACGTGTCGCTATATGATTAGATCGCTTGATTGGAACCGCTGATGTGGCAGCAGGGGATTGGATGGTTCGCTGGACATGACGTGCTTGGTTGGTGACATGCTTACACGTGTCACGCCTGAAGGCGATGAAGAAGGCTCGCACGACTCGGCAAAAATCTGGGAGATGGTGCTGCCACGTATCCCGAGGAAATCGAAGAGTTGCTAAACGAGGAGAAATGGTTTGTCTGTGATGTGGCGATGGTGAGACGTCACGTGTCTGCGTCTGATTGGTCCGTCTTCCTGATTGCGCTGATGTGGCGGCTCCTGATTAGTGAAGACCGGTTGTGAATTGCATTGAGGTCCGCCACGTGTCATGCTCTGGTTGGAAGACATGTTGTGAATGAAGTGCTATTGAAGAATTGACCAATGGGAAGCTTCCACCTGTCAGCTGTGTCCTATTCTACCCACCGCGAAGCATGTAACTCGAGGAAATTGTCCGGCATGCGATCATTACGAGTAAATACTCCATTTTGAGTATTTTTTCACCACGAATTCAACCGGGCACTCTATTTCACCTGAAAATGACCAATAAATATAATTAAATATATATTTTAGAGACTTTCTATATTTAAATATACTAAAATAAACTACTAAAAACTTATAAATACCGACTTATCAAATACCCCAAAACTTAAGACTTTGCACGTCCCGAGCAAATATGTGGATGACAACACAGACTAAACTAGATTCCTAATATAATAATGCAATGACACAACTAATCCTATGCCTGACTCAAAATTCATGGAGTTCCTCTGGTTTACATAGCCACCAAGTTAACTAGCCACTCAAGAAATTTTGGAGTTATGATTTGTCAAGACTCGCAACCCAAACACAATTAAGATCACACTTCGAAGATATATATTCGGTCGAAACAAAGGTCATCAACTACTCGCGAGTTTTCTTGGTCTATACATTCAAGCACTCAAGTTTAAAATCTCACTTAATCTACCGAAAGCACTTGAGCTAAATCTTTTATTTGAGGAGTTTCACAACTTCTGCCTTTATTTAAATTTTTTATATTCTCTATTTCTTTATTTTTTTTCAACAAATACGGTCACTGCTCCATTTCCTACAGATCGATTTTCTCACTTTTCCCACCACAAGTTTCCCTGCTCCATTTCCTATGGAAACTTGTGGGACTCTCTATATTAACAAAAAACTCATGTTAGCCCTTTTCACTTTCACTATAATCAAGCAAATTCCACAATATGGGTTAAAATATTACAACTTGCATAAGTCCAACCGTCTGCTCATTTTCGCTATCTAGCACAAAGATTAACTATCAACTAAGTCCCTAATCATGAAATCATAAAAAAATGCAAGGTAATGTTTCTCCTAATTTTCCTTTAGTTTCAAGTAAAAAATGCAGCTGTAATGTACTCATCCACAACCAAAGGCATGAAACAAAGTTTTGGGTGACTCTATGCAATAAAAAATAAAAAAAACCATACTAAAAACATGCATGAAAATGTATCTAGTACTAATGAAATGAGAAAGAAATATGAAGGGGCAAGAAATGCAAGAATGGAATATAAAACACCACCATTACCATCCATCAATAGAATATAACCACACAAAAAATTAAACGATCTCACCTGCGGTATTTCGCAAAGAATCCATCCAAAGTCCAACCACAATCCCCAAAATACCCCCAAACTTATTCAGACCATTGTCCTCAAGGTTTAAAACAAGTCAAGACATCCATATAACAAAAAGAAAAAGACAATGGAGAAGAAGAACATGGATAAGAAGATGATACAAATGCATGCATGACAAAAAGTCTCTAAAAACCAATGAACGCACAAAATCTCTCATGTGTAGGTGACTAAGGAAACTATAAAAGAACAATCGTAACAAGACCAAGAACTAGTAAACATAAGAGTTAACGAAAAAGACTCCTACCAAATCTTGCGAGCCCGAAGTCTTTCAACTAAGGGTGAAATCAACAAGATGATGCAATGATGTCCAGGGTTTGGGTCTACTAAAAAACCTGCCATTAAGGCGACGACTTAAGTTGGACATGTCCCAACCAAGTCTCAAAACACCTAAAACTCTATAAACATGTTAATTCCTAAAAAAATGCTCACATTATGCTAAAAAATATAATCCATGGTCAAACCTAACAAAACTCTTGAGGTGCTCCAATTTATTAAAATAAATAATAATAATAATAATAATAAATAAATAAACAAAAACACCAAAGAAAGAAAACCAATCCCAGACAACATAGCCAAAAATTTACGCGCGCCGAATGCGTCAGTAAAATAAAATTTCCTAAACTAACTATTTTGTAGAATAGAGACAAAAGGTCGATTCCATAGAGATTTGTAGTCTTTCTTAGGTCTAAAAAGAAAAAAAAAGAAAAATGAGGGGTTTTAAATAAATAAGTTAATAATTTAACTAACTAAACTATATAAATAAAATAATAAAAATAACTTTAAAATAGTTTCAAGAAAACACCAAGGTCTACAGTTCCACAAATTAGAATTATGATTCAATAGCAATCATGATCTTCAATATTTCCCAAAAAGTCATTAATTTAATTTCTCCTAGATTAGCTATAGAAAATAGACATCCGCCAGAAATTCCTCGTTCCCCTAATTCCTTGTTCCCCTAATTCCTCGTTCCCCTAATCTCGATAGCCAGGACGTCCGCCATTAACTACTTCCCTAATTAATGCATAGCTCTAAACATCTGCGAATCGTGTTTAACACACTAACCGCAGTATATGGATATGTGGGAACACTAATCCTAAATAACCAGATCGCATCCGCTTCCGATTTAACCTAGATTCAATTATTGCACACTTAAGAACCGAAAGGGTTTGACGATAAATGAATGAGTATTTGTCACTTTATTGGTCCAAAAGTACAATTACACGGATAATAATTGTCCATCTGATCAATTCTTTCCATATCCACCTAAACTCTAATACACATCTCAGTTTACTTTCTCATTACCAGTAATCTTTTTGTTAAGATTGTCGGCTAATCAATTCTTGGAATATCATCAGTCTAAAATTACATAGTTATGCAAATAATATTTGAGCACAATTTTAGATACAAAGTAGAGTTACGTGTCTATCTGATCCATCACCATTCCAACGTTTATCAACAAAAACCTAAAATTACACAAGTCATCCCATGACTATAGATCTCTAATTATATTTGTCTATATTTGTCATACCATGACAAGAGATCTTAATTTACAATCTGATCAGAAAATGAAATTGACACATTGTGTAACTCTCACTCATTTTCTAAATTTCCACTCATAATATCATTTAGGTTATGAACTAGAAAGCAATTATCAATTTTGACTCATCAACCAATTCACTTAACTTTTTCTTTGACTGGTTAGATTTCGTAAAATCACTTTCTTTCGATGAGTTCACTAAGAACCTCATTCCTTTAACATAATCATCAATCTCAATTATTTATGTTCACCAAACCTCTTTTATTACCTGAATAGAGACAATTATCCTTAATTTGAGTAGATACACGTTTCTAAATAGAGAAATCAACATATTCGATGATTATACTCTCATAGTATAACTTTTAACTTGTATTGCATACAAGTTTATAAAATATGTTATCTCTTTTTCATTTCTACTCAATTATCGTGACAGAATATTCAATTCTTCAAATATACCAAGTCAGATACACTGTCCTATATTCAACATTTTCTATTAATAGGGATAATAAAAACTAACTACACTGTAAGTCACACATCTTTTTTCATTTCATTTGTATCTTCACTGCCATTTTAGGTATCTTACATCAACTCCAACTTACAATAACTAGTGCTTTAATTTAAAACTTCACCACTAACTAATCATGTGGTGTAGCACTACAATTGAACCAATATACAACATATTCATTGATATTAGTTGTAAATTACTTTGATTCGAAACTTTCAACATTTGAAGTTTTATTTCTTGTAAGGTCTTGGTGAAGATATATTAATTACCATTAAAATTACAGTTTGACATCTTAATTTGATTATGACTTGTTGACCTGAAATTCTCATTTTTAATATTAATTTGAGAATTTATTTACCATTTGTTTACTTATACTACAACTTCCAATTGACTCCAACGAAGCTTCATAAACTCTTTTATTTCGATTATCACTAATTTATTTGATTATTCAAAGATGAGTGAACGCGTTACACTAGTCTTCTACACTGTGAATGAATCATGATTATGAAACATAGTCACTTAAACTTTTGGTCATGCATAGCTACTCCAGTGTCCGACTTTGATTAAAAAAGTCTGTTCATGTCACTTCCATTAGTCATAAGTCATCTTTACTTCTCATTTTATTTTATACACAAAGTCTATTCAGTTAGGTTTTTGTCAATCTAAGCTATTCTCACATTAATCTCAATCTTAGTCCCTTTATAAATAAACTACAACTTTCGCTCAATAACCAAGCCACTTACAGCTCCTTAATCTTGACTTAGAAAGACAATTTATACCTCTTCTCTTTTCGAAAACTTAGCTAAGGGTAATATAGCTTCTTTTAATCATTCAATCAATTGAAGTCATCCTTGGCTAAGTTTTATATGAAAAAGAGAAATTTCGCGACTCAAACAGTTCTACTATTTGTTATTGCCATAATTTGCTTTCATTAGTCACAAATTTTCGACTTTTTTTTTCAAAAAGAAACTCGATACTTTTCAAGAGACTATGTAAGACAACTAAATACTTTATAGATCATCAATTCACTTTTGATGAATATCAATTTTCCATTGTTATTCAATTGAAGTGATAGAAGAATTTGAATTTTCAAACTCTGATTAACTTAACAGCTAATCAAATTTTTAAAGGATATTATTCCAATCATTAAATTCGTATAAATAGAAATTCTTGCAATAGGGAACTCATACTGACGTCCGATACAAATCATTTACTGATTCTCATTCAGTACATCTATCTCTTCATTGATTTTATTTTAGGTTTTAGTGAGAAACGTTATAGCTTAATTTGATTAGAAATGATTATTTGGTACTTTAAATCTTAAAACACAATCGCTTGGTTTAATGTTTAATAGCTATTATTAATCTATTTCCCCAACGCATTAACTTCTAACATGTTGATCATATCATTACACTTTTTGTTATTAAGTAAGAGATTTTGTTGATCTTTGTTTCATAACAACACCTAATCCGGTGTTAACAAAGATTGCTTCTAACTCATGTATTTCTATTTATTTTATTAGTTCTTTATTCGACTCATAGAACCATTATACTCAATGTCACTTATAGATAAGTAACTTGAGTAATAAATAATCAAAAGTTACAGTACTTCTTTTTAAAAGTCATTTGATTATTTTAAACTGTGGTTCCATTCCACTTTTATTTTTTGTTTCCGAATAAAGACAATACTTTACTTCAAAGTATTTTTATTTTGTAGAAACTGACTTAAACAACTTTACTAGTTCTATCACAATCCCATTGTGATTTTCAGTCATAATTGAGTTTGTCTAATCAACTCCTACTTTTAAAACCTTATGTCTCCGTTTTCCTTGTTGAGACTATTTTAACATTTTTAAGCGTTTTATAATTGTAATAGTTCGATACTTTTGATTTTTTAAGAAATTCATGTTCAGTACTTATGTACCGAATCATCTATACTTCTTGTTCAACCAATTTCCTATTGGTCTCATAACTGATAACTTTCATCAGTTACATTAGAACCGAACTACGTACAACACCTTTGTAAATTTATACTTCATAAGTCCATTTCACATCCAATAACGCTCAGTTTCATTTCGTAAGTCTATTCTCTCTTTTAATTTATCCGTTTCTAATCTTACTCGTCATATCTTATGAGTTAAGTATCGAACGGACAAGGAAAATAAACTTCCTATCACCTATCTAGCGATAATCATAAATACACATCACAAATATAAAATAGTAATTCAAACACCCTCATCTCACAATTACTTCCCAACTAATCGCGTTCAATCATTATTTGGTTCTCAACCATAGTTTATCCTCAATTGAGCTAAACCTTAAGCTCTGATACCAAGTTTGTAAGCCCTTTCGTCATTAAGATGACTAACCGGCCTAAATTACCTTAATCCTTTGATAATCTAGTCAGCCTAATCTATTATTTTAACTTTGACCTCAAAATAATCTTTAATTCAATCCTTAATAAAGGTCCAATACGAAATTTATATCCTCAATGAAACTCAATTCAAGATTTGTTAGTTGGAGCAAAGTAGGAAATAATATGAATTATTCTCCGTATTTGGTATAAATTTCGACAACACCTTCCCTAAAAGTGGCTTGCTGGAAAACTTTCATCTAATAGACAACATAATTAGGGAGAGGCTTAAAAGAACTCATAACTCCCCGCAGTTCACAATATGTATCAAATTCAAATTAATAAACTATCTTAGAGTCTCTGATAACTTAATTTCAACTTTACAATCCCAAATAGACCTAAATTGAACATAAACCTTCTCCGGCCTCGAGCAATCCTTCTGGTCGGGATCGTGGTCCGTTGGCTGGTCCTTGTTTGGTCATAAGGATAATCGTTCTTATTAGGTCAGGGGCGGCCGGCCCGGGGGTTGCCCGCGATTGGTAATGGCACAACCAGAAGAGGGGTAGGGGATAAAAGGTTACACGCTGGGTAGCGCAGCGCATCTGTTTCGGGTACAGAGGCGACGAGGGGTGCTAACCCGCCACCCAACCCAACGAGCGGGAAGGTGGGCGTGGTCGGCCATAGGTTCGAATCCTGCCAGTTTTCTTGTGGATCATCCTGTGGTTACCAGATGATGGGAATAACAAAGCAGAAATCAAAATAATCATTCAATAAAATTCTACATCATACACTCACCCCAAGAATCCCAAAATAATAAATATAACAACAATTTAAAACAATCGCCAAAATCTAAGAGTCTTGTCCATTCTTTCATTTTCGTCATATAGAATCTAACGTCATCAAAAATAACTCGAAGATGTCAGGTAAGTAAATTCTTACATTGATCTGTATTCCTACAATTGTTAGTCTGATACATGGAGACATGTAATTGCATTTCCAAATAATCAACGAGATATATGGGTCAACATAACATGTAATCTAATCTGTCGCTGTCTTCTAACTATAATCAGATGTTGACTTCCAAAAATAGTATAGAGACATTATTAAGAGATCATAAAATGCAAAGATAACTTGTCGGCGTTAGACTCTGCTAGTCTCACTAGACGACATAGAGGCATGACTGAAGCCTAGTTTCAATCATACCAGACTCCGAATCAAGCTTATCCCCCTCACTCACTCTATGCATGCATGGCCAAGAATGATAAAATGCAAGACTATGATACAATTACATGTACAAAAATACTCAATCAATATTAAAGATCATTATAGGGTTTACTTACAACCAACCAACTTTGAGTGTAATTTTTGGGGTTCCCGAAGCATTGGATCACCTTGAAAATGGTTATAATAGCTTCCTTGCATACCTAATTATATTATGGGTCAAGCTTTGAGTGAGATCGAATCACGAAACCCAATGAAAATCGTGGCCAAAGTATGCTTGAAAATAGTTTTCAAAAATATTAATTTATATAACTGTTTCAACTGCCTTTCAACTAACCTTGAAAACCTTAATATTTTTCATGATGACCTAAAAAGAACTTGTAGTACTCATATCATACTTTCCATAGACTCCAAGAACACTCAAATCGAATCGTTGACGGAGAAGTTATGAATTTTCTAATATGGCTTATCAACTAGGCAAATTTCATTTTATTTTGAACTAGAAAACTTCTCCAAATCAATATTTTCGTAATTAAATCTTCAAAACTCATCAACAAACACTACATAACTACTTGATGCCAACATTAAAATATCTCCATAGCCCGTAGAGTCAAATCAGATCTAAACAAATAATTAATTCATCCAAAAACCAAATATAAATCAATATCAACTATTGAAACATCTCCAAAATAGTTATCAACTGAATCACATTAGTTCAATTCATCAAAACCTTTACCTAGTCCAGTGGAATTTATTCCAAATCGACGCACATCAACTCAATACATCAATTTTCAACAATTCATACCAATTTCTATCAATATTGTGCAAAAAAAATTAAGAAATCACGAGAATTCAAATTGAATTGAGGAAAATGCCCAAAATGCCCAACATTGAGTATTTACTAAATTGCGTGCCGAATACCTCATTTTCACCATAGAAAGGTAGCTCAAACTGACCGTGTCACGACACTTTACAATATTGCGGAAAGAAACTGGGCGAAAATTGAACATCGGGATCTCGCAAAGTGAAAACCCGAATTGAGAAGTTTAGGTATCTACATACCTTAATGTTCTGTTCAACGTTTTTGATTGAAATCAATTTCATTTATTTTTTTGATATATGTATATATAAACCCTCAGCTGCTTGTCAGCCGCTTAATTTCTTTTTATTTATTTATTCTTAAAATCCCTATTTTGACATTTTTTTTGACTTTTGGTGCTTGTTTTTAATCTGATTTTTCACCAAATTGAACCAAACTCTTGAAAAAATAGTCCATCTTCATAAAAAGTCCGTAATACTGGTTTACGCCACACCAAAACCCTAAAAATCTTATCTTTGTCCAAGACACACTAAAGTTTCTCGGACCAATCCCCTCGCCATACTTAACTAAAGTTGCACCAATTTGGACTCAATCTCAACCTCGACCACCGTAAATTAATACGAAACTCGACGCAAGGTCTTGCACCCCCTTCATTTTCATTTTACAGTGCCACCAATCTCTACTTGCATGTAAATCGAGGCAAAATTTTCAAGTTGGGATTAACACTTGATTAATATAAGTCCTCCCAAAGTTCCCATAAAAATAGTAAATGCATACATACACCAACGCAAAAAAGCTGATAGGGCTCTCCTAGGTCCCCTTTGCCCCAGCTCGTTGTAGGATTTGTAATTTGTCACAAAAATGATGACAAATCCCAGTGAGCAAATCCCAGAGAACATTTTAGCTAATATTCACGAAACCCAATAAAACGATTACAATTTAAGAAATTTAAATAAGGAACAGAAAATATGGTAATCGCATAAAAATAAGTTATAGAGAAGTCAAAATTAGACATGAGTGTAGCATGACAGAAAACCCTGGTTGACATTTGAGAATTGACTTAGCTAAACCCAAGAGGAACCTATGATGATCATCTCGCCAAAAATTTCATGTTCGAATGAGAGGAACCCATGAACGGTAAAACCTCATCCAAACATCTCTCGAGAGGAACCCATGACAAAGACTTAGGTCCCCGTCAAACCTCTCTCAACCTAACAGGTCTCGCTAAAAATAGCCATCACCTAGCCCCGACATGGACAGCTACTCAAATAGCACCCCGGGGTTTGAGTTTGTGCCATGCCCGAACCCGTCGACATACACACATACACATGTGGGAGTGAACAGTAAGTGGATAGCAATAAATAACATGATGGAATAATTGAAATTTAAAATAAAACAAGTGTTATAAATGAATTTTAAATAATTTTCTCATGGGTTTACTTACTTTAAGCAAATTGCAAATTGCCCTTAAAACGCCTGCCCATACCTCGAGATGTGCACCCGACACTTGACTATAGTCTCCTAAGTCTTTGGTGTCCAATTCTACCATTTTAATTATTTTAGAGTCACATTAAGTGAATTTATAATGTGGGACCACAAAGTTGAATTTTTATTTCAAAAAGTTTAGTTATGACACACTTTTCTAGTTATACAGGGGTGTCAAACGCCCGAAAAAGCTTCATAACTTATTTTTCTAGCTTCTTCTAATTTTTCATATTTTCTGTAAATTTTTGGAGTTTTTAATCTATTTTTTGTAATTTATTTTCTTTTGAAATCATTTTATTTAATTTATTTAATTGGTTAGGCTCAAACCGGGCCCAGTTCGATTGTGCTGGGTTCGGCCCAACTGCTTGGACCTAGGTCGGCTTGACTCGGTCCGACCGAGTCATGGTCGGCTCGGCCCATTCGAGCTTAGGCCGGGTTGACCAGGCCCATGGCCCGCATGGGCTTTGTCAGCCTACTTGGCTACCTCATTCCCCTATTCCGTCTCTTCTCTAGAGACCAAATTTCATCTCTAGATAAGAGACAATTTTTTCCTATTTTCTACAACCAACAACAATAAACAAATCAACAATAATAACAACACTAACATCAAGAACAACAAACTAACACCATCACCATTAAAGCTCCTAAATCACTCTACAAAATCAACAATAAAAAATCACTTGCCTTGATTTAGAGAGGTCTCCAGCGCAAGAGGTGGTGATGCCAGAGCCGAGAGAGACCGGGAATGTCGTGGAAGAGAGGAAGGATTATGAGAGTGGGATGGGATCAAATGAGATGGATGAGTGTTGAAGAAAAGAAAACTAAAAATGAGTGGGAGAGGGAAAATCGATTATGGGGGAGAGAAAAGAGATTGTAGTGCTCTTTGTTTGGAGAGGAGAGAGAAAAAGTGAGGTATGGGATGATGTGATGGGTAGGTGTAATATAATAGGTGATGTGATCTATAAATCCTTGACTATCCCATAAACCTGTGTTACACACACCTTGGGACGTCGTACACTTTCGTCACTACACGCACTCAATGCGATCAAATGAGATTCTTAACTATAGCGATACGAATTGAATAATAATACAAAAAATTAACATGCATCATACCAAAATAACTATTTATACCTTGGTTGGCGTGCCCTAAACTTGTCGACAGTGTACACATGAGCTTAAACTACGAATCCTAATATGTAATTAATAAATTAATTAAGATTAAATAATACAAGCCATTACAATGGTAATCTTAAGTCGAATGGCTAAATAATATACCTATTATGAGTAACACCTATGACTTAATCCATGTAGTGTTCTCATAGCGGGTCAATCCAGTACCTTGTTCCCTAACAAGTACTCATGATCTTGATTCGTTTCCTATGCGCATGATCATCATATGACCATCAATTAAGACTTACACTAGTCTTAATGCATTATAGTTCCTAGTATAATGACCGACTAGGGACATTTATAATATTTCAAAAAATACTCATGGATCTTATTATAAGGTAAACATGCAATCACTTATAATAAAATAACAAATGAAAACCACAATTTTATTAACTAAAATTATAAGATAAACAACTTTTGTGGATTGACCTAGGACACATGCCCTAACATCTCCTATTTGCACCAGGGCCAATCATTCATGTATCTAATACCTAACGACGTAACATGACCATGATGTTTCGCTTGTGGAAGAGCTTTTGTCAAAGGATCTACAACATCGTCTTCTGTAGGAACTCTGCAAATCTTCACGTCTCCCATCTCAATGATTTCTGGAATGAAATGAAAAGTTTAAGTATATGTTCAGATCGGTGGTGTGATCTTGGTTCCTTGGCCTGTGTTATGGCCCCATTGTTGTCACAATACACTCAAACGGGGTTAACAATACTCGGAACCACACCAAATTTAGAGATGGATTTTTTGATCCAAAATACCTCATTAGCTGCATCGAACTCTACAATATACTTAGTTTTTGCTGTAGATACTGCCACAGTTTCTTGTTTTGAACTTTTCCACCTCATGGCGTCTCCATTCAAAGCAAACACATATAAAGAGTGCGATTTGAAGTCATATATATCAGTTTGAAAACTTGCATCTGTGTAATCATTTATAACAAGTTCGTCTTCCAAACTTCAATATACCAAAAACACTTATTTAGTCATTTTTAAGTATGCAAGAATGTTCTTTATTGCTATCCAGTGACTCTCACTAGGATCAGACTGATATTTATTTGTTACACTCAAAGCGTATGATACCTCAGGTTGGGTACATAACATGACATACATGATCTATCTAATAGCTAATGCATATGGAATCGTATTCATGCGTTCTCGCTCATCTTTAGTCGTCAGACATTGAGTTTTGCTGGGACTTATACCTTGAGACATTGACAACGACCCTCTTTTAGAGTCTTACATACTGAACCTATTTAGTACATGGTAAATATAAGCACTCTGATTTAGACCGATCAACCTTTTAGATCTATCCCTATAGATCTTAATCCCAAGGATGTAGGATGCATATCCTAAGTCTTTCATTGAGAAACACTTCCCTAACCAAATCTTGACACTTTGTAAGGTTGGGATGACATTTTCAATGAGTAATATATCATCGACGTACAGTACCAGGAAAATAACCACGCTCCCACTGACCTTCTTGTATACATGAGGCTCATCTTCATTTTTAATGAAACCAAATTCCTTAATTGCTCCATCAAAATGAAGATTCCAACTTTGAGAAGCTTGTTTTAATCTATAAATAGATCTTTGAAGCTTTTACACCTTCATAGAATTCTCAAGATGAATAAATCCTTCAGGCTGTATCATATACGTGTCCTCAAGTAACTTTCCATTCAAAAAGCTATTTTGACATCCATTTACCATATCTCATAGTCATAATATGTGGCTATGAAAATTAGAATTATAATGGATTTAAACATGGCTACTGGAGAAAAAGTCTCATCATAATCAACACATTGAGTCTGTCTGAAACTTTTTGCTACTAGCCATGCTTTATAAGTATGCACATTGCCATATGTGTTAGTTTTCTTCTTGAAAACCCATTTACATCCAATGGTCTTACTACATTCAGGTAAATCAACTAGGTTCCAAACTTGGTTATCATACATGAATTGCATCTCAAAATTCATGGCACTAAGCCATTTACCTGACTCTGGGCTAGATACAGCCTCCTGATAAGTAGTAGGTCCATTTTGATCCATAAGCAACATCTCACTACTATCAATAATAAGAAATCCAAATCTCCCAGGCTAATGTCTTACCCTATCAGACCTACGCGGTCCTTGTGATATTTGTGGAGGTTCAAATAGTTTAAGACTTTCTTGATCTCCCACTTGCGGTTGAGTGTTTATTTGTGGTTCTTAAGCTTCTTCAAAACTTACTTTATTCTCATTGTTATCTTTTGAAATAAACTCTTTTTCCATAAAGATACAATTCTAAGCCACAAATACTTTGTTCTAAGTAGGATTATAAAAGTAGTATCCTCTAGTTTCTTTAAGATAACCAATAAATACACACTTGGGAGATTTGGCTAATAATCTTTCTAAGATTTTTCATCATACAAAGACCTCATAGCCCCAAATCTTAAGGAAAAACTTGGTATTTTCCCAAACCATATCTTATATGGTGTTTTTTCATCATACAAAGACCTCATAGCCCCAAATCTTAAAGAAAAACTTGGTATTTTCCCAAACCATATCTTATATAGTATTTTATCAACCGCTTTATAAGGAACAAGATTCAGTGTAAACACATAAGTTTTTAAGGCATAACCTAAATAGGAAATAAGAAGATCTACATGACTCATTATAGATCGAACACTCTCCAATAAAGTTTGATTTCTCCTCTAAAAAGAAACACCATTTCATTGTGGAGTTGGTGGAGGAGTTAACTTTGAGACAATCCCACAGTTTTTAAGATGATCATCAAACTCTTGGCTCAAATATAGACCACCCCGATTTGATCGAAGTGCTTTAATTGTTTTACCAAGTTGATTCTTCACTTCATTTTGAAATGTTCGAAACATCTCAAAGGATTCACCTTTATGTTTCATGAGATACGCATAAACATATCTGCTGAAATCATCGGTTAAAGTATTAAAGTACCGATAACCACTACTAGCCATTGTGTTTATGGGACCGCATACATCAGTATATATTGGACCAACAAAATCACTTGCCTTTTCATTGTGTCTAGTAAATGGACTTTTTGTCATCTTGCCTAGTAAACAAGATACAAATGTTTCATGTGATTCAAAATCAAATGAATATAAAAGTCCATCTTTATGGAGTTTAGAAATGCATTTTTTATTTATGTTGTCTGGACAACAATGCCAGAGGTAGGCTTGATTCAAATCATTTGACTTGAATCTCTTTGTATTTACGTTAAGAATGGGAGTATCTGTGGACTTTTTCATGTTTAGAATATAAAGACTATCACACAAATTAGTATTCCCATAAAAAACGTCTTTATGAGAAATTGAACATTTACTATTCGCAATAATGAAATTAAA
Source organism: Stephania yunnanensis (assembly GCA_039657365.1). NCBI lineage: Eukaryota > Viridiplantae > Streptophyta > Magnoliopsida > Ranunculales > Menispermaceae > Stephania > Stephania yunnanensis. The sequence goes on from CM077584.1 coordinate 42,401,516, forward strand.
ACCATCCAAATCCAAACATGAAAATGAAATGATATTTCTGCTCAAGGTAGGGACATAGTAATAATTATTTAAAATTAAAACAATTCCACTAAGTAAAACTAACTCATAGCATCCTACAATCAACATAACAACCTTTGCTCCATTTCCAACTCGTAGGATGACTTCTCATTTCTTTAACTTTCTACTTTTGGTGAGACCCTACACATTAATGTGGGATCTACATTCGATATCCAATACCCAGGAATCACCAGTATACAAGTTAACTTCAATAACGTAAATACTTGAAGTAGTAGTCGTACTACTCTTTTTTTTCTTTAGGTCTTCAAGATAGAGCTTTCAATTTCCATGCTCCTAATATTAAAGTGTATGATGATCTCAAGTCGAAGGGCTAAATGATATACCTATCATGAGTAACACCTATGACTTAATCCATTTGGTGTTCTCATAGTGGGTCGGTCTAGTACCTTGTTCCCTAACAAGTACTTATGATCTCGATTCTCATGACCATCAATTAAAACTCACACTAGTCTTAATTCATTATAGTTCCCAATATAATGATAGACTAGGGACATTTAGGATATTTCAACAATTACCCATGGATCTTATTATAAAGTAAAGATGCAATCACTTATAATTAAATAACAAATAAAAAGCTCAATTTTATTAACTAAAATTATAAGATAAACAATGCTTATGGATTGACCTAGCGCAAATGCCCCAACACATTCTACAATGGCACTTTGACGTACATGGACATGGTGGAGCCCTACCATCCGGAGAGGAAACTGAGATAGCTTGGCCACGTGCAATCTACACCTAACCTTCCATATCACTCATTGGAAGCAATTGAGACCCATCTGCACTAAAATACTCTGTCAATTATGGGTTCCAACAAGACAATTGAGAACGTTGGCATAACCATTTGTTAGCACCTGAAGTTCGAGGAGAGAAGGGGCAGTTTGAGTTTTTGGCTACACTAAACTATTTTCTTTGATTTTTAAAGGTGTCACACCTAGTGATTGAGAACTCGAGCGTTGAAGATGATGCAGCTGTCGCCAATACTATCACTGCTAATTAGCTATTAGAGGTACATTAACATTTTAGGTTGTCTGTTGTATGCGAAAAAAATAGTGTTTTGATTGATTTCATTTGATCATTGGTATTCAACAGTGGAATAGGCTTGGGTTGGATGTTGCGTTACCGTGGGTGGACTCGTGGGCTAAGTTGTGTGCTTTAGAGTCCCCGAAGAAAATGGTGAATGATGTTATCGATTTCTTGTCAAGGGCAAGTCTTGATGCAACCACCACCAGCACTACCACCATCGCCATTGACATAATAGCTCCTATAGCGGTAGCCTCTAAGCACTCTCAGCACGACAACACTTCTACACAATTAAAGTCCACCCTAGTTTATGCAACACCTCTATCGGTTGATGCTCACCCACAAAAGAGAATGCTTGGCAATGAATATTCTCGAGAAAATTCGAAGAAGCCAAAGCAAACAGAGTCTTCAAAGAAGTGAATTTTTATCTATTGCACTTCTTATTAGAAATATTAAACGTAGGTTATTATGATATTATTATGCCACTTTTGGTAAATGTTGTGAATGAGTTCTTTTATAGTACTTGTTATGATTGTTTAATCATTATTGTGAATGTTTAAATTATATATTGATGTTGTTGTGAAGTTGTTGACTATAATTTTGTTATGAAAAACTCATTAGGTGACAAATTAGGAACATTTCACTCAAGATTATAGAAAGAATGAAATTAGAGGAGTTAGTGAGATGGTATACAAATTTTATGCCAATGTGAATTTCATTAGGAAGAATAAACTAGTGAAGGTGAGAGGCGTGTTTGTCCCCTTTAATGAGTGTGAAATTAATAACATCTATGGATTAGAGCATTCGAGTATGGTTGGATCCGAACCAAGTTTTACAAATGATCTATATGAGAAACCCTATAACCTATATCCCCTTTTAGAGCCATAGAGAGAGCATTGGTTATCCAACGACAACCCGGCTGGGTAATGGGAGCTAAGAATGTGCCGAAGCACATCAAGAAGGGGAGTGTTAGGAAAGTCTACTGAATGTGGCAACATTTCCTTATTGCTTCTATATACCCCAACACTCAGTAGGGCAAGATCAACAAGCCAAAGGCAACTTGTTTAAATGAGATTATGAAGAATAGGGAGATAGATGTCGATACAATCATTTACAACAATTCAAGAGAGTCCATAATGTCAGAGCGATAGAACAAATTGTTGTTTCTTATATTGATCACTTAGTTATGCTTGAAGGCCGAAGTGCGAGTACTTCGAGATGAATAATTTGATATTGAGGCCCAAACAACCATGGATGAAACTTTTATGCTTACATTGAAATCACTGCCTGGTTATCAAGACTCCAAGAATGAAAGGGAAAAAGCCGAAGGAGCTAGAATTTAGGCTAAGTTGTTAACCAAACAACATGAGGATAACAAAATAATAACAATAGTAGTAGCAGAGTTAGCATGGGAGTCAAAAGATGAAGGATATGGAGAAGAAGAGGAGCAACAATAGGGATTCGCTGAGGACTATGAGTTCGTAGACCCACTGATTGGATAACAAGACTTAGATGGTCTTCAAGTATTTCCACCACCTCCCCTACCAAAACCACTAGTACCACCACTATAAGACTTGACTCCACAACAACAGAGGTTTTATATTGCCAAGATGAGGCGACAATACCAAGAGGACAAAGTGCAGTATAGTGAAGCCTTGAAGAGCTACGAGTAAGATAGACTGCGCGGTTAACATAACTTCATGTTATTTGCCTTTTGGTTTTCCAATGACACTATCTTATGTGTTTGATTCGAATGTGGTGCAGAGTAGGAGGGCGGAGCGTCCATCAACACCATTCTACACTAGAGTTGATGAGGTAGATGACGATGATGACGCGCAGTCCTGATGTCAGTGTCTTAGGATTTCTTTAGACGTGGGGAAATTATAGATACATTGATATCATTTTGTTTCAACTTTGAGATATTTTGTTACTTATTTAGATGTTTAAATTTTATGTTTAGTATAGTTTATGATTTTATATCTTGTGTTATTATTATACATATTCGTGTATTTTAATGTTTTCATGAATTCAAGCTTATTTTTAAACCTAGAGGACAAGCTTTGGTTTATGTTTAGGGGCATCAACACTACACTACACTATGGGAAGTGGTAAAAAAGGTTGAAATAAGGATAAACATTGCATGTATGGTCGTTTAAATTTTATTTTTTTGAATCAGCTAAAGAAAAAACATGGCAGTGTATCATTTGATCTATGCTTATTTGTGAATTCCAGAGCTTAATGAGAAATCATGAGATTATATACTTGCTACTTGAGTGTAGAGGTGAAACAAGCTTATGAGTAGTGATGGTTTTAGTTGTGATCCAATTTGGTGTTTCGAAAGTGAATTATATGTGTTGTTAAAGCTACATATTTTAAAAAAAATATAAGTTTTTGTAAAGAAAAACTCTTGAGTGGATTATTAACTTGAAACTTAGTAAATTAAAGGATACTCCATGAATAATATAAATGAATGAGAACTCGATTAATATGAGTAATTAGGAGACTTAGTAACATACACTTTTGCTTGAACGTTCAAAATCCTAAGTTTGGAGTTATTTGATAAATGATTATTTAAACTTATATACAGGGTTAGTTTAACAGTATATTTAGTATAAATATCCCTAAATAAGCTCTAATTGATAGTGTTTATGCATTTTCAGGTAGATAATACATAAATGAAGAAAACAAGCAAAAATGAGAAAAAATGGAGTTAAGACACACCAAAGTGTTGTTCGTGCTGTAGCATGCAGGTGCGACACTGTGAGGTCAAAAGGCACAACGTGGACGAACTTGGCATGATGTGGGAGAAAAGATAAGTGAAGCAAATGAGACAGGAAGCTTGGCGCAGTGGCATGCAGGTGTGGCACTGTGGAGTTTGAAGGGATGGCGCCAGCGGCTAAAGTGACAGCGCCGAGGTCACTGAATAGAGGAAAAGCACACGAAAAAGGTGGCATAATGGCGGGCCGTGACATTACACACACAGTGCCAGAGATTAAGTGACATCGTTGGGATAGAAGAAAATCTAAAGTTAGAGTTCCATTTTGTGTTAAATTGTAAATTAGGGTTTCAATTGTTTAGAAATATGATTAGAGAGTGTAAATAGATAGGAAAACATGGTAAACTCATATAATACAATAGATTAGCCACCATTAACATAATTTTGCATATGTTTTACTTATTCTTGAGTAATAAGATGATTGTGGATAGAAGACATTGAAGAATCACGTGTGGTGATTCAATTATTTTGTTTATTGATTTAATTGAAGTTATTTCATTATATCTTTGATTGCAATTAATACCACGATATACATGTTTGTTTCAATGAAGTATGAGTTTTCTAATAATCTTAGGGATCAATGGATCGTATGGTATGAACGTTGTGCTATAAACATGAGTAGAATATGAATATAAAAAGTGCAACGATTAGAATTTGTATTGATTCTGAGCATAATGCTACAAACATCTTGATCACGTGTTTGTTGATATTAGGTTTTAGAAGCTATCATGGTCATTTAAGCTTTTGAACCGGATATGGATGTTACAACTGTAAAATATACAACATCGAGCGATAGTTATTAATTATGGAGGCATAGATTGTAGACTTAATTAGTTATGAGTCTAAAGATTTGGAACATTAAAGCAATGTGGCGCTTACGTTATTCACAGTGATAGGTGGATCTCTAGTTTACACATTAGAAACTTTTCTGTCACTACAGTGGGTTAAAGTGGATTGAAAGAAATTTTTCTATTCTAATTGGGCATTGCTCACACATAATGAAGATGATAAATTGAGATTGAAAAGCATAGTATATCATTACTTAGGTCAAGTTGTGAACTAAGATAGTCTTAATATAAGGTTTTAAAAGTAATTTGCATTGATTTGTTAGTATAGATTAGTTTAGTTTAGTTATAAAACCAATTAAAAAGATTTCCTTAGCAATAAAGTAATTTTAGTTAAGTATGTAGTGAGTGCATATACATTTCCATGAGGAAGGTATCCATAGTAAACGTAAGTTGGTTACACTATTACTACGAGCAAGCTGCTATACTTGCGGCATGCGAACCAACTAACTGGGAGATTGTTTCTCAAGGTATGGATAACTTAGTACTTGATAAATGTGGAATTCAAGAATTTTATAAACTTAATTAGTTGACTAATTAAGTTTTTTCAGATATAATTTGGGATTTAAGTATTTGAGGTGGGACCCATGCATTACGAACCTGAAATCATAAGTCTAAATATTATTTTTATGTGTTGCGTGATTAATTGGTGTATTATACTCTATTCGACATGAAATAGGGTCAAGTTAAGGATTATACGCGGCGTCTGCGTGTTCTGGAGCACATTGTGAATCTTCTTTAATTTTGTTGAAATTGGAGTATTAATCGGGGTTGTAAGGGCCTGTTTGAAAGCATGAGTGAATATAAAATTATTGGTTGCTTGAAAACTCATTAACCAAGTGTAAATCCTCATGTGAAGATTTTGCCTTAGTTTATGTGCAAGTCGGGATTAGCGGTAATGTTAAATAAAAAAACTTTGGTACAAGACTTCGTCTCGAGTTTCGTATGTAGTTGGCGGTGGTTGAGGTTGAGATTGAGTCTAAATTGGTGCAAATTTGGTTAAGTATGTCAATAGAATTAGTCCAAGAGATTTTAGTATGTCGTGGACAAAGTTATGATTTTCGTGGTTTTAACGTGACCAAAACTAGTATTATGGACATTTTTTTGAAGATGAACTACTTTGTCAAGAGCTTCGTTCAATTTGGTGAAAACACAGATTGAAAACGAGCATCAAAAGTTAAAGCACGTCAAAATAAAGATTTCAAGAACTAATAAATAAATAAAAATGAAGCTGCTGATAAGCAGGTGAAGATTTATATATAAATATAAACAAAACAAAATGAAAATATGTTTCGTTCCCTATGTCTCTCGACCTGAGTTTTCACTTCGCGATTTTCCAATGTTCGATATTCGCTCGATTTCTTACTGCAAAACTGTAGAGCATCGTGAGGTGATAAGTTCGAGTCAAGTTTTAGCGGAGGAAACGAGGCATTTGGTCGCAATTTGGTAAATTCTCAATTCAGGACATGTTCTTTAATTTAATTTGAATTCTCATGAGTTGTCGATATCTTTTACAGGGTTTTAATAGAAATTGGTTGGGATTATTATGAATTGACACATTGGATTGATTTACGTTAATTTGGAACAAATCCAACTGACGTAAGTTAGGGTTTTAATATATTCAACTAATGCGATTAAGGTGATAACAAATTCGGAGATGTTTTTATAGTTGATATTGATTTACATTGGGTTTCTAGATGAATCGATTATTGGTTTTAATCCAATTTGACTTCACGTACTGTGGATATATTTTAATGTTGCTATTGAATGGTTTCATAGTATTTGTTGTCGGGTTTTGAAGATTTAATTGCAAAAATATTGATTTGGAGTAGTTTTTCAGTTTAAAATAAATAAAGTTTGCCTAGTTGACATGACATATTGGAAAATTCATAACTTCTCCAACTGTGATCTGATTTGAGTGTTCTTGAAGTCTATGGAAAGTGGGACATGAGTACTACAACCTTTTTAGGCCATCATGACAAATATTGATGTTTTCAAGGTTAAATAGTTACCCAAAATTGGCTAGTTGAAAGCCAGTTGAAACAGTTATATAAATTAATATTTTTGAAAATTGTTCTCAAGCGTACTTTGGCTGCATTTTTCATTGGGTTTAGTGATTCGGTTTCACTTGAAGCTTGACCCATATTATAATTGGGTAAGTAGGTAAGCTATTGGAGCCATTTTCAAGGGAATTCAAAGCTTTGGGAACCCAAAAAATTAAGCTTAAAATTGGTTGGTTGTAAGTAAACCATACAGTGTACTTTACTATTGATTGAAAATCTTTGTACATGCAATTGCATCATAGTTTGCATTTGCATCATAGTCTGCATCTTAGTCATGCATATATAAAGAGACTGAGGGGGATAAGCGTTTTTTGGAGTTTAGTTTACTTGAAACTTGGTTTCGTTCCTACCTCTGCACCATCCAGTGAGTCTAGTGGAGTCTAATACCGAGAAGTTATCTCTTCATTTCATAACTTGTTAATATTGTCTCTATACTATTTTTGGAAGTCGACATATGATTATAGTTAGAAAACAAGAACGGAGTGGATTACATGTCAAATTGACGCATATATCTTATCATTTATTTGGAAATGCAATTACATGTCTCCATGTATCAGACTAACAATTACAGGAGTACATATCAATGTAGGAATTTGCTTACCTAACATCTTAAAGTTGTTTTTGATGATGTCAGATTTTATATAAAGACAAGGGATGAATGGATGAGACTCATAGATTGTGGTGATGGTTTTCAAAAGTTAAAGTAAATTCTTACTGCAAATTGTTAAATATATTATTTTGGGATTCTTGGGGTGAGTGTAGGACGTGAAGTTTTATTGAATAGTTATTAGAGTCTCCCAAGTTAGTTTAAAATGCGTTGAGAGGTTTATGTTCAATTTTGGTCTATTTGAGATTGTAAAGTTGAAATTAAGTTATCCAATACACTAAGTTAAGTTATAAACTCAAACTTGTTGTACATTGTGAACTGCGAAGAGTTGTGAGTCCGTCTAAGTCTATCCCTAATTTTGCTGTCTATTCGGTGAGTTTTTCTAGCAGGCTACTTTTAGGGGAGGTGCCACCAAAATTTTATAAAATACAGAGAATAATCTGTATGATTTCCTAATTTGCTCAAATTGAATAAATCATGAATTGAGTTGTGTTGAGCATAAAAACTTAGTTTTGGAGCAATATGAAGGATCTGAATGAAAATTATTTTGAGGTTAAAGTTAAAAGAATAGATTAAGCTGACTAGATTATCAGATGGTCGAGGTAATCTAGGTCAGTCACTCATCTTAATGATGACGGGGTTGAAAAACTTGCTTTAAGAGCCTAGGGCTGGCTTAATTTGAGGATAAATTTTGGTTGGAAACCAAAAAGTGATTGAGTACGATTAGTTGGGAAGTGACCTTAAGCAAATGTATTTGCATTATTATGTGATGCTTTTTTTGTAGTATGCATTATTGTAAAATATATGATATGAAGTTTATTCTCCTTGTCCGTTTGATACTTAACTCGTATGAAATGATGAGTAAGAGTAAGAACGGATAATTAAAAGAGAGAATATAATTATGAAATGAAACTAGCGTGACTTGAAGTGAAACAAACTCGGGAAGTCCGAATTCACAAAGGTGTTGTAAGCAGTTCGATACTAATATAACTGATGAAACTTATCAGTTATAAAACTAATGGGAAATTGGTTGAACATGAAGTCTAAATGATATAAGGACGTAAATACTGAATATAAAGTCCTTAGAAATTGAGATTATTGAATTATTACAATTATAAAACGCTTAGGAAAACTTTAAAATAGCCTCAACAAGGAAAGTGATGACACATGGTTTTCAAAAATAGAAATCGATTAGTCAAACTAAACTTGACTGAAATATCATAATGAGATTGTGATAGAACTAATCAAGTTGTTTAAGTTGATTTCTACGAAAATAAATTACTTTGAAGCCGAGTATTGTCTCATTTATGAAACAAAACAAAAAAAGTGGAATAGAACCATAGTTGAAAAATAATCAAAATGACTTCTAAAAAGAAGTACTGAGACTTTTGATTGTTTACTACTCAAGTTAATTATTCATAAGCGACATTGAGTATAGTGGTTCTATGATTCGAATAAAGACATGATAAAACAAATAAAAATACATGAGTTAAAAGTAATCTTTGTTGACACCAGATTATGTGTTGTTATGAAACAAAGATCAATGAAATTTCTAACTTGAAAAATGAAAGGTCTAGCTATAAAATCAACATGTTAGAAGTTAAGGTGTTTGGGGAAGTGGTCTAATAATAAGTTGGATTAGCTACTAAAAATCAAAACAAGTGGTTGTGTTTTGAGATTCAAAGTACCCAATAATCACTTGCGAACGACATTAAGTTGTGACACTTATCACTATAACCTAAAATATAATTAAGAAAGAAATAGAAGTACTTATTGAGAATCAATAAGTGATTTGTATAGGACGTCATTATGAGCTCCTATATTGCAAGAATTTCCATTTATATGAATTAAAGGATTTAAATAGCATCCTTTAAGAGGTTGATTAGTGTTTAGTTAATCAAGATATTGGAAATTTAAATTCTTTTATCTCTTCAAATGAATAATAAAGGAATGGTGAACTCAATAAAAGTAATTTGATGAACAATAAGATACAAAGTTATCCTACATAGTCTCTTGAAAAGTCTCGAATTTCTTTTTGAGAGAAATAAAAGTCGGGAAAATTTAAGACTAACGAAAACAACTAAGGCAATAACAAACAGTTTGTTTGTTTGAGTTAGGAATTTTTTTTTTTTTTTTTTTTTTTTTTTTTTCGAATAATAAAGCTTTGCCAAAGAAGACTTCAATTGATTTAATAATCATAAGGAGCCGTATTATCCTTAGCTATATTTTCGAAGAGAAAAAATATATAAATTGTCTTTCTATGTCCAGAATAAGGTGCTATAAATGGGCTGGTTGTTGAGCGATAGTTGTGGTAAGTTTGTAAAAGTGACTACAAGTGAGATCAATATGAGAATAGCTGAGATTGACAAAAATCAAATGGAATAGACTCTATGTATAAAAGAAAATGAGATGTTGAGATGAATTGTGACTGCTCGAAGTGACACAAATGGACTCCTTTAGTATAGATAAGGCACTGAAGTAGTTGTGCACAGTCAAAAGTCCAAGTAACTATGTTTCTTAATCATAATTCATTCACAATATAGAAGATCAATGTGACATCCACCGTATTTGAATAATCGAATGAATTGATGATAGTCAATATAAAAGAGTCTATAAAGTTTTGTCGAAGTCAATTAGAGGCTAAAGTATAGGAAACTAAATGGTCAATACATTCTTCCATTAGTATGAAAATGAGAATTTCAAGTGAACAAGTCTCGATAAGACATAAAATATTAAAGTATAAGTTAGAAGGAATTTAATATATCTTCACAAGGATCTTAATAGGAATCAAACTCCAAAAGCTGAAAGTTTGAAACCAAATTAGTATACAACTGATATCAGTGAATATGTTGTATATTGGTTCAAGTATAGTGCTACACTACGTGACTAGTTCGTGGTGGAGTTTAAAGCACTAGTTATTATAAATTGGAGTTGATGTAAGATGCATGAATGATGGTGAAGATACAAATGAAATGAAAAGAGATGCATAACTTACAACTCAGTAATTCAATATTATCCTTGGTGGTTTGAAAATATTGAATAGATGACAATATATCTGACTTGATATGTTGGAAGAATTGAGTATTCTTCCATTATATTTAGGGAAGTCACAAATGTATTGCGTAGAGGCAAAGAGAGATATCATATTTATAACTTGTATGAGATACAAGTTAAAAGTTATAGTATAAGTGTATAAACATTGAAATAAGTCAATATCCCTATTTAGAAACGTATAGCTACTCCATTAAAGGATAACTGTTTTATTCAGGCAATGAGTTAAGTTGGCGAACAATAAGTGATTAAAATGTGAGATTATGAGAGATTTTAGTAATTGAATAGAATGAGGTCCTTGGTGAACCCATGAATATAAAATGACTCGACGAAGTTAGAAAAGTCAATAGTTTTCTAACTAGTAAAAGGAAAAGCTAAGTGAATTGTCTAACGAGTTGGAACTGTAATTGCTTTCTAGTCCACAACCAAAATAATATTTTGAGTAGACATTTAGAGAATGAATCAGAGTTGCATGATATGTCAGATTTTATTTTCTAATCAAATTGTAAATTGAGATCTCTTGTCATGGGATGACCAATATAATTTGAGATCCATAGTCATGGGATGACTTATGTAATTCCATATTTCTTTTGAGAAACGCTGGAATGGTGATGGATCGGATATGCACGCAACTTTACTTAGTATACAATGTTGTGCTCAAATATTCTTTGCATCACTATGTAATTTTAGACTAATGATGATCTAAGAATTGATTGATCGATAATTCAAATAAAAAGATGATTAGTGGTGAGAAAGTAAATTGGGAAGTGTACCATAGTTTTGGTGGATGGGGAAAGAATTATCAACGATTCTTGGAATTGTATTTAGCTGAGAATGAAAATGCGCAGTACAATGTGAAAAACAAGATATGTTAGATCTTGCTAAGTGTTGATTCTTGAATGAGGTTCAAAGTATGAAATAAGAAATGAAATAAGGTTATTGGACATTCCACAAATTTGATTGTGTAACTCGTCAAAATTCACAAATTGCCAACATTAACAAAGTAATTGAGATAAATTCTCATTAAACCAATGATTTGAAAAATGAAATGTTGAAATGTTTATGATCTCTACCACAAAGTTGTCGTATATGACGAAGGTGATTGTGACGAATTAACTCTTTCACCTTGAAAATAACTTTACAGGTTTGGATTAAAAGAGTTGTATATGAAGGATCATTTGCTCATATATCTCTTTTGGTTCAGTAACCTGTAAGTTTAAATTTTTAGGACGAATATTTTAATAAGTTAAGAAGATTGTCAAATCCGAGAATTTCATAAACTTGATTAGTTGACTAATTAAGTATTTTTGGATATAATTTGGGATTGAAGTATCTGAGGTGGGATTCACAAATTACAGACTGGAGAGCATAAGTCTAAATATTATTTTCATGCGTCGCATGATTAATTGGTGTATTATACTCTATTCGACGTGAAATAGGGCCAAGTTAACGATTAGAAACAGTGTCCGCATGTTTTAGAGTGCGTTGGGAATTTTCTCTGGAGTATTAATTGGGGTTGAAAGGGCATGTTTGAAGAGCACGAGTGAAAATAAAATTATTGGTTGCTCGAAAACGCAATAACCAAGTGTTAATCCTCATGTGAAGATTTTGACTCAACTTACGTGCAAATTAAGATTTGCGGTAATATTAAATGGGAACAAAGTTGGAATAAGACTTTATCTCGAGTTGCATGTTAGTTGATGGTGGTTGAGATTGGGATTGGATCAAAATTGGTGCAAGTTTGATTATGTCAATAGAATTGGTCCAAAAGATTTTACTATATCGTAGACAAAGTTAATATTTTTGTGGTTTTGGCATGACCAAAACTAGTGTTATAGATCTTTTTTTTTGAAGACGGACTATTTTGTTAAGAGTTTGGTTCGATTTGGTGAAAAATCGAATTGAAAAAGAGAGTCAGAAATTAAAGTACGTAAAAATAGAGATTTTGGGAATTAATAAATTAAATGAAATTAAGCTGCTTACAAGCAACTGAGGGTTTAAAAATATCAAAATCAAAACTTTATTTTGATCTTCAATAGAACAAAAACATGTTTAGTTCCCTACGTCTCTCAACTCGGGTTTTCGCTTCGCGATCTTTCGACATCCAATTTTTGCTTGATTGTTTCTATAAAGTTTGAACCAAGTTTTTGCGGAGGAAACGAGGTATTCCGCCTGAAATTTGGTAAATTCTCAATTAAGAGCATTTTTTTAATTCAATTTGAATTCTCACATTTTCTCGATTTTGTTCGTGGGGGTTTTGATAGAAATTGGTAGAGATTGTTTTTATTGGATTGATTTATGCAAATTTGGAATAAATTCCACTAACGTAGGTTAGAGTTTTGATAAATTGAACTAATGCGATTAAGTTGATAACCATTTTGGGGACGTTTTATAGTTAATATTGATTTACATTAGGTTTATAGATGAATTGATTATTGATTTTGACTTGATTTGACTCCACGACCTGTGAAAATATTTTGATATTGGTATCGAATGGTTTCATAGTGTTTTTTGTCGAGTTTTGAAGATTTAATTGTGAAAATATTGATTTGGAGAAGTTTTTTAGTTTAAAATAAATAAAGTTTGCCTAGTTGACATGTCATATTAGAAAATTCATAACTTCTTCGTCGGTGGTCTGATTTAAGTGTTCTTCGAGTTTATGGAAAGTAGGATATGAGTACTACAAGTTCTTTTTAGGTCAGCATGACAAATATTGAGGTTTCAAGGTTAAACAACTACCCCAAGTTGGCTAGTTGAAAGCTAATCGAAAAAGTTAAATAAATTAATATTTTTGGAAACTATTCTCAAACGTATTTTGGCTGTAGTTTTCACTGGGTTTAGTGAATTGGTTTCACTTAAAGCTCGACTTATATTGTAATTGAGTATGCAGAGAAGCAATTAGAACTATTTTCAAGGTGATCCAAAGCTCATAGGACCCCAAAAAATTAAGCTCAAAATTGGTTAGTTGTAAGTAAACCCTACAACGATCTTTACTATTGATTGAATATCTTTGTACCTATAATTGCATCATAGTCTACATTACATTTCATCATTCTTGGTCATTCATGCGTAGAGGGATTGAGGGGGATAAACTTATTTCAGAGTCTAGTTTGCTTGAAACTTGGTTTCATTCCTACCTTTACATCGTTTAGTGAGGCTAGTGGAGTCTAACTCTAACAAGTTATCTCTGCATTTCATGATCTTTTAATACTCTATCTACATTATTTTTGGAAGTCCACATCTTATTATAATAGGAGACCGCAATAGAGTGGATTGCATGTTATGTTGATGCATATATCTTATTATTTATTTGGAAATGCAATTACATGTCTCCATGTATTAGACTAATAATTACGTGAGTACATATTATTATAGGAACTTACTTACCTTATATTGTCTAGTTGTTTTTGATGATGTTGGGTTCTATATAAAGATAACAGATGAATAGATAAGACTCGAAAATTGTTGTGATCGTTTTTAAAAGTTAAAGTAAATTCTTGCTGTAAATTGTTATATATATAATTTTGAGATTCTTTGGGCGAGTGTAGGATGTGAAGTTTCATTGAATGATTATGAGAGTCTCCTATGTTAGTTTAAAATGTGTTGAGAGGTTTATGTTCAATTTTTTTTTTCTATTTGGGATTGTAAAGTTGAAATTAAGTTATCGGAGAATGTAAGTTATGTTATAAATTTGAATTTGTTATATATTGCGAACTGCAGGGGAGTTGTGAGTCATTATAGGCCTCTCTCAAATTCTGGCGTCTATTAGGTGAATTTTCGACAGGTTACTTTTAAGGGAGGTGCTGTCAAGATTTTATAAAATAAGGAGAATAACCTGTATGATTTCTTAATTTGTTGTAATTGAATAAATCATGAATTAAGTTATATCGAGGATATAAATTTAGTGTTGGAGCAATATTAAAGAACTGAATGAAAATTATTTTGAGGTCAAAGTTAAATTAATAGATTAGGCTAATTAGGTTATCAGAGGATTAAGGTAATCTGGGCTGGTCAATCGTCTTAATGAAGAGGGGGCTGACAATAAATAGTTTTATCAATGTTTTGGGGGTAATGAAAGGTAAAAGCTTGAATTATATTATTTGTTGGATTTATTATATCTTTGCGGTAGATTTAGTTATCTTGTCTTTCCTATACGTTTTCTTGAAGGTCTTATCTCCTATCTACATCTTAGGAATCCAATGAGTATCGACGGCAAGGATTGTGAAGACCTGGACTTTAGGGATTTTTTGATAAAGGAAGACAATGGAGTTTAATAAGATATAATTGAATCATCTCCTAAGCTTTATTTCAACGGTCTTAGCTATCACTAGACTTATTTAGTTTAATCAGTGCTACTCGAGACATATCTATTAGACCTGAGCTTGAGACATGTGTAAGTAGAAAAAAACTTTAATAAATGAAAACGGGTATTCGAATGACTTGATTAGAACTCAAAGTTGATGAATTCACTTGGAAATATTATATGCTACTAGTGTTAAGAGTAGTTAAAAGTAGAGGACGAAATAAATGAAGTCATTCAATTAATAAAATGATACTAGTGGTCAATGATAGTATCTGCATTACGTAATACTACCACAGAGTTATCTATACTTGATTTGTTTGTATGAAGTATATAGTTAACACCAAATTGATGAGTAGATCGATTCTGGGATATAAAAAATCTAATTGCAAAACTTTATTGGAATTGAAGATTTACATGGAATGATTAGAGTTGAAGGATTATGGAAAATCCATTATGATAGTCAATTCTAGATCATCTGTTAGATTTCTATCACTTCTATGATAATTTCAAACGAAAATTGAAGGATGAAAACCTATAAAAGCTAATGGTAGCTTGATTATGTATACAACACTGAACAAGAAAGAATATCTTGACCTGGTCTACAAGGATTGTATAGTCTAAATTGAGGAAAGTAATCTACCAACTTAGTTTGGGATTTGGATTTTCTGAAGTAAGATGTATTACCTGGAATGGATGTGGTATATAGTTGTATACCTTGTATGCATCAAAGTTAAAGGGATAGGATGTAGAACCCTAATCTCATTAAGATTATAGTTTATGACTATAATTCTTCCTACTTTTTCATGATTTGTAGTGTGAATTCACATTGCTTTGGATTTGCTAGACATTTAAAACTGTTTTTCCAAATTTAATTCATAATTATCATATATACCACATATAATAATAAGTATAAAGGTAGAATTCAATAGAAATTTAAAAATTCGAGTAGGATATGTAACTAACTAGTAAATTTATTTTATTAAATAATCTAAATTTGTAGAAAGACATATATATTGCAATAAAGACATAACAACTCGATCATCCCCCCTTTATTTGAAGCTACTGTGGAGCTTAAGTTCCGAAAATATTTCCAAAAAAGAGTCAAAATGAGAGAGAATAAAAACATACTATACTAATAATAAACCTATACTAAAATTCAAGCATAAATAAATATAAAATTTGGGCTGCCTCCCAAGAGCGCTTTTGTTTACTTTCGTTGGCTCGACTGATTAAAAAATCAACCCTCGTTTAATGTGAGCGATTCAATATTCACTTAATTTGGTTCTTCAGTAATTTCATCTTCCTTAGCATCAGAGTTCTTCATTATTATTTTTATAATGATTATTCTCATCTTTATAACCATCATAGAAATGGTTTCCTTATAATCATCACAATGTTCAATCATATCTTGGAGTATTATTTCATCATCATTCATTCTAAGTGTAACTAAGCAATCACATACGTCAATAATAGATCCAACAAGTGATAGAAAAGGTCTACTCAATAATATGACATCATCCGGGTTAAATGATGGCATGACTTAGAAATCTGTATCAAAAGTAAATCGCCCTACTCTCGTTGGCACATTCTTTAATAGACCCAATAGAACTATAAAAGTACCATGTGGTTTATATACCTTGATGGGAGGAGGCTTGTTATAAATCCACAAATTCGTTAGAAGAAACCAATATGTAGGCAAAATATTCATATCAGTTCCCATATCAACTTGAGCTCCATATAAAGAAATTTCATTGATTTATATATCGAGGAAGATATGTCACGGATCACCCTTTAAGATTTATGAAAGATCATTATTTTCGTCATATACTTCATAATCAGGGCTCGTCACACACATATATGGGCCTCTGACAGTTTGTTGTTCCTTTAGTGTTTTTTTATTTATATTATGTTTTTTTGTCTTAACCATCCATTTTTTGAATGTTTTACTAGAGTTTTTAGTCACAATAGGATCTGTCATAATGTTCAAATCTTTTAATGGCTTGTTGATTAAATCTAAAGTAACAACCTTCATGTCCTGTAGAACAAAATTTTCATAGTAAGGTTTTAATCTGTGACCATTAACTTAAAATATTTTTCTCGATTCCGTACTTTATATTTTAACAACACTATGAGGGAATGCATTTGTAATTACAAAAGGTCCTATCTATCGTGAATGAAGTTTTCCAAGAAATAATTTAAGACGTGAACAAAATAGTAACACCTTTTGCCATACTTTAAATTTTTTAACATTTAATAGTTTTATCTTTATAAATAGAAGCACTCTCATAAGAATCATTTTGTATTTCTTCTAATTTCTAAATATTTAACTTATGTTGTTGTCCTGCATCATCATAATTCATATTATAGGCCTTAATTGCCCAATATGCTTTATGTTCTAGTTTTACTGGTAAATGGCATGCTTTTTCGAAAACTACTTTATAAGGTGTCATATCTATAGATGTCTTAAATGCAGTTCTATATGCCCAAAGTTCATGTTCTAAACGAAAACTCCAATCTTTACGGGTTGGACATTCTGTCTTTTCCAATATTGATTTGATTTTTTTGTTTGAAGATTCAGCTCGTCCACTAATTTGAGGATGATATGCAGTAGATATTCTATGTGTGACATTATATTTGTTAAGTAGAGTAGCGACTATTCGATTGCAAAAGTGTGAACCTCTATCACTAATTAGTGCTATAGGGGCTTCAAAAACAATAAAAATCCTTGATTTAAGGAAATTGATTACTATTTTAGAATCATTAGTTTTAGTAGCTTTATCTTCTACCCACTTGGACACATAATCTACAACTAGTACAATATAAATATTTTTGTTAGATGGTGGAAAAAGTCCCATAAAATCTATTCTCCATACATCAAATACTTTACAAAAAATATAGGAAATAAAGGGATTTGATTCTTAAGTCCTAAATTTCCGATTCTTTGATAATTTGGACAAGTCTTTGTATAAACATAACAATCATGGAATAAGTTTGACCAAAAGAATCATGAATCTAATATCTTACGAGTAGTAAGATGTAGACCAAAATGTCCTCCAAAAGCATAAGTATGGCAATGAGCCATAATGGATTGTATCTCTGATTGTTGAACACATCTTCGAATGGTTTGGAACACATCTTCCAATGCTTAGAATCATTTTTAATTTTATTCTTTTGAGCTTTTGTCAAATAGGGTGATAACCTATTAGTAGTAAGATAATTAACTATATCGGCATACCATGGAATATTAGCAACTATGTTGTATAAATATTCATCTGAGAATTCATCTCTTAATGGTATTGGAGGTTCTCCATTTTCTAGTCTACTTAAATAGTTTGCTACTAGGTTTTCATCACTTTTCTTATTTTTTATAGTAAGGTCAAATTCTTGTAACAATAAAATCCATCTTATTAACTTTGGTTTAGAATCTTTCCTTGCCATCAAATATCTTGATGTTGCATGATCAGAGTAAACTGTTACTATTGTTCCTAATGAATATGGTCTAAATCTTCTTAAGGCAAACACAACTGCCAAAAGTTTTTTATTTCCTGTGGTGCTATAATTTAGTTAGGCAGGATGCAAGTTCTAGAGGCATAATATATAACATGATAATCCTTTCATACCTTTTGACTTGAAACAACTCCTACTGCATAATTACTGGCATCACACATTATTTCAAAAAGTAGTGACTAATTTGGTGATTTTATCACAGGTGTGGTAATTAAGGCTTCTTTTAATCTATTAAAAGTCTTCTTGCATTCAGTTGTGAATTTTAAAAAATTCATCTTTTTGGAAACATTTACATAAAGTTTTGTGTTATTTTGAAAAAATCTTTCACAAAACGCCTGTCAATCTTGCATGACCAAGAAACAATCTTACTTCCTTCTCAGTAATAAGATAAAGTAATGTCTTTATAACTTGTATTTTAGCGGGATCTACTTCTATTCCTTTTTCTGTCACTATATGTCCTAATATAAGTCCTTTATTGACCATAAAATGACATTTCTCATAATGTAATAGTAACTTCATTTCTATGCATTTTTCAAGTACTTTAGTTAGATAGAGTAAAAACTCATCAAAAGAATTACCACATACAGTAAAATCAACCATGAAGACTTTAATAAAATGCTTTACGTAATAAAAAATGCTCACCATACACTTCTGGAATGTAGCATGTGCCATAAACCAAAAGGCATACTTCTATAAGAAAATGTACCAAAGGGACAAGTAAATGTAGTTTTTTCATGATCTTCTGGAGCTACATGAATCAATGAAATCTTGAGTATCCATCTAAGCAACAATAATGAGTTCTTCCTGCTAATATTTCTAACAATTGACTTATGAATTGTAGTGGGCAATGATCTTTTCTAGTTGAAGCATTCAGTTTCCTAGAATTTAAATACATTTTCCAGTCATTTTGGATTCTAGTTGGAGCTAATTCTCCATTTTTAATTGTTATTACTGTAATCCCTGCCTTTTTATGAATTACTTGTAGTAGACTAACCTAATTACTATATGCTATTGGAAATATCATTCTTGCATCTAATAATTTTGGTATGTCATTCTTTACTACTTTCATCATTGGTGGGTATAGTCTACATTGAGCTTTGTCTATAAGGTTTTGTATCTATTTCAATATTAATCTTATGCATACATGTAGCTAGAATTATTCCTTTAATATTTGTTATTGTCCATTCTGTTGCTTTCTTAAATTCCTTAAAAACATTAATTGATTTCCCTTCATCTAGACTTGACAATGTATTAGATATTATGACTAGTAAAGCATTGTTATTGCCTAAATAGGCATAATTTAAATGATATGGTAAAATATTTGAACCTAATTTTAGTGCTTTGACTATAGAGGATAAAAGTCTTGAATGAGTTATAGGTAGATCCATATAGCAAGAGAGTTTAGGGAGTTCATTATATGATTCTAAAGTATTAATTATCTCTCTTGTTTCCTCATCTACATCATCATCCTCATTTAAAACTTCTATCACTACTTCAACCTTGTCTGCTTTATTGTATTAAAAAGATTTGTCTATTAAGGGATTTAATATATCCGCGGTGCACACAAAAGAAACATCTTAAAGATACTTCATAGTGTCATAGATGTTAAAGTTCACCATTTCATAATTTACTTCCATTGTTAGAGTTCCATTAGAAACACCTACTTTCGCTTTTGACCCAACATCAAATTTTTCTTATAGTTTGAGATAAATCTTTCTTTTTTTGATGAATAATCACTATAACATTGCTTAATTAGTACTAAACCCCTAACAGAGATGCTGTTTATATAAACTAAAGTCTCTTTTTATTACTGTGGTAATAAAATGTTTGGATTCCAAGGAACCATATCCCACCAGTAGAATCCACCAACTAGAGAACTCAAATTCTCATGGATCCTATTGAATTTCATCAATATATATGTTAAGATTCATTGCTACAGTTGGGAAGAGCAATAGTGCTATTTTCACATGACCATGGCATCTACAATTCCGATGACCATATACAAAAAATCCCACCAAACACAACCAAGGATCTTCGACAGCCCAATTTTATCTTTTAACAACTAAATAGACTTCAAAGCTAAGATCTAATAATTTAATGAATTTCGCTCCCTACAATCGAATCTTTATTCAATGTTGTATTTATAGCATAGAAAATCAATTTGAAATACCCTTTACTTGACATATGCTTAAAGTCATCTGTCCTCTCCAGCTCCTAAATATCAATTAGGGTTAACAATTTGATGATTTTGATGAGGGCATATAGTGAGAGGCATGTTGGTCATTCCACCAGCTCCACAAAATCTAATCCCTATATCAATACATCCAACCGAACAAGTGACCCACTCTGGACTAATCACTTAATCCAAGAAACAAGTATAAGTTAATCCCATAAACTTTGGACTATTGTATTTGTGAAGCAAACATGCCACTATAAATTAAACATTATATATGTCAGATAACTATACTACCACACTAGTTGCTTATTAAGGTAAGGTTGTCATTTGCATATAGATTGACAAATGCATAACATTAGTTGATGCTCCTATATCACGCAATGCTTTATAAATTCCTAAATTTTCTATTTTACATGAAACGAAAAGCATTTCAGGAACATAACATTTAGGATGTAATTTCTTCTGGATTAATGCTGAAACATGTTCTCCCAGACTTATTTTTCATTGGCTTTAATTTTATTAGTGCATAAGTCTTTTATAAATCTTTTATATTTAGGTACATTTTGGATGAATTCAAATAAAAGTATATTACTACTACTTTGTGATGACCCCAAATACCGAGGAAACCCTGGGCACTGCCACGTCGCATCACATGTCACCTAGCCCTTCCATGTAGTGCCCAATATCCATGGAACCCCGTGACATAATGGTTGCTTACACATTTTTCCATTAAACCTAGCTTAGCTAATTAATCTTCATGATATTATTAGTGATTTAATTAGCTCGTTAGTCAATCTATCAAGTTATATTACAATTTTATAGTGGAAGTCTTTAATTGAATAAATTATGCAATATTTAACAATCTTAAGTAAAGGAAAAATTCGACAAAAAGATACAATGCATATATCAAAGGCAAAATAAGTACAATAAAAGATCCATATACATGTATTTAGTGCTCTACAGTCCCTAAAACCCAAGAAAAAGTAAATACATACATACTGTAATCAAACATGAGCTGACATTACTATCTCAGAAGTAGTCGCCTAATACCTCCTTGCCCTTGCCCTTACTGGTTGAAAGATCTGCACTTGCTCACCCAGCAAATACAGTGACGAGCCTAGTGAGTAAGATATGAAGAGAACTCTACACAATATTAATGAAACAAAACTGACAAACTACGAGACATGCGAATATAACACCTGGCAACAATAAGTCATATTCCCATGAATGGCGACATACAACAAGCAAAAACAACAATGTATAATGTAACAACACAAACCAATAAAACATGCTAAGAAATAAAGCAACAATAAATAAATAGACAACCGAATAATTTGAGAAAACCCTGACAGCCGGTAATCGATAAAAAGGACATGAACTACGTATATACTTACAGGCTTACAATGACTAAACTCCAATTTTGGTTAATAGATGAACCCCTTCCATACGCTATCTCAAGTCAATTAAACACCTTAAATCCCTCCTAACGGTCACATATATATTCTACTGCCATCGACACGAACATTAAACACATGTAACCCATGCAAGTGATTTAGCCACAACTAATATATACGCAAACTTGAATTTGATGGAAAACCCATGTGTGCCCACTAGAAATAACACATGTAATCTGATATCGACAAAACAAAACCATGAATTCTTTGAGGCATTCTAATGGGTTTACGTACCTCAATAAACGCTTTGACTTCCTTGGACTTTCAAACCCGACCTCACTAGCTCTCCGGTACCTGAACTATGTTCTTTCGGTTCTCTGAAGTCAATTAAGCGTGTTTATTGTGTATTTAGATTGGTTGAATAGGTTTTAAACTGATCTAACTAAATCAGCCCCTAAAGACTCAATAATTTCTCAATTTCAGTCTTGTGTTGCAACACATTTTTAGTCATGAAACTGTCCAAATCTCAAAAACTTCATTAAAGCTTTTGGTCTTTATCTTAGCTTTTTGAAAAGGTTTGGTTGGCAAAATTTTGATTTGAAATGAAAGAGATATCGTTATTATACTAAAAACATCTCAAATTGGAACCTAATGCAACCCGCAGATTTGGAAAATTAATTTCTCTTAATCTATAATTTGAAAAATTGTGATATTTAGTCACAAGGCATCTAACATAACCGATAACAACATACTAAAAGATAGGCTCATTTGGATAAGTAATTATGGAGTTGTGCCTTTTAAGAATTTAGTTTCAAAAATCCTGTAATGGCATTCAATCACCTATTTGCATAGCATTTTTGGACATGAAAACGTTCGAATTACAAAGTTTTTAGTAGAAAAAAGTTGTTACCCCTTTGAGTTGGCTTTCATATGCCACTAGATTAGGTCTATTTCAATTTAAAATTTGGAAGTTATGACCAAATCTCAGAGGCTTGTTCATAGTAATAACATGCAAAATTTCAAATTTCGTTTTACAATTTCAAAACTTTATAACGTTTTGATCTTAAAGCCAAATTAAGATCTTCTTAATATCTGGATTATAAAATTTAAATGATGAATCCAAATATAAAAACCAATTTCAAAAACTCAAACATCTACCCTCTGATAATGCCAAAAAATAAGAACTGATTTTAAACTTGAAATAGAGGGATGTATACTTGGGGTTGTAGTTTGATCACTAGCTCTTAATGCTCCATGAAATTAACAAAATGCTTTGATCCTACTCTTGAATCTTTGACTCCTGCAAAAGAAGGAGTTTTGAATTTCCTTCTTCTTAAATGCTGCTTTGTGTTGCATTTAGAGAATGAGCACTACGTGTATTCATATATATATATATATATATATAATTGAGTAGACTAAACTTCAACCACACATCTACATATTTATCCATCTCTATGTAGATCTAACGGTTCTAATTCACTCCTAACCCCACTAATTGAAATTAGCCTAACACAAATTTGTACACCAAGTCTTACGGAGATGGTGAGAACACGCATCCCGATGCATATCAATGCTTAGTGTTTTATTTTCTTAACTTAGGCCTAATTAATCTAATTTAGACTAATATAAGCTTATAGATATAATCATATATGGTTAGTGTGTTTAGTCACACACTTCACATATTTGCGATCCCGCTAACCCCCGACTACCCACCACCTGGTGCTCGGCATCCCGACACGTATCTCGAGTCGCTCCCTATTTTTACCTTATTTAATTGACTAACTTAGGCTATGATTTAATTAGAAGTCATACTCTAGTTCTTTAGTCTATTTTAGCATCCTGGGGTAACTACTACCTAATACCTGCTTCTACATGCTTCCCAATGTAACTTTTCCTCACACTTACTCACCCGATAACAATGTGACACACACGCCATGCAATACAATAATATAATTTATTTTTAAACACCACGTATGATTAACCATCATCCATGCAATACAATAATATAATTGACCCTCGATTCTCATGTCCGAGTCAACCGAGTTACACACGTAATGCCCATATTACGACTATTAATCCCTAAGATTAATGCTAATTCTAGTTTAATTAATTTGGGCTGTTACAATTCTTCCCAACTGGAAAAAATTTCATCCCCGAAATTCAGATCTTGAGAAACCTCTGGTTCACCTAACCTACCCATGTGTGACCATTCCTCATACCTTGATGGTACCATTCTATGGTACTTTGAAGACCTCACTACCTATTACCCATCACAGTGGACGTAATGTTACACTAAGACATAAGCGCGTACCGCCAAAGTGATCATGATATATAACGTTCTCTAACACTTCTACAACCTATTCTGAACTCGATTCCATGCATTAGTCTTCCTAACCTAGTTATGTAACACCAGCTAATCGTAAACCATTTCTATCATGTATAACATAATATACTTAACCAGCTATACCATGATATACCATGATATACCATGACATACCATGACCTACCTTATCTTACCATGAATGCATGGACTTTAACAATAATTACTCAAAAATTTTAATCACGTACCTTGTACACTGCTGTTGGGACATCTCGCGGCCTGACTCAGTCACCATGTGCACTGGCTCTCGAGTCTGCACTAGTGTTACTGCCGCTAGAGTCATCAATCTTTATGGATGCCCTTCCTGACTTGACCATCTTGCCCACATCGCCAATATGTGGTCCTCCATCCTGTAACTTCCTACTAACTCCCTGACCTCTGAGTCGGTCTCTGTGGTGGCGCTGGTAGTGCTGACATAATATAAGCTCGGGCTGTCTGATCATCGTCCGTACGACCTAGAACGTAATGTCTGCCCTCTTTGTCATCCTGATATCTTTGTCTCTTTTTGCTGTTCCGCCCGCCTCTCTGACTTAGTGGATGAATGCCTATTGCCCCTCTGCATCAGATATATATCATGGGTAAGTGTTACACCATACATCTCCTATGGTGTCTAGGCCCTAGTGGAAACAATGGCTATGGCTATATCCTTAATCAATCTTCAGATAAAGTAATAAATCTGTAGTCTCTCGGTGCCTTTGACGTCTATGGAAAACTATAATAAGTACCAATACCTATCCATGTATTGTAACACTGATTAGCTGCCTTGTCTCAAAACTAAAGACTCCTCTCTTAGCGCCAACTGGATCTCGATCGAAATGTACTGATCGTAGAAGACCTGTCAAAACTCAGCCCATGTGGTTGGATATAGATGAGTGTCTATGTATGATGTCCACTACACGATAAAATCTCCTCTTAGCATATGCCCTGATATCCTAGCCTGTATGCTTTAATGAATCCAGAATAGCTTACGTAGCTTTCGATGCGCAATTAACCATTTTACGACTACCTCCGGGCTTCTGCCTCCCTAAAAATATATAGGATTAAGTTTAATGAACTTCCTCATCAACTTGACATCTTCTATCATTGAAGTATCAAATACATCCATTTGTGCTATCGTAGCTATCAGAGTCTCGGTCTGCACTACTGTTGATGCAACAACCATAGTTGGAGTCTCATGTATAATTGACTGCGTCGGTACAACCAAGATGGTTGGTGCGAGTATCGTTGGAACAATTATCATCTTAGTTGGCTCTGTATTTCGGGCGCCGGTGGGTGATGCAAGCGCTGCTATCTGTATGTCCATTATCTCCATCAATATCTCAAACTACCTATCATAAGCTGCGAATCGCGTAGATACTGCAGTATCTAAACCTTCATCTGTGGTCTGATCGCTCGTCTAAGCAATATAAATAGTAGGTGAAACCGACTGGGCATCTATCATGATTTGCATAAAAAATTGTGCTCTGGATCACCTTTTGTATACGCAACATAATATATACAATTAAAAACATAACATATTTATAAGCCCTATTGCTACCCGACTCAAGTTTCCTTCTCAACTAGGATTCTTAGTAAAGATCTTCGTGCTTCCACATCTAAGGTTTGTTTGTTTATGTTTTAACCAATTTCTTTAAATTATTCCCAAGGCTCCATCGACCTTACTCTGATACCAAATTGTGGCGGCCTCAAACTCTGAGGCTGCCGTGGGACTCGCCACTTCGTATCACACGTCACCTAGCCCTGCCATGTAGCGGCCTACTATCTATGACGCCTTGTGACATAACTTGTTGCTTACACGTTTTTTCACAAAAACCTAGCTTAGCTAATTAATCTTCATGAAATTATTAGTGATTTAATTAGCTCGTTAATCAATTTTATCAAGTTATAGTACAATTTTAAAGCGAAAGTCTTTAAGTGAATAAATTATGCAATATCTAACAATCTTAAGTAGTGGAAAAACCTGGCAAAAAGATACCATGTATATATTAAAGGCAAAATAAGTATAATAGAGATCCTTATACATGTATTTAGTGCTCTACAGTCCCCAAAACCCAACAAAAAGTAAATGCGTACATACTGTAATCAAACACAAGCTGATGTCACTATCTCAGAGGTAGTCACCGAATACCTCCTTGCCCTTTCCCTTGCTCGTCAAAAGATTTGCACTCAGTCACCAAACAAATACAATGACGAGTCCAGTGAGTAAAATATCAAGAGAAACTCATACAATATTCATAAAATAAAACTAACAGACTATGAAACATGCAAATGTAACACATGGTAACATTACGTCATATTCCCATGAATGTAGGAGGCATACGAAAAGCAAAAATAGCAGCATATAATGTAACAAAAAATACCAATAAAGTAGGCTCAGAAATAAAGAAATAATAATTAAATAAACAACCAAATATTCTGAGAAAACCCCAACCTAAACTAGCCGGTAATCAATAAAATAGGACGAGAACCACGTATATACTTACAGGCTTACAATGACTAAACCTCAACTTCGGTTAATAGATGAACCCTTTCTAGATGCTATTTCAAGTCAATGAAACAACCTAAATTCCTCCCAATGGTCGTAGATATATTCTACTACTGTCGACATAAGCATTAAACACAAGTAACCTGTGCAAGTGATTTACCTACAACCAATACATACACAAATCAAAATTTGAGTGAAAATCCACGTGTGCCCACAAGCAGTTACACATGTAATCCGATACTAATAAAACAAAACCATGAATTCTGTGAGGTATTCCAATGGGTTTACATACCTCAATACACGCTCTAACTTCCCTGGACTCTCGAGCGCCACCTCGCCTAGCTCTCAAGTACCCGAGCTATGTTCTCTCAGTCCTCTAAAGTCAATTAAGTATGTTTATTATGTGTTTAGATTGGTTAAATAGGTTTTAAATTGATCTTCCCTAATCAGCCTTTAAAGGCTAAATAAAGTCTCAATTTCAGTCATGTGTTGCATGACATTTTTAGGCGTGATATTATCCAAATCTCAAAAAATTTCGTTAGTACAAAGTTTTCAGTCTCTATCTTAGCTTTCCAAAAAGGTTTGTCTTGTGAAATTCAGATTTAAAATTAAAGAGATCGCAATTCTAGAAAAAATAGCTCAAATCGGAACCTAATTTGACAAACAGATTTAGAAAATTTATTTATAGTTTCAAAAATTGTGATTTTTGGTCACAAGGTAGCTAACATACCCAATACAAACATACTAAATATAAGCTCATTTAGATAAATAATTAGGTAGTTATGACTTTAAAAACTTTAGTTTCAAAAATCCTGTAATGTCATTCAATCACCTATTTGCATAGCATTTTTGGACATGAAAACGCTCGAATTACAAAATTCTTAGTAGGAAAAGTTGTTCCCCCTTGAGTTGGATTTCATATGCCACTAGATTAGGTCTATTTCAATTTAAAATTTGGAAGTTATGACTAAATCTCAGAGGCTTGTTCATAGTAATAACATGCAAAATCTCAAATTTTGTTTTACAATTTCAAAACTTTATAACGTTTTGATCTCAAAGCCAAATTAAGATCTTCTTAATAGTTGGATTATAAAATTGAAATGATGAACCCAAATATATAAACTAATTTCAAAGACTTAAATAGGCACCCTCTGAAAATGACCAAAAACTAGAATTGATTTTAAACTTGAAATAGAAGATGTATACCTAGGGTTGTGGTTTAATCCCTAGCTCTTGCTTCTCCATGAAATTGATGAAATGCATTGATCCTACTCTTGAAGTCTTTGACTCCAGTAAGAGAAGGAGTTCTGAATTTTCTTCTTCTCAAATGTTGTTTTGTGTTGCATGTAGAGAACGAGCACAACGTGTACGCACTACATGTACTTATATATATAATTGAATGGACTAGTTTCAACCACACACATCCTACATATTCATCCATCTCTATGTAGCTTTAATGGTTCTAACTCACTCCAAACCCTACTAATTCAAATTAGCTTAACACACATTTGTACACCAAGTCTTACGGAGATAGTGACAATACACATCACAATGCATATTAATGCTTAGTGTTTTATTTTATTATCTTAAGCCTAATTAATTTAAATTAGACTAATATAAAATTATGCATACAATCATATACTTTACACATTTGTGATCCCATTAAACTCGACTACCCGGCACTCGGTGCCCTGCACCCCAACACGCATCTTGTGGCCCACCCCTATTTTTACCTTATTTGATTAACTAACTTAGGCTATAACTTAATTAGAAATCATACTATATTCCTTAGCCTAGTCTAGAATCCCCATGTAACTCCTATCTAATACTCGCTTCTACATGTTTCTTAACATAACTTCCCGTCACACCAACTTGCCCGATAACAATGTGACATACATGCGATGCAATACAATAATATAATTGATTTTTAAATGCCACACATAAACAACCATCACCCCCAAATAATATTTACCCTCGATTCTTATGTTCGAGTTAACCTAGTTGCCCATGTAACGCAGAACTATGATCGTTAATCTCTAAGATTAATGCTAATCCTAGTTTAACTAATTTGAGCCGTTACACACTTTCCTTAATGTGCGTGATATTTCTCTTTCTTCTTGCAATTTCTTAGCATTCATATTGCTTTCCAGATGATGAGGGGAAGGATGGCCTTACAATATTTGGTTTATTCTTATTAAGATCATGATCATCATCTTTAGAGATGTTACTCTCTTTGATTTCGATTTCCTTTTTTAATTCAACTTCTATAACTTTTGTAGGAAATTATTTGTTCTGGCATTTTTGGTTCTTCCATTTGTTTGCCACTTCTCGAAGTTATAGCTTTTGCAGATGAACGAGGGTAAGGTTGAGATGACAGTTTTCCTTGATTAACCAACAGACTCATTGCATTGCTATTTGCCTTAATTGATTTTTTAGTTCAATTATATTATCTTGCAAAGATTGAATTCTTTGATCATTTTCCTCATTTGAATCTTCCAATGCAATGGTTATTCCATTTAATATGGATAATTTATATCTTTGATAGCCCTGGTTGTCTATAAATTGCCTATATTCAGCCGTAGATAATTTGTATAGTTACTATAGATATAATTAGGTTTAGTAGGACTATCATAATGACTCATTATAGCATTAGTTTCTTCAATTCTTTTTTGTTGCATCAGAGGACATTCATTATCTAGATGATTAGTTTTATTGCAAAAAATACGAGATTTAACTTGAATTGATCTATCTTTTAATAGCAGCTCAACCATGCTTTTTAACTTATCAAATTTATTGTCTGATGTGGTAATTGTTCTTTTATTTATTTAACAAGATTTTTTATTAATTTATTTTTTTACCATATTGCTTTGATTGTTTAGCCATTTTATTAATAACATCTTTTGCTAATGTTGGTGTTATATCGAATAAAGATCCTCCACATATCGCACCTTTGAATTTTTGTTCTAAATGATTTAATCTTTCATAAAAATATTCTAGTAAAGCTCTTTCTTTATATCCATGTCGTTGATATAATGAAACCAATTTTTGGTATCTATCCCAACACTTTTTAAAAGTCTCTTTAGTTTTCATTTTTGCATTACTAATTTGTTTTATATCTAAAATAATCTTGCATGTTGGAGCGTATTGATCTAAAAAGACTTGTTACATTTTAGACCATGTGGTTATGAAATTTTAAGAAAGGTAAAATAACCAATCTTGAGCTTGACTTCTTAAAGAATAAGGGAAAGCTTTTAGCTTAACGTATTCTAACTCTTTATACTTGGGTTTCATCACACTTTATGTGTGTATTTCCTAATAAATTGTTGCGGCTATTTGATTTTTACCTTGAAAGCGAGGTAAAGAATTGACACATCTGGATTTTTATTGAAAACCGAGAAACTCGGTAGGAAAGGTAATACACATACGTTTGTAAGCTATGACATTTTTATTGGCTTACCTAAAAGTAAGTTCTTGCTCACCTTCTGCCATATTATGTGACATACAACGAGAATGATTCCGAAGAAATTATTTTTAAAACCCCCAGTAACAATGCCAAAAATTGATACGCGTCAAGCGAGTACAATATCCTTATTATTTTTAGTAGTGATAACTGGGATCGTCTCCATCAGGACTTTACAAATTTCTTAAGAAAAAGGGTTTTTCAATGGTTTTTATTATTTTACTTTAAATTAATTAAAACATGAATTAAAATTATGCAATCAAACTATGACAATCAATTAAACTAATTAAACTAATTTAAATTAACACAATTCAAATTCATTAATACTAAATTCAAATCAAATCAAATCAATTCAATTCAATATAAAACAAACATCTAAAAAAATGTCCAAAACAATAAAACATTAACTTATTTGAATCCAAGCATATTACTTAAGTTATAGTCATAATAATATCTTATTATAAAGTATCATTGAATCATTAAACCTAAATTAATAGTAAGATTGATAGACTTTATTTACACGTGTTGGGCATGTACAATAATTTTCTCTTTATATTATACTTAGAATAATTTGTAGTAGTGATAAGTGGGAATCGTCTCCACAAGTATTTACCAAACATCTCTAAGAAAAAGGACTTTTAAAGGTTTTTATTATTTTTAATGTACTTTAATTTAATTAATTAAAAACAATAATTAAACTAACTAATAATTAACTATAATATAATAATTCTAAACTAACTATATTATCTTAACTAACACAATTAAAATTTATTATGAATCAAATAGATTCAATTCAATAATAAATAAATATCTAAACAAATATCCAAAACAATGAAACATAAACCCGTTTTGCATCCCAAACATGTAACTCCTATCAATATAGTTATGAGCATACTTCATAAAGTCATATAGATAATTAAACTCTAACCGTAAGCAAGTAAATAGCCACCCATTTGTTCTTCTTATATCGGTGGAAAAACTATGTTCTAATTTTATTGAGCTAGCCCCTTTGAATACATAAAAATATTAACTTTACGCAATAAAATTGCATTAAACTTTATGAGAACTTTGAACTACTAAATCTAACATATCCAAAAAGCCACTTCAACATCAAATTTAGATTTCAAATTCACATTGAACATCTAAATGGTGTTTGAATTTCAAACAATCCTAGTTACTACTTCAAATATATAATGAAACCAAATAGCACAATATATATTCTAGACTATGCATGCAATACAAAGATCATGATTAAAATCAATAAATAATAACTTATTAATAAGTGAATCAAAGAGTACGATTAGTTTAAAGCATTAAATACATAATCTTCTCATCCTAACTACATAGTAAAACAAATCTAGTTCACATTTGGATTTTGTTTAAATTAAATAACTACTCACTCAGTCATAAATCACATTGCAATAATATAAATAAGAGACAGATAAATACCTCTGGAATAAATACTTCCAATCTTCAAATCTTCTCCAAAAGTAAAGAACAATGAAGCAAATAACTAAAACAATAAAGAATGGCTCCTAGAGCAATGGAATATTGATCTAAATACTCAAGGGAAACTAAGTTCGAAAACCTTGACTTTTATTTATAGTATTTAAAGTAGTAAATATCCCGAACTAACTCAAACAACTTGTAGTTATCTTAAATTCTCTAAATCTTATCTAACGATTCTTAACAATTTATACGAGAGAGAAAATGTTAGGAAAATCCATAATTTGAAGCTCACCGTTCCACCCATTTAGCAGGCAATTCGAAATTGCTGGGAATTGCGGGGCCTATTTTCTAGTTCTTCCTTTGCTTCCTTGGTGATGATTCTTTTCATATTCTTTCCTCTTGATTAATTCCTTCATAGTCTTCCCTTTTTATGTTCATTTCTTCATATTCTCAATTTATTACCTGAATTAACAAAATCAAGAAAAAACCCAATGTAATATAGTCTTTTACATTTAAAGCCATTTTAAACTAAGCTATAAAACATGTCTAATTATTGAATTTTCAAATACCCTTAAACTCAACACTTTGCCGTCTCGAGCAAAGGAATACTCTCAATCATATTCTCTTTTATTCCCTCGCTCTGATTTCATAATTATATACTCCTATTCTCAAATTGAAATGATATTAAAATAAAACATATTACCTTCATAAAAATAAGAATAATGATAGAATATAAAGAACTAAAGAACAACCCATTTATTTGACATCTCAACCTCCTAATTATGCAAAACACATCAAAATTCAAAATTAAACCAACGTCAAGGCATTACGTAGGTTTTCTCAATCTCCACTGACAAGCTTCAAGCTTATAATAACTAATATAGAATCTCAAGATACACAATCACTAAATCAATCTAATTCTCAAACGATATTTAAAATATCACCACAATCAAAGTCGATAAGAATTTTTACTCACAAATAATCATCATTTCATATTCATTTGTTGGAATAAAAAGATATGCGTCACTTAGCTATATATGCACTTTAGCTAAATCTTTTATTTGAAGATTTTTTTATAACCTTCTCTCCTTATTTTATATATCTTTCTTTCTTTTTTTCTCTAATTATATATTCATTTTCTTCTTTATTTTTATATATTGTAATCCTATTATTCTCTGCTCCATTTCCTTTGAAATTCGTTATCCTTTTTGTAGGAATGATTCATCTCATTTTTTCCACTACTAGATTCTCTGCTCTATTTCCTTTGGAATCTGTAGATCTCTTTATTTTTTTCTTTTAAAAACTTGTGTTATCTCTTCTCACTTTCACTATAGTAAAGGAAGCATTCTTTTCAACTAAGTAAAGTTTATTGACTATTTTCTATTTTTCTCCTAAATTGTTGTATAAGATTTATTAAATATATATAAAATATATGATCAATAACCTTTATATAACAAGATTCTTAGAAATAAGTCTTATTTTTCTTGCACTATCATTTCGATTTTCTACCCATTATAATTTCTAACACAAAGTATTCAATCCCCCTAAAAACTCCTCTAGTGCATACACAATCTAGGTTAAGTCAAATATGGTATAACAATTCCTTTCTATCATAAAATTTTTATTTTCATGGGTAATAATAATATATCACTTTCATTTCTATTCAAATCCAAATTATATTCATATTCATATTCCTAACTAAATAAAGTAAAATGAAATGAAAAAATATTACCTGTATTGTGAAATTTTTTGAAAAATTCAGTCAATTTTAAATAAATAGATTGATTCTACCTCTCGTTTCTTCCATACTTCGCATCTTCATACCTCACTTCACCTGATACCCCTAAACTCATTCCAAACCTTATCCTCAAGGGTTTAAAATAAAGTCCGATTGTTCAATAAAAATAAAAATACCTCGTGAAACATAAATGAATAAATTAAATAACTAACTAACACAAGAATGAATTGAATAAGTAAAGAAAATTTAAACATTTTCAAGCATCATAAAATTGAATTGAACATATCAAACCATTTCATTGTATCAAGTTGTTAACATACCAAAGCAAATGTATCAAATTGTGAACATATACCACATCAATAAAAGTATTTCAAACATATAACTCACCACATCAATAAAAGTATTTCAAACATATAACTCATATGAATAACACTCAGAAAAGATAACACAAAGAACAATAAAAATCTCAAAACTATTGTCTAGATGTCGTGTCATCACCGTCATTTCCATGATTAGGCTATTGGAAGTGGTAGTCGCTTTAAGATCATATAGGGTGTAGTTTAGTCCCTCCATTGGGTTATCTTCAGGAAAGGCTTCGTTGTTGGGTATTTTCAGCTGTAGTGATGGAACATGAATGTTGGCTCTCTCGCCTTGGGTCCTACTGGTCTTGCATCGCTTTGATCTATAGATGCTTTGGGTAATCTCACATTGGTTCTGAAACATAAACTCTTGATGTCTCATAGAGCTCATCTGATTATTCAAGACTGACCTCATCAAGGCATTTTTTTGTGCTCTACATCTATGCCAGTGAAGTCCTTTACATGTGGCTCTATGCTCTTGTTATTCTGCTCATTGTATGCGACATTATGCATTTCCTTTAAACTTCTTTAGTTATCTGCCCGTACACTTCTTCTCTCTGGGTCCCTCTCTTTTGTGTGTTATTTATTCCTTGTTCCTCCTCTGAGTCAACATATCTCGATACCTTCTTATTTTTCCCAATGAAATCGTTAGTGATGGTCTTATTCGGGTAAACATCGAACTTGACTCCTATCATTGGAACCCGATCTTGCTTGCACAACTCAATAATCATGAAAGAAAAGGCAATCTTTAATTTTTCTTGGTAGTCATGGCATTCCTAATCGATTAATAGATTATCTTGCCAACATTAATATACCTAATCCCTTGGACTATATGGTATAAAAGAGCTGCCTATAGTTCGCTATGTCATAGTGTTGTAAACATTAGTTGTTTTCCTCAAAATATTTGGTTTATTTATGTTTTAAATACTCATCTAAATCAAAATGGAAACTATACCCTAGAATAGCTTCTATATCTTTCGTAATGGTACTGTGGGGAAATCCGTGTCTATACATGTATTCAAGTTTAGGGTACTCATTATTTTGCCTCAAATGAACTTCTAGTAAATCATAATATCGATTTATTCTCTAGGGTGAGTAGTCCACTGATCTTCCTCAGACTATGCCTATTATTTTATGTTCATCTTCATCCTCGTTAGCATAAAATTATCTTACTAGTATGGCATGCCCCATTTCAACAAAGGACCCAACGTCGTTATCGACATTGTAATCCCTAGTTAACAACCCCTAGTTCCATACCCTTATTATGTTAGGAACCTAGGCTCGTACTTAACTTTGTTTTGATGTTGAAACCTATCTCTAGTATAATCTTTCTATTTTTGTTAATGTCGGAATGCATCCTAGTAATAGCTTTGGCATTAAAGAGGTTATAGGCATGGAAAAATATGGTGGGTGTCTCCTCAATCTCTTTCTCTCCCTCCGAGTCATAGTCAAAACTTAAGGGTGGAGAAGGCTCTTTAGGTGCTCTAGTTCAGGGGTAAAACTGAAATTCCCATTGGCCTAATTGGTTTGAGTGGAGCTTTGGATTTTTATTTGGGTTTTACTACAAGTTGTGCCTTTTGCTTCTCCCCTCGAGAGCTTCTACCTTTTCTTCTCTAGCCATTGTTTTAACTTTCAAAAATGCTTGAAAATGAAAAAAACACGTATATTTTAGAAACAATGTTGTAAAAAATAGTTCGTTAAAACTCAAGACTTTATTTTAAAAAAGAGGAATCTATTTGGAAAACTAGTTTGAAATTCATCATAAATGTAGAACAAAATTGGCATCGAAGTGATAATTAAAATAAAACTTGAAAATCGATTTTCTAAATATCGTAAAGTAATTAGATGGAAAAATGTTAGTTTTTTCAAAAATATAGCTACTTAAATTGAAATAAAACCATAACCAAACCCCCAAACTCATTTCAAACTCGCTATTGTAAACCATTTGGAAATATATGTAAATATAACACAAATTCTGAAATTATCGAATTTGTAAATCAATGATCAATGTGATCACTAATCCTTATCTATTGGAATCAAGAAAATCATTTGTGCAATATATTCGAATAAATCCCAACAAAATGATTTCGAAAAATGTTGAAAAACTTGCGAAGATCCCCAAATCAAAAATTTGTTAAAGTAAAAAGTAGAGCTGATGTAATTACCTTATTGAGAGTGAATCTCTCAAGATTAAAGCTTTTGAACTCCTTTAGATCTTCTCTTTAAGCTATAAGTCGAAATTTCCTAAAACCCAAGTTTGGCTCAACACCTTTTGTTTGAATTAGACTACGTTGAGGTGAAAATCACTTAAACACATGGAATTGAGCTTAGAGTGGTTGAATCTAAGCAAGAAATTGAGCTTTTTGTGAAAGGGTGCAATGATTTATAAGTGCGAATGGTTTAGTGTGTGTAGTTATATGAGGTTTTGGTTTTAAAAACCAAAATTATGCCCATTGATTCCTATGTAAGTGGAATTGCTGAGAATCGGTGTGTAAAGTAATGAGAATCGGTGTGTAAAGTAATGGAACGTGACTTACTATTTTCACCGATTTTGCCAGTGATTCTCCTGTGTGGGTGAATCGCAGAGAATCACTAGACCCCAATTTTGTACTATTTTTCCTGTATAAAGCTATCAATTTAACCATCGATTCCTAGTGTTAATCCAAATCGCCGGGAGTCGCTAAGCCATTTTTACTATTTTTCAATTTATCCTATAATCAACTTATACATCATTCACAATAACTCTTATTAAGGTAGAAATGATTTAAAATCTGAAAGTTTGAGTGGGACATATGACTAACTAAATACTTTTATTGATTAATTAAATAAATAAACATATAAATAAGCAAGTATATAATGCGACTTGTATAGAGGGCATATAAGCAAGAACAACTCGATCACTCCCCTTCAAATGAAATCACATCGAAGTTTAAATTTTGAAAATACTTCCGATACAAGAGTAAAAAAAACAAGAGAATAAAAACATACTAAAATAAACTAGACTAAATTCCTAATAAAATTAAATAAACGTGAAATGAACATAGAATATGGGCTGCCACCCATATAGCACTTTTATTTATCTTTGTTGGTTCAACTTAACACTTTCGGAATTAGTTTGGATTACTAAACTCGAATTCAGGATTTTCCATTCAAGTACTATTCGAGAAAGTGAGTGCTCGGCCATTAATTGTTAGAGTAATTGTTTTGTTCAGAATATCAATACTAGAATGTGTAGTGGCAAAGAAAGGCCGCCTAATATTATAGGATGATCTTCATTGATAAAGTGTTAGATGACCAAATAGTTTGTGGGTACGCTATTGTTGTCCACTTGAATTGGCACATCTGTGACCACTCTTATTAATTGAATTGAAGTTCCATTCGGTAAAGGGAATCATTTTGAAACAAGTGAATTCTACTCCAATTGAGCGTGTAGAAATAAATGTATGGGCATGAGATTCACATTAGAGTTAGTATCACACTGAGCTTTGTATTACCAATCCCATTTGAGGTTAATGTGCAAGTGTATACCTCCAGGATCATTAAGCTTTAGAAGACTCAAGTCTAGTTTTTTCCTTCTTCTTATTGTACATGGATCATCAAACTTCCGTCTTGTTAATATTTTTTTCCATTCTTCAGTTTCTTAACTCTCCATTCTTGAGTTACTTTTTTTTTTCTTTTGAAGTGTCTTCAACAAATTCTTTCTTTTGATGCCCTTTTTCAGTTTCCATTGATATTACATTAATTGCATAAATTTCAACATTAAAATTATCATAATAGTTTAAGTCTAAAAACTTAATATCATTTATTTCATTATCAAATAATTCATCATATTCTTCATAAGTATCATAGTGGTGTTCATTTTTAATCTTGAATTTTACAATTTTATCTTCAAACTCCATTGACATTGTACTTTCAGAAATAGCTAACTTAGTTCTAGCTATCTTTAGATTAGGTCTACCTAATAGTATAAGTAAAGGATTGGGTGACGTAGAATCTCCCATTTCCATAACATGAAATCGCGTACTTGTACTATGATGTCTTCTAATAATCAATATGTATAATAATGGTATGGTCTGCTAAAGTGAGATTAATAGGCATATTAGTTAACGACCCTATGTTCGATGATACATAAAGTTTAAATGACATAACATTGGTTGATGCTCCGATAACACACATAACGAATTCAATAAAAGAATTGCTGATCATGAACTCAAGTATAATGACTCGATTGTAGTATTAGTGTGACCAAATTACATTGATTACGTATATCATCCTTAGGGAAAAATGTATGCTCTCAGTATGTACTTAGTCAAAATTACTAAATAGTTAAGGAAATTCTTTTTAAATAGTTTTTATAACTAAACTACTATAATCTAACAAAACAATGTAAATTACTTTAATTCTTATATTAAGAATATCTTAGTTCACAAGTTCACCTATGTAATGAAATATTATGCTTTTTAACCTCACTTTATCATCTTTATTATATGTGTGCGATGCCAAATTAGATTAGGCAGATTTCTTTCAAATCCACTACATTTCACAGTCGTGACAGAAAGAATTCTAATGTGCAAACTAGAACTCCACCTATTAGTGTGAATAATGTAAGCTCCACATTGCTTTAATGTTCCAAATATTTAGATTCATAACCAATTAAGTGTACTATTTGTGCCTCCCTAATTAACAACTATCTCTTGATATTGTATATTTTATGGGTGTACTATCCATATCCGACTTAAAAGCTTCAATGGTCATGAAAACTTCTAAAACCTAATATCAATAAACACGTGATCAAGATGTTCGTTGCATTACGCTCAGAATCAATAAAACTCTAACCATTGCACTTTTTACTCATTACAATTTATTCATGTTTATAACATAACATTCATACTATAGGATCCATTAATCCATAATATTAATGAACTACTCCCACTTCATTGAAACAAACATGCACATAGTATTATTCATTGAAATTAGATATATGAAAGAATAACTTTAATTTAATCAGTAAAAATAATACCCGAATTAACACATGTGAGTCTGCAATGTTTTCTCTTTAACAATTCTTCTTAATACTCAAGAATAAAGTAAACTAATGCTAACTATTGCTAATGATGGATAATCTATGATAATTGGTGAGTTTACCACTTTCTAATATCTATTTATACTTCTAAGAAATGTTTTAAAACAATTAGAAACCATACTAGACAATTTAACACGAAATATAACTCTAACTTACTATTTTCTTCTGTCTCGACATTATTTGTAAGTAGTCCGGTGCTGTGTGTACAAACCTATGGCGTCGTGACAACCTCAACTAGTTTGTGTGCAAATTCGTCATTCAGTGATCTTGGCGCTATGCATGTCTATCCCCTGCGCCATCCTTTTTGTCTCCACGGCGTCGCCGCTGCGCTTGCCATCCTGCCTCACTTTTTTCTCTTCCTTTGTATCCCACACAGTGCCTGTTGGACTAAATGTTCCATCACTTAGACTCCATCTTGAAATTTTTATGTCAACAAACAATGTGAAATGGTACTAACACGTTTGTTAAGTATATCAACGTATCCAACATTGCTAGAACTCGCAAGTTCAAAGGCTACTAATTCGAGTTCAAATGGAATGGATGGAATGGATGAAATGGAAGGAATGAGACTCGAAGAACTCATAATTTGACCAAAGAAAGGAAAGGTACCGGAAATCATAAATGGAGTTATGTACATCGTTTGTAAGGTATAAGAGTACAACTAAATGAGCCAAATGCATTAAATTCATGCATTTCATAAATTTCATATTTTCAAGAACCTAAGTTTATGCATTTCATGATTTTCAAATCCGCGAGTTTTAAAACGTTATAAATCATGCAAATGTCTTGTATGGCATTAACTTAAGGTTTGAAAGCTTTTGGTTTTGATTTTTAAAGCACCAGTATGAGTTTAGATGCATTTTCCGATGACTTGAAAAATCTTTTTAGAACACTCCATAGCATTGGAATGAGACGAAGGTTTTTTTCATTTTTAATCTTTGAAAAATCATTTGGATAATCTTGGCGTGTTCCTTAGGTCATACCAAACTTGCAGAGACCATGTAAAAGGGTTTAAGTTGAATCATAACCAAGAAAAATGGTTTAAAGCATCAAACCAAAAATAATTACTTTCAGGCCCCTGTTATTGAAGTGCACTGCACCATTATGTAAAGTGCGCCCCAGGTCCTAAAGCGCGCCCAAGGAACTGGTGGATTATTTTGGACCCTTAAATTACCATAACACTAAAAAACAAGTCAAAATCATATGAAGAGAACACTATAAACATATAGAACAAGTGTTTGATCTCACCAATACACACATACATAAAGAGAGCGAAACTATGGAGCTTTTGCAACATAAGTGAAAATCAAACACATAAACTCACTTGAGGGCTTTTGGGGCTGATTTTATGCAAACCAAGTAAGATGAAAGAAAGTGTTTTAAGGTCCTCAACACGCTGTCCGAATCGATCTAAATCATTTTCAAATCTTAGGTTGTAAGATTTCACTTTTCCTTACACTATTGTGCTTAATCTATATCCTGAATTTAAGGATTTGTGTGGGAACCATATGTGACTGATTTAAAAATATTCATATAGCATGTTGAGCCCATTATCAAGTCTAGATAAGACCTAGATTGAATTTGCACCTATTGAGCTAAAATTTGAATCACTATTGTGCATGTGAAACTAAAAATACACATAGAGCCTAATCTACAATTATAGTGGCTATTTTTATTTGAAGTGTGTGTGAAACACCACTAAAAAGGGTTTTGAACTTAATCTTGATATTGTGTAAACCCAAAATTTAGAGTGCACTTACTAGAGCTTAATTGTGATTTTTCATAGTGTATTGAATTGCCTTGAAACCAACTTGTCCTTAATTTATATTAGTTTTGTAGTTTATGCTTGAAATCAAGTTTTTTTGTATTGAATTGACTTGAAATCGGATTGTGCGTAATCTATATTTGTTTTTGTAGTTTTACGTTTATGTTGTTTTGACAACATATTTACAAGGGTTTCATTCTAAATCTTAAATCTATTCATAACTCAAGTTTTTTATTGCACAACTTGAGCTTAAACTTATATTTTCTATTGGTGCATCAATTAGCCATTTTTGGAACCAACTAAAGCTTAA
The DNA here is from genome assembly GCA_039657365.1 of Stephania yunnanensis. Classification (NCBI taxonomy): domain Eukaryota; kingdom Viridiplantae; phylum Streptophyta; class Magnoliopsida; order Ranunculales; family Menispermaceae; genus Stephania; species Stephania yunnanensis. Next base: position 42,442,368 of record CM077584.1, read on the forward strand.
TCTATATTCTTTTAGTTAGTTTCAAGATTGAGAGTTAGCATATTAAATTTGATTTATAAAGCATCTCAATTGGCAAAGTTACACTTGCATTGACTTAATCTTATGATTACATTTGGTTGTGAGAGGAGAACATCTTATATCGCTTTACTTGTTGTAAGCGACAAATCATATTTTAATTTGTAATGTTTGTAAGGTCTATTGGTGAATAGACCAAGTTATGAATCCTATTGGTGCATAGGAGAGGTTGTGAAGTCTATCAGAGAATAAGTAAGGTAAAGTCCTAGTTGCATCAAGGCAAGTGAAATTTCTAATTGAGGCTAGGTGGTTGTAAAAGTCCTTATTGCGATAAGGCAATTCTAAAAGACCTAGTGGAGACTAGACATATTAAGCTTGCATGCTTAGGGTTGTTTACTTATTGACAGAAGAGGTTAGGTAGTGGATGTAGATATGAGGGATCGAACCTCTATAAATCAATTGTGTACTTCCATCTCTTCTACCCCTTTCTCATAGTGTAACACTTCACTCACTTGAATCATTCTGGCACATTGCTATTGCTATCACTACTACACGCGCTCATCTAGCTTGACTTCATAACTGAACTTATGGGATTTGCAAAGAAAGTTATAAAAAGTCTAAATTGGCCATCACACCCAATTTACTTCCGTCTTGGGTGATCTTTAGTGCCTTCATCTTCCCATGCTGTGCCTTCATATCCCATAGCGCCACAACCTCAACCTCTATTTTATGTACTTTAGCTCCATTTATTTGTGAATTCACTTGTTTACCTCTTTTATGTCTCGTATACCCGAAAATACATAAATGCTGTCAATTAAAGCTCATTTCGAGAAATTTATACTAAATATACTCCTAAATTAATTCTATATATAAGTCTAAATAATCACTCATCAAATACTCCTAAACTTATGATTTTGCAAGTCCCAAACAAAAGTGTATTTGACTAAGTATCCTAATTACTCCTATCACTCTAGTTCATATCCATTTACATCGTTCATGAAATATCCTTTAATTCAACTTACTTCAAGTTAATAATCCACTCAAAAGTTTTTCTTTGCAAAAAATTATATTTTATAACATGTAGCTTTAACAATGCATACAATTCACTTTCAAAACACCAAAGTAAATCACAACCAAAACCATCACTACTTACAAGTTTGTTTTACCTCGACATTCAACTAGCAAGTGTAAAATCTCATGATTTCTTACAAAGCTCAATAACTCATAAATAATATCAAACTAATTTTTGGTAAACTTTAGTAGTTCGAGAGTCTGTAGGACTTAATATAGTTTGAAATAAAAATTAACTCAATTAAGCTATTATTACTCAAGCTAAATCATTTATTTGAAGAGTTTCGTTCTAACTTCCGCATTCTTTTCATTATTTTTATCTCTCTTTTCTTTTCTTCTCTCCTTCTATTATCTAATTGCACGGTCCTTGCTTCTTTTTTCTATGGACTCCATTTTTGCTCTCTTTTTCTAACCATCACGTTCTCTGCTCTATTTCCTATAGAACTTGTGGGACTCTCTATTTTATTATTTATTTTTGACACTATTATTAGCACTTCTCACTTTCACTTAATCATATAAGTTTTAACTCTGACTTTTTCATTAAACATCATGCCTATTTCTTCACCTCTTAGCATTAAGTCTTTATTTGCTTTTTATTATCAAGTAAGATTCAAACTTATTATAGAATTCCTTAGAGATCTAACTTTTTTCATAAGAAGTATTCTAGTATTCTCGTTGCTTTTGTTTAACGTTCATGGTCTTCCTTATCTCTAGGTTTCTAGTCATGAAATTACACCGTTATTGCTACATTTCATATTTTCTTCAAAAATTTAAAAACACTCTCTTGAGTTTCATATCAACAAGACACTTGTTTCTTACTCATCCTCAATTAAAGGCATGAACTTTGCAAATGAATTACTTATTCATTAGATATTACTATATATAACCTAATCTATACTACTTAAACACATTCAAATAGTAGGTAAATGGAATAGAAATATACTACCATGCTTTCCTCCTTAACAATGAAATTTTACGATCATACTTGCAGTGTTTATCCTTATTTCATCATTTTCTTACCATTTTCCATAGTGTACTGTTGATGCTCCCAAACTAAAACAAAAACTTGTCCTAAAGGATTAAAAACAAGCCTGAAAAATGAAAAACACTAAAACATAAACATATAATAAAATTAAATATTTTGAAAAATAATAACACAAGATATATAAAATAATAAACTAAACAGAAAGTTAAACAACTAAATAAGTATTAAAAATAACCCAAATGTAAAGTTAATTAGTATCAATGTATCTATCATCTCCCCAAGATCGAAAGAAATCCTAAGACTCTGACATCAAAATTGCGCATCGTCGTCATCATCATCATCATCATCATCATCATCATCATCATCATCATCATCATCATCATCATCATCATCATCATCATCATCATCATCATCATCATCATCATCATCATCATCATCATCATTAGCTTCAGCATAGGAAGGTGTCAAAGGACATTCCACCCTTATGCTCTACACCACATCTAGATCAAACACGTATCTGGTGTTGCCGGAAAGCCAAAAGACCTATTAGTAGTTCCCATCCATCTGCTCCTCTCATATCTAGCTATGTCCTTTTGATGACCTACAAACAACATCTAGTTCTGTCCATCCATTCGGTTTTGCATTCTCCTATGCCTATCCTGCTCATATCTTAACAAAGCTTATTGATATCAAGCTTGTACTCTATGTATTGTCTCCTCATCTTAGAAATCTACAACCTTTACTGCCATGGAATTAAGTCCTTTGATGGTGGTACTAGTAGCTGTGGTGGATGGGGCGCTGGAAAAACTTCAAGATCATCCAAGTCCTACTCTCTTATAAGTGGGTCTACAAACTTATAGCTTTTAACGAGTCCATGTTGGTGATCCTCATCCTCTCCATATCTTTCGTCTTGTAGTTCTTAGGCTAACAGCTGTTGCTGTTGCATGATATTCCTGCTAGCCAACAACTCGACCTCAAGGTTTTTGCCCTCGGCTCCCTCCCTCTCATTATTGGAGTCTTAGTAAGCAGTTGGTGATTACAGTGTGAGAATAAACTCCTCATCCATGGTTGGTTAGGCCTGAATATCAAATTCTTCATCTTGAAGCATTCACACTCTGGCCTTCAAGCACAACCGCGTGATCAAAATTAGAAACAATAGTTTGTTGTCTCTCTCTAATATGAAGGACTCCCTTAGATTCTTGTAGATGATCTCGCCAATGTTGATCTCCCCATTTTTCATAATCTAAAACAAACAAGTCGCCTAAGGCTTGTTGATCTCGCCCTATTAAGAGGTCGAGTGCAATGAAGCAACAAGAAAGTGTTGCCACATTCTGTAGACTTTCCTCACGCTTCCCTTTTCAATGTGCTTCAGCACATTCTTAGTTCCCATTACCTATCCTTGTTGTCCTCAGACAACCAATACTCGCTCTATGGCTCTAAAAGGGTATAAGTTATAGGGTTTCTCATATAAATTATCTGGGAAGCTTTGGTCGGCTCCAACCATGGTCAAGTGCTCTAACCCATAGATTGTATTAATTTTACGCACATTAAAGGGAACAAAAACCTTTCTCACTTTCAGTAGATCACCTTTTTTAGTAAACTTAGCATTGGCATAAAATTCATACATAATTTCACTTACTCCTTTAACTTTGTTCTCCCTATAGTCTAGAGTGAATTGCTCCCAAACTTATTGCCTAATGAGATTTTTTACTCTTTTATCATACTTGGCCAACAAATAAATACCTATCTCGCAAAAATACTCCTTTTATTAGTCTATTTGTGGTTAAGTCCTTGCTTTAAGTGAAAAGCAGAAGGGCTAGACACGCGGCAATTTGAACAGCAAAAGCTCTATGCCATCACTCTAATTATTAAGATTTGTACGCTGATACGTGAACAATAGACCCCATGAAAACTGATTCTATCACAGATGCTACAAAAACTCTAACTCTAACAGCGGCGAACGGTCTTCTCGAATGTTCAAAACTTAGCTGAACGTTAGCGAAGCGGACTGAGGCATCTGTAGCAAAGCTGACAACACCCTAATCATCTACAAAGTGGTTCTTTCTGACCATAGCTTGCCTTCATTCATGCTACATCGATAGTGAAATGGCTTAATGGCAGGTGGTAACTTCAATGTTACTGTGTCTCTAGCTAAGGCTTCCAGTGGTCTTGATAAGATACAAGACTCTTAATTGAGATAAACTAAGACTATCCAACATGGACTACCTAAGAGGGCAGCAACAACAACCCAACCTGAAAGGCAAAATATATGGCCAGAACTCAAAAGGCAACGGAAGATCATTCGAAAGCGAGTAGCTAAGACTAGAGGGACCACCAAATCCACGAGGAAAAATAAAGAAAGCAAACCTATGCTACGGGAATGAGCGCATCGATAGGGGTCAAAAATCCTAGTTTCACAGTGAAATCAGTCAGTTTATAATTTTTAAAAGGAAGATGGAAAAGAAATTCCATCAGTTTATAGAATGAATGGTCAATGCATCCATAGGCCTACTGGAAATTCGAACTATGAATGCTATGGGGGAACGAGCACTATGAGGTGCCTGGACTGGTAAAGATTGGAGTCTAGCCCTTGGAGGTAATGCGTGAAGCGCTTGTGCTACCTTGCACATCGATGAAAAAAGGTGTGGGACTCGGAGCTAGCCTTCCTACTAATCTTTGTCTCATTTTTTGAAGATGTCTATGGAACCAAAGGCAGTCCCAACTCTCTCTATCACCTTCTAAGTGCTAATCAAAGGAAGACTCCATAACATCATATGGTGATTTGCTTCTTGTTGGACCAACCAATAGTGTGTTCCGGCAAAGTGCCGAGTTGTTGGTAAGGAGCATGGGTGAGCGAATAACCCCTAGGCCTTTCTTCAATGTATCCTACATACCACTACCTGGGGGGAAAGGGAGGAGGATAAGGGGAGCCTTAAAATCTAATTATAAACCGGTGTCCACTTGTTTAAAAGCTCTTCAAATCTTGACTTCGATGGCAGCGATCCCCAACATGTGGTGTGTTATCAAAGCATGTGGTTGGAGTAGTTTGATACCATGCTTAATAACCTCATATTTATGCTTGCCCTTTCTACTAATGAAGTACTTCGACTTAAATGGCCTAAGTGCCTCCTCCTAATTGGGATTTCTTGAGGATAATGCCTCAAAATCATTTGCTCTCACTTCCCTTACTTGACTTGCTTGCCTTCTTGTTCTTGGTATTTTTCTCAAAATTCACCCAACTTAACAACAATGCAATATGGGTGTTAAAATCACCTAAAATCAAAATTTAATATCATAAGGATCATTCACATTCCAAATAATGCAAAAAACACTTACTAAGTCTCCATAAGTCACATTAATGCCCAACATTCACACAAATTGACATTCCTATCTCATATCCACAATTCATGCAATTCCATCAAAATTTCTCAAAATTTCAAAGCATAACTAATGAAATTGTAAATTTACCTTAATGTCAGACTACTTTCTAGTATATAATACTTCTTCAAGCCTGTATAAATCCAAGCCTTCTCCCTTTCTTCATTTGCTTAAGCCTTGGTGTTTTTTTGGATGAAATCCCTAAATCAATGCTCTGGCTCTCTTCTTTGTGCAAATCCATAATGCACTCTCTCCTTTCACTCTTACTCACTAGGAACTCTCTTTCCTCATTTAGAAATGAATAGTCTTAGGTTCTAGAGAGATGTGTGCTTGGTTGGTGGTGTATGGAATACATTGCAAGTGTGAAAATTATGAGTGAAATGAGGTTTAAAACCCTATATTCGACAATGGTATCGTCCCTTATAGAGCACAACACCGAGACAGGACCATGATAGCATCAGGAGTACTACGAGGTGTTTTTAGGCACAGCTTGGAACCCTACTGGTGCTGTGCCTTGTACCTCACGGCGTCGTGTGTTTACACATACAGTGTTGACTTGTATGTCCATGTTATTTCTATATTTTTTCATTAATTCCTATTTGGCGCTCTCCAAACTTTGTGTATTACTACACATGATGTTGTAACCGCATGAAATTCATGTATATACGTAAAAAATTCATAAACACTTACCCTCGATTTGCCCATGTACATACCTTTAAAGCTTTAACTCATTTGCTCTTTTACGTTCTAACGTTAGTTTATCGAGACTTTTCCAATCCGATGAATCGTCACCCGACAAATGTTCTTTCTTGAACATTTAACACAAATTCTCATAAGTTAAAAACTAAAACACTCGAATTGTCCTTAACTAAACTAAATAACTACTTTACTGAAATTTAGAAAATTGAAATTTAAAAAAACCATTAGACTTCAATGATGTATCTCGCAAAGTTCTTCATATTTTCTAATCCTTTTCTGGCATGCTACCCTATCCTTCATAAACTTCCTGCATTTTGGCACACGTGGACATGTTTAGACAAAATGGATCATCTTTGTATATTTATCATATATCATTGCATAAACCCTAATTATCTCACCAATTCATTGCACTTGTAATTCTTGCTAAAACAGTGATGGTGATACAATAAGATTGATTGTCCCTTGCACAAACTCTATATTGTGTGATCTCAAGTTTTCCTTGCTTTCATTACTCATTATTTTTTGAAACTTCTCTAGATTAACTCCACTATCATGTTGCTTAATATCTTCGACATGATTATCGTCTCCAACATGGTCAAGTGAATCATCTATCCTTGAAGCATCAACAATCTCGTAATCCTTTTGATGGGGCTTCTTTACCTCTTCATATGCCTTATGATATGTTTCTTCACTTGATAACAACTCCTCAACTTGGTTCTCCTTAGACTCAACCACAACCTATTGTCTTCGAATTATGAATGTCACAATCTCTTCTATATTCTTTTCCAAACTCAAAAACACTCGATCATCTTCTTCATCCTTTATATTAAATGATTGTGCAAAAATCTCTAGTCTTTCCTCATACTTCTTGAGATCATTTTCACTCTGCTAATAGTTCATCTATCTCGTAATCTTGTGGTGATTGTCAGTTATCCTCAAAACACTGTGATGGTTGATAGACATTTTGATTGTGAGGGTTGTAGAAGCTTTGATAATTGTGCCATGATTCCTTTCCTTGTATGTAGGTGCTATGCCTTTGAATTTCCATAATTCTTTTAAATTCATATGGGTTATAATATGGTTGATGATATCATGTCCATGCCAAAACACTCGCGATTGGTTTTGTTTAGTATGTGGTATTGACTCGAACAACTTTACTTTGATGAACCAACCTAGATATTTTAACATGGATTTCACTATTTAATTCCTTACCATGATAGCTATACATTCTTTATATCCCCGAAACACCAAAAAATAAAAGAAATTAGATCAAGTGCAATAGGGTCAATCATTTTAAAATTAAAAATTAAAAATTACAAAAAATTAAAAATTCTTAACAACTTCATAAACTAACTAAACTAAGTGTGGCTACCTATATCTGGCAACGGCGCCAAAAATTTGATCATGAAAGCAAGTATAACGACGCTATAAACTAACTAAACTAAGTGTGACCAACTTACATTAATTACAAATATCATCCTCAGGGAAAGGTGTATGTACTCAATATGTACCTAGTTAAAATTACTAAATCGCTAAGGAAATCCATTCTAATTTGTTTTTACGACTAAACTACTATAATCTAACTAAATAGTGTAAATTGCTTTAGCACTTATATTAAGAATGTAGCATCCCCTATCCAGATTAGGATGATACTCGGCCTGAAACCCTAATTAAGCCCCGGTAACCTAGCATGGCTTAACTAGAGCCAACTGCCTCTCCATCTGTACCTGATAAACTCAACCTATATATTGATATCGAATATATAATACAAAGTGTACGCTAATTAAAATTAAAACTTTTCAATATTATACAATACACAGAAATACAAAGTCGATCAAAACCAAAATCTTGATTATAAAACTCCTAACCCTGTTTGTATACATTAAAATATATCAAGTGTATTACAAGAAGGCTCATTACATCATAGAGAAAATATTAAGACTCCTAAATATTCTCCTTTCCATTTGCTAAAATGCTATGTTGTGAATCTGAAATATTAAATTTAGGTGAGCGCTCCAACTTTCTTAGTAAGTAAGGATTAAGAAAGCCATCAACATTCCATATAATAATCAAGAACGTTATGCAATAACAATATGCACAAATGTTAAATAACAAGAACATGGAAACAAATAAATCAATAAATAACGGATGTAAATCAAATTGTCAATGACTATTACATTTTGATCCCATTTTTATTTATAAAATTAGGTCAATTACGCACTTACGCCATTACTTCGATTGCTAGACCAACACATTGGCTGATGTGTTCTCTAATCAATCCATTAATGACCAATGGTTCTATCTGAAACCCTCTAGTGAATATATAACCTATGCAACCTATCAAACTAGGTAAGAGTTATGTATAGATCGGGGGATCATCCTCGCATCCTACACAACCTAGTCTCAATCCTCAGGAGTTACTTTTGCAGGTCATATCAAACACTCTTTTTCATTTAATTAAAAATATCACAATGTACATAGTCTCCATTTCAGTCCATAAATTATATGAATTATGTATAATAAGATAGCTAGGCAATATTAATAAATAAGTGAATCCGTACTTACATCGATTTAAGTTTCCGTTCCAAATTTCCTAACTTTTAGGGCACTCAAGCTTTCTCGGGGATCTAACACCTATCAAAAACAATTTTCGATCAAATTAGGTCCAATACCATATATTTAGAACCCTTAATTCAGTCCCTAAGTCCTCAACAAATTCTAACAAAAACTTAGCTTATTTACTATTTTCTCAGGTGGGACCGTGTTCCCTGAGTGAGTGGAGTGCGCTCCAGCAGCTAAGTTCATCCTTATTGATGGAGGGAACATGCTATTCTGCTAAGTGGAGCGCGCTCCTCCCTGTATTGTGTCAATAGAACATAGGGCAGGAACCACTATTCCATTTGCAAACCCAACAAGCAACAATAAACACTCCCAAAATTCATCAGGGAGGACCTTTAATGAGGTAATTAACCATGTCCTGTCATCAAAAAACATAATTCACATAGATTATGTTAGCCCTGTTAAATTAAACTTCATAAACACGAAGACTAAACTTACCAAAGTGATGATCTCTGGTTTTTAATTTGTTTAAGTTCCTCTATCCTTGTTGATTCAACACCCTAATGATCTCCTTTAATAAGGAACTAAACCATCAACCCTCATTCTCTCTATCGATTGATCAAATGAGGAGATAAACATGAGGTTTTAGTTTAAATATATAGATTTTCTCGAGATACGCATTGTATAATCTCGAGGCTGATCAAGTGGTTAATGTGCTAAAGTGACACTCCTTTAAGTGACATGAATTTTAACACCATCAAACACTTACGCTCGTCTTGAGATGATCCAATGGCCCATATAATTTAAACTAACTTTTAGTTTCCAATATATATATATGTTATTTATATCCAATATATATAGATATATATATCTTGTGTATTTTCTCACCAACGAATTCACTGGACATGCCTACTTGTATTTTTAGGTGTGCACATTTATTCCAAGACCCCTCATCGCATTTGATGTACTGGCTATTTATTGTTTATTATGTATTTTCCAATTATAGGATTATATATATACTCCAATTATACTACAGCCTATAAAATCCATTAAACAATCTAAACAAATACAAATCATTATCTAAATACACGTACACACTAATTGAGGTACGCTGCACTTAACTACGATCGTAACTCGAGTTAATTTAGATTTATATTAGTACTAATTACCAGCTTAAGTTAATAGGTAATTACATTCTCCCCAATTTAAAGCAATTTCTTCCTTGAAATTAAAGTAAATATAAAGTTACCTGTTGTTTCGAAGAGAAATGGAAACTGCTCCTTCATATAGGATTCCCGCTCACAGGTTAGTTCCTCGTCTCCATGAAATTACCATTTCCTCGTATCTAAATTGGCTACTCATCATAAGATGAGTCTTCCCGAAGATCAAATTCATTCCAATCATTTCTTGGAGTGAACTTAGTCTCATTTTTGTGAAGCATAGATACATGGAAGACATTATGAACTCCGTCTAGCTGAGGATGTAGCTTTAACCTGTAAGCAATAGGACTAATCCTTTCATGTACTCTAAACGGGCCCAACGTACCTTGGAGCTAGCTTACTATTCAATCCAAATCTCTACAATCCTTTCATAGGTGAGACTTTCAACATGATAACATCGTCCTTTAAAAACTCCAAAAATCTATGATGTTTATCAAAGTATCTCTTCTGTCTCAACTGTGATGTAGTCATACGCTGACGAATCTATTGAATTCCATCTATGTAGTCCTGAATCATCTCAGGACCTAACAAAACTATATCTCCACCCTCTGCCCAACATGTAGGTGAGTGATAGGGTTGACTATACAGAGCTTCTAAAGGAGCCATTCTTATGCTAGCCTGATATCTATTATAATAAGAGAACTCACATAGAGGAACATATTTCTCCCAAGTACAACTAAACTCGAAGACACAAGCTTGAAGCATATCCTTTAGCACCAATATCAACCGCTCAGTCTACCCATCTGTTTGAAGATAGTATATCGTACTGAGATTAAGAACAATTTCCAACTATCTCTGCAATTCACTCCACATTTAGGACATGAGTCTTGAATCTCTATTTGAAGTAATCAACACTGATACTCCATGAAATCTCAATACCTTATGTACATATACCTCTCGTAATTGGTTAAGAGGATCTCATATGGAAATAGACAAGAAATGCACTAATTTCATCAACTTGTCAACTACAACCCATATCGCATCATGCTTACGTTGACTAAGAGGTAGCCCAAAGATAAAATCCATCTATATATGTTCCCATTTCCACTCCAGAATAGGCAGTGAATGCATTGAACCTCCAAGTTTCCTATGCTCAACCTTAACTTCCTGACATATCTCATTTCTCTTTATAAACTCAGCAATGTTAGTCTTCATCCTAGGCCACCAATAAACATACCTCACATCACGATACATCTTAGTGTTACTTGGATGAATTAAGTAAAGAGATCTATGAGATTCCCATATGAACATTTACCTCGACTGATCCTGAGCTGGAATCCATAATTTATCCCTGAATCGTAACGCACCATCTCCAGAAATAAACCAATTAGGATGATCTACACTTTCCACTAACCTCTGATGTGCTATATAATCCTGATCAACTTTTGAAAAATTAACCACCCACTGCATCCTCTCGGGTTCAGCTAGGATCCGAGCATAGAAAATAGAATAATAGCTTTGGAAATAGCTCTCAGTTGATGATGTGCTATCTGGACTTTCACGAATCAACATTACTGAAGCTTTTTCAAGAAGCCCAAACTAAGAATCTCTAACAGTAGCTCTATTCTCTATGTCTGTTCTTCTCCTACTCAAGGCATCAAATAATGCTTTTGCCATGCCTGGATGGTACTTAAGAGTGAAATCATAATCCTTGAAAAGATCAAGCCATCTTTGCTGCCTCATATTTAGTTCACTCTAAGTAACCAAATATTTAAGACTCTTATAATCTGAAAATACTGTAAACTTCACACCGTACAAGTAGTGCCCCAAATCTTTAAGGCAAAAACAACTATAGCTAGCTCATGATCATAAACTATATAACTTGTTTCATGAACCTTGAATTGCCTTAAAACATAAGCCACAACTCTACCCTCCTGTATTAGTACACAACCTAAGTTTGAATTAGAAGCATCAAGATAATCACTAATTCTTTCCCTGATTCAGGTAATGTAAGAACAATTGTCGTAGTCAAACTATCGTTTAAACCTTTGAAGGCAACCTTGCATTCATCTCGCCGAACAAATTCAATTTCTTTTTGTAGTGGATGAGTCATTGGTAGAGCAATACAAGAGAATCCATCAACTAGCCGTCAGTAATAACCCGCTAACCCCAAAAAAATCTGAAACTCTAACACTGTGGCAAAAGTAGGTTAATCTCTGATTGCCTCAACCTTCGCTTGATCAATAGATATACCCTCAACATTAACCACACGTCCAAAAAATTTGACATCTGAAGACCAGAATTCACATTTATTAAACTTGGCATATAGCCGATTATTCTTCAAAGTCTACAATGTAACCTTGAGGTCATGCAAATACTCTTCCTGGGTCTTAGAATAGATTAAAATATCATCGATAAACACGATGATAAACTGGTCAAGATAGGGTTTAAAAACCCTATGCATCAAGTCCATGAACATAACAAGAGCATTAGTGAGCCTGACCGACATCACTGTAAACTCGAAGTTCCCGTAGTGAGTGCTGAAAGACGTCTTCAAGATATCCTCATCCTTGATCCTCAATTGATGATAACAAGACATCAAAATAATCTTTGAGAAATTTCTAGCACCTTACAACTGATCAAATAAATCATTAATCCTAGGCAATGGGTATTTGTTCCTGAGAGTCACTTGATTAAGGTGTGTATAATCAACGCACATGTGTAGGTTTCCATCATTTTTCTTCACAAAAGACCTGGTGCTCCCCATAGTGACATACTAGGATGGATAAAGCACTTCTGTACCAACTCCTCAAGCTGCGTTTACAACTTACATAATTCCTTCGGTGCCATATATACGGAGGAATAGATATAGGTTTAGTACCACGAATAAGATCAATAATAAAGTCAATGAAACGTGGCAGTGGAAGTCCAAACAATTCAAATGGAAACACTTTTAGAAATTCACAAACCACAAGTATCCCACTAACCTTAAGTCCCATACCAGGCTCTCTAAATGTAACAACTCCTGCGGAACTTCTAAATCTTGAGGAGTAGGTTCCCTTCCTCGAGTTGCAAGTCGTGAAGGATTATAGATTTTAGAGACTATAATCTCAAAAAGGTAAGGAATATGAAATATTACCATCTTATGGAAACAATTAATACTGGCATGGTATGCTGGTAACCAATCCATCCCTAGTAAGGCATCAAATTCTAGAAACTCCATTACCCTCAGATTAATCGGGAGTTCGTTTTCCTTAATTTTGACTTCACATCCTTCACAGATCATGTTAGGATAAACCTTCTCACTCACTAATGTGCTAAAAAATTAACAATGTATTGGGTCTACCTCAGTCACTGCATAAGTCTGTCATCGTGTAGGCGGTACTGTACTACTTACCGATGTGGCTGATAGTAAGGAACACTTTCTCTGAATATGCCTCATTTGCCCACACCGATAACATATCATCGAAGCCTTTGAGGAAAACTAATGGCCTAAAAAACCTACTTCGATCAACTCGTGTTTTGTTATAACTGTGCTTTTCTTTTGCCCTTACCTCCAGACTGAGGTGGGGGCAAATGTGGATTGGCTACTAAAGCTTAAGAAATTGGTGGAACCGGTGCACTAACAAAATTCATCCATGTAGAACATGATTGTGTGGCTACTCAAGCTAAACTCCTCTGCCTTTTTTGGCCTAAAAGAAGCAAATTCCTAGATTTTCTAACTTCCATGAAATAGTGGAGCTGGTGGAGGTGTAAGTATTGTTCCAGAAGGTTTAGCTAGAATGGCTGCTTCCACCTCCATCTCGCTCTCAAATATAAAAGCATAGCTAGTGTAAAGATGACAAGAAACCATAACTCAAATCTTATAATTCAACCCACTAAGAAACAAATCAATTTTTTCTCCTATAGCTTTAGCATCTTAAGAGCAGATTTACTCGACTCAATGAACCTCTTTTCATACTCTTGTACAGACATAGCCCTCTATTTTGGCTAAATAAACTTAGTTTTTTTCCTGCTCCTGATTAATTTTAGGAAATACTACATATAACAACAAATTGTTGCTCCGTCTCCAATATCAAGGTCTCAACTACCCCTTCCTCCATTGTGAAATCGAATCTCATAATATTAAATGTCATGAATTCTTTGCAGGTTTTGAGAAATGTGGCCTTCTCATAATCCAAAGGCACCCTTGCAATTGTTTATGAAAATAGAATATGTGCTAAAACTAGTTGGGCATAAGCTGCTACTTTCATAGCTCTTTTCTCAGCTCTGCTAACCTTGGGACTGGTTGTAGGCTGTGCCTCAGGTCACTGTACTGGTGGTCCCATATGAGCCATCAGCATAGCAATAATATTTGCTTGAGACTCCAAAAGTTAGTTTATTCGCTGCTCCATTTTAAATTTCCATTGATCCTCAGTTTCCCTATTACCCTGAGATCCAGGTCTCCACGAACTTTCTCCCTAATTTGCCTTTAGATTTTCAAGTCAAATGAGAGATAAGATCATTAATGACATTCAAAGAATATAATGAAATCATATCTATATAACAAGTAACAATATATGAAGCAAATAATATATAATAATGTTTCCATTTTTGTTTTCCCCATAAAACATAATGAAAATCGTTTATCAAACCTTAAGCTTATTCATAACTCCAGTCAACTCTCAAAGTCAATAAGCTTAAGTTATGGTATAAAAGAATATACTATCACTTTGAAAACAATTTGAAAGTGAAATCAAGGTCAGAGCCTTATTCATGATACCAAATTGTATCAGAGTTGACACTTATCTCAAAAGTAATAAATCTTAGGCTCAGATACCAAGTTATATCATCCCCTATCCCAATTAGGGGGATACTCAGCCTAAAACCCTAATTAAGCATCGATAACCCAGCCAGAGTTAATTAAAGCCAGCAACTTCTCCATTTATACCTAATAAAGTCGACCTGTATATTTATATTGAATAAATAATACAAAATGTACGTAGTGAAAAATTAAAACTTTTTCGATATTATACAATGTACGGAAATACAAAATATATCAAAACCCAAAACTTTGATTATAAACCTCCCAACTTTTTATATACATCGAAATATATCAAACAGTATATAAAAGTATAAGAAGGCTCATTACATTGTAGAGAAGATATAAAACTCATAAATCTTCTGCTTTCCTTTTGGTGAAACGCTTGGTTGTGAACACGAAATATTAAATTTAGGTGAGCACTCTAATTTACTCAGTATGTAATGATTCATAAAGCCATCAATATTCCGTGTAATATTCAAGAACATTGTGCAATAACAATATGCACTAATGTTAACTAACAAAAATATGAAAAACATATAATTCACTAAATAACGGATGCAAATCAAATTTTCAATGACTATTACACTCTGATCCCCATTTTATTCATAAAACTAGGGTCGATTACCCACTGACGTCATTAATACGATTGCTAGAACAACACATTAGCTGATGTAGTGTCTAATCAATCCCTTAATGCCCAATGGTTTTATCCGAAACCCTCTAGTGAATATGTAACCTACGCAACCTATCAAACGGAGCAGTAATTACGTATAGACCGGGAGATCATCCACACATCCTATACAACCTGGTCTTAGTCCTCAGGAGTTACTCTCGTGGATTACGTCATATACCATTTTCCATTTAATTAAAAACATCACAGTGTATATAGTCCCCATTTCAGTCCATAAACTATATGAACTATATATACTAAGATAGCTAGGAAATGTTGATAAATAAGCGAATCCGTACTTACCTCGGTCTAAGTTTCCATTCCAAATTTCCTAAATTCTTGGGCACTTAAGCTTTCTCGGGGATCCAACACCAATCACAAATCATTTGTGATCTATTTATATCCAATACACTATATTTAGAACCTTTAGTTCAGTCCCCAAGTCCTCAAGAAATCCTAACTAAAACTCAACTTATTTGATATTTTTGGGATGGGAGTGCACTCTCTCAGTGGGTGGATTGCGCTCCAGCAGATGACTTCATCGTCCCTATGCTTGGTGGAGTGTGTTCCACCATTTACTCTCTCTCTCTCTCTCTCTCTCTCTCTCTCTCTCTCTCTCTCGAGAGCACAAAAGGTAGTAGCCACTGTTCCATCCATAAATCTACCAAACAATAGTAAACACTTCCAAAATTCATCAGGGAGGACCTCTAGTAAGGTAATAAACCATTTCTAGTCATCAAGCAATATAAATCACAAAGATTCCATCACCTACAGTTAAATTAAACTTCAAAAACACAAAAACTAAACTTACAAAAGCAATGATCTCTAGCTTTTAATTCGTTTAAGCTCCCCAATCCTTGTTGATTCCGCTCCTTGAATGATCTTCTTTGATCGGTAACTTAACCCTCAACCCTCATCTTTATTGATTGATCAAACGAGGAGATAAACATGAGGTTTTTAACCTAAATATATGGATTTTTCTCGAGATACACATCGCGCTATCTCGAGGCTGATCAAGTGGTTAATGTGTTAAAATGACACAAATTTTAACACCATCAAACACTTACGCTCCTCTTGCGAAGATCAATTGATCCATATAATTTAAACAAAATTTTAATTTCTAATATATATATTTATATATATCCAATATATATAAACATATATCTTGTGTATTTTCTAGCCAAATTTTTTTACCAGACATGCCTACAAGTATTTTCAGGAGTGTATATTTATTGCACGACCCCCTTGTCGCACTTGATGTACCAGTTATTTATTGGTTATTATGTATTTTCCAATTATAGGCTTATATATATACTCCAATTATACAACCAATAGAATTCGTTAAATGATCTAAACGAATACAAATCATTTTACAAGCATATGTACATGCTAATCGAGATATGTTGAACTTAACCACAACCCTAACTTAGGTTAATCAAGATTTGGATTAGTACTGATCAACAGCTTAAGGTAACAGGTCGTTACAAAGAATATGTTAGTTCACAACTTCACATAGGTAATGAAATATTATGCTTTTTAACTCACTTTATCATATTTATTATGTGTGTGCAACACCTAATTAGAATAGAGAGATTTCCTTCAAATCCACTTCAACCCACTGTAGTGATGAAAAAGATTCTAATGCTCAAACTAGAACTCCAATTATCACAGTGAATAATGTAAGCTCTACATTCCTTTAATGTTTCGAATCTTTAGATTCATAACCAATTAGGTTTACTATTCGCACCTCCCTAATCAAAAACAAATTATAAATGTTATGTAATTTACGGTTGTGTCATCCATATCAGGCATAAAAGCTTCAATGGCCATGATAACTTCTAAAACCTAATACCAACAAACACGTGATCAAGGTGCTCATAGCATTACGCTCAGAATCAATACAAATTCTAACCATTGCACTTTTTACTCATTACAATTTATTCATGTTTATAGCATAGCATTCATACCATGAACTACTTAAACTTCATTGAAATAAACATGCACATAGTTGTATTCATTGAAATCGATGATATAAAAGAATAACTTCTATTAAATCAATAAAAATAATACTCGAATCACCACACATGAGTCCTTAATGTCTTCTCTTCCATAAATCTTCTTAATACTCAATAATAAAGTAAACATATGATAACTATTCACAATGGTGCTATTCTATGGAAATTAGTGAGTTTCCTATGTTCTAATATCTATTTATACTCCTAAAAAAGTTTTAAAACAATTAGAAACCTTACTAGACAATTTAACACGAAATAGAACTCTTTCTATTTTCTTCATTATCGGCCCTGTCTGTAAGTGGTCTGATGCTGTATGTATAAACCCATGGTGTTGTGATAGCTTCAACCTGTTTGTGTGCAAATTCTTCATTTAGTGGTCTTAGCACTATGCATGTTTGTCCCGGTGTCTTCCCCTTTGTCTCCATAGTGCCGCCACTGCGCTAGCCATCCTACCTTACTTTTTCTCTTCCTTGGTCTCCCACACTGCGCCTTCATCTTCCAATGATGTGCCTTCATCTTCCATAACACCAAACATCTTAGCCGTGATGTCAACCTCTATTTTATGTATTTTAGCTCCATTTCTTCCTGAATTCATCTGTTTACCTCCTTTATACCTAGTATACCTGCAAATACATAAAGACCATCAATCAAAGCTTATTTTTAGATATTTATACTAAATATACTCCTAAATTAACACGATTTATAAGTCTAAATATAATTGCTTATCAATTGCCTATTGTGATTGGTATAACAAACATTCATAGGTCGGAACATTTTCAGGCATTCTTGTTAGATATGAAATCTTTTGTTCTAAATTTTCATTAATTTCTAATTTTGTAAATGATTCATATATGTCTTTTTTTTTCTTCTTCTATAGTCTTGGGTACTTTAGTTTTTTTTTTTACTATTTTTGTGTCTTTTCTTGTGTATTTGTTTCTTTTTCATTTTCACAAAATAAAGAGTTAACTTAGGATTGGTTAGCAATATTTGTAGTTTGAGTAGTTACTTTAGTTTGATTACTTAACTTGATGATTTTTAAAGTCATTAGACTCAATTGATTTTTCAGCTCGTTTATAGATGTATTGGTTTTAATTTGACTTTGAGAAATTTGTATAAAGTTTTGATGACTTTAGGTCATAAAGTTATGTAATATTTGTTCTAAGTTTGGTTCCGTAGGTTAATTAGTTTGCAGAGGTTGTTGCATTGGCATAGGTTATGTTGGTGCTCTCGGTCTATAAGTGGTATAATTATGATTTTGTGGACTGTAGCTATGATTTGAATTCGATTTTTCGGTGTAATAATTGTTGTTATTGTATTGGTATCTAGGAGGACAATAATATTGGTTCGTAATTGCATTGACTTCTTCATTGTTGTCTTCTTGTAAAGTAGGACACACATTCGTACGATGATAGATTCATTACAAAACTCATATGGTTTAACTTGATTTGATCTATCTTTTAATAGTATCTTAACCATGTTTGATAATTCTTCAAATCTTTCGTCAAATTTGTTACTTGTTCTATTATTAACCTCATAAACTTTCTTTCTTGATGATTGGTCTTTTAACGTATTGTTTAGATTGTTTAGCCATCTTAGTAATAATTTCTTTTGCTAAAGTTGGTGTAACATCGAATAACGATCCAACACATATAATATATTGTCTTTGTTCAAAATGATTTAGTATCTATGTTGTGGACAAGATGAAATTAATCTTTGAAATCTATCCCAAAATTCATTAAAGTTTTCATCGTCTTTCACGAATGCGATTTATCTTCTATAAGTGCTAATTTTTCTTGCAGGCATATATTGATCTAGGAAAACTTCTAAAATTTGAGCTCATGTGGTTATCAAATCTTGAGGAAAATAAAACCACCAATATTGTACTTGACCTTCCAATACAAAAGGAAAAGCTTTATGTTTGACTTATTCTAATGTGCAGTCTTTAGGTTTCATCCCATTGACTTTATGTTGATATTCTCTTATAAAGTTTGTGGGTTTTCATTGTCCTTACCATAGAAGTTAGGTAGGGCAATAATGAATTCGAATCTAAGTTCAAACTCGAGAAATCAATCAGGATAGGCAATGCACATTGGTTCATAAGCAGTGATATTTTGATTTGCTTGCCTAAAAGTAAGTTCTCTATTATCATTATTGTTATTAATATTAAAGTTATTATTGGCTTCCATAATGGTAGGTTGTTGTCCTCTAAATTTTCGTTTTCTTAAATTACAATTAAATGTCCTATCTACCTCAGGATCTAACAGATATAAGGATCCTGTGCAATTTGAATGATGAAGTGGATATACCATATAACGTCTTAAACTCCAAAGAAATTTTGTTTAAATCCCCAGCAACGGTGCCAAAAATTGACATGTGTCAGGCATCTACAATAATTTCCCCATTATATTATACTTAAAATAATTTTTAGTAGTGATAAGTGGGAATCGTCTCCATAAGGATTTATCAAACTTCTCTTGGAAAAAGGAATTTTGAAGTTTTTAATTATTTTTACTTTTCTTCATTTTAATTAAGCAAAAAAAAAAACTTAAACTAACTAAGAATTAACAATAGTGTAATAATACTTAACTAACTATATTATCTTAAATAACACAATTCAAGTTCACAATCAATCAAATAGATTCAATTTAATAATAAATAAATATTTGAACAAACATGCAGAATAATGAAACCTAAACCCGTTTTGCATCCCAAACATGTAACTCCTATCAATATAGTTATCAACATACTTCATAAAGTAAGATAGATCATTAAACTCTAAACATAAGTAAGTAAATAGCCTTTAGCCACCCATTCGTTCTCCTTATATCGGTGGAAAAGCTGCGTTCTAATTCTATTGATCTTACCAATTCCAATACATAAAAAATTAACTTTACACGATAAAACCGCATTAAACTTAATGCTAACTTTGAACTACTAAATCTAAGATTTTCGGAAAGCCACATCAACATCAGATTTAGATCTCAAATTCACCTAGGACATCTAAACGGTGTTTTCCTTTTAAACAATCCTAGTTACTATTTTAAATAGATAATGAAACCAAATATTAAAATACACATTGTAGACTATGAATAAAATACAAAGATCATGATAAAAATCAATAGATAATAACCTATTATAAAAGTGAATCAAAGAATATGATTAATTTAAAGCATTAAGCACATAATCTTCTCATCATAACTACATAGCAAAACGGACCTAGTTCACATTCGTTCTTTGTTTAGATCAAATAACTACTTATTCATAATCATAAATGACATTGCAATAATATAAATAAAAGACAGATAAATACCTCTGAAATAAATACTTTAAATCTTCAAGTCTTCACAAAAGTAAAGAACAATAAAGCAAATAACTAAAACAATAAAAATGGCTCCTAGAGCAATGAAACATTGATCTAAGATCTCATGGGCAAATAATTTTGAAGCCCTAAGCTTAGTATTCTAAGTAGTAAATATCCCAAACCAACTCAAACAACTCGTAGTTATCTTAAATTCTCAAAATCATATCTTCCAATTTTTAGCTATTTGTGTACGAGAGGAATTGCTAGGAAAATCCATAATTTGAAGATCACTGGTTCTATTGATTTAGTCAGCGACTTGGAATTGTTGGGCCTATTTTCTAGTTCTTCCTTTGCTTCCTTGGTGATGATAATTTTATATACTTTTTCCTCTTGATTAATTCCTTCATAATCTTTTCTTTTTCGTTCATGTCTTCATTATCTCCATTTATTACCTGAAATAACAAAAACAAGGGAAAACCCAGTGTAATATAGTCTTTAACATCTAAAATCATCCTAAAATAAGCAATAAAACATGTCAATTTATTGACTTGTCATTTATCAAGCCACCAGTTTTCCTTATATCAATGAAAAAGCCACATCCTAATTTTATTAACATTAATCATTCGAAAGCTCAAAGATAATTAATAGAAATAAAACAACATTACACTCCGTGAAAACTTTGTACTACTAAGCTAATTTTATCAAAAGTAGCCTTATTAATATCAAACTTTAAACACAATTAACTCAAGACATCTAAATGATTAAATACCTTTTAAATTAATCCTAGCTACTACTTTAATTTATTTATTGTAATACACATAAGCCACTATGCCCTCAACATAAAGTTTCTTGATTGGTATACACAAAAAATATATTAAAACAGTGAATTGACATATGCGATTAAGTTAAAAGCATTAAACACAAATCCTTATTTATTATGACTACATTGCTAAATGAATTAAGTTCATGTTCAAACTTTGTTTAGATTAGTAAACTAATCACACATATTCTCCAAAAGTGTCTCCATAAGCAATGAACACTAAATAATGGCCTAAAACTAATTAAAAAGGGCTAAAACTAATTTATTGACTTCATAGGATTTTAATTTCAAAGCCTCAAGCTCATATATACAGTATTTTAAGTAGTACATATCCCCATTGAATTAAGATTCTTTATTTTAATCTAAAATTCTTGAAACTGTCTCCAGTGATTCCAGACCGAATCCTATATCCATCCTGATTTGCTATGTAAAATGGTGGAAATATGTGTTTGTGGTTCATCAATTTGAGTAGCAATTCTTGTATTTTTCTGATTCATTGCTGATTCATTGGCAGTGAGTCCCAGTTCATTCTCTGATTCAATATGGATTCATTGCGCATTTTCTCCACTTTATTGAATTCTTTATTTTCACCATTTTTTATTTCATTTCTTCATATTACCTTAATATAATCTGAAATCACAAAAACAGAGAAAACCCAACGTAATATAACATTTTCTTATCTGAAATCAACGCAAAAAAATTATAAAATATTGTCTAATTATTGGCTTAGCATCAAATAAGTGTGAGGTGTAGGTTCAAATCACAAACTCACATGTAGCATTACTTTTTATACAAAGTATTATTTTTTCTACAAGATATTTATAATAATACATTTCTTATTCAAAGTGGGCCGGGTCTCTCTTCAATTTGTAAGACCAAGCTTGACCGATGTTAGCCAAGCCTGAGCATGCCTAGTAAGCTCCCGAACTAATGAACAGGTCTACATAAACCACCATAATGAGGAATAAATAATTATTGCATATTTTCAAAGTTAGATAATGATGCCAGTGGGGCTATAACATACAATACCAAGGTTAGCCAGAAAAGTTTGATTCACTGAAGTTAACGTTGTCTGATGTCGTGTATGTTACACACGCTATGTTATCATATGGGAAAATCAAATATAACAATATGAACCAACACCGAGTGACACCGAAAGTTTACACAAATAGTGTCAATTAAGGGACTGGGTTCTTAAACCCCTTTTGAACGAAATTTTTGACACAAATCACCAACTTTAAACCCACTGAACCCCCAAACCTAAATCAAATCAATAACAAACCCTTAAAATATCAAACTAAGTGAAACTTGACTACAAACTGGTGTGCAAAGCAAAGAGTGAATTGCATTGTGAGGGTTTAACCCAAATTTTGGAGAACTATGGCAAGAATTAAGTATGAGAGTAATCCGAGCTTAGGCTAGGAACTGGGCTACATAGTTAGAGGGCTTTTAATGATTGGAGTTAGGATTGGATAGCTACATCAAGTTTTGGTTCGACATTGAGTTATAATTTAATTTCCACTTGATTTTGAGCTAGAATTGTGATATTTTGATGAAATTTGAAGAATTTGGGAATTTTGTGGAATTTCAAGGATTGGTTATGATTTGTGGATTATTAATACATGAAATGCAATAATTTAGGCCATGTCTTGAATTGATGAATTCATACGTTATGTGTTGACATGTAAATGAAACTCTTTGTGATATATAGGTGAATTGAAGACCGAGTGAATATTTGGTGGTTGATAAGTGATTAATTATACCTATATATAGTTAGTTTAGTCGTATATTTAATATGAATATCCCTAAAGGAGTGCTAATTCATGGTATTATTGCATTTTTTTTGGAATTAAGGTGTAAAAGAAGGAATTGAGGAAAAATAATAAGAAACGAAGCAAAAACATATAAAAACACACTTGGCACCGTGGCTATATGTGTTGACGCTATGCGCACACAAGGCACAATATGGGATGGAAAGAAACAATGAAGAAGAGATGAAAAATTGAAGAAAACCAACTCTAGAGGTCAGACATAGTGGTGCTGCTGTGGCATATATGAGACGCCCCCGGGCAAAAGAGTGACATCACCAGGGCACCAGGGAGCAAAAGAAATACACATGCAAATTGCCAGAATGGTGGTGCAGTGGGCTAAAAGGCACAACGCTGGGACATAAGTGAGCGCCAAACACACAGGAAATAGAAAGTTAGAGTTTTAACTCGAGTTAAATTATAAAGAAGGGTTTCTAATTGTTATTAGGGAGTATACATAGGTATTAGGACATGGTAAACTAAACCACATACCAACTATTAGCCACTATTAGAGTAATTTAGTATATGGTTTACATTGAGTTTGAGTGTTAAGGAGTTTATGTGAAACATTGAAGATTTCATGTTTGCAATTCAAGTTTGGTTTCATTGATTAAAGTGAAGGCAATATTTATATTCATCTTTGATTTGCAAAGATTTCTATGTTAAATTGTGATATGTGTGTTTCAATAAAGTGTAAGTAGTCTATTTGTCTTAGAGATCAATGGATCTTATGGTATGGATGCCATACTTTGAATATGATTGAAAAGTGATTATAAAAGTGAAGTAGTTTGAATTTGTATTAATCTTGAGCGTGATGATTTAAACATCTTGATCGCATATTTAATGAACTTAGGCTTTAGAAGTTATCATGGCCATTGAAGATTTTAATCTGTACATAAATGGTATAACCATAAAATATACATCATTAAGAGATAGTAGTTAATTAGAGAGACATGGATAGTAAACTTAGTTGGTTACAAATCAAATGATTTTGGACTTAAAGCAATGTAGAGCTTACGTTATTCACTCCGATAGGTGGAGTTCTAGTTTGCACATTAAAATCTTTTTTGTCACGACAGTAGGTTGAAGTGAATTCGAAGGAAATTTGTCTATTCTAACTAGGCATTTCACAAAACATAATGAGATATAATAATGAATACAAAGCATTGTATTAAATTACATAGGTGAAGTTGTGAACTAAGATATCCTTAATATAAGAAATTAAGTAAAGTTTAAATTCATTTTTCAAAGTAGTTTAGTAGCATAAAACCAATTAAAAATGAGTCCCTTAGCAATAGCTCAAATTAAATAGGTAATTAACAACTAGTGAAAAAACCTTTCCTTGAGGAAGATATCTATGATCAATGTAAGTTGATTACACTTTTACTACAAGCTAGCTGTTATAGTTGTGGCACATACATCAAGTTTTTAGCATCGTTGCCAGGGAAAGGTAGCCATTACTATAACTTTGTTCGTTTGAATAGTTACCAAGTTTTATTTTTAGTACTTTAATTCTCAGTTCATAAAAACAAAATAACAAAATAATAGGCTTAAGTTTCATGTTTGACTTTCTAAACTTGATCCTTTTATGCTTTCTATTCAGGGATACTTAGTGCATGCGTAGCAAGAGAGAGAATGACCTATAGCCTTACGATCCGAAAATTAAAATAATGAATAAAGGAAAGAAAAAGAAAGGAATCCAGATAGTTGAAGATTAAGCTAGAAACCAACAACAGGGCCGTGCAAATAACTAACCTACAGGTGATCTAGTAGTGCAGGAGAGAGTGTGAGGATAGTGATGCCTTCATGACTACTTTATGCCACAAGTTCAAGAGACTTAAAATTGAGTGATAAGACTTCCAGTCAACACTACTGAGTTTGAACACAAATTGTCTCTGATAAACATGTGGTGCGAAATAGATTGTTTAATGGGTTATCCAATGAATATCCAATTGCACATGTTGAGAATTTGTTGGAGAAGTGCAACATCGTGCACATCATCAGAGTTACGAAATAGGTGATCAAGATGCGACTTTTCCCATTTTCACTAGGTGGAAAAGTCAAATCCTAGTTATAAGGGCTAAATGTGTTGGGTTTTGGGGTTCATACATAGTAGAAGATCCAAAAATAATATTTGAAAAACCACATCATGATTAAAAATAAGTTCCATTAAACTAGATCTAGAAAATTAAACCGTACCTTATTCCTTGATTTCCTTGATTTCCTTATCTGATTGTTTGATTTTCAAGACGTTCAAGTGTGCGTCCTCTATTAGAAATCCACACATTAATGATGACCACAATTTGGAGTGCTAGTCCCAAGACATATTGAAAACGATTTTTCTTTCTCTCCAAAAATCTAGAAAACTCAAAAATAGTAAAAATGGAAAAGGTTTTAACCTCTATTTATGTGTAGCTAAGCAATCACATAAAATCCTATTTATAATACAACTATTGTATTTAAGTAGTTTAAGCAAATTACGCATATGCCCCTATTAATAAGTTATCATATAGCAAATCGTAAGGGCTTTTATGTCATGAATTGTATCATATAAAATTTATTACTCTGGACCAATTCAACTTGCACAAAGCCATTCTTTGTGTGCAACCTAATAAGTTCTTGTGTTTAATAGCAGTGAACCAAAGCCATTTTGGTACACAAATCATAAGCGGTCTCTAACAAGGCATTATGACTACTAAAGTAGCATGCATATTAAAATCGACACAATCTAATAAATAACATATATCATATCCTTTTATCATGTGATATCCTTCGATTAAACATAATGCATGGAAAGTCGCCCTTAATGTTCAAACATGTTAGTCTCGGTCTTTAGGTAAACTGAAGACATCCAGGTGACATTAATCATATCAATTCACATGGACAAGGTCATTATCAATATATCATATCGAGGGATCCACTAATATCTCTCTATACGAGAATGAAAAATTCTATCTTGATTACACACCTTCACATATTATTCAGACGGTAACCAATCACAATCTTTATAATCATCTAGTTAAAGACAATGTTTTACCATACTCCTAATATTAAAGTTTATGGTAATCTCAAATCGAAAGACTAAATGATATACCTATCATGAGTAACACCTATGACTCAATCCATGTGGTGTTCTTATAGTGGGTCGATCCAGTACCTTGTTCCCTAATAAGTACTCATGATATCGATTCATATCCCTATACGCATGATCATCACATTCCCAACAATTAAGATTCACAGTAGTCTTAATTCATTATAGTTTCCAGTATAATGATTGACTAGGGACATTTAGGATATTTTAACATATACCCATAGATCTTATTATAAGGTAAACATGCAATTACTTATAACAAAAGAACAAACAAAAACCTCTATTTTATTTACTAAGATTATAAAATAAACAATGTTGGTATGGTGATCTAGGGCACATGCCCCAACAAAATGCAAGGAGTATGACCTCATGGCTAGAAATCAATGAAAGACTTGTTAACAAGTTCATTCCCAAAGTGAAGGTGAGCGAAAGAAAACTTGAGATTAACCAGTTTGAGCAAGAAGACACTTATGGTCTGTTTGGTTCACATTTTAGTGAATCCTAACACATGGGATTAATTAGTGATGGGACTAACACATGGGTTTAGATAGTTTAGTCCCATTTGTATAACTTGTTTGGTTGGGAGTTTTAAGGTTGGGATTAAATGAGATTGTACATGTACATTTACCAAAGTACCCTTTAGATAAATAACACCAAAACCCCCCATTTCACACATTTCTCATCTCTTTGCTCATGAAGATTTGTACATGTTATCCTCCTCCCTAACCTTTAAAGAAGAAGAAAGAAAAAACAGAGCTCAGAAAAATCAGTACATCACACTTGCAGTTTCTTCACTTGCACAATCATACAAATCAAAGAACAGCCACGCCAAAACCCTAGAAACAAGAAAAACGAAAACTTGATTAAATAAACAAAAAACAAGCAAGCGGTGATTCACCCGAAACATGAATCCCAAATCAAACCCCCCCAAACACGACCAATCAACACGAAACCTAACTCAAACCACCGTAAATCGCCGAAAACGAATCAAAGATCAAAGCTTTCTCAACTTTTATCAACCCTAAATGAACAAAAACCGATCTTCCACGAATCCACAAGTCAACAAACCCAAAAATTTTCAGATTTCCAGATCAGATCGACCAAACAACCAAATGAACAACCGATCGAGAACCAAAAACCACAACCACGTACAAATCCCCAATCAAAACACCAATCAAGCGAAAACCAACAGAACACGCCAAAACCAGATCCGATCAAAGAGCGAGAAATGAGTGAGAGATCGAGAGAGTTTCGCCTTGCGTCGAGAGATTGGTTGTTTGTGATTTGGTTAATGTGAGGGGTAAAGTGGTAATCTCCTCTTTCACTTACAATGGATTAGCTAATCCCACCAAAAATGGTGGTATTGTTTAATCCACTACCATACCTCTTAACTAATCCGCTGACCTAATTAATCCTCCAAGCAAACAGCGGATTAACTAGTCCAGTGTAGCTAATCCGGGCTAATCCCATTAACCAAACAGGCCATTAGTCTCTTGGAAAGGCTTGGGAAAGACTCAAAGAGATGCAGAGGTGATGTCTAGGACATGGATACGTGAAATGGGCGCAACTCCAGATTTTCTACTATTAGATGAACCACAACATGAGAACGCTAGTAGATGCTACATTAGGTAGCTCTCTACTTACTAAAGGTGAGGATGGAGCATTAGATGTCCTTGATCTTATGTCTTAAAATTCTACTAATGGTACTCGTTACACAGTAAGGAAACCAGTAGACATCTACGAGATCGACTTGCAGGCTGCAATTTTGGCATAATTATCAAATCTGAGCAGTCAAATGGTGAAACTTCAGATAGGACACCAAGTTTCACAAGTAGCACATCAAAAAATTAATCACCAATGCATGGTGGTTAACAAAATTGACGTAGATCGAGGAATGAAGCATGAAAACATCAACTTCATGAACGACCAAGGCTTCGGGAACAAATTCAAGCTGAGAGGAGTGGTTCCTCAATGGTTTTATAAAGGATACAAAAACAACAACCTAAACTTTTCTTATGAAAATCCCGATAATTCACTAAAGTCACCTCAAGGGTTGGAGCAACAAGTCCAATAGGGGAAGCTGGGGCAGAGCGAAGAGATGGCTTCACTAAAGTCAATTGAAAAATACTTGCAGGTCATGTACATGAGCAACAGGGAGCACAATGAGAAACACGAGAAAGAGTTGGAAGCAGTGAAGCAAGCCATGAAAAGGATTGATAATGAGTAATCACAACCCGTCAAGAACCTAGAGAGATAAATTAGTTAACATGCTATAGCCTTGAACTCAAGGAAAAAATGATTGTTTTCAGCAAATCACCAATCCTAATGAGAATGTGAGTGTTATTTGCATGATGAGCAATGTGGCGGCCCTCGCCGCCCCGGGGTGACGTGTCTCCATGTATTCCTTTCCTGCTGGCCCGACTACACGTGTACGATACCTGCACGTCCTTACTCTGTCTCGAAATGTATCCACTTGTGTGTGTACAATGTGTAAATAACATATTCAACGAAAGACGTAAAAATACGTGAGAATGTCAGAAGCGACTTTTTGCGGGCTTTTGCCTCGAAAAACGTGAAATGGGCAATTTGGCCTAAAAATGCTAGAAAATTATTGTAAATTAGCATGCTAACCTAAATTATTAATAAATGGACATAGGTTGACACGGTGATCAATTGGTGACCAAGGACTCAATAGACTTGGACCCGGGGATTGATTACGGGTTAGTGGAGCGCGTTGTGAGGTTTGTAAGACCCAAAGGGAAAACTCTCAAGTATTTATTTTGTTTCGTATTTCCATTCATTTCCAGTATTCCTTGTGCTTTTTATTACATTCGTATCTTGTCTTCTTTTGGACGGTTGGTTCAGTTACTCATACCGGATTTTCCGTGTTGTGTTTATGCATTCTAGACCATAGCATGTGTATCAGGAGTTCTTGGTGGATAACGACCCGAGCTATTGAACTGCTGCACATGTCGGTGCATTTCTATGCCGGCCACCGAGAGAGATTAGGTGATAGCTAGTTGGTGCGCCCACTAGTGGGATCCTGGAAAGGAATCCCGAAGTATGGTTTAGTCTGACTGGAACATGCACACACATTTGCGCGTTATTGTTATTTATGCATGCAATGCCCTACTTACAGTTGCCTATTTACATTCCGCATGTTTATTTAACAATATTTATTAACTTCCACTTGTTTATATGAATGCTCGAAGGAGTTCCTTGGGATTTTATTGACTGGTCTCGTCATCTATTTTCTTTTGTGAGGATTGAGTGCATATCCGAGTACAAGTAAAGGCAAGAATTTAGGTGACTAACTTGATTGCCTACCTTTGAGGAGTACTTGTACGTGTGATTATTTTGATGTTTTGATTCTTTTGGGAACTAGGGAGTGACATGACCTTGTACATGCTTAGTTTAATATGATACATTTGTTTACCTCGTACTTTTTAGGGTTTTTCCACACTAGGGTTTGTTTAATTGATTCATGAAAATGGCAAGTGTTACTTGGGTTATGACAAGTATGACACCTGTTTGTGACACCGCTAGGACACTCGCTGGTGTTTCCGGGCATTTCGATGCCCAGTTTCGCGTCCGAACCGTGATATCCATGTACCGCCGCGTCGCTAGTCATTCAATATATATATTCCATATTATTTACTTGAAAATTCTTTATTCCATTTGTGTGTTTTCGTTTTCCCGACCTAATAGTCGGTCCAGTCGACTACCCGATACTTGTGTCGACACATATATCGAGGCAAATACCGTTCACACCCTTACACGTGTTATTTTGCAACATACACAAATGCGATAAATTACACCCCAAATAAGCAACCAACACACCACAAACATCCATACCTAAGTCCCCGTGTGTCCTAGCTTACCGCGGCGTCCACGTCTAGAGATAAAAAAATGGGCTGTTACAAGCAATATGGAAAAAAAAGGAGCCAAGATAAGACTAAATGATTTACTAGCCGAAAAAGGTTAACACTTAGGATATTTACAAGTATGAAGAGATGCATGCGCACAACACAGAAGTGAGGCAAGATGAGCTTGGTGGGTTCAAGAAGCAAAAAATCAATGCCTTGAAGAAAAAGAAAGGGAAACAACAATGGAAGGCTGAGCAAAAAGATGAGGGACCTTCTAAAGAAGACCCTAAAAGCAGTGAAATTAAGTTGGTTCCAAAGAAACTAGAATCAAAGCTCAAGTTCATCTCACAACTTCAACCTATCAAAAAAAGAGATCGTTGAGTGATAAGCATATTGAGAAACATCGACATGCACCATTTAAGAAACATTTTATGTAATACAGGAGCCTCGGTCAATGTCATGCTACTAATGGACATGTTGCATGACGACTTGAAGATCAATTGTCTCAATACCATAAATTTTCAAGTAGCAAATGGTAACTTGATACCTACTATAGGAAGAGTTTTGAATGTGCATGCGAAAGTGGTTAGATTCACAATAATTGTAGATTTCGAGGTCATGAACCATAATATGGATGATGATGTGTTTATTACACTTGGATGACCATTCTTGAACACTATGAAAGCAAATTTGTACATAAGAGAGATGAAGATCACGATGAGAATCGATGAGGGTGATGATGCTGAGAAGGTTGTATTTATTAATGGTGAAGAGGTACATCTGAAGGGGAATGACATCATAATCCCCGATTTGCAGATAGAGCTTCTCGATTCAGACTCGGCTTAAACAAGTTAAAAATGTGTCAGGCTAATGTCGTTAAATTAAGTGCTACAAAAAGGCAACCCAGGGTTTTAAAATTTTAATTTTTAAATTTCAAGTTTTTGAATTTTAGTTAATAGTTAGTTATTTTGTTAATAATTACAATTAACAAGTTTTAAATCTAATTTTCAAAAATTTGTGTCAAATGTGCAGGAAAACCCATTCGTTGGGTGAAAAATTATCGGAATGGAAATGTCTCAATAACTCACAAAAGAGTGAAAAATAACAAGGGGTTCAAAGTGGTGAAGTTAAGGTGCATGGGTTAATTGAAAGGTAAAATTGATTAATTTTATATTTTCATGAATTTAATGTGGTCACGACACCTT
Source organism: Stephania yunnanensis (assembly GCA_039657365.1). Taxonomy (NCBI): domain Eukaryota; kingdom Viridiplantae; phylum Streptophyta; class Magnoliopsida; order Ranunculales; family Menispermaceae; genus Stephania; species Stephania yunnanensis. Next base: position 42,473,815 of record CM077584.1, read on the forward strand.
GTGTGAGTTATACATAAAGTCAAAGCTGCGACGGAGGAGAATTAGTGAAAAATTATATGTGAGGACATTGGTTGTGATGTCGACGCCATGGGTATTACCCATGGCGTTATGAGTGTAGGCCCTATTGCCGAGGTGGCAGGAGGCAGGAGACTAAGAAAAAGCCCCAGTGCATCATTGACACAGTGGCTAAGCTGTGACGGTGCTATACCTATAAGACACTATGCCAAAAGGGTTTTAACCCATTTTTTCATTCATTCTATACACTTGCAATAAAACCTCACCACAACCACCAAGCATAGATCCCTCTAGAGCCAAAGTTTGATCATTTCTAAGTGTGATTAATGAGTTCCTAGTGATTGAGAGTGAAGAGGCAAGTGCATTTTGGATTTGCATATATGAAAAGCTAGGGCTTTAATTTTTGGACTTCGATCCTAAAGAGAGCTATGGTTCTAGTTGGTGAGAAAAGTGAGAGGGCTTGAATTGAGAAAGACTTAGAGGACTGTTCTACAACGAAAATAAATATGTCATTGAGGTACATTTACAATTTCATCTAGTTATACTTTGAATTTTGAAAGTTTTGATGATATTGTGGATTTGAGGTTGTAGGATAGGTTTTGCAAGATTGTGTGAATGTAAATATTAATATTACCCATGGAGACTTAGTTCATGGCTTTGCATTATTTGGCGTATGCATATGAATTTTTAATTTTCTAAGTGATTTGAAGACAGAGTTGCATTAAATTGTTATTAGTTGCTTGAAATGGGAAGAAATGACAAGAATAAGGAAAAAACTTAACCAAACTAAAGAAAATGATTTTGAGGCATCTATTTCATGAAATCTTAATGAAGAAGAGCTTAGACCATTTAAATCCAAAATTCTCATTTGTAGAGAGGCTAACGAACGATATGAGAAAATCCTATGTAGGGAGTTCATTTATGAAATGGGAATTAATTTGTTGGCCAAGTATGATAATAGAGTGAATAATTTCATTAGGCACCAAAACATGGAACAACTCGCTCAAGACTATAAGAAAAATAAAGTTAAAGGAGTGAGTGGATTATTTTTGGGTTTTATGCTAATTCGAAGTTCACAGCTAAGGATGAGTTAATGAAGGTGAGAGAGGTTTTTGTTCCCTTTAATAGATGTGAGATTAATACTTTCTATGGGTCAAAGGAATTAAGCTCGTATGGATATGCATCGACTTTTTCAGCTAGGTGAGCCATTGAAAATGGCTTGGTTATCCCAGGACAACAAGGATGGGTCATGGGAGCTGAGAATGTGCCAAAGAACATTAAGAAGGCGAGCATTAGAAAGTCTACATGATATGGTAACATTTTCTTGTTGCATTGTTATACCCCACTTCTCAGTAATTTGAGATCAACAAGCCAAAAATAGCTTGTCTTTATAAGATTATCAAGTACAAGAAATAAACATCAGGGAGATCATACACACTAGTCTAAAGGAGTTCATCATGTCAAAAAAAGACAACAAGTTGTTGTTTCCAATACCGATTACTCAGATGTGCTTAAAGGCTGGAGTGTGGTTAATAGACGACAAAGAATTTAATATAAACGCCCAACCAATCATGGATGAAGCTTTCATGCTCACGTTGAAATCACCACTTGGTCACCAAGACTTTGAGGATGAGAGAAAGGGCAGAAGGAGTCAGACTTAAGGCCAAAGTGTTGGCAAAGAGGCATAAGGATAAAGCAGTAACAAAACTAGCCCAAGAGCTAGAAGATGAGGAAAATGAAGAAGAGGAGGAACATTAATAGTTGAGGCTTAATGAGGGCTACGATTTTGTAGACCCAAATATAAGAGAGCAAGACTTAGACGATCCTGAAGTCTTTCCACCACATCTTCCACCATAAGCATTCATACCACAACTAGAGGGTTTGACTTCAAGGTAGTAGAGGCTATGGATAATAGAGATGAAGAGACAATACCAAGAATATTGGGTGTAATACCAGGCAGCTATGCTGAGATATGAGCATGATAAGGAAATGAGAGAGCAATACCAACAGATTGGGGAGTACAATTTCATGTTATTTGTCAATCATCACAAAGACATAGTTAAATATGAAAAGAACAGATATTTAAGACATACTGATAGGTCATTAGGCTTTCCAGCATCACCCGCATACGTTTTTGATCAGGATTTGGTGCAAAGTAAAAAGATAGAGCGTCTATTAACACCATCCTAATCTGAAGCCGATGATGCAGATGATGACGACGATGCGCAGTCCTATAGTTGGTGTAATATGAATAATTTAAAACTGGAGAGTTGAGAGTGACTTTGATACCATTTAATTTTTAACATTTGAGATATTATGTTACTTATTTATTGTTTTAATTCTATGTTTAGTCTACTTTATATAAATCTTATTATTATATATTTTTGTGGGGTTTAGTGTTTTTACATTTCAAACTTATTTTAAATCTTGAGGATAAGGTTTGGTCTAGGTTTAGGGAATCGACACTATACTACACTATGGAAAGTGGTAAGATAGGTTGATAAATAAGGATAAAAACTGCAGGTATGATAGTCTAATTTTTAAATTTGAAGTAGTAAAGGAGGAAAACATAGTAGTGTATAAATTTTTCTTTATTCTTACTATTGAATGTTTAAGTAGTATAAATTAGGTTATATATAGTAATATTTAATGAATAAGTAGTTCATTTGCATATTCATGCCTTTAATTATGGATGAGTAGATTAGAAGTATCTTGTTGATATAAGATTCTAGAGAGTATTTTCAAATTTTCAAGAAGATATAATGAAATGTAGCAAACAACAGTGTGATTTCATGATTAGAAAGTTTAGAGTTAGGAAGACCTTGAAATTGAAACAAAACCAAGAAATTACTAAAACACTTTTTTTGGCAAAATTTAGATCTTTAAGGATTCTATAATAATTGTGAATCTCACTTGATAATAAAAAACAAAGAAAAACTTAGTGCGAAGAGGGGAAGTAATAGGCATTATATATTAAAAGTTGGAGTTAGCTTACTTGATTTAGTAAAAGTAAGAAGTGTTAACAAGAGTTTTAAAAATAAAGAAAAATATGATAGAATCCCACAAGTTCTATAAGAAAATGATCAAAGAACTTGATGGTTGGAAAAAGTGAGGAAGAATAAAGTACATAGGAAAAGGAGTAGGGACTGTAAAACTAAAAAAATGAAAAGAAGGAAAAAAGAAATGAAAGGCGGAAGGAAAATAAAACTCTCTGAATAAAAGATTTAGTTCGAATACGAGTAGCTAATTAAGATAAGTTTTCATTCAAACTATGTTAAGTCCTACAAACTCTTGAAGTGCTAAAGTCTACCAAAGATGAATTTGATCTATGTTTATTTATGAATTCCTGAGCTTAATGAGAAATCATAAGATTTTATACTTGCCACTTGAGTGTTGAGATAAAACAAATTGGTGCATAGTGATGGTTTTGGTTCTGATGTACTTTAGTTATTTGAAAGTGAAGTTATACATGTTATTAAAGCTACATGTTTTTAAAATATAGGGTTTTGCAAGGAAAAACTCCTGAGTGGATTGTTAACTTGAAATTTAGTGAATTGAAGGGAACAATGTAAATTGAATGAGAATAAAACATTAGGAGACTTAGTAGAATACACTTTTGCTCAAGACATGCAAAATCCTAAGTTTGGGAATATTTAATAAATGATTAATTATAATTATATATAGGGTTAGTTTAGTTGTATATTAAGTATAAATATCCCAAATATAGTGCTAATTCATGGCATTATAGCATTTTCAGACAATTAAAGTATAAATGAAGGAATTGAGGAAAAAAGAAACAGAGCAAAAACTCACAAAACACACTTGGTGTCGTGGCTATGTATTGAGGCTGTGGGCACACAAGGGGTAGCATGGAAAGGAAAGGCACGATGTGGAGAAATGAAAAAGTTAAGAAAAAAAACTCTGGAGGTTTGGCGTATTGGCGGCGTTGTAGCACACAAGGGATGTCGTTGGGACATAAGTGACAGCGCCGGTCATGCAAGAAATAGAAAGTTAGCATTTTAATTCGAGTTAAATTGTAAATTAGAGTTTCCTATTGTTATTAGAGAGTACAAATATGTATTAGGACATGGTAAACTAAACTACATACTAACTATTAGCCACCATTAGAGTAATTTAGCATATGGTTTATATTAAATTTGAGTATTAAGAAGTTTATGTGAAGAAAACATTGAAGACTTCACATTTGTAATTCAAGTTTGGTTTTGTTGATTAAATTAAAGGTAATATAAAGATTCATCTATGATTTGTGGTGATTTCCATTATGAATTGTGATATGTGTGTTTCAATGAAGTGTGAGTAGTCTATTTATCTTAGGGATCAATGGATCTTATGGTATGAATCCTATGCTTTGAACATGAATACAAATAAATTACAAAAGAGCAATGGTTAGAATTTGGTTTAATTCTGAGGCGTAATGCTTTACATACCTTGATTATGTGTTTAATGAACTTAGGCTTTATAAGTTATCACGGCCATTAAGGCTTTTAATTTGGACATGAATGGTACAATCGCAAAATATACAACATTGAGAGATAGTTGTTGATTAGGGAGGCACGGGTAGTAAACTCAATTGGCTATGAATCCAATGATTTGGGACTTAAAGAAATGTGGACCATACGTTATTCACACCGATTGGTGGAGTTCTAGTTTGCACATTAGAATCTTTTCTGTCACGATAGTGACTTGAAGTGGATTTGGAGGAAATCTTTCTATTCTAATTAGACATTGCACATAACATAATGAGATTTAAACATGAATACAAAGCATAGTATTAAATTACTTAGGTGAAGTTGTGAACTAAGATATCCTTAATATAAGAGTTCAAGTAGAGTTTAAATTGATTTGTTAGATACTTTAGTTAATATAAACCAATTAAAAAGGATTTACTTAGCAATAGTTTAGTGTTAAATAGGTAAACTGCTAGTGCAAAAATCTTTCCTTGATGACGATATTTGTGATCAATGTAAGTTGATTACATTATTACTACAAGTGAGCTGTTATACTTGCGGTACGAATAAGTGGTTATGTTTGTAAATCAGAGAGAACAAGGAGGAAACGACTAAAAAACAAAGCATCCATGGCACCTAAAGCCAATGATAATGTGTTCTCCTCATCCCGACCCTAAGCTGGAACCCTTAGACCCTTTAAGTCCTAATACTATATTTGTCAAGAGGCTAATGATATATATACCAAGATAGAGAATCATCATTTTATTTGTGAGAGGGCAATAAATCTACCAACCAAGTATGATGGAAGGGTGAACAATTTTATTATGTCAAGAAGATGGCAAACCTTCGCACAAAGCGATAGGGCTAGGAACATAAGGGGATGAAGCGAGATAATGAGAGAATTATATGCCATCAGAAGGTTTATGGAGGAAGGGGAATCAATATGGGTTAAAGAGGTGTTAGTACCATATGACAAGAAGACTATTAATGATTTCTACAACATGTCGTACTTTAATGTTAATGACTGAGGGAATCAAGTATATCCAAGGACTAGGTATGATCACCCTTCCCTTACTTAGCCTACCCAACAAAGGAGATATAAAAAGCCCTGGTAGTGTGAAGATTCCTAAGATGGAAACGAGGAGTAGGAAATATGCCTTTTCATATTCTTAATGGATGTGTCATGAAAGTGTACAAAATGTGGCAGTTCTTCATAACTGCATCCCGTTACCCAACTACACAATAAGGAGAAATCAATAAGCTGAAGGCAATTTTTTGTATGACATTTAAAGAGGTGGTAAAATTAATGTGGAGGAGATTATACATGATGTATTGAGAGATGTGACTATGACAAGTCGATAAGTTGTTAATACTCCTACTATCGATTATCGGATTGTGCATTAGGGTGGGGCTTCAAATTAACGAAGATGAATATATTGACTTAGAAGCCCGAGATATATTGAACAATAAATTTATGAAAATCCTTAGTACACAAAAAGTATATTGATTCTAAAGATGAGAGGAAATGTAAGAATTTGAAGCAGAAGTTGAGAGAGAGAGAGAGAGAGAGAGTAGCTTAAGAAGCTGAATATATAGAAAGAGTAGCAATTGAGGTAGAAGTATAGCTAAAATCTAAGGGCCATGCAGATAAAAGAAAAGAACAAAACGATGAAATTTATGGACATAACCAGCAAGGATTTTTTGAGGGCTATGAGTTTGTAGACATTCTAATTAGATAACAAGACCTAACCAGACCAAAAGTTTTCCCACCACTATTGCTATAGCCACCAGTGGTACCACCAAAGGACCTGATTACTAGACAACATAAGATATGTATTATAAAGATGAGAAGGTAGTATAAAGAACATGAATCATATTATAGGGAAACAATGGAGAGATATGAGTAGGATTGAGCGAGACTAATCTAATACCGACTTAATGGACTGAGGAACTTTATGCTATTAGCGAATCGCCTTAGGGATATGGAGAAATATAGGCATAAAAAACGCTTGGGACCTACAGATAAGTCTTTAGATTCTCAGAGGCACCTAACTATAACTTTGATCTTGAAGTAGTGCAATAAAAGAGAGTGGAACGTCCTTTGATGCCATCTTTTAAGTGTGCTAGAGCTAATGATGATGATGCATAATCATAGAGGAGAGTCTTAGAACTTTCTTTAGACCTATGCGAAATGAATGGATACATTTTTAATTTTTTGGGATATATTTTGACTCATTAAGCCAATTTTATGATATGTTTAATTATTTATTTCAGTCTTTATGATTTTATCGTCATACATATACTTATATCATTTTTATCACTATTCATTTGTCTTTTAGTGTTTTTGATGTTTCAGGATTATTTTTAAACCTTGAGGATAAGGTTTGGTTTATATTCTGGGGCATCATGACATTATGAGATTTTGGTTAGTATGGATGGTATAAGAAAAACAACGCATGTATGATTGTAAAGTTTTTTGTTTTTAAGTGATTAAGAGGATAACATGTTAGTGTATTTCTAATCACTACTAATTTTCATTCTATTTCTTATCTTTTCATTCATATTTCACTCGTGACGTAATGATATATTTGCATGCATCCATATATTGGATATAAAAGTAGTATATATAGTAGGAATAAGAAGAAAGTCGTATGAGTATATAGAATACACAAATTACAAATTCATGCTTTAATGGTAGATGTGTACAAAAATGGTTATCTCATTAACTTGAAACTTAAGGAAGATTAGAAGAAAACTTGTAAGAAGTCTTATAGTTTAACACTCTTATGATTTCGATATTAGAGACTTAGAGTTAGGGACCTTGTGCTAGAAACAAAAGCAAGGAAAAAGCCAGAACACTACTTATGAAAAAATTTAAATTTCTAGAATTCTATAACAATTGTGTATATTACTTGAATATAATTTAATAAAACTTAATACTGAAAATAGGAAGAGATAGGAATTGTTTGATATATAAGACATAAGCCTTATATCTTACCTAAAGTTATTCCCTAATTAGACAATTTCAACAAAATAAACATGGAATTTTGTTGGTTCCTATTATTAGACCTAAAATCAATAAGCTAAGCTTTACCTAGTTAGAGAAAGACTTACTTAAGTATAGTGAAAGTGAGAAGTACTAACAGAAATTAAAAAAACTCGAATAAGAGGTAATGAGAAAAAAATCCCATAACTGTATCTAGGAAATGGAGAAGGGAACCGTGTGGTTAGAAAAAGGAGAGATATATCAAAAAAGAAGAAAAAAAAAGTTTATAAACTCCTCAAATAAAAGATTTAGCTCAGGTGCTTGCAGCTAAGTAAAGTTATTTTTTTTTCAAACATTTGAATCCATTGAATATACCTTGTTTATTGGTACCATACATATACCAAAACAAACCTCAGAGACAAAGTCATATGGACACTTAAAGTAGTTAGTCTAGAATAATGAGAAGTATGGCGTATACTTGTTTGTGAATTCTTCAACTTAATGATAAATCATGAGATTGTAAACTTTTTGCTTGAGTGTCGAGGTTAAGTAAACTTGCAAGTAATAGAAGGTATTGGTTATGAGTTACTTTGAGATTCAAAAGTGAGATTATAATTGTTGTTTGGGCTACTAGTATATAAACATCATAACGTTGAAATTTCTTTTATGGATTAATGACTGATAACCAATGAAATTGAAGGGTACTCCGTGAAATTTGTAAATTGATGGTATAGGCATATAGGCATAGTAATTAAGTATAATAGTCAATTTATAACTTCTTAAATTGCACCTTTTCTCAAGACATGGAAACTCTCAACTTCAAGGGTATTTGATAAGCCATTAGTTAGACTTATATTTAAGTAGTATTTTAGTAGAATAAAATGTCTAGTTATCTTAAAATGAGTACTAAATTGTGGCATTAGTTTATTCTCGAGTGTAAAGTGAAGAAAATAAATCAAGAAAGAAATATGAGAGAAAATGTGAACAATAAGCTTAAAAGAAGAGTAGACATTGTGGACAAAAAAGTGGCATCATGTGAAAAAGCTAGACGACATGAGCAAACGACGGGCAATATGGGAAAACAACAATTGAAACTCTAACGATGTTGTTGGATCGAACATATGGCGTCAACTTGGATGATTATGACGTCAAGTTTGCATAAGAGAAAAAAATAGAAAGTTTGAAGTTCTATGGCGCCGTGGCTTACAACATACAACATTAGAAAACATGAGACTCTGGGATAGAATAGAAATTAGGAAGTTTTGGACTTTTTATTCGATTTGGATTGTAATTTAGGGTTGCTATAAGTACTTTAGGATATTTTTAGGTTAAAAATTGGTTGCAAAAATGTATAAGAGGGTACTTATTCTATTTTTGAAGACTCCAAGTTTAGAATTCATAGTTGTTTCTTTGATTCAATTAAAGGTAAGTCTTTGATTTAATTAATGAATATGATGAATTGAATGAATTGTATGTTTTTAATGTATAATAGAAAGTAGTTTACTTTATCTTATGGATTCGTGGATTGAATGGTATAATAACTATGCAAGTTTGATAAAATTATAATGGAGAAGTTGTGCATGCTTTAGAATTTGTGTTTTTTTCTGAATTCGTAAAGATAAAATAAGAAATATAGAAATTCAAAGACAAGTAAGAGTAGCATCAATTTATACAAAGATTAGGGAAGGGCGGTTGCAGTGGTTTGGTCACCTATAAAGACGGCATACAAATGCCCCAACTAGAAAGCTTAACTGAATAGAAACTGTAAAAATTTGACAAGGTAAATAAGACTATCAAATATACCTTTATGATAAATCAATAATTAGACAATGTTTTATAGTATAATTAAGATAAATTTTTGATGTAAAAGGCTATATTACACTATGTTTTCTTTTGTTATTGTGATTTTAGGTCATATTAAGGTCGTATGAAGAAATGGAAGAAAAGTAAAAGAATTCGTTCAATTAGAGAAAAAATGCAGCAAATCATCAACAAATTAGGAAATAAATTAGGATTTGCTACCCAAATCGATGAACCACAAAGGCATATTTTCACCAATTTCCCTAATGATTTAGCTGAGATAGAGGATTCAGTTAGGATTTGCTGAAGCCGACCATGAGAATTTTAGATAAAAATAAGGAATTTGAGTTCGATTGGGATATGTACGACTAAGAATACTATATATATGAAACTAAGGATTCAAAATTAAAGGTCTATGAATTAATTTTAGAACCTATGGTTAGTTTTAGTACTTTTGATTAATTTTAGGCCATTATTTATTATTCTTACTTTTGGAGACTCGTTGGAGATTCAAGTATTCAAAAAAGAGGTATTTTTCATTAATGTCTATTATTTATTTTATTGTAATGTTTATTTTGAATATGAGTGAGTAGTTTCTTAATCTAAACAAAGTTAGAACATGAACTTAAACCATTTTGCAATATAGTTGTAATAAAGAAGAATTTGTACTTAATGCTTTCAACTTAGTTGTATACGTCAGTTCATGGTTTCAATAGATTTGTTTTTGTATATTATAATCAAGAAAATCTATACGGCATGTATAATCTAGAATGTGTATTGTGATATTTAAGCTCTACATGAAATATAAAGTAGTAACTAGCATTAATTTAAAATGTCTTTTACCATTTGGATGTCTTAGGTGAGTTATGTTCTAAGTTTAATATTTATATGGGTAATTGTGATATTATTGGCTTAGTAGTAAGAAGTTCTCATAGAGTGTAATTTTGTTTTGTTTCTATTAGTTATCTTTGAGCGTTCGAAGAACTAATGATGATAAAATTAGAATATGACTTTTTTATTCATATAAGAAAAATTGATGGCTTCACAAAGGCTATCAATCTTGCTTATGATTTAAGTTTAATGATTCAACAATACTTCATATATGATGATAGTATGATTATGACTATATTTTAATTAATAAGTTCGGATTCAAAATCGGTTTATGTTTCATTAATCTGAATATCTTTTTATATGTTTGTTTTATATTGATTTGAATTGAATTAAATTTAGAATATTTAGTATTAGTGAATTTAAATTGTGTAAATTAATGTAGTTTATTTGGTTGCCATTGATTGATTAGATAATTTTAATTCCTATTTTAATTAAGTTAAAATAAAATAATAAAACCCTTGGATAAACTTCTTCCTTAGGAAGTTTGCAAAATCCCAGTACGATCCCACATACCACTACTACAACTAGTAAGAATATACATGAAACTTATTGTACACACTTGAAACGTGTAAATTTATGGTGCCGTTGCCGGTGATTTTTACATAACTTCTTAGGAGTTTTCGTCATTTTATGGCCTACACACTTCATCGTTCTAATTCCACAGGGTCTCAACATCCATTCGATCTTGAGGTGGATAGGACTTTCTATTGTAATTTAAGATAACCAAAGCAACGTAGGGAATAACAAGCTACCATAATGAAGCCAACAATAATAACAATATCATTAATAATAATGATAATAGAGAACTTAAATTTAGCTAAGTCATTCAAAATTTAATAGCTTACGAGCCAATGAGAATTGCCTATCTTGAAGGATTTCTTAAATTTTAACAAAGATCTGGATTCATTAGTGTCTTACCTAAATTCTTTGGTATAGATAGTGAAGACACTTATAAATTTATAAGGGAATACCAACACAAAGTCAATGGGATGAAACCTAAAGATAGTACTTTAAAACAAATCAGAATTAAGGCTTTTCCTTTCGCACTAAAAAACTAAGCAAAATATTAGTTGTTTTATTTTCCTTAAGATTCAATAACTACATGAGCTCATATGCTATATGCTTTTCTTGATTAGTACATGCCTGTAAGAAAACTTAGTTCCTATAGGAGACAAATTACAGTTGCAAAGATGAAAGATGATGAGAACTTTAATGAATTTTGGGATAAAACTCAAAGACTAATTTCTTCTTGCCCAGAAGATAAATATGCTGAAAAAGATTTATTAGAATAGTTCTATGAAGGACTCAATCATCTTGAACAAAGGTTATTATAAAACATCTGTGGTGGATCTTTATTTGATGTAACACCAACTTTAGCAAAAGAGGATATTAATAAAATGGCTAAAAAGTTTAAGCAGCATAATGAAAAGAATGAGATATGAAGGAAGAAACTTTATAAAAATTAATAATAAAAGAAGTAGTAGATTTGATGAAAAAGTTAATGAGTTATCTAGCATGGTCAAGTTAGATAGATCAAACCAAATAAAACCGTGTGGATTTTGCAATGAAGTTACACATCTTACGGATGCGTGCCCTACTTTACATGACGATAATACTAAAGAGGTTAATGCAGTTATGAACCAATTCTACGGTCCTACCAGGAAGTAATATAATCTTTACTATGGTCCATAAAATCAAAATTATACCATTTATAAACCAAGAGCACAAATACAGTATGCACCTGTTCAACAATCTCAACAAATGGCTGAACCTCTACAACAAAATTTAGAGCAAATATTGGAAAATCTTATGACTCTAAGTCATCAAAACAATACACATATTTCTCAAAGTCAAGTTAAAACTGAAACATCTATTAATGAGTTGAAAAATCAATTAAGTTAGATGAACCTACAAATTAATAGACTAAGTAATCAAATTAAAGCATATACTCAAACTACAACTCTTACTAATTAATAATGAAAACGTGACATATATACTAGAAAATGTACCTAAGACTGGTATAAAGAAAAAAATACAGAAAACAATAGAAGAAGAAGAAGAAGAAGAAGAAGAAGAAGAAGAAGAAGAAGAAGAAGAAGAAGAAGAGATGATGACTAATGTCATTCATATAGAAAATCTAGCAATTGAGGTCAACCTCACTGATGGAGAAGAAGAAGAAGAAGAAGAAAAAGAAGAGATGATGACTAATGTCATTCATACAGAAAATCTAGCAATTGAGGTCAACCTCACTGATGGAGGGAGAACGCTCCTCCTTGTACAGTCTCGATAGTATACAGGGCAGCAGCCAATATTCCATCTACAAATTCAACAAACAATAGTAAACACTCCCAAAATTCATTAGGGAGGACGTCTAATGAGGTAATAAACCACGTACAATCATCAAACAACATAATTCACAAAGATTCTATCACCTACTATAAAATTAAACTTCAAAAACACGAAGACTAAAATTAACAAATTGATGATTTCTAGCTTGTTATTTGTTTAAGTTCCTCTATCTTTATTGATTCGGCTCTGTAATGATCTTCTTTAATTAGGAACTAAACCCTCAACCCTCCTTCTCTCTAATGATTGATCAATTGAGGAGATAAACATGGAACTTTAGTTTAAATATATCGATTTCCTCGAGATAAGCATCGCACAATCTCGAGGGCAATCAAGTGGTTAATGTGTTAAAATGACTCTCCTTAAAGTGACATGAATTTTAACACTATCAAACACTTATGCTCATCTTGAGATGATCTAACGACCTATATAATTTAAACCAACTTTTAGTTTCTAATATATATATTTATATATAATATATAAGTATATGTATATCTCGTGTATTTTCTCGCCAATAAATTCACCGGACATGCCTATGAGTATTTTTAGGTGTGCACATTGATTCCACGACCCCTCGTCACATTTGATGTGCCGACTATTTATTGTTTATTATGTATTTTCCAATTATAGGCTTATATATATACTCCACTTATCCTACAACCTATAAAATCAGTTAAACAATCCAAACAAACATAAATCATCATATAAACATATGCACACACTAATTGAGGTACACTGCACTTAGCCACGATCCTAACTTGGGTTAATTAGGATTTGTATTAGTACTAATCACCAGCTTAAGGTAACGGGTCATTACTGTCTCCCCAATTTAAAGCAATTTCATTTTTAAAACTAAAGTAATGTAAAGTTACCTATAGTTTCAAAGAGAAATAGAAACAACTCCTTCATATAGGATTCTCGTTCCCAGGTTAGTTCATTGTCTCCGTGAAATTGCCATTTCACTTTAACCAATGGAATCTCTTTGGTTCTCAGCCTTTGAATCTTACAATCAAGTATCTGAATCGGCTACTCATTGTAAGATAAGTCTTCCTGAAGATCAAATTCATCTCAATCAGTTCTTGGAGTGAACTCAGTCTATGTTTTGCGAAGCATAGATACATGGAATACATTATTAACTCCAGCAAGCTAAGGAGGTGGCTCTAACCTGTAAGCAACAAGACCAATCATCTCTTATTTTTTGAACGTGGCAAATGTACCTTAGAGCTAGCTTACTCTGCAATCCAGATCTATACAATCCTTTTATAGGTGAGACTTTCTACATGACAAGATTGTCTTTTGAAAACTCCAAAAATCTATGATGGTTATCAGCGTATCTCTTCTGTCTCAACTATGATGTAGTCATACGCAAGCGAATCTACTGAATTCTATCTATGTTTTCCTGAATCAACTTCGGATGCAATAAAACTATATCTCCAACCTCTGTCAAACATGCATGTGAACGATAAGGTCGACTATATATAGCTTCAAAAGGAGACATTCCTATTTTAGCTTGGTAGCTATTATTATAAGAGAACTCACATAGAGGAATGTATTTCTCCCAGTTACCACTAAACTCTAAGACATAAGCTCGAAGCATATCCTCTAGCACCAATATCAACCACTTAGTCTACCTATATGTTTGAAGATGGTATGCCATACTGAGATTAAGAACAATTCCTAAATAACTCTTCAATTCACTCCACAGTTTGGACGTGAATCTCGAATCTCTTTCCGAAGTAATCGACACTAAAACTCTATGAAATCTCAATACCTCATGTACATATACCTCTCATAATCGGTCAAGAGGATCTCTCATGGACATAGGTGAGAAATGCGTAGACTTCATCAACCAGTCAATTATAACCCATATGCATCGTGCTTATGCTGACGCAGAGGTAGCCAAGAAACTAAATCCATCAATATATGTTCCCGTTTCCACTTCGGAATAGGCAGTGAATGCAATAACCCTCCTGGTTTCCTATGTTCAGCCTTAACTTGCTGACATATCTCATATCTCTTTATAAACTCAGCAATGTCAGTTTTCATCCCATGCCACCAATAAACAAGCCTCACATCATGATACATTTTAATGTTACCTGGATGAATAAAGTAAAGAGATCTATAAGATTCCCATAGCAACTCCTGCCTTAACTGATCCTGAGCTGGAATCCAAAATATATCCCTAAATTGTAATGCATCATCTTCATAAACTAACAAATCATGATGATCTACACTAGCCACTAATCTCTAACGTGCTATGTAATCATAATCAACTTTTTAACGATCAACAACCCGCTGAATCATCTTTTGTTCTGTTCGAATCTAAGCACAGAAAATTATATTAGAAGCTCTAGAACTAGCTCTCAATTGATGATGTGCTAGCTGGAATTTCAAGAATCATTATAACTGAAGCTTCTTCAAGAAGTCTAAACTGAGAAGCTCGAACAGTAGCTACATTCTCTATGCATGTTCTTCTCTTACTCAAGGCATCAATAACTGCATTTGCCTTGCTTGGATGGTACTTAAAAGTGAAATCATAATCTTTGAGAAGGTCAAGCCATCTACGCTGCCTCATGTTTAGTTCAGTCTTAGTAAACAACTATTTAAGATTCTTATAACTCAAAAATATTGTAAACTTCTCATCGTACAAGTAGTGCCCCAAATCTTCAAGGCAAAAAAGCTGCAACTAGCTCAAGATCATGAACTGGATAATTTCATTCATGAACCTTAACTTGCCTTGAAGCATAATCTATAACTCTATTTTCCAGCAGTAGCACATAACAAGCTTGAATGAGAAACATTTGTATAAATCACTAATTCTTTCACCGACTTAGGTAATGTAAGAATAATTATCGTAGTCAAACTATACTTCAAACCTTTGAAGGAAGCCTTGCATTCATCTAACCAAACAAAGTCAATGTCTTTCTGTGTTAGCCGAGTCATTGGTAGAGCAATACAAGACAGTCCATCAATAAAACATTTGTAATAAACTACAAACCCTAAAAAACTCTGAACCTCTAACACTGTGGTAAGAGTAGGCCAATCTCTAATTGCTTCAACCTTCACTGGATCAACAAATATACCTTCAACATTAACCACATGTCCAAAAAATCTGACCTCTAAATACTAGAATTCACATTTACTAAACCTGACATACAACCAATTATCCTTTAGAGTTTGGAATAAAACTTTGAGGTGGTGCAAATGCTCGTCTTGAGTCTTCGAATAAATCAAAATATCATCAATAAACATGATAAAAAACTGGTCGAGATAAGGCTTAAACACCCTATGTATCAAGTCCATTAACATAGCAGGGCATTAGTGAGCTTAAACGGCATCACCGTAAACTTGAAGTATCCATAGCATGTGCTGAAAGCTATCTTCTAGATATCCTCATCCTTGATCCTTAGTGGATGATAACCAGACATCAAAACAATCTTTGAGAAATGTCTAACACCTTTTAACTGGTCAAATAAATCATCAATCCTATGTAATGGGTATTTATTCCTGATAGTCACCCGATTAAGCTGTGTATAACCAATGCACATACGTAGGGTTCAGTCATTTTTCTTCACAAAAAGAACTGGTGCTCCCGATAGTGACATACAAGGATGAATAATGCCCTTCTGTAACAATTCCTCAAGCCGTGTATAACTTACGTAATTCCTTTGGTGTCGTACAATATGGAGGAATATATATAGGTTTGGTACCAGAAATAAGATCAATAATAAAGTGAATGACACGTGGCGGTGGAAGTCCAAGCAAGTCAAATGGAAACACTTTTGGAAATTCACAAACCACAGATATCTCACTAACCTTAAGATCCAGACCAAGTTCTCAAAATGTAACAACTCATGCCATAACTTTAAATCTCAAGGAGTAGCTTCCCTTCCTTGAGTTGCAAGTCGTGAACAATTATAGCTTTTATAGACTATAATTTCTGAAAGGTTAGGAATCAGAAATATTATCATATTATGGAAACAACCAATACTGGCATGGTATGCCGATAACCAATCCATCCCTAATAAGGCATCGAATTCGAGAAACTTTATAAACTCTCGGATTAATTGGGAGTTCGTTCTCCCAAATTTTTATTATACATCCTTCACAGATCAGGTTAGGATAAAACTTCTCACTCACTGCTGTGTTCAAAAATCAACAATGTACTGGCTATAACAAGTTTCAATTTCAACTCATCAACCATGTCACCCGCAATAAAGGAAACTGTAAAATCAGCATCAATGAAAACATGCATATCTTGACCATAAATATTTCATATACTTTCCATAAGTCTCCGATTTGCTTATAGGTCTACCTCATTCACTGCATTAGTTTGTCCTCGTGCAGGCGGTACTATACTACCTAACGATGAAGCCTATTGTAAGGAACACTCTCTCTGAATATGCCTCGTCTGCCCACACCAATAACATATCATCGAAGCCTTTTGAGGAAAACTACTGGCCTAAGAAACCTACCTTGATCCGCTTGGTTTCTATGATAAATGTGCTTTGCTTTTGCCCCTACCTCCAGATTAGGTAGGGGCAAAGGTGGTTTCGCTACTGAAGCCTAAGAAACTGGAGGAACTGATGCACTAATAAAACTCAACCCTGCAGACAATGATTGTATAGCTACTCCAGCTACACTCCTCTGCTTATTCTTTGGCCTAAAAGAAGCAAATTCCTAGATTCTCTGACTTCCATGTAACTGTGGTGCTGGCAGTGGTGTAAGTACTGTTCCAAAAGGTTTGCCTAGAATGGCTGCTTACACCTCCATCACACTCTCAAATATAAAAGCATAGCTAGTGTGAGGATGATAGGAAACCATAAATCTAATATCATTATTCAGCTCACCAAGAAACAAATCAATTTTTTTTCCTTTAACTCTACCATCTCAGGAGGAAATTCACTCAACTCAGTGAACCTCCTTTCATACTCCCGTACAGACATAGCCCTCTATTTCAGCTGAATAAACTCAGTCTTTTTATGTTCTTGATTGATTTTAGGAAATACTACTTGTAGAATACAATCTTAAACTGTGGTGAAGTGGTGTCAGTCTTCCCCTATCTCTATAGGGAATTCCACCTTCTCTATGCAAAACTTAATAGCAAAAACGTGACCAGTTTATCCTTTAACCGTTCCTCAACATCTATAGCAACAAATTGTTGCTCCGTTTCTAATATCTAGGTCTCAGCTGCACTTTCCTCCATTATGCCATGGAATCTCATAATATTATATTTCATAAACTCCTTGCAGGTTTTGAGAAATGCGCCTTCTTAGAATCCACATGCACCTTGGCAGTTGTTTCAGAAACCAGAATATGAAATAAAACTAGTTGGGCATGAGTTGCTACTATCTTAGCTCCTCTCTCAGCTCTGTTAACCTTGGGACTGGTTGCAGGCTCTACTTTGGGTCACTGTACTATTGGTCCCATCTGAGCCCTCAATAAAGCCATAAGATTTTCATGAGATTCTAAAAGTTACTTCATTTATTGTTCAATTTTAGATTTCCATTGATCCCCAGTTTCCCTGTTACCCTGAGATCCAGGTCTCTGCAAACTCTCTCCCTCATCTGCCATTAGATTTTCAAGTCAAATGACAGATAAGATCATTAGGTAACATTCAGAGAATACAATGAAATCATATCTATATAATAAGTAACAACTTGAGAAACAAATAATGTATAATAATGTTTTCATTTTTGTTTTCCCCCAAAACACGATGAAACTTGTTTATTAAACCCTAAACTTATTCATAACTCAAGTCAGCTCTCAAAGTCAATAAGCTTAGGTTCTGCTACAAAGGAATATGCTATCACTTCAAAAATAATTCAAAAGTGAAATCAAGGTTAGAGCTTTATTCATGATACCAAACTATATTGAAGTTGCCACTTATCTCAAAAGTGATAAACCTTATGCTCTGATACCAAGTTGTAGAATCCCCTATCCCTAATAGGGCGATACTCATCCTAAAACCTTAATTAAGCCTTGATAACCCAGCCAGAGTTAACTAAATCTAGCAGCTTCTCCATCTGTACCTAATAAACTTAACCTATATATTTATATTGAATAAACAATACAAATTATACGAAACGAAAAATTAAAACTTTTTTGATATTATACAATGTACAGAAATACAAAATTTATCAAAACCCAAAACTTTGATTATAAACCTCCTACCTTTTTATATACATCAAAATATATCAAACATTGTATAAAAGTACACGAAGGCTTGTTACATCATAAAAAAGATATAAAAACTCATAAATCTTCTACTTTCCCTTCGGTGAAGTGCCAGGTTACGAACCTGAAATATTTAATTTACGTGAGTGCTCCAATTTTCTTAGTAAGTAAAGATTCACAAAGCCATAAACATTCCATATAATATTCAAGAACATTATGCAATAACAATATGCACCAATGTTAACTAATAAGAATATGAAAATCATATAAATCACTAAATAAAGGATGCAAATCAAACTGTCATTGACTATTACACTCTGATCCCTTATTTATATATAAAACTAGGTTTGATTACCCACTGACGCCATTAATGTAATTTCTAGACCAACACATTGGCCGACCTACTATCTAATCAATCCATTAATGCCCAATAATTTTATTCGAAACCCTCTAGTGAATATGCAACCGACGTAACCTATCTAACTGAGTAGTAGTTACGTATAGATTGGGAGATCATCCCCACATCCTATACAACTTGGTCTCATTCCTCAGGAATTACTCTCATGGATCACATCATTTACCATTTTCCATTTGATTAAAAACATCACAGTGTACATAGTCCCCCATTTCATTCCATAGACTATATGAACTATATATATATACTAAGATAGCTAGGCAATATTGATAAATAAGTGAATCCGTACTTACCTCGGTCTAAGTTTTCATTCCAAATTTCTTAACTATTCAGGCACTTAAGCTTTCTCGGGGATCCAACACCTATCACAAATCATTTGTAATCTATTTAGGTCAAATACCCTATATTTAGAACCTTTAGATCAGTCCCTAAGTCTTCAAGAAATCCTTACTAAAACTAAGCTTATTTGATATTTTCTATGGTGGGAACACGCTACCTCAATAAGTAGATTGCGCTCTAGTAGCTGAGTTCATCATCATTGATGGAGGGCTCTTCTTCTTAGTGGAGCCTTCTCCATCTTTTACTCTCTCTCGAGCATACAAGGCAACAGCCACTGTTCCATCCATAAATCCACTAAACAATAGTAAACACTCCCATAATTCATTAGGGAGAACCTCTAGTAAGGTAATAAATCATTTCTAGTCATCAAACAATATAATTCACAAAGATTCCATCACCTACTGTTAAATTAAACTTCAAAAACAAAAACTAAACATACCCAAAGCGATGAAGTCTAGCTTTTAATTTTTTTAAGCTCCTTAATCCTAGTTGATTCCGCTCCCTAAATGATATTCTTTGATCAGTAACTAAACCCTCAACCCTCATCTCTATCGATTGACCTAATGAGGAGAAAAACATGAGGTTTTAACATAAATATATTGGTCTTCCTCGAGATACATATCGCGCTATCTCGAGGCCAATTAAGTGGTTAATGTCTTAAAATGACACTCCTTAAAGTGACAAAAATTTTACAACTATCAAACTCATACACTCCTCTCTCGACGATCCAATGATCCATACAACTTAAACCAAGTTTTAGTTTCTAATATATATGTATTTATATATATCTAATATAAGTAAATATATATATATCTCTTGTATTTTCTCACCATTAAATTCTCCAGACAAGCCTACGAGTATTTATGGGTATGCCTATTCATTCTATGACCCCCTTGTCACACTTAATGTACCAGTTGTTTATTGTTTATTATGTATTTTCTAATTATAGGCTTGTATATATACTCCAATTATACTACAACCTATAAAATTCATTAAATAACCCAAACAAATACA
Organism: Stephania yunnanensis; assembly: GCA_039657365.1. Classification (NCBI taxonomy): domain Eukaryota; kingdom Viridiplantae; phylum Streptophyta; class Magnoliopsida; order Ranunculales; family Menispermaceae; genus Stephania; species Stephania yunnanensis. The sequence continues at coordinate 42,494,267 of CM077584.1, forward strand.
AATCATCCTACAAGCCTATGCACATGCTAATCAAGGTACGTCGAAAAACTTAACCATGAGCCTTACTTGGGTTAATAAAGACTTGGATTAGTACTAATCACCGGTTTAAGATAAAAAACATTACAAAGAATACGTTAGTTCATAACTTCACATAGGTAATGAAATACTATGATTTTTAACTCATTTTGTCATCTTTATTATGTATGTGCGATGCCTAATTTGAATAGACAGATTTCCTTCAAATCTACTTCAGCACACTATAGCGATGAAAAAGATTCTAATGGTCAAACTAGAACTACACTTATTAGTATAAATAACATAAGCTCTACATTGCTTTAATGTTCTGAATCTTTAGATTCATAACCAATTAAGTTTACTATTCGCACCTCCCAAATCAAAAACTACTTCTCGATGTTGTATAATTTGAGGTTGTATCGTCCATATACGACTTAAAAGCTTCAATGGCCATGATAACTTCTAAAACCTAATATCAACAAACACGTGATCAAAATATTCATAGCATTATGCTCAGAATCAATAAAAACTCAAACCATTGGACTTGTTACTAATTACAATTTATTCATGTTTATAGCATACCATTCATACCATGGATTCCATTGACCCCTAAGATTGATGAACTACTTAAACTTCATTGAAACAAACATGTACATAGTTGTATTCATTGAAATCAGAGATACAAAATAATAACTTCTATTAAATCAATAAAAATAATACTCGAATCACTACATGTGAGTCTTTAGTGACTTCTATTCCATAAATCTTCTTAATACTCAAGAATAAAGTAAACGTATGTTAACTATTCCCAATAGTGGCTAATCTATGGCAATTATTGAGTTTACCATGTTCTAATATCTATTTATACTCCTAAAAGGTTTTAAGACAATTAGAAGCCCTACTAGACAATTTAATAGGAAATATAAATTTTTATATTTTCTTCATTCTTGGAACTGTCTGTAAGTGGTCTGATGCTGTGTGTATAAACCCACAACGGTGTGACAGCTTCAGCCAGTTTGTGTGCAAATTCATCATTCATTAGTCTTGGCACTATGCATGTTTGTCCCGACGTTGTACCCTTTGTCTTTATAGTGTTGCCACTGCACCAACCATCCTACCTTACTTTTTCACTTCCTTGGTCTCCCACGCTGTGCCTTCATCTTCTAATGATGTGCCTTTATCTTCCACAGTACCACACATCTTACCCATAACGTCAACCTCTATTTTATGTATTTTAGGTCAATTTCTTCCTGAATTCATCGATTTACCTCCCATATACCTGGTATACCTGAACATACATAAGTACCATCAATTAAATCTTTATTTATAGATATTTATACTAAATATAATCCTAAATCAATACTATTTTAAGTCTAAATATAATCTCTTATCAATTGCCTATTGTGATTGGTATGACAAACATTCCTGGATCGGAACATTTTCAAGCATTCTCGTTAGAGGTGAAATCTTTTGTTCTAAGTTTTCATTAATTTTGAATTTCTTAAATGGTTCAAATATTTCTTCTTTAGTTTCTTATTCCCAAGCATTTGTTAATCATTGTGGAACAGTAGAATTAGAATTCATATTTTCATTTGACTTATATTATCATTTATCTTTTCTTATTTGACTAATTCAAAGTTTTGTAGAGATTTTTCGTAGGCTTCAACTTTGCTAAATACCATGATTATAGCCTTTTGGGAAAATGTGCATATTTCAATTGCTCAACCATCCATTCCCTAGTGAGAATAACATTTATCATTATCTCTTCTTCTTCTTCTATAGTTTTGGGTACTTTAGTTTTTTACTTCTTTTTTATGTCTTTTCTTATGTATTTGTTTCTTTGTCATTTTCACAAATTAAAGCATTAACTTAGGATTGATTAGCAATATTTTTAGGTAGATTAGTTACTTCAGTTTGATTACTTAAATTGTTGATTTGAAAAGTCATTTGACTCAATTGATTTTTCAGATCGTTAATAGATGTATTGGTTTTAATTTGATTTTGAGAAATTTGCATAAAGTTTTGATGATTTTGGGTCATAAAGTTATGTAATATTTGTTCTAAGTTTGGTTGCGTAGGTTGATTAGTTTGCAAAGGTTGTTGCGCTGGTATAGGTTATGTTGGTGCTCTCGATCTATAAGTGGTACAGTTATTATTTTGTGGACTATAACTAAGATTTGAATTTGGTTTTTCAGTGTAATAATTGTTGTTATTGTATTTATTTCTAGGAGGACAAGAATATTGGTTCATAACTACGTTAACTTCTTCATTGTTATCCTTCGTAAAGTAGGACGGACATCTGTATGATGTATAACTTCATTACAAAATCCACATGGTTTAATTTGATTTGATCTATCTTTTAATAGTATCTTAACTATGTTTGAAAATTCTTCCAACTTTTTCGTAAAATTTGTACTTGTTCTATTATTGACCTCATAAAGTTTCTTTCTTGATGTGTCGGTCTTTTCAACATATTATTTAGATTGTTTAGCCATCTTATTAATAGCTTCTTTTACTAGAGTTGGTGTAACATCAAATAACAATCCACCACATATAATATATAGTAGTCTTTGTTCAAAATGATTTAGTACTTCATATAATTATTCTAATAAAGCTCTTTGGTGATATCCATGTTATGGATAAAAAGAAATTAATCTTTGAAATCTATCTTAAAATTCATTAAGGTTTTCATCATCTTTCATTTTCATGACCGCAATTTGTCTTCTGTAAGTACTAATTTTTCTTGCAAGCATATATTGATCTACGAAAGCTTCTAACATTTGAGCTCATGTGGTTATCAAATATTGAGGAAGATAAAACCACTAATATTGTACTTGACCTTTCAATACAAAAGGAAAAGCTTTAAGTTTGACTTGTTTTAACGTGTTGCCTTTAGATTTCATCCCATTGACTTTGTGTTGATATTCCTTTATAAATTTTATGGGTTTTCATTGTCCTTACCATAGAAGTTAGGTAGAGCAATAATGAATTTGAATCCAAGTTCAATTTTGAGAAATCAATCAAGATAGGCAATGCACATTAGTTCATAAGCAGTGAAACTTTGACTAACTTGCCTAAAAGTAAGTTCACTATTATCATTATAGTTATTAATATTAAAGTTATTATTGGCTTCCATAATAGTAGGTTTTGTCCTCTACATTTTTGTTGTCTTAAATTACGATTAAATGTCCTATCTACCTATGGATCCAACGGATGTAAGGATCTTGTGCAGCTAGAATGACAAAGTGGATATACCATACAACGTCTTAAACTCCTAAGAAAATATGTTTAAATCCTCGGTAACGGTGCCAAAGATTGACATTTGTCGGGCGTGTACAATAATTTCACCATTATATTTTACTTAAAATAATTTTTAGTATTGATAAGTGGGAATCATCTCCATAAGGATTTATCAAACTTTTCTAGAAAAAATGAATTTTGAAGTTTTTTATTATTTTTACTTTTCTTTAGTTTAATTAAACAAAAAAATATTAAACTAACTAAGAATTAAGAATAGTATAATAATAATAATACTTAACTAACTATATTATCATAACTAACATAATTCAATTTCACAATCAGTCAAATAGACTCAATTTAATAATTAATAAATATTTAAAGAAACATCCAAAATAATGAAACATAAACCCATTTTGCATCCCAAACATGTAACTCCAATCAGTATAGTTATCATCATACTTCATAAAGTAAGATAGATCATTAAACTCTAACCATAAGTTTGTAAATAGGCTTTGGCCACTCATTTGTTCTCCTTATATTATTGGAAAAGCTACGTTTTAATTCTATTGGGCTAACCCCTTTGAATACATAAAAAAATTAACTTTCGTAATAAAAGTGCATTAAACTTTATGAGAACTTTGAACTACTAAATCTAACATTTTCGAAAAGCCATTTCAACATCAGATTTAGATCTCAAATACACCTATGACATCTAAACGGTGTTTTCCTTTCAAACAACCTTAGTTACTACTTTAAATAGATAATGATACCAAATATGAAAATACACATTCTAGACTATGAATACAATGCAATGATCATGATAAAAATCAATAAATAATTACCTCAAAGAATGCGATTGATTTAAAGCATTAAGCACATAATCTTCTCATCATAACTACACAGCAAAACAGATCTATTTCACATTCGAAATTTGTTTAGATCAAACAACTACTCATTCATAATCATAAATGACATTGCAAAAATATAAATAAAAGACATAGATAAATACTAAATACTTTAAATCTTCAAGTCTTCTCCGAAAGTAAAGAACAATAAAGCAAATAACTAAAACAATAAAGAATGGCTTGTAGAGCAATGGAATGTTGATCTAAGTACTCATGGGCAATCAATTTTGAAACCCTAAGCTTGTATTTATAGTTTTAAGTAGTAAACATCCTAAACCAACTTAAACAACACGTAGTTATCTTAAATTCTTGAAATCTTATCTTGCGATTCTCAACAATTTGTGTGAGAGAGGAATCGCAAGGAAAATCCATAATTTAAAGGTATCTGGTTCTATCAATTTAGCCAGTGACTTGGAATCACTGGGAATCGCAAAACCTATTTTCTAGTTCTTCCTTTGCTTACTTGGTGATGCTTATTCGTACACTTTTTCCTTTAGATTAATTCCTTCATAATCTTTCCATTTTCGTTCATTTCTTCATATTCTCCATTTATTACCTAAAATAACAAAAACAAGGGAAAAACCAGTGTAATATAGTCTTTTACATCTAAAATCACCCTAATAGAAGCAATAAAATGTGTCGATTTATTGGCTTTTCATTTATCAAGCCACCAGTTTTCCTTATATCAATGAAAAAAAAAGTCATATCCTAATTTTATTACCATTAATCATTTGAAAGCTCAAGATAATTAACAGAACTAAAACAACATTACACTCTATGACAACTTCGTACTACTAGGCTAATTTTATTGGAATTAGCCGCATCAATATCAAACTTAGAACATAATTCACCTAAGACATCTAAACAGTAAAATATCTTTTAAATTAATCCTAGTTACGCCTTTACGTTTTTGATTGTAATACGCATAAGCCACTATGCACTTAACACAAAGTTTCCTGATTTTAATACACAAAAATATATATTAAAATTGTGAATTGACGTATACGATTAAGTTGAAAGCATAAAACACAAATCCTTCTTTATTATGACTACATTGCAAAATGAATTAAGTACATATTCATACTTTGTTTAGATTAATAAACTACTCACACGTATTCATAATAAACATCGCAATAAAATAAATAAAAGACGTTAATAAATACCACTTAATGAATATTTGAGTCTCTAAAGTGTTTCAAAAAGCAATGAACAATAATAATGGCCTAAAATTATTTAATAAGGGCTAAAACTAATATATTGACTTCAAAGTCTTTTAATTTTGAAGCCTTATACTCATATATACAGCATTTTAAGTAGTACATATCCCCATTGAATTAAAACTCTTTATTTTAATCCAAAGTTCTCGAACCTAACTCCAGTGATTCCTGACCGAATCCTCTATCCATCTTGATTTGCTATGTAAATCGGTGGAAATGCGTCTTTGTGGTTCATCAATTTGAGTAGCAATTCTTGTATTTTTTTAAATCATTGTTGATTCTTTGGCATTAAATCCCAATTCATTCTCTAATTCGATATGGATTCGTTGTGCATTTTCTCCACTTATTGAATTCCTTATTTTTTCCTTTTTTATTTTATTTCTTGACATTACCTTGATATAATCTAAAATCACAAAAATAAGAGAAAACCTAATGTAATATAGCCTTTTACATCTAAAATCACCCAAAAATATACTATAAAATGTTGTCTAATTATTGGCTTATTATCAAATAAGTGTGAGGGTGTATGTTCGAACCTCACAAACTCACATACAACATTACCTTTTATACAAAGTATTATTTTTTCTAGAAGATATTTATAATAATACATTTGTTATTCAAAGCGGGCCGGGCCCAGGCTAAAAACATAAACCTATGACTGCTAATTAAATAGGCGGGCTTTGGCAGGCTCAGGCTCAGGCCGGGCCTGTCTTCAATTTTTAAGACCATGCTCCACCCATGTTAGCCAGACCTGAACATGCCTAGTAGGCTCCCGACTGAGTGAACTGGTCTACACAAAGCACCATAAGGAGGAATAAATAGTTATTGCATATTTTCAAAGTCAGACTGTGACGTCGTCCTACGCTGTGGGGCTATAACATATAACACTAAGGTTAGCTAGAAAAGTCCGACTCACTGAAGTTAACGCTATCTGATGCCGTGTGTGTTAGACACACAATGTTATCATAGCTAAAAGTCAAATATAACATAGTGAACCGACACCGTGTGACACCGAAAGTTTACATAAATAGTGTCAATTATGAGACTGGGTTCATAAAACCCTTTTGAACAACATTTTGACACAAATCACCAACTCTAAACCCAATAAACACCCAAACCCAAGTCCAATCAATTCTAAACCCTAAAAATATCAATCTAAGTGAAACTTGAGTGTAAACTTATGTGCAAAGCCATGGGTGAATTGCATTTTGAGGTTTAACCTAAATTTTGGATAACTACGACAAGAATTAAGTGTGAGAGCAATCCGAGCTTAGGCTAGGAACTGGGCTTTAATTGATTAGAGCAAGGATATGATTACTACATCAAGTTTTAAGTTGACATTAAGTTATAATTTAAATTTTACTTGATTTTGAGCTAGAATTGTGATATTTTGATGAAATTTAAAGAAATTGGGAATTTTGAGGATTGGTTATGATTTGTGGATTATGAATAAATGAAATGCAATAATATAGGCCATGTCTTGAATTGACAAAATCATATGTTATGTGTTGACATGTGATCAAAATTCTTTATGATATATATTTGAATTGAAGACCGAGCAACTATTTGGTGGTTGATAAGTAATTAATTATACTTATATATAGGGTTAGTTTAGTAGTATATTTAATATAAATATCCCTAAATGAGTGCTAATTCACGATATTATTACATTTTCAGGGAATTAAGGTGTAAAGGAAGGAATTGAGGAAAAATGATACGAAATGGAGCAAAAACCTGTGGCTATATGTGTTGACGCTATGGGCACACAAGGCACAACGTGGGAAGGAAAGGAATGACATGGAAAAGATACAAAATTGAAAAAATTCAACTCTGGAGGTCTGGCGCAGTGCTGCCACTGTGGCACATAAGAGACGCCCCCGGGCGGGAGAATGACATCACCATGGCACTAGGTAGCAAAAAAACACAAATGGAATGCGCTGCAGTGGCTGTGTAGTGGGGGCTAAAACGCATGACACCAGGACATAAGTGAGCACCAAACATGTAGGAATTTGAAAGTTAGAGTTTTAACTCGAGTTAAATTGTAAAGTAAGGTTTCTAATTATTATTAGGGAGTATACATAGGTATTAAGACATGTTAAACTAAACCACATACCCACTATTAGCCACTATTATAGTAATTTAGCTTAGAGTTTACATTAAGTTTGAGTATTAAGGAGTTCATGTAAAGAAAACATTGAAGAAAAACGTTTGCAATTCGACTTTGGTTTCATAGATTAAAGTGAAGGTAATATTTATATTCATATCTGATTTGTAATGATTTCCATTATGAATCGTGATATGTGTGTTTCAATAAAGTGTAAGTAGTCTATTTATCTTAGGGATCAATGGATCCTATGGTATAAATGCTATGCTTTGAATATGAATAAAAAAGTGATTATAAAAATGCAGTAGCTAGAATTTGTATTGATTTTGAGCGTGACGCTTTAGACATCTTCTTCACATTTTTAATGAACTTAGGCTTTAGAAGTTATCATGGCCATTGTAGACTTTTAATCCAAACATGAATGGTACAACTGTAAAATATATAACATCGAGACATAGTTATTAATTAGGGAGGCACAGATAGTAAACTTAGTTGGTTATGAATAAAATGATTTAAGAGTTAAAGTAATGTGGAGCTTACGTTATTCACACCAATAGGTGGAGTTCTAGTTTGCACATTAGAATCTTTTTTGTCACGACAGTGGGTTGAAGTGAATTTGAAGAAAATCTGTCTATTCTAACTAGGCATTCCACAAAACATAATGAGATGTAAACAATAATATAAAGCATTGTATAAAATTACCTAGATGAAGTATCGAACTAAGATATCCTTAGTATAAGAAATTAAGTAAAGTTTAAATTCATTTGTCAGAGTAGTTTAGTTAGCATAAAACCAATTAAAAGTGAGTCAGCTAGCAATAGTTCAAATTAAATATGTAATTAATAACCAGTGAAAAAACCTATTCCTGAGGAAGATATCCAAGATCAATGTAAGTTGATTGCACTTTTACTACAAGCTAGTCGTTATACTTGTGGCACACACATCAAGTTTTTGGCGCCACTGTTAGGGAAAGGTAGCCATTAGTATAATTTAGTTAGTTTGAATAGTTGCCAAGTTTTATTTTCAGTACTTTAATTTTCAATTCATAAAAACAAAAATAACAAAATAATAGGCTTAAGTTTCAAGTTTGACCATTTGCACTTGATGTTTTGTGCTTTCTATTCAGGGATACTTAGTGCATGCATAGCAAGGGCGAGAAGGACATAGTGTCTTACGATTCGGTGATCTGGTAGTGCCAGAGAAAGAGTGAGGATAGAGATGCCTTCGTGACTAGTTCAAGCCATAAGTTCAGGAGACTTAAAATGGAGTGATGAGGCTTCTAGCCAACACCACCGAGTTTGAATAGAAATTGTCTTTGATAAACATATGGTGTAAAACAATTTGTTCAATGGTTTATCTAATGAAGATCTACTTTCACATATGATCACCCTTCCCTTACTTAGCCTACCCAACAAAGGAAATATAGAGAGCCCTGGTAGTGTAAGGATTCCTAGGATGGAAACGAGGAGTAGGAAATATGCCTTTGCATATTCTTAAAGGACATGTCAGGAAAGTGTACAAACTGTTGCAGTTCTTTATAACTGCATCCCTTTACCCAACTACATAATAAGGAGAAATTAAGAAGCCGAAAGCGATTAATTTGTATGAGATTCAAAGAGGTGTTAAAATCAATATGAGGGAGATTACATAAGGTATTGAAAGATGCAATTATGATAGGTAGAGATAACTTGTTAACACTCCCACTACTGATTATTGGATTATGCATTAGGGTAGGACTTCAAATTCGTGAAGATGAATATATTGACTTAGAAGCCCAAGATATACTGAACAATAAATTTATGAAAACCATTAGGACATTAAAAAGGTAAATTGATTCTAAAGATGAGAAGGAAATGCAAGAATTGGAAGCCGAGGTCGAGAGAGAGAGAGAGAGAGAGAGAGAGAGAGAGAGAGAGAGAGAGAGAGAGAGAGAGAGAGAGAGAGAGTAGCTTAAAAAGCTGAATATATACAAAGAGTAGCAACTGAGGTAGAAATATAGCTAAGAGGTGTGGGCCTTGCAGATAAAGGAGAAGAACAAAAATAGGAGATTCAGGGACATAACCATTAAGGATTTTCTGATGGCTATAAGTTTATAAACCCACTGATTGGATAGCAAGACCTGACCAGACCAAATTTTTTCCCACCACCACTACTATAGCCATTAGTGGTACTACCAGAGGACCTGACTCCTAGACAACATAGGATATGGATTATAAATATGGGAAGGTAGTATAAAGAAGATAAAACACATTATAGGGTAACAATGGAGAGATATGAGCAGGATAAAACGAGATTGATCTAATGCTGACTCAATGGACTGGGGAACTTTATGCTATTAGCTAATCGCCTTGGTTATATGGAGAAATATAGGCGTAATAGACGCTTGGGACCTATTGATAAGTCTTTAGATTTTTAAAGGCACCCAACTATAACTTTGATCGAGAAGTAGCGCAATAGAAGAGAGTGGAACGTCCTTTAATGCCATCCTTTGAGGGTGCTGGAGCTAATGATGATGATGCACAATTATAGAGTTGAGTCTTTGAGTTTTCTTTAGACCCATATAAGATGAGTTGATACATTTTTACTTTTTTGGGATATATTTTGACTCATTAAGCCAGTATTATGATATGTTTATTTTTTTATTTCGGTTAATATGATTTTTTGTCATGCATATACTTATATCATTTTTATCACTATTTGTTTGTGTTTTAGTGTTTTAGTTGTTTCAGGATTACTTTTAAACCTTGAGGACAAGGTTTGGTTTAAATTTTGGGCCATCATGGCATTATGAGATTGTGGTTAGTATGGATGGTATAAGCAAAACAACACATGTACGATTGTTAATTTTTTTTGAAGTGATTAAGAGGATAACATGTTTGTGTATTTCTAATCACTATTAATTTTCATTCCATTTCTTATCTTTTCATTCATATTTCACTATGACGTAATGATATATTTGTATGCATGCATATATTGGATATAAAAGTAGTATATATAGTAGGAAAAAGAAGAAACTTGTATGAGTATATAGAAAACCCAAATTACAAATTCATGCTTTTAATGGTGGATGGGTACAAAAATGGTTATCTCATTAACTTGAAACTTAAGGAAGATTAGAAGAAAACTTAAAAAAAGTTTCGTAGTTTGACACATTTATGATTTTGAGATTAGAGAGTTAGAGTTAGGGAATACCTTGTGTTAGAAACCAAAGCAATGAAAAAGCCAAAACACTACTAATGGAAAAAGTTAGATTTCTAGAATTCTATAACAACTATTTATATTACTTGAGTATAATTTAATAAAACTTAATACTAAAAAGGGGAAGAGATAAACATTGTTTGATATATAAGACATAAGCCTTATATCCTACCTAAAGTTATTCCCTAATTTGACAATTTGAGCAAAAAAAACATGAAATTTCGTTGGTACCTACTATTAGACCTAAAACTAATAAGCTAAGCTTTACCTAGTTGGAGAAAGACTTACTTAAATATAATTAAAGTGAGAAGTACTAATCGAACTTAAAAATATTGAATAAGAGGTAATGAGAAAAAAAATCCCACATAAAACGATATCTTGGAAATGGAGAGGGAACTGTATGGATGGAAAAAGAGAGATATAATAAAAAATAAGAAAAAAGAAGTTTGTAAACTCCTCAAATAAAAGATTTAGCTCAGGAGCTTGCAGCTAAGTAAAGTGAAGTTTTTTTTTCAACATTTGAATCCTTTGAGTATACCTTGTTTATCGGTACCATACACTTACCAAAATGAACCTCAAAGACAAAGTCAAATTCGTTATGAGTTACTTTGAGTTTTAAAAGAGAGATTATAATTGTTGTTTAGGCTACTAGTATATAAACATTATAACTTTGAAATTTCTTTTGCGGATTGATGACTATGATAATTAATGAAATTGAAGGGTATCCCATGAAATTTGTAAATTTATGGTATTGGCAGATAGGCATAGTAGTTAAGTATGATAGTTAATTTATAACAAGTTAAATTGCGCCTTTGCTCTGGACATGCAAAGTCTCAACTTCAAGGGTATTCGTTACTTCATTAGTTAGACTTATATTTGGTAGTATTTTAGTAGAATCAAAGGTCCAATTATCCTAAAATGATTACTAAATTGCAATATTAGTTCATTCTCAGTTGTAAAGTGAAGAAAAGAAATCAAGAAAGAAATATGAGAGAAAACATGAACAATAAGCTCAAAAGAGGAGTAGACATTGTGGACTAAAGATGTAGCATCATGTGAAAAAATTGGATAGCATGAGCAGTAGACAGTCAATTTGGGAAAACAACAATCGACACTCTAGCGGTGCCGTTGGATTGAACATATGGCGTCAACTTGGATGATTATGACGTCAAGTCTACAAAAGTGAAAAAATAGAAAGTTTGAAGTTGTATGGTGTCGTGGCTTACAACATACAACATTAAACAACATGAGACTCTGGGATAGAATAGAAATTAGGAAGTTTTGAACTTTTAATTCGATTGGGATTGTAATTTAGGGTTGCTATAACTACTTTAGGATATTTTTAGGTGAAAATGTGGTCGCAAAAATCTACAAGAGGGTACTTATTTTGTTTTTGAAGATTCCAGGTTTACAATTCATAGTTGTTTCTTTGATTCAATTAAAGGTAAGTCTTTGATTTAATTACCGAATACGATGAATTCAATGAATTGCATGTTTTTAATGTATAATAGAAAGTAGTTTACTTTATCTTATGGATTAATGGATTCAATGGTACAATAACTATCAAGTTTGATAAAATTATAATGGTGAAGTTTTGCATGCTTTAGAATTTGTATTTGTTTATGAACTTAATGCTATAAACATCTTGATTACATGTTTATTGATTAGGGTAGTTAGAATAAACCATGACCTTTGTGCTTTTAATTCGGATATGAAAAACACAATCGTAGGAGATTAACACATCGATAGATGGTTATTGACTAGGAAGGCATGGATAATAAACTTAAGTTTTTATGAATCTAAGGATTTAAAGTCTAATGCCTCGTGAAACTTACGCTATTCACACTGATAGGTAGAATTCTAGTGGATCATTAGGATCTTTATCAACATGATAGTGGGATGAAGATAATTGGAAGGAAATTCCTCTATTATAAATAAGCATACACATATGAAATAAGGAAGTTGGTGTAATGAAAGCATAGTTTATGATTACCTCGGTGAAGTTGTGAACTAAAAAATTATCTAAAATAGAAACTCAACCTACATGTGCATTGCTTTGATAGATAAATTTTAATATAGTTTAGATAATGATAAAAATAGTCTTCCTAACATATTAGTAAACTTAGCTAAGTAAGACTATCACATATACCTTTATGATAAGTCAATAACTAGATAATGTTTTATAGTATAATTGAGGTTGATTTTAGATGTAAAGGCTATATTACACTGGATTTTCTTTTTTATTGTGATTTTAGGTTATATTAAGGTCATATGAAGAAATATAAGAAAAATTGAAGAAAAGTGAGAATTTATTCAATTAGAGAAAAAGTGCATCAAATCATCAACAAATTGGAAATGAATTAATATTTGCTATCCGAATCGATGAACCACAAAGGCATATTTCCATCGATTTCCTCAGTGATTTAGCTGAGATAGAGGATTCAGTTAGGATTCGTTGAAGCCGACCACAAGGATTTTGGATTAAAACAAGGAATTGGAGTTCGTTTGGGATATGTACTACTTAGAATACTATATATATGAACCTAAGGCTTCAAATTAAAGGTTTATGAATTAATTTTAGAACCTATGATTAGTTTTAGTACTTTAGATTAGTTTTAGGGCATTATTTATTATTCTTGCTTTTGGAGACTCGTTAGAGATTCGAGTATTAAACAAGAGGTATTTTTCATTAATGTCTATTATTTATTTTATTGTAATGTTTATTTTGAATACGAGTGAGTAGTTTCTAAATCTAAACAAAGTTGGAACATGAACTTAAACTATTTTGCAATATAGTTGCAATAAAGAAGAATTTGTACTCAATGCTTTCGACTTAGTTGTATATGTCAATTCACAGTTTCAATAGATTTGTTTTTGCGTATTATAATCAAGAAAATCTATCTTGCATGCATAATCTGGATTGTGTATTGTGATATTTAGGTTCTACATGAAATAGAAAGTAGTTACTTGGATTAATTTAAAATGTCTAATACCATTTAGATGTCTTAGGTGAATTGTGTTCTAAGTTTAATATTGATACGACTAATTCAGATACGACTAATTCTATTAGTATTGGCTTAGTCGTAAGAAGTTTTCATAGAGTGTAATTTTGTTTTGTTTCTATTAGTTATCTTTGAGCTTTCGAAGAACTAATGGTGATAAAATTAGAATATATTTTTTCTATTGATATAAGAAAAACTTATGGCTTGATAAAGGCTATCAATCTTGCTTTTGATTTAGGTTTAATGATTCAAGAATACTTCATATATGATGATAATATGATTAAGGCTATACTTTAATTAATATATTCAGATTCAAAACCGATTTATGTTTCATTGTTCAGAATATTTTTTTATATGTTTGTTTTATTGATTTGATTTGAATTGAATTTAGAATATTTAGTATTAATTAATTTAAATTGTGTAAATTAATTTAGTTTAAGTAGTTTAGTTGATTGCCATAAATTGATTAGATAATTTTAATTCCTATTTTAATTAAGTTAAAATAAAATAATAAAACTCTTGGAAATTTTTTTCCCTTAGGAAGTTTACGAAATCCTTGTGGAGACGATCCCACTTACCACTACTATAAGTAGTAAAAATATACATGAAACTTATTGTACATGCTTGACATGTGTAAATTTATGACACCGTTGCTGGGGATTTTTACATAATTTCTTAGGAGGTTTAGTTGTTTTATGGCCTACACACTTTGTCGTTCTAATTCCGCAGGATCTATAAATCCATTCGATCTTGAGGTGTATAGGACTTTCAATCGTATTTTAAGATAACCGAAGCAACGTAGGGAACACCAAGCTACTATAATGAAAGCCAACAATAATAATGATATCATTAATAATAATGGTAATAGAGAACTTAATTTTAGCCAAGTCAATCAAAATGTAATAGCTTACGAGCCAACGAGAATCGCCTATCTTGATGGATTTCCTTAATTTGAACAAAGATCTAGATTCATTAGTGCCTTACCTAAATTCTTTGGTAAAGATAGTGAAGACCCTAATAAATTTATAAGGGAATTCCAACACAAAGTCAATGGGATGAAACCTAAAGATAATACTTTAGAACAAGTCGAACTTAAGGCTTTTCCTTTCACACTAAAAAATTAAGCACAAGATTGGTTGTTTTATTTTCCTCAAGATTCAATAACTACATAAGCTCATATACTAGATGCTTTTCTTGATCAGTACATGCCCGCAATAAAATTTAGTTCCTATACGAGACAAATTACAGTTGCAAAGATGAAAGATGATGAGAACTTTAGTGAATTTTGGTATAAAACTCAAAGACTAATTTTTTCTTGCCCATAACATAAATATGCTGAAAGAGATTTATTAGAATACTTCTATGAAAGACTCAATCATTTTGAACAAAGGTTATTATAAAACATATGTGGTGGATTTTTATTTGATGTAACACCAACTTTAGCAAAAGTGGATATTAATAAAATGGCTAAATATTTTAAGTAGCATAATGAAAAGAATCAGATATGAAGGAAAAGATTTTATAAAAATTAATAGTAAAAGAAATAGTACATTTGATGAAAAAGTTGATGAGTTATCTAGCATGGTCAAGTTGGATAGATCAAACCAAGTAAAACTTTATGGATTTTGTAATGAAGTCACGCATCCTACGAATGCGTGCCCTACTTTACATGATGATGATACTGAAGAGGTCAATGCAGTTATGAACCAATTCTCTTGTTCTTCCTGGAATCAATATAATAATAATAGTTACTATACTGAAAAACCACATTCAAATCCTTACAATGGCCTACAAAATCAAAATTATATCACTTATAAACCAAGAGCACATATACAATATGCATCAATTCAACAATCTCAACAAATGGTTGAACCTCTGCGACAAAATTTAGAGCAAATATTGATTAATTTTATGACTCTAAGTCATCAAAACATTATACATATTTCTCAAAGGGAAGTTAAAACTGATATATCTATCAATGAGTTGAAAAATAAATAAAGTTAGAAGAACCTACAAATTAATAGACTAAGTAATCAAAATAAAGCATATACTCCGACTACTACTCTTACTAATTAAACACAGGTTAAAAGCTGTACCCACATTATTTAGCAAGAGAATATACCTAAGATTGGTATAAAGAAAAAAATATAGAAAAAAATAAAAGAAGAAGAAGAAGAAGAAGAGATGATGATTAATGTCATTCTTACTAGAGAATAACTGGATGAACAATCGAAATATACACATTTTTTGAAAATGTTGTACCCACGGTATTTAGCAAGAGTTTAAGCTTATGAAAAGTCTGTACAAACTTCTATAATAATTAATAAAGAAAAAGATAATAAGATTCTTCATAAATTGAATGAAGATATGTATTCCATTTCTCCCATTCTATAACAATTAGTAGATGCCAGGAAAGAATAAATTAATGAAGACATTCTTGAAGCATCTGGAAAAATAAAAATTAATAAACCTTTAATGGAATCGATTATGCAATTATTGAGTTATGATGAAGTCTTGAACGAATTTTCTGAATCTAAAGATAAATTTTTAGAAAACTTTAAAGAAAACTGGGGGCAAAAAGTGGTAATTTTAATAAAAAATGACTAAGAAATGTTTGATCTAGGAATGTCTAGAATACCTATCACAATATGAACTTCTTCTATTAAATTTGCTTTGTGTGATCTCGAAGTATCAATTAGTATGATGTCACTTAAATTATATGGATAATTGAAAATATGATCATTGACTAATACACCTATTAATCTTACATTAGATGACAATACAATTATCAAACCATATGGATTATTAGAAGATATTTTAGTGAAAGTTAATGCCTTATTATTTCCAGCTGACTTTTATGTCATGGAAAAGTGATATTTAATATTACCTAATTCTCCACTTATATTATTAGGTAGACGTTTTCTTAAAACTACTAAAACTAAGTTAGATATCTTTGAAGGGGCGATGTCTATGGAACTTGTGAAGATAATATCATCACGCTTGAATTCATTGATCATGATAATTATGATGATTGTGATGAATTACTTGATAAAGAAATTAATGATAATGTTTCTTTAGAATTACATCATTATGATAATCTAAGTGCTAAAATATATGAAATTAATGCAGTAACAATAGAAATTAAAAATGATCTTTTAAAGAAAGAACAAGTTGAACGCACTTCAAATGAAAAGATAACAACTCAGGAATTAAGAGTTAATCAATCAAAAAATGGGAAGAGCATTAATAAGCCATAAGATTTTAAAGTTAAGAAGAATAAGAAGAAGAAAAAATTGTGTTTAGAACCTATAAAGCTGAATGATCCAGTAGATTTATATTTTAATATAAAAATCAAATGGGCTTGGTACTTTAAAGCTCAGTGTGATACGAGTTGTAATGCAATCTTATGTTAATACACTTCTTTCTCTACATATTCAAATAGAGTTGAATGAACTTTCTTATGAATGAGTTCCTTTACCATATGGTTCTTCAATTAAACCAATAAGGGTAGTTACGAATGTACTAGTTCAAGTAGACAAGTATATTTTACCCAAAGTCTTTTTGGTTATGCAATACTTTGCCAATGAAGATCCTCCTTTAATTTTAAGATGCTCTTTCTTAGCTACTTCTCAAGCTATCATGGATATTCTACATAAAATGATAATTTTAAGAGCGAATGGTTAAGTAATTACTTTATTGAATGGCATTACAGTGGATATTCCTAAATTCAGGTTGATAGATCGATTTAGTACCGAAATGGTTCATTCGAGCCAACGGTAGTAAACAAAATGCGCTCTATGGCGGTAGCCCATTTTCTATCTTTATTTCCATTTTATTATTATATTATGTTTTTATTCTCTCATCTTTTGACTCTCGTTTAGAAAATATTTTGAAAATTTAAGTTCTAAAGTAGCTTTACATGAAGGGGGATGATTGAGTTATTATGGCCTTTATGCAATTTATATTATTTGTCTATTTATTTAATTAATAATGTAGTAAAATAATTAGTTAGTTACATATCCTACTCAAATTTTCAAATTTTTAGTCAATTTTACCTTTATATTGATTATTATAAGTGATATATATGATAATTATCAATTTAATTGGAAAAACAATATATGCTATCTAGCAAATCCTGGGCGATGTAACTTAATACTGTAAATCACTAAAAAGATTGGTAACAGTGAGTAGAAATTTTTAGTGAAATTCAAGTATAGGTATTCATCAACAAATCGACCTATAACTAGGGTTCACTGAGTAAATCGGTGAGGCACAAAACCTTATTTTCACCAATTTAAAAGGCAATTCACTGGCGAATCCACTTATAACCTTGATTTGCTGGGTTTGATTGCAAGTTTTTAAAACAAAAGCCTAATTTTTCACACATAACTTATTTCACACGCACACCAATTATTGCACCCACTCAATTCAAAAACCAAATTCATGCATAGATTCAACCTTCCTAAGCTAGATTTTAGTGGATTTAAGTGATTCCCACCTTAATCTTGTTTCGTTCAACTTAAAAGATAGCGAGTTTAACAGTGTAGAGCCATATTAAGGCTTGAGCAATGGGATTTTGAGCAGAAGCATGGAAGTGAGATTTAGAGGACTTCAAGAGTTTATAACTTAATAGATTCATTCTCAATATGGTAATCACTGAAAAAACCCTAGTTTTTTAAATTGAGATTTTTTTTGGTTTTGATGATTTTTTGGAAATTTTTGATGAAGAATTGATTTCAAAAATTATTTAGTGGAATTCATTTTATTGTTATTGATAAATGTTTTCATTTATTTCAATAGAGTAGAGATAGTGAATATGATGATCCTTGGTTTACAAAGAAGTTTTTTTTAAATTTTGATATTTATCGATTCAAAGGTTTTTTTACGTAATTGGTTTGAAAATAAGTTTCGAATGAGTTTGGGGGTGTGTTTTGTTTCCTGCTATGAAAGATTTGAAAAACTGAATATAAATTTATAATAAGCAAAAACTTCAAAGCCGATTCTATTACTTAAGTTTTTGATTAATTTTTGAAGTAAATTCTCGAATGAATTTCTCATTGACTAAGTGGTGTTACTTTGAATTTTACCAAATTGTTTTCGACAAATAGTTTTGAATGATTTACAAGTTTAAATCTCTATTTAGACTTGTATAATTTGACTTGAAAAATGATCGGAAGTGGAAGGGGTAAAAGTTTGAGGGAGGAGAAAGGAAAGGCAGTAATGATAAAGACTCCTAAAACCAAATCTAATGTTCCACTTATACCAATAAAACTAATAAGAGTTTCAATTAATACCCCTAGAGTTAGACCACAAGGAGAACCAACTCCACTAATATAATATAGTGATGATTTGGAAGGAGAGGGAGTTCAGGAAAATTCATAAGTTACTTATAATGTGAATGATTTAGTTAATGATAAAGCTCTTGCTAGAATGAAGCGTGATATTAGGAAAAATAGAAAAGTGATCCCGGAGGGGGGATTCAATGTAAAGAATGCGTTGAAGTACAAACTGAGTATTTTAAATATAATAAGGGAAAGAAACTGGGGATTGTTGAGTGGGGACTATAATCATGATGATTATCAGGATATTCCTAGGGAAATGGGTTGTGAAATTTTGGTTTGAGAATTTTATGCTAATAGGTTAGGAAGTGAGAACAAGACTGTATCCATGGTTAGAAGAAGGCTAAAGGATTATTCTCTTAAAAAAAATAAATCGGTATTTCCGATGGCCAAAATTTCATAAAAGAGAAAATAATGATTACCTAAAGCTAGAGTCTGGAAAGTATATATTTTTCCATGAGATGATTAGGACTGGATTAGAAGCAATCTCAGGGGATGCATTTTTTCAGGACTTGTCTCACTAAATCCTTAATTACTTTAATTAGGCACATAAAATATACAATTAACTATATGCCTCAAAATATTTTCCATTTTGATATTAGTATATCTCCAAAAATAAATTTATATCCTCAGCAAAACTCAATACTTGTTTTACTTAATCGGAGCAAATTAGGAGATCATATGAATTATCCTCCATATTTTTACAAAAAATTTGGCAGCACATCCTCTAAAAATAGCGTGCTAGATAACTTTCACCTAATAAACATTAGAATTGGGGAGATGCCTAAAAGGACTCACAATTCCCGCAGTTCATAATATATATCAAATTTAAACTTTAAATACTAAGAGTCTTTATACCTTAGTTACAACTTTATAATCCCAAAATAAACCAAAACTAAATCATAAACTTCTTAATTTACTTCATATGAATTTAGAAGACTATCATAACCTATTCAAAAGTATTTCACGAGCTACACTCACCCCAAAGCCCAAAATAATATATATAAAGTGATTACAACAAGAAGATTATACTTTTCAACTCTAAACATTCACCGAAGATCTTTGAGCTTTTCTCGTTCTGTCTGGTCTTCACAGAGAACCTAACATCACCAAAAACAACTCAAAGATGTCAGGTAAGTAAATTCTTACATTACTTTGCAGTCTTGCAAATGTTAGTCTGAATACATGGAGACATGTAATTGCATTTCCAAATAACAAAAAATTATATAACAACGTGGATCCCTAATTTCCTATTCTAAGCTCATAACAAGCAGGCCCACTCACGATGAACCTTGAATAGTCCTATAAGTTCCATACATGCTACCCTGGAGTCGACATTACTCACCTTATACGCCTATAGTACATCTAGCCTGGAGTGGAACACATCACATTCTTGCAACCAAAACAAGGGCAGCTCCATTCAAATGTAATGTATGCATGACCAAGAATGATGTAAAACGCAATGCAGACTAAACAAAAAGGATGGTACAAAGATACAATCGCATAAATTGTAAAGATTACAACCAACAAACTTAGAGCTTTGTTATTTGGGTTCTCGGAGCATCTTATCATCTTGAAAATGGTTCCAACAACTTCCCTACATACCTAATCATATTATGGGTTAGCTTTAAGTGAAACCAAATGACGAAACCTAGTGAGAACTGCAGCCGAAATATGCTTGAAAATAATTTCCAAAAATATTAATTTATATAATTTTTTCAATCGGCTTTCAACAAGCTAACTTGAGGTAGCTTTTTAACCTTAAAAACCACAATATTTGTCACGATGACTTAAAAGGAACTTGTAGTACTCATATCCTACTTTCCATAGACTCAAAGAAAACTCAAATCGGATCACTGTACGGAGAAGTCATAAAATTTCCAATATGGCATATCAACTAGGCAAACTTTATTTAATTTGAATTGAAAAACTTCTCCAAATCTATGTTTTCGCAATTAAATCCTCAAAACATGACAACGAACACACGAAACCACTCAATACCAATATCAAAATATTTCCACAACCTGTGGAGTCAAATTGGATTAAAACTAATAATTGATTCATCGAGAAACCCAATGTAAATCAATATCAACTATAAAACATCTCCAAAATAGTTATCAACTGAATCGCATTAGTTCAATTCATCAAAACCCTAATCTACTTCGTTGGTATTTATTCCAAATTGGTGCAAATCTATCTAATGAATCAATTCATAACAATCCCTACAAATTTCTATCAAAATGCCGAAAAAAATCGAGAATTCTTGAAAATTCAAACTGAATGGAAGAAAATGCCATGAGTTGAGAATTTACCAAATTGCAAGACAAATAAGTTTTTTCCACATAGAAACTTGGCTCGAACTGATCGTTTCACGATGCTCTACAGTCTTGCAGAAAGAAATAGAGAAAAAATCGGATGTAAAGAACTCGCGAAGCGAAAGACCGAGTTGAAAGGGTTAGGGAACGAAACATTTTCGTTCTCTGTTGAAATTGAATGAAGCATTTTGATTTTGATTTATTTTTTTGTATACTTATATAAAAACCCTCAGCTGCTTATTAGCAGCTTAATTTTTATTTATTTATTTATTAATTCCCAAAATCCTTATTTTGATGTGTTTTGGCTTCTAATGCTTGTTTTGGATCCGATTTTTCACCAAATTGAGCCAACCTCTTAAGAAAACAATCTAAATCCATAAAATGTTCATAACATCGATTTTGGTCATGCAAAAACCCCAAAAATCTTACATTTTTCCACAACATACAAAAGTCGCTGGACTAACTTTGTTGCCATACTTAGCCAACCTTACACCAATTGGGACTCAATCTCAACTTCGACCGCCACCAACTGATATGAAACTTTAGTTAAGTTATTGCACCAACTTCGTACTCTTTTTACACTGCCACCGGTCCGAACATGCATGTAAATCGAGGGATAGGCAAAATCCTCCCATGAAATTTAACACATGTTTACTAGTTTTCGATGACCAATAATTTTTATTGCACTTATGGCCTCAGACAAATAGTTAAAACCTCGATTATAAAAAATTGAGGATACACCTCATTACATCTCGACTTCGCGACAAAATACCATATAACACCTACACTAAGCATTAATCACAAAAAATAACATTTTACATTATGATTTTTGATTCGTAATGTGTGGGTCCCACCTCGGATACCTAAACTCCAATTAATATTCAAAAATACTTAATTAGTCGTCTAATCAAGTTTATGAAATTCTCAAATTTCATAGATTTATTTTGGATAAAGATGGGTATCCCAAACGCATTCAAATTTTTTTAGGAAAATCAATGCAAACTTGCAACCAAGTTTTCAACATTATCAAGTGGTGAATCACCATGTTTATTTGTTGTATCATATTGCTCAAGGGCTGGGTTATATTGATGTTGGCAATGTCATTTATGATGTGATTAGGAATACCATGACCACAAAAAAATGAAGGATTACCTTTTCCCTTGATGATCACAAGATTTTCTAGACAAGACCAATTTCCTTGTGGGTCTTGATATTGATGTTTTTACATGATAAGACTATCATTGATGGTTACATAGAGAGCACCAAAAAGGTAAAATACTATGCGGATTCAGAGGATGAAGAAGAGAGATAATAGAGATACTCAAAAGAGAGACTGAATAAAGAAGACAAATACGAGCAGAGAATAAAAGAGTTTTTGGAAAAAATGTAAGGTGTTGTGTATAAGCAAAGAATGGATCAGAGTTCAGAACTATCTGCTGAGGATTATACTAGTATCTATATGAATGAGATGAAGTTGGCGATGATGGGATCAATCCAGTGAAACCATATGAGAACTTTGAGGAATCTAGATTTTATGTTTCAAAACGAACGAGAAGTAACAAAGAGCTTGCATGGTTTTGAATAAAGAATGACTAGAAGAATTTAAAAAAGAGGAGCAAAAATTCCTGTACCGATAAATCAGTATTTATAGGTTTTTAGTAGTTTATTTTCGTATATTTAATTAGTAAAAGTATTTTAAATATATATTTAATTATATTTCTTGGTCATTTTTAGGTGAAACAGAATGCGCGGTAGAATTCGTGGTGGAAAAATACTCAAAATGGAGTATTTACTTGCAGTAATCATATGCTGGATAATTTGTCTCGAAATACGTATTGCGCGGTGTGTCGAATAGCAGACAGGGTGTTCCAACCAATCAAAGCACGCTACGTCAGCGAGGAAATATCTCTAGACCAATCAACCAATCAGAAACTACTACGTCAGCATCAGGTTCCAGCAACCAATTAGAGACCGCCACGCGTTGCCACGTCAGCCAGAAAGCCACGTCACCCACAAGCAATCTTCTCCGCGTTTCAGAATCTGTCGATCTGCCTCGAGATCGGTGCCCGCACAAACTCCCATAATTTCGGTTGAGTCTCACGATTTCTCTCTGAGCCACGTGGGTGCCACGTGGCGTGATCCCACTCGTCCAACGCGTCATTAATACGTGTTTTAGCCAATCCAGAAGCGCCACGTGGCGCTGAGTCAACACACACACAACCGAACGTGCCAAGAGTTCGACGAATGATGCGGCGACACATCAGAGGCGGTGCAGCAGCGGAACAATCACGCTATGAGACGTGGCGCGGGCAGAAAAAATAGCGAATCACGTGCAGACACGTGGCAAACTCGAATTTTTAAGCGAAAAATAACCCTACGATGCTCTTCGACGCACGAGCCACCTCCCTACCCCTAAAATTAGTATCCGAGTCCAATTTGGAGTATTTTTATATATTAGGAACCTAGGTGTTATTAAAAAAAGAACTAATTAGTATTTTTTAGACATCAATTATTATTTTTAGTATATATTTTCTACGATGATGTTCGACTAATCAATTTCTCGCCTAAGTTGAAGGGGAAGCAAGTCAGGATTATGGATTCATAGCATATTATGTGAGATCTTTTATTTTATTAATTAATTAATTTAATTTCTCCTATTTCATTGTTGTTGATTTAATGATTATGATTTAGAACTATGGTATGTATGAGGCCAGTGCATGCTTTTAGGTGGACAATCTATAGTTATTTGGAATATTAGTATCCGTGTCATTGTGCTTTTAAACCAATAAAGTAACAAACATTCACCCGTTTGTCGTAAAACCCTTTCGGTTCTTGAGTGTAGAACAATTGAATCTATATTAAATCGGTAGTGGTTGTGACCCAGTTATTTAGGATTAGTGTTCCCATAGATCTATATTACTGCGGTTAGTGTGTTAAACCTGATTGGCGGATGTCTAGGGTTATACATTAATTAGGGAAATAGTTAATGGTGGACATCCTGACTATCAGAATTAGGGGAATTACGAATTTCTAGCGGATGTCGATTTTCTATAGCTAATCTTGGAGAATTTAAATTAATAACTTTTTGGGAAAGATTGAAGACCATGATTGCTATTGAATCTTGATTCTGATTTGTGGAAATGGAGATTTAGGTGTTATTTATGTGTTAATTAAGTATTAACTAATTGTTTTAGAAATTAGTTTAGTTAATTTATTTATTTAATTTAGTTAGATTAGTTAGTTAAATTAATATTTATTTTAAAACACCCTATTTTCCTTTTTTGTTGTTTTAACCTGAAAAAGACAACCAGTCTCTGTGGGATCGACCATTTGCCAATATTCTACAAAATAGTTGGATTAGGAAACTTTACTTTATTGACGTGTTCGGCGTACGTCATGTACCATCTACCATATTGAGATTACCGAATGAGGAAGTCTTTTCAAATATACATCTATAGATTGGAGGTACAACAGACTCTAAGATTCTGCGATGAGTTATCAATCTCAATAAATTCCTCTAGGGGATGGTGGTGATGATACAACTTCTGGAAGGCGATTATTATCTATTTTCTTCTTTGATTTACTTATCTTTGAGTGATATTGTGTGAGGTCTTGAATTGTAACTCGATACTGTGATCTACTCCATATGATACTGTGATACTATGGTATGAATGTTTATGTTTGATATGATAATGATACATTATTATTGATCATGATTTCTTTCTTTATGAAAAATTTATTCGTATGATAATTTTTTTAATTAATTATTTATATTTAATATAGTTCGTTTATACTTCATGAGGTATATTTATTTGGTTGAAAACCCAACTTAATTTTTAAACCTTGAGGGCAAAGTTTAGAATGAGTTTGAGAGTATTTACATAAAGTGTAGTATTAAAAAGCATAGTATGAAAGATTTGAGAGGTGCAATTTATTTAAAAATGACTGAAATTTCTCTAATTTTTGATGAAGACATGATGTGCATGCCACAAATACAATGACTAGCTTGAAGTACTAGTGCAATCAATTTATGTTAATCACGGATATTGTCCTCGGGGAAAGGTTTTTGCACTAGTTGTTAATTACCTATTTAATTTGAACTATTGCTTAGGATTTACTTTTAATTAAGTTTATGGTAACTAAACTACTCTAATAAATCAATTTAAACTTTACTTAAACTCTTACATTAAGGATATCTTAGTTCGAAACTTTACATAGGTAATTTAATACAATACTTATGTATTTATTTTTATATCTCAATATGTTATGTGCAATGCCTAATTAGACTATACAGGTTTTCTTTAAATCCACTTCAACCCACTATCGTGATGAAAAAAAATTCTAATGTGCAAACTAAAACTTCACCTATCGATGTGAATAATGTAAGATCCATATTGCATTAAGTTCAAATCATTAGATTCATAACCATCTAAGTTTACTATCTGCACCTTCCTAATCAACAACTATTGCTCGATGTTGTATATTCTTTGTTTGTATCATTCATATTCGGATTAAAAGCTTCAATTACCATGATAACTTATAAAGTCTAAGTTCATTAAACATGTGATCAAGATGTCTAAAGCATTACACTCAGAATCGATACAAATTCTTACCATTGCAGTTTTTTTATAACTTTTTATTCATATCCAAAGCATATCATTCATACTATATGATCCATTGATCCCTAATATAAATAGACACTACTTACACTTTATTGAAATACGCATATCACAATTTACTTTAGAAATCATTACGAAAAAGATATGAATATAAATATTTCCTTGAATTTAATCAATGAAACCAAACTTGAATTATAAACGTGAAGTCTTTAGTATCTTCTTCACATAAACTCTTTAATACTTAAAATCAATGTAAAACTATGCTAAATTACTCTAATGGCTATTATTGGTTGGTATCTGGTGAGTTTACCATGTCCTGATACCTATTTATACTCCTTAATAATAATTGGAACCCTAATTTACAATTTAACACGAATTAAAACTCCAACTTTCTATTTCCTGCATGTCTGGTGTTGTCACTTACTGTCCTAGTGCCATGCCTTATAGCCCACTACGCCACCACTACACTGCCACTACATACATGTTTCTTCACTCCTTGGTGTCTCATCATTTTCACCTGCATACTCGACAATGTCATCTATGGCTCACAGCACCGCCACTGTGCTGGACTTCCAGATTTGGTTTTCTTCACTTTTCTTCTCTTCTACACCATGCCTTTCCTTTCTATGTCGTGCCTTATGTCCCCACAGTTTCAAAACCTATAGCCAAGGCGCTAAGTGTGCTTTGTAGGTTTTTACTCCATTTGAAGATGCAATAATACCATGACTTAAAGCTCATTTGAGGATATTTATACTAAATATACAACTAAACTAACCCTATATATACGTATAAATAATTACTTATCAAACACCTCCAAACTTAAGATTTTACGCGTCTTGTGCAAAGGTGTAATCTATTATGTCACCTAATAACTAATTTTTATTCAATTTACATTTTTAATGGATTATCCTTTAATTTACGAATTTTCAAGTTCACAATCTACTCAAGATTGTTTCTTTGTAAAAATATATTATTAAGGCTTGTAGCTTTAACAACATATATAACTTCACTTTCAAAACACTAAAGTAGATCACAATGAAAAACCTTTACTACTCATAAGTTTGTTTCATTTAAACACTCAAGTTGCAAATATGCAATCTCGCGATTTCTCATTAAGCTTGGGAACTCATAAATAAGCATTGATCAAACTCATTTTTGATAGCTTTAACATTTCAAGAGTCTATTGGACTTAGCATAGTTGGAATCAAAACTCGACTTAATTAGCTACTTATACTCGAGCTAAATCTTTTATTTGAATAATTTTAGTTTACTTCATCTTTCTTCTTTTTATTTTTCTCTCTCATTTCTTTTCTTCTTCTTTTCATTTTTTTGTTTTACTGTCCCTGCTCATTTTCCTATTGAACTTATTCTTCCTCTTTTTTTTCAACCATCAAGTTCTCTGCTCCATTTCTTGTAGAACTTGTGGGATTCTCTCATTTTATCTTTATTTTCTTTATCTCTAAAACTCTTGTTTGCACTTCTCATCTTCACTAAATCAAGTAAGTTAACTCTAACTTTTCATGTACAATGCCTATTTCTTTCCTTCTTTGCATTAAGTCCTTATTTGTTTTTTTTATTATTATCAAGTATGATTCACTCCTATTATAGATTCTTTAAAGATCAATCATTTTTCACAATAAGTGTTCTAACTTTATGCTTTTGTTTCAAGTTCAAGGTTTAAAAGTAAGCCTTATTTGATACATTTCTTTATTTCTTCTTCAAAACTTAAAAACATTCTCTTGAGATTTATATCAACAAGAAACTTGTAGTTAACTCATCCACAATTAATGAACATGCAAATGAAATACTTATTCATTACATATTCCTATATATAACCTATTATATACTACTTAAATATTCAAATAATAAGAAAAACAAAAAATTTATACACTACCAATCTTTCCTCCTTAATTGCTTCAAATTTAAATTTTAAAGATAATTTCTGCAGTGTTTATTCTCCTCCTATCTTACTACTTTTATAGTGTAGTTTAACGTCAATGCCCCTTAACTTAAACCAAACTTTGTCCTCAAGGTTTAAAAGTAAGCCTGAAACATTAAAACACTAAAACATACAGACATAATTAATAACACAAGTTATAATAAACTAAATTAAACATTAAAAAATTAAATAATTAACAAAATATCCAAAATGTTAAAAATTAATGGAATCAAAGTGTAACAGCCCAGTTCCCCAAAATGAGTACTGCACAGCCTAATCCCGTCATTAAGCCCTAAGGATTCAACAATGTATTAGTCAGTCTTTTCGTCTAACTCTCCATGTTACACATGTTTAATATCTAGCGGAAGACTTAGCAAAATTAGCGAAAACATTCATAAAACACCTACTGTGGAAACTAGGTAAACAGATGATCATATAAAACCAACCAAAATAATATGTGAAACAATAAGGAAGTCAACAATAAGGAAGTCAAGTCTCTCTACCTAATATACAACCCAAAGTTTTACAAAAAAACACTTGTAATACGTACACAAAATGATCACTTACAAAAAAACTAGAAACTCTCATTCGACGGCTCAAAACTGAACACCGATCTTCTCATTCCCTGGTTTGCTACTCAAAGTATTTACACCTACCATCATAAAAAGGACGGTGAGTACAGTAATATATAAAGTAATAATGAGAGACATTTATCCATTTTCCAAATGTACAAAAAATATCTAAAAGCATAATAAGAGCAAAGAAAATGATAAGTCGGTATTTATAGGTATTTAATAGTCTATTTTAGTATATTTAATTATTAAAAGTATTTAAAATATATATTTAATTATATTTTTTGGTCATTTTTAGGTGAAACAGAGTGCACGGTTGAATTCATGGCGGAAAAATACTCAAAATGGAGTATTTAATTGCAGTGATCGGATGCCAGCCAGTTTGCCTCGAAATACGCATTGCGAGGTGGGTCAAATAGCGGACATGGTGTTCCAGCCAATCAAAGCATGCCACGTCAGCGAGAAAGTACCTCAGGACCAATCAGACACTGCCACTTGGGCATTCAAAGCCAACAGCACGTCAACACGCCAGTGCGACCAATCGGGTGTCGCCACGTCAGCATTCTTCATTATCGCCACCATTCAGGGGACGCCACGCGTCGACACGTCAGCAGGAGATCCACGTCACCAGAGATCAAACTTCTCTTCATTTCAGACACCATCGATCGGCCTCGGGATGCGCGATAGCACAGACACCCAGTTATTCGCGCGAGTTGCGATTTTCTTTTCCGAGCCACGAGGGTGCCACGTGGCGGTGTCTCATTGGCCCAGACACGTAAATATAAGAGGTTCAGCCAATCCGGAAGCGACGCGCAGCGCTGAGTCCTTACTCACACAACGGAACGCACAGTTTCTCCGCGAATCACGCGGTGACAAATCAGTGCGGTGACAGGGACGGACGAATCACAGCGGGACACTTGGCGGCGACGCAGAAAAATAGCGAATCACGCTGTGACACGTGGCATAGTAGGTTTTTCAAGCCAAAAAGCACCCGTATGATTCTCCTCGACGCACGAGTCACCTCCAAAACCCTAAAAATAGGGTCCGAACACAATTGGCAGTTTTATATATATGTTTAACGTGGTATTAAAGGCTGGCACGAACTAATTAGTATAATTTTAGATTAGTTTTTAGTATAGATTTTTGAAGATGATGTCCAGCTAATCAATTTCTTGCCTAAGTCGAAGGGGAAGCAAGTCGGGATCACGGATTCAAAGCATATTATGTGAGATCTTTTATTTTATTATTTATTTAATTTAATTTCTCCTATTTCATTGTTGTTAATTTAATGATTATGATTTAGATCTATGGTATGTATATGGCCAATGCATGCTTTTAGGTTGATAATCTACTGTTATTTGGAATATTAGTTTCCGTGTAATTGTGCTTTTAGACCAATAAAGTAACAAACATTCACCCGTTTTCCGTAAAACTTTTCGGTGTTTGAATGTGCAACAATTGAATCTAGGTTAAATCAGGAGCGGACGCGATCCGGTTATTTAGGATTAGTGTTCCCATAGATCTATATTACTGCGGTAAGTGTGTTAAACCTGATTGGCGGATGTCTAGGGTTATACGTTAATTAGGGAAGTAGTTAGTGGCGGACGTCCTGACTATCGAGATTAGGGGAACTAGGAATTTTTGGCGGTTGTCGATTTTCTGTAGCTAATATAGGAGAATTAAATTAATAATTTTTTGGGAAAGATTGATGATCATGATTGTCATTGAATCTTGATTCTGATTTGTGGAACTGGAGATTTAGGTATTATTTAGGTCTTAATTAATTATTAATTAATTGGTTTAAAAGTAGTTAGTTATTTTATTTAATTAGTTTAGTTAGATTAATTAGTTTAATTAATATTTATTTGAAAACTCCCATATTTAGTTACCTTAGAGTAACTCAAGTCCTGGGGATTCGACCCTATATTTACCACTACTACACCCTTGTGGTTGGTAACTCTTTTACGGGTTATATTTGGCACTCACGACACGCATCAAATTTTGGCGCCGTTGCCGGGGACTTAGTATTTACTCTGAGTTTAGGTGTTAGTTAGTTATATTAATTATTTTTAACATTAGTTTAATTAATCTATTTATCTTGTTAGTTGGTTTAGGTAGATTACTAGTATTTTTTACGTTTTTTTATTACGTTTATTTTTTTCTTTCGTTTTTAGTTTTTTTTTTTTTACTTTTTACTTTTACTTTTTTTTTTTATTCTCGTTTACTTTTTTTTTTTTTACACTTTTAGTTTTTTTACGTTTTTAGTTTCTTTTTTTTTAATTTTTACTTTTATTTTATTTTTTATTTTTTGTTCTGTTTACTTTTTTTTTTTTTTTTTTATTAGTTACGTTTTTAGTTTTTTTTTTTGTTAGTTTATTTACGTTTTATTTTAATTTTTTTATTACTTTATTAGTTTACGTTTTTACTTTGTTACTTTATTATTTTTTTTTTCTGTTAGTTTCTTTTCCTTTTGCCTATCTAGTCCCTTGCTTTTAACATGTATCCAGGCAATATCTCGAGTTCCACTGACCAGAAACTCGACCGAATGATATCCATGATGGAACATCTCCTCTCCTCTGGTGAAGTGCAAGTCCACCCCGCGATGGACTCCTCCTACTCCCATAATTATGGTCGATATGAAAACTCACATTATAATAACGTGAATGGGGTAGGTATGTCACATAATAGATATCAATATTTTAACATGAGTTCTTTTGTGTAACAGGTCGAGGTTTGCGAAATTTGTGGAGATTATTCTCATTCCGTACATAATTGTCCATATCATCCACAGTATAAGAATTATCACTATTCTAACTATGCATCGCCACAACTCGACTTCTCTGGATTCATGTCACACCCACAGGCTCCTCAACATGAAGGAAATCAACAGTTTCATCGAAGCCTCTCCTTGGAAGATATGGTGATGCAAATGATATATCAAATGAGAGAAAGTGCGCAAGACTTTCGACGAGCTAGTCATAACATACGACAACTTGATTTTAGTTGTCCAGGATCGAAGGACTTGGTAACTGACTTAGATAAATATAGTGCCACTCTTCACAGAATAATTGATGAAGCAGAGTTGTGTAGTACACAACCAACTTTTAACCCAGATGAGGATGTGAGTGTTCATACGTTGACAAATCTTGAGGTGAAAGAGGATATACAGCCGGAAGACTATGTGATGGAAATATCGAAAGAATGTGAAGTCTTTCAAATTGAGCCAGAGATTGTCATTGCCTTAAATGAGGGAGAAGATGAGATGGAAATCGATATCAATTCAGACATGTCAGAGAAGCCGCATATAGAGAGCAAGGAAGACCAACCTCTGGTGTTGGTACGACCACCCACCCTCCCATACACATATGGTACACCTTATAAGGGGGTGGAAGTAAGGGAGCGTTTGCAGATCTTCTACACTGCCGACACCTTTGTGTTGGACGATCCTGATACGATAGATTCATTTGTGTTGGAAGTTCCGGATGAGCTCCTAAATCTAAAAGAGGGCGTGCATGCTTCATTGCCCAATTACGTAGATGCGCCATTCGTTGTCGACATCTCTAAAGGAGAGGGCATCATGTGATCGATCATCCTAAGTCTAGCCAAAGACTTAAAAGAAAGGCGACTCGTTGGGAGGCAGCCCAACTTTATTTTTATTTTATTTTATTTATTTCTTGCATTTATTTTCGTTTTAGTTTTTATTATTATTTATTATTATTTTTAATAACACTCTAATTTGGTTTCTTTATTTTTACAGGTGATGGAGGGTTGGAG
The DNA here is from genome assembly GCA_039657365.1 of Stephania yunnanensis. NCBI lineage: Eukaryota > Viridiplantae > Streptophyta > Magnoliopsida > Ranunculales > Menispermaceae > Stephania > Stephania yunnanensis. The sequence goes on from CM077584.1 coordinate 42,526,506, forward strand.
CGCTAAGTTTTGTAGGTTTGACTTTGGATTACATTTTTAGCATAATTTGAGCATTATTATTTTTTAGGAATTAACATGTTTATAAGGTTTTAGGTGTTTTGAGACTTGGTTGGATATACCTAACTTAAGTCGCTACATTAGTGGCAGGTTTTTGAGTAGACCCAAAACCCTAAATTTCATTCCATCATCTTGTTGATTTCACCCTCAGTTGAAAGACTTCGGGCTCGCAAGACTTGATTGAAATCTTTTTAGTTAACTCATATGTTTACTAGTTCTTGCTCTTCTTATGATTGTTATTTCATAGTTTCCTTAGTCACCCACACATAAGAGGTTTTGTGCATTCACTAGTTTTTAGAGACTTTTTGTTATGCATGCATTTGTATCATTTTCTACTCTATGTTCTTCTTCACCACTATCTTTTTCTTTTTGTCATATGGATGCCTTGACTTGTTTTAAACCTTGAGGAAAGGTTTGGAATAAGTTTGGGGGTGTTTTAGGGATTGAGGATTGTTTCGGATGGATTTTTGCGAAAGATCGCAGGTGAGATCGTTTAATTTTTTTTATGCGGTTATATGCAGATATTGGATGGTAATGGTGGTGTTCTATATCATTTCTTTCATTTCTTTTCTATTCATATTCTTTTCTCATTTAATTAGGAATTGATACACTTTCATGTATATATTTAGTATGTTTTATTTATTTAGAGTCACCCGAAACTTTGTTCATGCCTTTGGTTGTGGATGAGTAAATTACAGTTGCCTTTTTAACTTGAACTTAGAGAAAATTAGGAGAAACATTTAATCAAGTTCGTAGCTCAACATTTTTATGATTTCATGATTAGAGACTTTGATGATGGTCAGACTTTGTGCTAGATAACGAAAATGAGTAGAAGGTCTAATTTGTGCAAGTTGTATTGTTTTAACCCACATTGGGGGATTTGCTTGATTATGGTGAAAGTGAGAAGTACTAACATGAGTTTTATTAGTGTAGAGTGTCCCACAAGTTGCCACAGGAAATGGAGCAGGGAAACTTGTGGTGGGAAAAAGTGAGAAAAACGGTCCACAGGAAATGGAGCAGGGATCGTACTACTTGAAAAAAGAAAAAAATTTGGAGAAGAAAAAAAAAATAATAAAAAAGAAAATAAAAATGAATAAAGGCGGAAGTTGTGAAACTCCTCAAATAAAAGATTTAGTTCGAGTGCTTTCACTATATTAAGTAAGATTTTGAACTTGCGTGCTTAAATGTATAGACCAATAAAACTTATGATTCGTTGATGGCCTTTGTTTTGACCGATTCTGTGTTTTGAAAGTGAGATCTTAATTGTGTTTGACTTGAGAGGCTTGACATATCATAACTCTGAAATTTTCTGAGTTACTTGTTAATTTGGTGACTATGTAAACCAAAGGAACTCCATGAATTTGGGTCGGGTACAGGATTAGTTGAGTTAATGCGTTATTATATTAGGAGTCTAGTTTAATATGTGTTGTCATTTACACCTTTGCTCGGGACGTGTAAAGTCCTACGTTTGGGGGTATTTAATAAGTCGGTATTTATAGGTATTTAATAGTCTATTTTAGTATATTTAATTATTAAAAGTATTTAAAATATATATTTAATTATATTTTTTGGTCATTTTTAGGTGAAACAAAGTGCACGGTTGAATTCGTGGCGGAAAAATACTCAAAATGGAGTATTTACTTGCACTGATCAGATGCCGGATAGTTTGCCTCGAATTACGCATTGCGCGGTGGGTCGAATAGCGGACATGGTGTTCCAGCCAATCAAAGCATGCCACGTCAGCGAGAAAGTACCTCAGGACCAATCAGATGCTGCCACTTGGGCATTCAAAGCCAACATCATGTCAACACGCCAACGCGACCAATCGGGTGTCGCCACGTCAGCATTCTTCATTACTGCCACCAATCAGGGGACGCCACGCGTCGACACGTCAGCAGGAGATCCACGTCACCAGAGATCAAACTTCTCTTCGTTTCAGACACCATCGATCGGCCTCGGGATGCACGACAGCACAGACACCCAGTTATTCGCGCGAGTTGCAATTTTCTTCTTTGAGCCACGTGGGTGCCACGTGGAGGTGTCTCATTGGCCCAGACACGTAAATATAAAGGGTTCGGCCAATCCGGAAGCGACACGCGACGCTGAGTCATCACTCACACAATGGAACGCACAGTTTCTCCGTGAATCACGCGGCGACAAATCAGCGCGGTGACAGGGACTGACGAATCACAATGGGACACGTGGCGGCGACACAGAAAAACAGCGAATCACGCTGTGACACGTGGCATAGTAGGTTTTTCAAGCCAAAAATCACCCGTAGGATGCTCCTCGACGCACGAGTCACCTCCAAAACCCTAAAAATAGGGTCCGAACACAATTGGCAGTTTTATATATATGTTTAACGTGGTATTAAAGGCTGGCGTGAATTAATTAGTATAATTTTAGATTAGTTTTTAGTATAGATTTTTGAAGATGATGTCCGGCTAATCAATTTCTTGCCTAAGTCGATAGGGAAGCAAGTCGGGATCATGGATTCAAAGCATATTATGTGAGATCTTTTATTTTATTATTTCTTTAATTTAATTTCTCCTATTTCATTGTTGTTAATTTAATGATTATGATTTAGATCTATGGTATGTATATGTCCAATGCATGCTTTTAGGTTGATAATCTACTGTTATTTGGAATATTAGTATCCGTGTAATTGTGTTTTTAGACCAATAAAGTAACAAACATTCACCCGTTTGCCGTAAAACCCTTTCGGTGTTTGAATGTGCAACAATTGAATCTAGGTTAAATCGGGAGCGGACGCGATCCGGTTATTTAGGATTAGTGGTCCCATAGATCTACATTACTGCGGTTAGTGTGTTAAACCTGATTGGCGGATGTCTAGGGTTATATATTAATTAGGGAAGTAGTTAGTGGCGGACGTCTTGGCTATCGAGATTAGGGGAACTAGGAATTTCTGGCGGTTGTCGATTTTCTATAGCTAATCTAGGAGAATTAAATTAATAATTTTTGGGGAAAGATTAAAGATCATGATTGTCATTGAATCTCGATACTGATTTGTGGATTTGGAGATTTAGGTATTAATTAATTGGTTTAAAAGTAGTTAGTTATTTTATTTAATTAGTTTAGTTAGATTAATTAGTTTAATTAATATTTATTTGAAAACTCCCATATTTAGTTAACTTAGAGTAACTCAAGTCCTGCAGATTCGACCTCGTATTTACCACTACTACACCCTTGTGGTTGGTAACTCTTTTACGGGTTATATTTGGTACGCACGACACGCGTCAGAAAACTGAAACAAGAATCATGTTAAAAGATACTCAAGTTAAACAATGTGAAACTTACATTTAGCTAAGCAGTAGTGATTTAGGGCCGGTTGACTATGAAATTAAATCACATCAACTCCGGTCCACTAGTTAGGGCATAATAAGATTTTTAAATGCCTTCACATGATTACAATGCCCCGTAAGATATATCGAAACAATTTTCGACAACCCCAAGTCCTATTCTTCGTGTGTTGCATAAACTAGTGGTGAGATCCCAAGATCCCCGAAAATCTAGTGACCATGTGTTCTTCGGCCCATCTCTATAATGGTCCTAGATATAAGAACTACTTTCAAAACTTAAGAAATGACAAAATAAAGGAATTCATAGCAGAATAGCTTAAACGAACACAAAGGAATGTGATTTACAACACCGCAAATCATTCACCTAATAGCATGCTTTTCTACTTGATTTACACACTAAACAACCAATAATGATATAACACCTGATAAAGTGTCAATGAATACCAATTAAACACCAACCAATGCCATTATAACAAAATCATGTAACGAGAGAGGAAAATAAAGGCATGGTATCTAGAGTACAATAGTACATCAGTCCAAATGACTATAAACTAGAAGCATAATGTAAAGAAATGTAAATAAATGTCGAAATCAGTTTACTTACAAACCACGCCAAGCTCCTATGCTAATCCAATCTCTCGACACCTTAAAACTCGTACTCGAACCTCTGAGATTCTTTCCTAGGCTCCTAGTATCATTAGAGATGTCTTAGAATTTGTTTAGACCCTCAGTTACGGTGTTAAGCTTATTTAAGGTGTTTGAGTTTAAGTTTATAAATTGCAGTCAGTGTGTCATCTAGATCATTGAGCGCGCTAGGTAACATGTCTAACGTGCTAATGAGCTCATTAGCGCGCTAGCTAGCACATCTAGAGTGCTATGTGCAGGAAATCTCAGAATTATACATTTTGAATTTTTGGGTTCTCTCCACATGGCCAACTCCAAAGCCTTGGATCCTTGTTACCCTCCACCAAGGACCCAATACACCCACCATGATCATAAGAATAGCCAATGTTTTATATATATATATTCATTAAATACACCAATTTATGCTTGCATTTTTAATATAACTCGAAAAACATACCTAATAACTTGATTGATCATAACTTTGTTAATTTACCTTCGAATTCCAAACTTCTTTATAGAAAATTTAATGATTTTTCACAAGGAATACAAATATGTAATCCAATTTCAAAAATAGTTTCATCTAGTCTCTGAAATGATACAAAAACCAGAACTGATTTAATACATCTAATTTTTCTCAAAACTTTATGTAGAGTCGCTTACCAAGTTGATGATCCTCCTTACCTTACTCAACTCTTTCTCCAAATCCACAAGAACTCTCCATAGCTTACTGATCTTTTCTCTCGAGCTTTATTTCACTCCTAAGTTATAAATGAAACCATTTGCGTGTTTCATCTCACGCATTATATATAGGATAAGGTTGATTAATAGGCATTGATCTTGGTGCATACATGTATCTCAAGACTAATCTAGTGACCTACATCTAGACACAATTTCAATAACTCTTCACTAACTCCATCTTACAAACACTTATTTTATACTTAATTGTTCTCTTGATGCGTCTACACGTATCTCAAAGAAAATCAATTTCTAATTTTTTAACTTGCTATCTTCGAATTCATTCAATGTAAATCAATTATAGCCACATTAATCTAACTATTTAAGCCATATTAAATTAAATTAATATCTACCATATCACTGTTTACCTCGGTTGCATGTCGACACTCATCTCGAGGCACGTCCCCTCTCATGTCTCAACTTTTATATACTAGTAGGAGTGACTTAGTAGTCTACACAAATACATAACACTAGGCATCTATCACTAAAGAATACTATACTACTCGGTCCTTTCACTGAGTAGTAGAACCATGCACCCGCTCACGGGCCACGTCACGGGTCCGTAACCAGATTGGGAACTAATTTACTTTTAGTAAATTCTGGGCCGTTACAGTCGTCCCAACTAATATAAATTTCGTCCTCGAAATTAAACTTCATTTGATTACAATTTTAATCTTATAACTCAATTTCTTTCTAAAATGATGGAGTCACTCGTTAGTCAACTCTTAATTCTTGATTATCTAAGAATATGGAAGGATTTATTTTCACTAAATTCTCTCAATAATTACCCAAGCAAAAATCTCAAATGATACTAGCCCCAAAGTCTATTTTTTCCAGTTATCGTAGGTGGATCCCCTGTCTGCTTACCTGGGTTTAATTATTAATGTAGATGAGTCTATGGTTAGTTACTACATGCACACCATCATAATATAAGTCACTCAGGTCATAGTACTTAAGAGAAATCCCCCTAGGCATAGTTTTTCTTATAAAAGTTTTTAGTGTGCTTATCAGGCAACACTACTTTCATTATCTTATTATCTCACGTAATATGGAATTTTTTGAGTTATTTTATCAGTCCAGTGATCAATTGTAACTCATAAATCACTAGTGCAGCTACTATTGTACCCAAGTCAAATAGTGCGTGATTAATGTAATAATAATCAAATGCATAACTTTACTAGGGTTGTATGCTGTCTTCAAATTCGGTTCTGTCTCCACGTGAGCTCCATGACCGACATGTGGTTGCAAGGTAGGCCGCTGACAATCATAAGGCTACAAAAATTTTCTAATCAAAAGTCCGGTCTATCCACATATGTGGCACGCCAACTGTCTTATCGGTGATATCGAGGCTGCCTAAATGTGCATAAATTTATGTCTCTTTGGACTAACGCCACTATCTCTAACCCTACTCTATATCTACAACTGATGAAAATCTACGGGTTGTGGACACTGAGAAACTATGTGTACATCCTGATGATATCTATAACACGTCGGTGGTCTCCTCTACTCTATACATGCAGTCTATATCTGCCCCTGTCTTAGTGCACCATGGCTTTGGTCTCCCAATGTCCGTTGAATCTGTAAGGGTGATAACATAACTCTTGCATGAGGTGGCATAGAAAACCTACTCACCGACTGTGAATCGTAACTCATGATATATCATTCCTGACCACATGTGTAACACATTATATGTCTCATCTACTTAGTTAAATCAGTCGATATCAAATTGAGTCTTTGCTCTTGCTCCAATTAATACTAGTCTTTGCTTCCTTTAGTTTGCTGAAACGATTATAGTAGTTGCACTATTAAAGGTGTTTGGCTAGAAAAGTCAGGAACTAAGGTAGATCGACCTATAACAACTAAAGATATGGATGCAAATCTACTAATCGTTATTGGTGCCAATTGAGAAGCATGTACGCATAGTACTACCGTAGTGACTAGTATCTCTAATCCATATGAAATGGATCCTTCAATCATTTTTTGAGATCCTTTGCCTCTCTTCCTATACTTCTCGGTCAATGCAGTATAGTATCATCCGGAGTCTCTACTTGTACTATAATAGCAAACATTTTTGGAATAGGTACTATTGGAGTTATAGGTAACTCGGGTGCTTGTAGTACGGTGGTGGTAGTAACCGATACAATCAAAATATAAAGTATTGGAAATATTGTCATAATAGGTTTGACTGGAAAAACTAATGAAACCAAATGTACTCATAGTTACTGGAGAAGCTCAGTCAACTGATGTCCCTAGGCAGTGAGTATATTAGTTTAACGCTACATATCATTAGTCGTAATAATGCGTGCCTTAGGTACTGGTAGTACTGCAATCGAAATAGTAGCGATATTAACTGACTGTGCAAGTACGAATATACATATCATCATATCTATCATGAAGTCTACCAACTGTCGACCCAATGTCGCAACTTTATCGAATAGCATCAAAAAATCCTCAATCGATATAATATGCTAACTACTGCTGGATCTACCATCTCCGCCCTCTAGCCGATTTTCCTTCGTAGTCTACATGTTGATAGTGATTGTGAAATTAGCTAATACGTACATATCACATGTACATATACATACAAAGCATAACATATACATATAAAAACCTTCAGCTCACATTCGTTATCGCAACCCAAATAGCTAATCTTAGTTTAATGTATTAATTAGGATCAAATGACTTGTGACGTGGACCCACAACGAGATTCATGTCATTACCAAGGCTAGGTGGCCGAGGTAAATGTTATATTTGTTGTGGTGTATGCCTAGTGTATAGTATGTGTGTAGACTACAAAGTCATTTTGACTTATTTGTAGGTGTCGAGACATGAGCAGGAAAGTGCTTCGATGTGCGTATGGGCACGGAATCGAGGTAGAGAAGTGATGTGGTAAGTTGGTACAAGCTTTATATGTTTTTTTATTATGTTATAAGGATTATGGTTTATTAGGGGTTGATACACCTAAGCTTAGAAGATAAAACTTAAGTCACTTAATATGCCTCGAGACACGAGTCAACATGCTCCAACCCCAATTAAGTATTGTTCATTATCACTTTAGCATGAGCTAGTGGGACATGTGTTAAGATGAGGTCCGCAAGTTAAGCCTCGAGATACGTGTGCATAAAGTGATAAAGGGCTATCATTCAACCATATCTAAACCATATATATGAGCTTGATCAGCACACACACCTCTCATTTCTCTCATTTTGATTGCTTCATCATGAAGAAAACTTTTCTAGGGTGAAGAGAGGCTGCTGTAGGGGAAGAATATCAGAAACCAGTGAAATTGAAGAAGAAGATCAAGTTTCAGCTAGTGTTCTTCAAGCTTGGTAACTTCCTACTCCATTAACATAGCTCAAATTCCATGAATTCATGTATTTGATGCTATGGGTTATTGTTTTATGTTGTAAAAGGTGTATTGGAACTCTAGAGGTATGTATGAGAGTTCCTACGGCTTCAGCATAACATATGTGTTGATAAAATCCAGAATTCACATTGTAGAATTTTGGGTTTTACTACACATAGCACACTAGGCATGGGATCTAGTGCGTTAATGTTGATTAGCATGCTAGATAAGGCTGGATAGCGCATTAAGTTGAAAATTAGCGCGCTAATTCTAGAATTATCTAGTTAATTGCTGTGAGAGCACAAAAAATCAGCAATTTTCAAAAATGGCTTAAACACTATAAATGATTCTAAAACATTAAGTAGAGGTCCAAACTTACTCAAAACATATAATGTGATGTTACGAACCTAAGGAAGAGCTAAACGAGTATCGAGGTATTGGGAGGCTGAAATAGCTTAGGAAATTGCGTGTGTATGTAAGTAAACTAATTGAGAAATTTCTTTACATTTCATTACTATTTAAATATTCATTCCCAATTATTTGAACTGAATTATCCTTGTACTCCTTTGCCATGATTTGTTTTCATTTCTCATTATATGAGGTTATTTCATGGCATAGTTTGTTGATTTAATGATTTCATTGACTCCAATTCATGTGTTATGCCATTATTGATTGTTATTATTGGTGATTAATGAAATAGTGTGGTATTAGACAGTTATAAATAGGGTTGTGAATCTATATCCTTTGTGCATTAGTTATGCAATTGTACTTGTTGGATTCCAATACTATGTTGTTATTCAGAAATGAAAGTGGTTCTTGTGTCTAGGGTCACTTTATGATAGAAATCCGTTTGACATACTGGGGTCACTAGACTTTCCAGGGCGATCGGGATTTCTCCACTATCTAGTGCAATACAAGGGGTATGAGACTCAAGGTTGTTGGAAAGTATACATCCCATTGACTGACATTAAGGATAATTAAAAAGGCGTATTCTACCATGTAAGTACAACCTTCAAAAGAGATGTAGAGCACAGCTCCATCCATATATATATAGTGGAAAGGGTTATGTGATGAAGATCATGGTCGACTGACCCTAGATCATTACTACGTAACCTAATGTCAGTTTCATTTTGTTTAACTAAAGTATCACCTTGTATGATATCCTTTCTGCATATTTGCTATTATTATTGTGCTTTTTCATACTTGTTGAATACTTGGGAATGTGAACAAATGTCTTTCAGTATTACTTTCCATTTTTAATTACTCACCATCTAGTTTGTGATGGTGGGTGTAGATTCATCGAGTAGTAGGCTAGGCAAATAGAATATCGACGACTACATCTGAGTCAGTAGAGTGCTGCAACACCAGATTTTGTACATTTGTTTTTGTTGTATTACTTTCTTATGTTATATTCTTTTAGGGGTTGTATATCATGGGCTGAGTGATAGGTACCTTAGCTAGATACATGTTATGTATCGCTGTTGCATTATATATATGCATGTGATCTCTATTTCCTATTTTTTTCAAAAAGGTTAGGCTACATGTTATAAGCTCCCGCTTGTTGAATTGTTAAGACTTCAGTTGAATAACTTTTAAGTTAGAAAAATTTAGTTAACTATAATTTGTGAACTTACATATGATAGGTATATGTTTATATCTATTTAATCCATGAAAAAACTGATAGGTAAAAAGGTTTTTGAAGAGGCTGACTAATTCATTTTTAGGTCCTATATGGTGAGGTTATGGCTTAATAAAGGGATTAGGCTGGGTTGTGACCTAATTTGAGAAAGGGTCGTCATAGTTGGTATGACAACCAATGTTTGTCAAAATTTAGGTTATAAAACCTAAGGGTATAAACAATAATATTATGGAATATAGTGATTATACAATGTGATACCAAAGCTACGGTATGTGGCTAAAAGGCTATTTTTTCTGCAAATAACAAATAAAAACTTCAAATAAGAAAAAAAAGTCTTAGTTGTGGAAAACCAAATGATCCTTGCCTAGAAATTATTAGTTAGAAAGTGAGTGAAAATGAGTTTAGGGTTTTATATATGTACATGTTAATTTTATATATGTATATATGCATTATCTACGTAGTAGCTGATTCAAGTTCGTTATCAATCTGCAGACATTAATGGCGGATTCATGCAATAGCGAGGATGCAGGAGCGAGTGGCAGCCATTCTTTTATACCATCAGCATATGATTTTTAGAGGCTATCTGATTGAGTAGCTGCTTGGGTCAGCAGTTGGCGGAGTTCATTGCCATGATGACTTCTCGATTCCCTCCACCAGCACAAACACCAATCCCTACTACTACGATTACTTCCACATTACCAGCAGTAGTGCTGGTAGTGCATACTGCGTCAGTTATAGGAGGTCCAGTTATAGAGATAGTTTTTACATCGTCTATCACACCTCCATTTTCTAGCTCAACATCAGAGGTTCAGTTAGTGAAGGATTTCATCAGACTGAAATCGGTATATTCTGACAGCTAGAGAGACTTTGAGAAGATAGAGAAGTTGGTTTTGTCCTAAGAGAAGTTACATTGAGTCTTGAGGATTGAGGAAAGACTCAGAGTTGAGATTTCGTCATACACTCTACAACGAGATGCCGATGTTTGGTGGCATGCGACGGTAGCTTTTAACTTAGAGTTTGAGTCATGGGATGCCTTTAAGAGGAAGTTTTATGAGCAGTACTTCCCACCTGTAGTGATGAAGCAGTTGAGGAAGAAGTTCATGAACCTGAGACAAGGAGCTGATGAATCAGTTATGAGCTATAGAGACAGATATGGCTATTTGAGGCAATTCACCAGAGATTTAGTGAGAGGGGATTCAGATGATGTGTATCATTTCAAAGATGAACTGAGGCCTGACATTTGATTTTATGTTGTCAGTTTAGGTGTCAAGACATTAGGGGGATTTATGAACGTGCACTCCCTCAAGACCTATTATTATGGCGAGTTGCGGATGGGACATTGCTAGTACCAGCCTTGATACCCGATCTGGTTACGGATTATGAGAGGAAGAGATAGAGGGGTAAAGGATCAAGGTGATGGGATAGAGTTTCCCAGGGATAAGAGATGAAGATAAGTTTATGACTGCGTTCAACACGAGGTATGGACACTATCAGTTCACAGTCATGTTATTTGGTTTGACTAATCCTCCTGCCATCACTATGGATTTGATGCATCGGGTGATAAGACCATTTCTTGACTGCTTCATGATTGTTTTAATTGATGATATTTTAATATATTTTAAGACTCGAGAGGATTACGAACAACTTCTCAGGGAGACGTTGCAGACTTTAAGGGTGTATCGACTTTACGCAAAATTTAGTAAATGTGAATTTTAGTTATAAGAGGTCAAATTTTTGGGACATGTTTTTGGAGTAGCACGCATTGCTATAGATCCAGCTAAGATTCAGGCTATTATGGATTGGCCAGCACCGATGTCAGTTATAGAGATTAGGAATTTTCTAGAGATCGCTTCACCGATGACCAGATTGACCTAAAAAGACATGAGGTTTCATTGTTCTAGGGAATGTAAGGAGGCATTTGCTCAATTAAAACGATTGTTGACTACCGCACCTATGTATATACAGATGCTTCTCATATGAGTCTTGGTTATGTATTAATGCAGGATAGAGGCACGATGGCTTATGCATCCATACAACTGAAGGTACATGAGAAGAATTATCTAACTCAGGATTTAGAGTAAGCGGCGGTAGTGTTTGCTCAAAAGATATGGAGAAATCATCTATATGGAGAGAGGTTTACACTTTACACTGATCATAAAAGTTTGAAATAACTCTTCACACAGAATGAGTTTAACATGAGACAACACGGATAGTTGGAATTTTTAAGGGATTATGACTTTTCTCTGGAATATCGCCCAGGAAAAGCTAATATAGTTGCTGATGCGCTGAGTAAGATGCCAATTGGAGATGCCAAGGTTGTCAGATGTCATATGCCGAATGAGTATGGATTACTCGAGGCAGCAATAATGATGACTCAATTAGATATTCCCATTGAAACTCGATTGATGATTTGCGCACAAATGAGGCTTAAAAGAGTTTCTACTCATAAAGTGTTAGAGGGTCAGAGAGCTGACATTCTATACCCGAGATTCAGTGAGTTGGCCTAGAGTACTAATTGTACTGACTGGAATAAGACGATGAATGAGTGTCTCAGATTTACAACCATTTCCTATTCCATGATGGAAGTGGGAAGACATAGCCATGGATTTTGTACGAGGATTGCCAAAGACTGTCCAACGACACGATTCCATCTTGGTGATTATAGATAGATTGATGAAATCTACCCATTTCATACCAGTTGCTACTCATTACACATTTGACCAATTGAGTATATTATTCGTAAGAGAGATTATCTGGCGGCACGGGGTACCATTGGCTATTATGTAAGATAGATATGCTATATATATGTCTGGAATGTGGTAAAGTATGTAAGAATTATATGTTACACATTTATAGTTTAACACAACCTTTCACCCACAGACTGATGGGCGGGCTAAGAGGTTGATTCAGACTTTCGAGGATATGCTCAAGACTTATGTACTTGAGTTTGGTGGATCAAAGGAAAAGTACGTACAACTTTATGAATTTGCATACAACAATAGTTTTCAAGCGAGCATTGAAATGGCACCATTTGAGGATTATATGGCAGACCATATCGCTCACCATCTTGTTGGGCTGGGCCAGAAGACCGGGACATTATAGGGCCTACAATTGTTGTTGATTACATAGAGAAGGGGCGACAGATTCGCCAAAAGCTTAAAGGAGCTCAGGAAAGGCAAAAGAAGTATACAAACACTTATCGCAGCGACCTCATGTATGATGAGGGAGCTTTGGTATATCTTAAGGTTTCTCCTTGGAATGGTCTTCATAGATTTGGTTTGAAAGGCAAGTTAGCAACGAGGTTCATCATGCCTTTCAAGATCAAGAAACGAGTCGGAAAGGTTGATTATGAGCTGGATTTACCTCCATAGATGTCGGGGATTCATTCAGTGTTTCATATTTTTATGCTTTGACTAGCGAAGTCGAAAGCAGGCGAGAGACCGATGGTTGACTTGATTTATATTAACTTGAGTGAGGACATATCATATGTAGAGCAACCAGTGCAGATCTTATACCAAAAGGTACAGCGGTTAAGAAGCAAGTCTATCCTAAATGTGTTAGTCAAGTAGTAGTTCCATGGAGATTCAGAACTCACTTGAGAATGGGAATACTATATACGTGATAAGTTTTTGTATCTCTTCGAGCCAGGTATAATTTTAGGTTTAGTTTCATTTTGAGGAAGAAATTTCCATTATTGGGGAAGTGTTTTTTAAGGAAAAAGTGCTAATCTTAGTTTAATGTGTTAGTCATGATCAAATGACCCTTGACGTGGGACCCGCAGTGAGATTCGTGTCATTACCAAGACTAAGTGGCTGAGGTAAATGTTATATTTGTTATGGTGTATGCCTAGTGTATTGTATGCGTGTAGACTACTAAGTCTTTTTTACCTTTTAATAGGTATCGAGACATGAGGGGGAAAGTGTCGCGATGTGCGAGTGGGCGTGGAATCGAGGTAGGGAAGTGATGTGGAAAGTTGGTTCAAGTTTTTTGTGTTTTTTATTAAGTTATAAGGATTATGGTTGATTAGAGGTTGATACACCTAAGTTTATAAGTTAAAATATAAGCCACATGATATGCCTTGAGACACGAGTCGACATGCTTCTACACCAATTAAGTATTGTATGGTGTCACTTTAGCATGAACTAGTGGGACATGTGTTAAGAGGAGGTCCACGAGTTAAGCCTCGAGATACGTATGCACAAAGTGATCAAGGGCTATCATTCAATCATATTTAAACCATATATATATGATCTTGATCAAGACAAGTACCGTTCATTTCTCTCATTTTGTTTGCTTCATCAAGAAGAAAACCTTGCTGGAGCGAAGGAGAGACTACTAGGAGAAGAAGAAGATCAGCAACCAATGAAATCGAAAAAGAAGATCAAGTTTCAACTATTGTTCTTCAAGCTTGGTAACTTCGTACTCCATTACCATAGCTCAAATTCCATGAATTCATGTATTTGAAGCTATAGGTTGTTGTTTTATATTGTAAAAGGTGTTCTGGAACTCAAGAAGTATGTATAAGAGTTCCCAAGCCATCAACATAGCCTATGTGTTGATAAACTTTAGAATTCATATTGCGAAATTCTGGGTTTTACTGCGCATAACACGCTAGGTACGAAATCTAGTGCGCTAGATAAGGCTAGATAGCACGCTAACTTGATAATTAGCGCGTTAATTCAAGAATTAGCATGCTAATTGCTATGAGAAAACAAAAATCTGCGATTTTCAAAAATGGCTTAAACACTTTAAATGATTCTAAAACACTAAGTAGAGGTCCAAACATACTCAAAAAAATATAATATGATTTTAGGAACCTAAGGAAGAGCTATAATGTCCCAAATACAAGTTTCGAGGCATTGGGATGCTGAAGTAGCTTAGGAAATTGCGTGTGTATGTAAGTAAACTGATTGAGAAATTTCTTTACATTTCATTCCTATTTAAATATTCATTCTCAGTTATTTGAACTGAATTATCCTTATACTCCATGTGTCATGACTTGCTTTCATTTCTCATTATATGAGGTTGTTTCATAGCATAGTTTATTGATTTAATGTTTTCATTGACTCCAATTCATGTGTTATGTCATTATTGATTGCTATTATTAGTGCCTCTATGCATTAGTTATGCAATTGTACTTGTTGGATTCCAATACTGTGTTGTTCTTCGAAAATGAAAGTGGTTCTTCTGTCTAGGGTCACTTTATGATATAAATCCATTTGACATACGGGGGTCACTTGACTTTCCAGGGTGATAAGGATTTCTCCACTATCTTGTGCAACACACGGGGTATGGGACTAGGGATTATTGGCAAGTATATATCCCAGTGACTGACATTTAGGATAATTAAAAAGGCGTATTGCACCGTTTAAGTAAGACCTCCGAAAGAGATGTAGAGCACAACTCCGTTCATATATATAGTGGAAAAGCTGATGTGATGAAGATCATAACCAATCAACCATAAATCATTACTACTTAGACTAATGTTAGATTCATTTTCTTTAACTAAATCATCCCCTTGCATGATATCCTTTCATCGTATTTGCTATTACTATTGTGCTTATTGATACTTGTTGAATACTTTGGAATGTGAACAAATGTCTCTCAGTATTACTTTCTATTTTCAAGTACTCACCATCTAGTTTGTGACGATGGTTGCAGATCCATCGAGTACCAGGCCAGGTAAAGAGAAAATTAGCGACTACCTTTAAGTCAGTGGAGTACTACTACACTAGACTTTGTAGGTTTGTTTTTGTTGTATTACTTTCTTATGTATATTATATTCTTTTGGGGGTTGTATATTATGGGCTGAGTGATAGATACCTTAACTAGATACATGTTGTTATATATCACTGTTGCATTATATATATGCATGTGATCTCTATTTCTTATTTTTTTCAAAAAGGTTAGGCTACACGTTATAAGCTTCCGCTTGTTGAATTGTTAAGACATCCGCTGAATATATTTTAAGTTAGAAAATTTTAGTTAACTCTTATTTATGAACGTACATAGGATAGGTATATGATTATATCTATTTGAACCATGAAAAAATTGATAGGTAATAAGGTTTTTGAAGAGTCTGACTGATTCCTTTTTAGGTCTTATATGGTAAGGTTATGGCTTAATAAAGGGATTAGGCCGGGTGGCGCCGAAATTTGAGAAGGGGTTATCACATTCGGTCACTTCCCAACTAATAGTTTCTAGGCACGGATCATCTAGTTTCCATATCTAAAATTTTTGTTTTGTTCAAGTTTCGTTATGTACTTATTGAGAACTTCAATTCTCATACCAACTATAATAGAGACATTGGTAACACAGTTTTGGACAACTATATAATATATCCATAAGGTTCTACAAACCTATGCTCTGATACCAACTATGACGGCACGACTCCCTAAAACTGGTACCGCCCACCCTTATCCTGTCAATAAGCCCTAACCCACGACACGTTGGACTCAACAACATATTACTCAGCCTTTTCATCTAATTCTCCATGTTTCATACGTTTAAGATAGTTAATATTATTTTAACACAACAAGAGTTAATTAAGATATCATTATCATTACCTTAATATCAAGTGACAGACTTAATAAAATTAGCAAAAGCATTTACAAAACACCTACTATGGAAACTAACTAAACAGACGATCATATAAAACCAACCCAAATAATACATGAAAGAATAGGGAAGTCTAGTCTCTTAACCCAATATACAACCTTAAGTTATACAAAAAGACAAGTAATACGTAAAAAAATGATCACCTACAAAAGTAACAAAAAATCTTCTCCGATGCTTAAAAATAAACGTCGATCTTCTCCTTCCCTGGTCTGCTACTCGAAGTAATTGCCACCACCATCATAAAAAGGAAGGTGAGTATAGTAATGTAAAACATAACACTGACATACATTTATCCACATTTCCAAATATATAAAAAGTATTTTATAATAGCAAAGAAAGCTGAAACAAGAATCATGCTAAAAGATACTTAAGTTAAACAATATGAAACTGATACTAGGCTAAGCAGTAATGATCTAGGGTGGTTGACTATGAAATTAAATCACATCAACTCTATTCCACTATTTGTGGTGTAATCAGCGGTTTATATACTTTCACATCATTACAGTGCCCTTTTAGATATATTGAAATACTTGTCAACAACCCTAGATCCTAGACCGCGTGTACCGCACAATTTTGTTGTTCGATCCTAACATCCCTAAAAATCTAGTGACCCTGTATGCTGCGGCCCATCTCTATAATGGTCCTAGATAAAAGAACTACTTTTACAACTCAAGAAATGACACAATAAAAAAACTCATAATGGAATAGCTCAAATGAACACAGAGGAATGTGATTTACAATAACACAACTCATTACCTAATAGCATGGTTTTCTACTTGATTTACACTTTTAACAACCGAGAATGATATAACACCTGATTAAGAATCAATGAATACCAATTAAACATAACTAATGCAAGGATAACAAACTCATGAAACGAAAGAGGACAACAAAGTCATGGCATCTAGAATACAATCACACATCAATCCAAATGACAGTAAACAGGAAGCATAATGGAAATATATCTCAATCAATTTACTTACAAACCACGCTAAGCTCCTATGCTAATACTATCTCTCGACACCTTAAAACTTGTACCCGAACCTTCGAGACTTTTTCCTAGGCTCCTGGAATCATTTGAAATGTTTAGAATTTTTGACCTTCAGTTAAGGTGTTAAGCTTGGTAAAATTGTTTAAGTTTAAGTTTAAAAATTGCAATCGATGTGTTATCCAGAACACCTTCCATGCTATATAACATGACTAGCGTGCTAATGAAGTCATAAACGAGCTACTCAACCTTACTAGCATGCTACATGCAAGTACCGCACTTGCTAGCACATCTTGCAAGCTATGTGCAAGAAATCACACAATTCTGCATTTTGAATATTAGGTTTTCTCTCACATGGGCAATTCCCAAGCCTTAGATCCTTGTTACCTTCTAGTAAGGACCCAATACACCCACCATGATCATAATAACAACCAACACTTCACATACACTCATCAAATCCATTAATTTAAGCTTGCATTTTTAATAAAACTTAAAAACACACCTAATATTTTGATTGATCATAACTTGGTTAAGTTAACTCCAAATTCCAAATTTCTTTATAGCAACTCAAATGATTTTTCACAAGGAATCCAAATATGTAACTCAATTTTGAAAATAATCTCATCTACCCTTTGAAATCACACAAAAATTGAAACTGATTACATACATCAAATTTTCTCAAAACATTGGTTATAGTAGATTACCTAGTTGATGATCCTCCTTACCTTACTCAACTCCTCTAAATCCACAAGAACTCTCCATAGCTTGCTGATTTCTTTTCTCTAGAGCTTTATTTCACTCCTAAGTTATAAATGAAACCATTTGCATGTTTCATCTCATGCATTATATATATAGAATAAGGTTGATTAATGCATACACATATCTAGAGAGTAGTCTAATGACCAGCATCTTGACATAATTCCACTAACTCCATCTTACAAACACCAATTTCATGCTTAATTGGTCTCTTGATGTGTCTACATTTATCTCAAAAAATATCCATTACTAATATTTTAACTTGCTAACTTAGGTTTCATTTAATGTAAATCAACTATAGCCACTTTGACTTAAATTAATATCTACCACATGTCTCTTTACCCTAGTGCACACCTTGCTCATGTCTCGACTTATATATACTTGGAGGAATTGATTTGTAGTATACACCTATACATCACATTAGGCCTCTATCACTTAAAAATACTATACTACTCAGTCCTTATACTTGGTATTCTAACCGTGTACCCACTCTTGGGCCACGTCACGAGTTGGTATCCCTGATTAGGAACTAATTTACTATTAGCAAATTATGGGGTGCTACACAAAGTCAGTCTTAAATCCTCAGGTCTAAAGGATTCCTATTACATTGACTTCAGGACTGTGCATCATTATCATCATCTACATCACCTGCTCCGGCTTGGCATGGTGTCAATGCACGTTTCACCCTCATGCTCTTCACCAAATCTTAATAAAAAACATATGCTAGTGCTGCTAGAAATCCTATTGACCTATCAGTAGGTCTCAACCATTTGTTCCTTTCACATCTAACTATATCTTTATGATGATCAATAAATAACATGGAATTATGTTGTTTGTTCCATCGGTATTGATCTCTCCTTTCCATATGCCACTCATATCTCAATATGGCTACTTGGTATTACACCTTATCTTCCCGGCATTATCTCCACGTCTCTACTATCCACAGCTTCTGCTTTCATAAAGTCAAATCCTCGAGTTGTGGTACGACTGCCTAAGATGGAAGAGGTAGTGGAAAGACCTTAGAACAATCCAAGTCCTGCGATCTCCTATCTTTGGGTCAACAAACTCGTAGAACTAAGTAAAACCTTACTGTTGTTGCTCCTCCTCTTCTTCATTTTCCTCTCTTCTAGCCTTTGGGCTAGGTTTACTACTTTACTTGTGTTGCTACCTTATCCTCTTGCCTCTTAGCCAACAACTCAGCCTCAAGTCTAACTCCCTTTTTCCTCTCTCTCTCTCTCTCTCTCTCTCATTTTTAGAGTCTTGGTAACCAGGTGGTGATGTCAACACGAGCATGAAAGCTTCATCCATGGTTGGTTGGGCCACTAAATCAAATTCTTTCCATCTCTTAGTCTCACCCCGGTCTTTAAGCACATATGTATAATAAATATTGGAAACAAAAACTTTTGAAATATCTCTGATATGATTAACTCCCTTAGATCGTTGTAGATATCTCCCCGATGTTGATCTCCTCGGATTGTGTAATCTCATAAAGACAAGAAACTTTTGGTTTGTTTATCTTAGCCTACTGAGAGGTTGGGAATAATGATGCAACAAGGAAATATTGCCACATTCGGTACACTTTCCTAACACTCCCATTCTTAATGTCCTTGGGCAATTCTCAACTTCCAAGACCCATCTTATTGTCTTGGGACAACCAATGATCTTTTTATCGCTTTTATAGGTTATATGGTTTCTTTTATATGCTAACCAGGAAACTTGGTTTCAATTCTATTAAACTCAAGCTCTCCAATCCATAGATGGTATTAATCTCGTACACATTAAAAGTAACAAAAATCTCTCTCACTTTCACATGCATATCATCAGTTGTTAATTTTGCATAGGCATAAAACTATTAAAAAATCCCACTAACTCCTTTCACTTTGTTATTTCTATATTCTTTAGTAATACGCTCCCAATTTTTTTTTTGCCTAATGAAACTATTCCCTCTTTTATCATATTTGATCAACAAATTAATTCCTCTTTCAAAAATAAACTCCTCACGTAAGATTTTCTCATATCGTTCCTTAGCCTCTTTACAAATGAGAATTTTGGATTTAAAAGGTCTATTTTTTCCATCATTGGGGTTTCTAGAGGTAGATGCATCAAACTCATTTGTTCTAGTTTGACTAACTTGTTTCCTTGTTCTTGCCATTTTCTTCCAATTTCAAGCAACTAACAACAATGCAACGCAACTTGGTCTTCAAATCACTTAAAGATTAAAACTCATATAACATCGATATGCATATGCCAAATAGTGCAAAGATATCATTTAAGTCTCCATGAATGATATTAATGCTCACATTCACACAATCTTGTAAAACCTATCCTACAACCTCAATTCCACAATTTCATATAATATCCTCAAAATTATCAAAATTCAAACATAACTAGGTTAAATTGAAAATGCACCTCAATGCCAGATTAATTTTTTGTGTAGATCAATCCTCCAAGTATTTTCCAATCCAAGCCTTCTCACATTTCTCACCAACTAGAACTATATACCTCTTTTGAATCAAAATCTAAAAATCCAAGCCCTAAATTTTCAAATTGTGCAAATTCACAATGTACTTATTTCTTCACTCTCAATCACTTGGAACATACTAACCTCACTTAAAAATGATCAAATTTTAGCTCTAAAGGGATGTATGCTTGGTGGTTGTGGTGGGTTTTAGTGCAAGTGTGAAGAATGGATGAGAAATAGGTTAATAACCCTTAAAATTGACCTCGACACGTGCCATAAAGCATGATATCGTGATAGCGCTGCCACCATGCATCTTATCTTCATCGTCTCAAACTCCTTCACCCTTTTATGCTCTTTCACGAGTTAGCGAGACATTTTCATTCCAATTAATCATTACCCAACAAATGGTGTTTCCAACATATTCAATACACATTTTAGAAAGATAGAACTAAAATTAGTTAATTGTAATTATTAAACTAAATAACTAATGACTAAGTGAAATTCAAAAACTTGAAATTTTGCCTCCCAATAGGGCTTAATTTAACGTCATTAACCTAATGCCTTTTCACTCATTTAGTCCAAATATAAATTAAGAAGTTCCATCTGCAAATCGGAGATTATGATGTCTTTCCCGTTCGGAGGTAATTCTTCATCATTGACAAAGATAACCTTCATAGAATCATCGCCCTCATCAATACTCATCATGATCTATCTCTCTCTTGTGTACAAATTGGCTTTAGCCATGTTCAAGAATGGCCACCTAAGTATAATATACACATCATCATCTATGTTGTGGTTCATGGGCTTAAAATCCGCAATGAATGTGAATCCACCTACTTTCACACGCACATTCAAAACTCTTCCTATAGTAGGTATTAAATTACCATTTGCTACTTGCAAATCTGTCGTATCGGGACAATTGATCTTCAAGTCAGCATATATCACGTCCATCAGTAACATGACATTGATCGAGTCTCCCATATCACATAAAACGTTTCTAAATTAGTGCCCATTAATGTTTATTGATATGTTTATTTCTCCAAGATCTCTCATTTTGATAGCTTGAAGTTGTGAGATGAACTAGTGCTTTCGTTCCGATTTCTTTGGAACCAACTTGATACCATTTGTAATGAAATGTTACTTTAAGCTGATGATTAGTGTTAATCCAAATCTTAATTAACCCAAATTAGGCTCATTGTTAAGTATGGCGTACCTTGATTAGCATGTGCATGTGTATGCATGATGGTTTGTGTTTGTTTGGGATGTTTATGAATTTTATAGGTTATAGTATAATGGACCTTATATACAAGCCTATAATAAAAAAATACATAATAAACAATAAACAGTCGGTACACCAACTACAACGAGAGGGTCATGAAATAAATGTGCACACTCGAGAATACTCATAGGCATGTCCAATGAATTTATTGGTGAGAAAATACATGAAATATATATATATATTTGATATTTAAAATATATATATATATATTGAAAATTATAAGATTGGTTTGGATTATATAGATCGTCGGATTGCCTTAAGATGAGCGTAAGTGTTAATGGTGTTAACATGTACGTCACTTTAAGTAGTGTCATGTTAGCACATCAATCATTCGATCATTCTGTAGATAGCGCGATGCGTATCTGGAGAAAAATCCACATGTTTAAACGAAAAACCTCATACTCATATCCATAATCTGATCGATAGAAAGAAAAAAAGCTGAGGGCTTGGAACTCTAATCCTAGGAGATCACTTAGGGAGTTAATTCAACTTGAATTGAAGAGCTTAAACAACTAGGAATTCAGAGATCATCACTTTGGTAAGTTTATTTTTTATGTTCATTGAAGTTCAATTTGTTGGTAGTGATGATATCTCTAAGAATTATGTTATTTCATAGTTGGAAATGGTTTGTTAACTCACTAGAGACCCTCCCAAATGAATTTAAGGAGTATTTGTTTTTCTTTTGTGGATTTGTGGATAGAATAGTGGTTGTTGCCCCGTGTACTTTCGAAATAGTACAGGGTGGAGCGCACTCCACCTGGTAGAGGAGTGCGCTTCTTTCATCAGTTGGGATGAACTCTGCTATTGAAGCACACTCCACCTATTGAGGGAGCATGCTCCTACCTTAAAAAATAGCAAATAAGCTGAGTTTTTGTTAAAACTTCTTTAAGACTTAGGGACTAAACTAGAGGTTCTAAATATAAGGTTTCAGACCTATATTGATCATAAATGGTTTGTGATAGGTGTTAGATCCCCGAGAAAGCTTTAGTGTCTAGAAAGTTAGGAATTTGAATACGAAAACTAATATAAGGTAAGTACATATTCGTTTATTCATCAACGTTGCCTAGTTAACTTAGTATATATAGTACATGTAGTTTATGGACTGAATAGCGAAAAATGTACACTGTGATGGTTTTAATAAATATAAAATGGTGTTTATTATTATTCACAAGAGTAAGTTCCTGAGACTGAGACCAAGTTATATAAGAGATGGGTTACCTTGCTAGCCTATATGTAACTTCTTACTTAGTTACTAGGTGCGTGAATTACATACTCACTTTAAGGTTTTAAATAGAACCATTCGGCATTAATGGATTGGCTACACAACACATTGGCTAATGTGTTGGTCTAGCAATTGTAATGGCGTCAGTGGGTAATCGACCCCAATTTTATAAATAAAATGAGAATCACAATGTAATAGTTAGTGCCAGTTTAATTAGCATCTGTATTTTTTGATTTATATGTTTTCCATATTCTTATTAGTTAACATTTATGCATATTGTTATTTTATAATGGTAAATGGCTTGTTACGTCACTAGAGGTCCTCCCTAATGAATTTTGGGAGTTTTTACCATGATTTTGTGGATTTGTTGATAGAACAGTAGCTACTGCCCTATTTAATGTTGAGACAATACAGGGTGGAGTGTGTTCCACCTAGTATAGAAGCATACTTCATTCATCAATTATGATGAACACCAATGCTGGAGCGTACTCTACCTATTTAGGGAGTACGCTTCCACCCCAAAAAATAGCAATATTGCAATAAATTGTTTAGGATTTCTTGAGGACTTAGGGACTGAGCTAAGGGCTCTAGTTATAAGGTATTGGACCTATATTAATTATAAATGATCTGTGATATGTGTCGGATCCCTAGGAAAGCTTGAGTGCTTGAAAAGTTAGGAATTGGGAATGGAAACCTAGACCAAAGTAAGTACAGATTCTCTTAATTATCAATGTTGTTTGGTTATCTTAGTATATATAGTTCATGTAGTTATTAGACTAAAATGAGGGACTACTAAAATGATGGACTATGTCCACTGTTATATTTTAATAAATGTAAAATAGTGTTTAATGTTTTTCGTGAGAGTAAGTTCCTGGAGCTGAGACCAGGTTATATAGGATATGGGTTACCTTCCCGGCCTATATGTAACTTCCTACTTAGTTTATAGTTTGCATGGATTACATACTCACTAGAGGGTTTTGTATAGAACCATTGGGCATTAATGGATTGGCTAGACAACATAACAGCCAGTATGTTGGACTAGCAATCACATTAATGGCTTCAGTAAGTAATCGACTCTAGTTTTGTTAAAAAATGGGAATCATGTATGATAGTCAATGATAATTTGATATGCATCTATTATGTATTGATTTATATGTTTTCCATATTCTTGTTAGTTACCATAGGTGCATATCGTTACTGCACAATGTTCTCGATTACTATATGGAATGTTGGAGCGCACACCAAAATTTAATATTTCAGTTTTGCAACCTAGCGCTTCGGCTAAGGGCAAGGAGAAGATTTAGGTGTTCTGATCTTCTTCGTAGTGTAACAAGCCTTCTTATACTTATATGCAATGTTTGATATACTTTGATGTATATAAACAAGGTTGGGAGGTTTATAATCAAGGTTTTGGATTTTGATAAACTCTGTATAACCGTATATTGTTTCTATATCAAAAAAGTTTTAATTTTCTGTTGTGTATACTTTATTTTATTTATTCAATTTTACTATATAGATTAAGTCTATCAAGTACAGATGGTGAGGTTGTTGGGTCTAGTTAAGTCTGGCTGGGTTACCGAGGCTTAATTTGGGTTTCACGCCTAGTATTGCCCTAATAAGGATTGGGGATGGTACAACTTGGTATCAGAGCCTGGTTTATAACTTTCGAAATAAAGTGGTAACATTGATACAGTTTCTTATCATAGACAAGGCTCTAACCTTAATTTTAATTTCGAATAAATTTTCAAGTGAATGATAGCATAATCCTTAGTACCAAATCTTAATTTCATTGACTTGGAAATTTTCTCGAGTTATGAATAAGCTTAGGGTTTGATAAATGGGTTTTATCATTTTTGGGGGGAAATGAAAATGAAACATTATTATATGTTATTTGTAGCATATTTTGTTATTTATTATATAGATATTATTTTATTGTATTTTGTGAATGTTACACTAATGATCTTTTCTCTACTTTAACTTCAGAATCTAATGGCGAATCAGGGAGAGGGCTCATAATGGCATGGGTCTTAGGCTAATAGGAAACTTAAGATCAATAGAAATCTAAAATTGAGCAGCAAACGAGGGAACTAATGGAGTCATATATGATGCTGATGGCTCCGATGGGACTACCAGTACAACGACCTAAGGCACAACCTGCGATTAGTCCTGAGTTTATCAGAGCTCCCGTCCAACTAGTCTAACCAGTAATACCTCATATTTAGGCGCTAGAGATAACTGCCAGGGTGCTTGTGGATTTTGAGGAGGCTGCATTTCTTAAAACCCGCAAGGAGTTCATGAAATATGATATTGATAAGTCGGTATTTCTAAGTATTTAATAGTTTATTTTAGTATATTTAATTATTAAAAGTATTTAAAATATATATTTAATTACATTTTTGGTCATTTTTAGGTGAAACAGAGTGCGAGGTTGAATTCGTGGCGGAAAAATACTCAAAATGGAGTATTTAATTGCAGTGATCGGATGCCGGACAGTTTGCCTCGAAATACGCATTGCGCGGTGGGTCGAATAGCAAATTGTATGTTCCAGCCAATCACAGCGTGCCACATCATCGGTTCGAACACAGTGGGTGCCACGTGTCACGCGTCTGTTGGTCCACAGCCAAAGCCAGCGACACCAATCACGCGTTGCCACGTCACCAAAGAAGCCATGTCACACACCCCCTCATTTTCTTCTCGGACATCCTTCGTCGATCTGCCTCGAGATGCATGCAAGCACAGACTCCCTGAAATTCGCACGAGTCGCGCGAATTCCTCTTCCGCGTTTAGCGTCCACGTGGCGTTCTCTCATTGGCCAGACGAGTCACATTGAAGAATCTCCGCGAATCAGAATGGTCCACATGTCGATGACTCAGCACACACACAACCGAACGCACATATTTTCGGTGAATGGCGCGGCGACAAATCAGCAATGACAGCAGGCGGCGGCCAATCACAACGCGACAAGTCACCGCGACCCAGTTTTACAGCCAATCGGCTATTTACACGTGGCAGAGTCGGATTTTTTATTTAAAAACACCCCTACGATGCTCCTCGATGCACGAGTCACGTACCTAACCCCTAAAATTAGTATCAGAGTACAATTTGGAGTATTTTTATATATTAGGAACCTAGGTATTATTAGAGAATAAATTAATTAGTATTTTTTTAGAGATCAATTATTAGTTTTTAGTAGTGATTTTTAAAGATGATGTTCGCTAATCAATTTCTTGCCTAAGTCGAAAGGGAAGCAAGTCTGAATTATGGATTCAAAGCATATTATGTGAGATCTTTTATTTTGTTATTTAATTAATTTAATCTCTCCTATTTCATTGTTGTTGATTTTTAATTATTATGATTTAGATCTATGATATGTATGTGGCCAATGCATGCTTTTAGATGGACAATCTACTGTTATTTGGCGTATTAGTATCCGTGTAATTGTGCTTTTAGACCAATAAAATAACAAACATTTACCCGTTTGCCGTAAAAATCTTTCGATGTTTAAATGTGCAACAATTGAATATAGGTTAAATCGGTAGCGGATGCGACTCGGTTATTTAGGATTAGTGTTCCCATAGATCTATATTACTGCGGTTAGTGTGTTAAACCTGATTGGCGAATGTCTAAGGTTATACAATAATTAGGGAGATAGTTAGTGGCGGATGTCCTGGCTATGGAAATTAGGGGAATTAGGAATTTCTGGCGGATATCGATTTTCCATAGCTAATCTAGGAGAATTAAATTAATAATTTATTTGGGAAAGATTGTGGACCATTGAATGCTATTGAATCTTGATTCTGATTTGTGGAACTGAAGATTTAGGTGATTTTTCATTATTGATATTAATTTTTGAGAACTTTTATTTTTGTTAGTTTAATTAATTATTTTATTGAATTTTTTGAAAACCCCCTGTTTTTAGTTAACTTGGAGTAAACTCAAGTCCTGTGGATTCGACCCCGTATTTACCACTACTACACCCTTTTGGTTGGTAACTCGATTTGCGGGTTATATTTGGCAGGCACGACACGTGATCAAATTTTGGCGCCGTTGCCGGGGATTGATATTTTTCTTTCTTTGGTTTTATTGTTATTTTTATTTTTTATTTTTTTTTTTTTATTTATTTTATTTATTTTATTTATTTATTTTATTTATTTTGCCTATCTAGTCCCTTGCTCTTAACATGTATCCAGGCAATATCTTGAGTTCCATTAACCAGCAACTCCACCGAATGATATCCATGATGGAACATCTCCTCTCCTCTGGTGAAGTGCAAGTCAACCACGCGATGGACTCCTCCTACCCCTATAATTATGGTCGATCCAAAAACTCACATTATTATAATGTGAATGAGGTAGGTATGCCACATAATAGATATCAATATTTTAATATGAATTCTTTTGTGCAACAGGTCGACGTTTGCAAAATTTATGGAGACTATTCTCATTCCGTACATAATTGTCCATATTATCACAGTATGAGAACCACCACTATTCTAGCCATATATCGCCAGAACCTGACTTCTCTAGATTCATGTCACACCCACAAGTTCCTCAACGTGAAGGAAATCAACAGTGTCATCAAAGCCTCTCGTTGGAAGATATGGTGATGCAAGTAATGGAAAGTGTGCCAGAATGTTGGCAAATTTCCAATGAGATTCTAAAACTTGATTTTAGTTGCCCAGGCTCGAAGGACTTGGTAACCGACTTAGATCAACATGTTGCCAGTCGTCAAAGAAAAATTGATGAAGCAGAGTTGTGTAGTACACAACCAACTTTTAACCCAGAGGAGGATGCAAGCGTTGATACGTAGATGAATCTTGAGGTGAAAGAGGATACACGGATGGAAGACTATTTGATAGAAACATCCGAAGAATGTGAAGTTTTTCAAATTGAGCCAGAGATTGTCATTGCACTAAATGAGGGGGAAGATGAGATGAACATTAATCACTACAAAAAAATAGCAGATCAGAAACATAAATTTCGTCTCTGATTAGCATAAATTCCGTCTCTAATTCAATTATGCAACGGAACAGAGACGGAATCTATTCCGTTTCTAAAATCGTCGTCGCTGATTCAATCAGCAACGGGAATGTGTTTCCGTTGCTGATTAGAGACGGATTAGAGACGGAATTTAGAAACTGAACAGAGACAGAACAGAAATGGAAATTCTTCTAAAGGGTACAATTGTAATTGCATTCCATTTCTGATCCGTTGCTAATAAGAGACGGATCAGAGATGGAATGCAAAATTCCGTCTCTTATCCATCTTTGATTAGCAACGGATCATAGACGGAATACAATAATTCCGTCTCTGATCCGTTGCTGATTCATGCATCTATTCCTCGAAAATTAGAGACAGAATAGCGACGGAATCTCCGAATTCCGTTGCTAATCCGTCTCAATTCCGCTTTGTTTAGTTTTCAAACCTAAGCTTAATCTAATTGGTTCTCCATAACCTCTAAACTTGAAAATACAACCATATGACCTACTCCATCGCCTGCACCCCCTCCAACAACTCATTGGGGGTGCTAACATCCCCCAAAAAAGCAAAATTTGACATACATACACAAATCAACAATATATATCAACAACAAAGATTCAAATGAGAAAAAACATAAAATTCGATATTAAAAAAGATTTATATATTCACGAAACGTAGTCAAATATAATTAATGTTTAAGATACCTAAGTATCCATAAAAAAACTACAATTCTCATTGTTCTACAACAACCATAAAAATACCTAAGTATCATAAAGTTGTCCATCCCTCGTTGTGCTAGCACCTGGGATGTGCTAGCATCAGGATCTACGTATCTTCTCTTCTTTCTCCATAACAACCTGAGATTTTAGACACATCCTTTGGGACAGTCACCCGCCACCTTGTAGTACACCACCTCATCATCCACCGGCTGGTACAGTGTAGTCTGGGTCACCTCGACGTCTCCTTTGAAGCTTAGCCTGCATGGATCAACAATATTTTGTTAACAATATAATAGTAGCATTAAGTTGAGAAAGCAGCAAAATGAAGAGATAAGTAAAAAAAATAAAGTTGAGAAGGCAAATCTTACATTTATCAATTAAGTTGAATAATTCTGCAACCTCCATATGAATCTGTACTTAAGAAATAGTGCAAATCTTACATTTATCAATTAAGTTGAGAACGCAGCAAAATTTAAATAAAATAAACTTCTAAATGAAAAAAAAGAAAGGATAAATTCTTTCACAACCAAACAAAATATCATATAAAATACAAAATTGTAAAACATGAAAATGGAGCACACCATCAATTGCACTAAATCGAGCACATGCACAACGGAAGAGTTTCATCAATGTAGTCGACCCCAATTAACTTGGGACTGAGGCTATGTTGTTGTTGTAAAGCATGAAAGTCAAGTAATTATTTCGAAAGGATAAAAGATATTATATAATCCAAAGATTTTAGATGAGGTGAAATTAATTCAATAAAAAAGAAAATGAAGAGAAAAGTAAAAAAAAATAAAGTTGATTATTACCTTTAGATAGAATATGAAACAAATGAAAGAAAACGCTTAAGCATGGAGTCTAGGAGCAATCGCAGTAAAAATTTAGTTTCAAATTCCATCAACATACATGCAAGTTGATGAACTTTATGTAGGTTTGGGAAGCATCTCAATAAACCAACTTTTATTCATAAAAAAAATAAAAAAGTTCCAAATGGCTTCACATGGGAATTGTAGTTATTTTCATTTCTTACACTTAACCTTACTCAATAATAACAAGATGCCATCAATATCAAATGAAAGTGTTAAGGAAACTATAGGAACTATCGTAAGTACAATAGTTTCCTAAACAAATAGGATCCATAATATAAAAATATTGAAGTATGAATAATATTCAACACAAAACCAGTGCAATAACATATTTCCTTCGGAAAGGATCTTATAAAGATTAAGGAACTGGCTTTCTATTTATTTAATATACTTTTTTAAAGAAACAAAGGATAGCTTTCATTCACTAAAATAAAAGCCACAATTTTTAAGAAAGCATGAATGGACAAACATCATTTCAAGTCGAAGCTTGATATTTACCAGCATATTTTTTGTTTTAAAATATTTATACGAAAACCGTGCATACCTAGAGTACTTACTATAAAAGAACCCAAAACAACATTCTTTACAGGTAATTGATATCAATTGTGATCATCACATTTTATAGAGATAAGATTTCAGTCCGGAGATAGATAATTAATCAACAAAAACCTACATATATCTAGATAAGGAAAGAAAATTTAGATCTTATGGATACTGAACTACAAATAATTAAAATGATGCCTCCTATGGATAGTATGTGAAATCCAGAAAAGGTGAAAAGCTATACATAAAATACAATCACAGCATCTCCAAAAAAGGGCCAAAAGACATACAGATGACAACAAGTAGAAAGCAACGTGTGCATAATAGAGCCAGCAAACCATATGTGCAAATCAACCAAAATCAACAATAGTTAGATTGAACAGCTAAAATGAGAAAACCCCCAAAAGTACTCACCAGGCTTTCCTCCAGATAAAATTGCACTTTCAACAGGTTCAACACCGTAAAGAATTTTGCGGGAACCGGTTAAGAATCTGCAGGAACCGGTAAAGAAAGGGTGTACTGTTTGTTGTAAAAATTAAAACATGGTATTTTGCAGGAACCGACAAAGAATTTTATATGCAATACACAGTGTACATAGTAGCACCTATATCCATTTGATAAATCACAATATTAACTATCAAATAGGATGCAAACCATGAATATTTCAATAATCAAAGCCAAAACATCTCTATTCTCTAGTGAGATGAATGAAGAATCAGTTGCCAACCAGGCAAGGTTAGGTGTTCAACTCTTGTTGGGTCAAAACGTTGGTTTCTTATCAAACACAAACTGATCTTAGAATAGAACTAACCTCCCCAGGAAATAATTTCAATCAGGAAATTATCTCGTCCTTGAGTCTTGACTGAAGTAGTTTGCATATATCGAGAGGCAAATAACTAAAATGTAACCACAATTAAAGGCACGTCCATCATTTATTTACCTGTTAAGCGACTGATTAAGTTTTTTGATCTTTTGTTGTGTCATTTCTCCACTTGAAAAATCAAAAACCTCTTCACTAAGAAGCTGAGTCAAGAGCCCAAAATAATCTTAAGGAACAAATTAACAAGCAGACCAATGCAAAACCAATGAAATAGAGATGCTAGTTACTTTCAGTATTGCCATGCAATTTTCGCATATTATTTCACTAGTCCTTGCAGCTGAAACCAAGTCAGGAACAAAGCTTTGCCACCTTGCCGACCACTCATACTTTAAAATCTGCATTTTCAAAATTATACATTCAGTAGTAAGTAGACAAAATGAAACTGAAGAATGTAACCAATTAGTCGAGCATAGAGATAGCTATCAGTAGAAATCAAAGGAAGACACCAATCGAGAAACCGACCAAACAAAAAGAATCAAATAGATCTTCACAAGGAATATATATTCCAAAGAAAGCATCAAAGACAAGTCTAGAATTTTGTGGTAATGATCACAGATTGAAAAATCTCAAAGATGGCAAATAGTTTAGGCCTCGGCGACGGCAAAGCCGCCAGCAGCCCCAATCGCAGCGACGACACCGAAAGTTTAATCTAGAGAGAGAGATTACGGTAGAGAGAGAGAGTGCGGTGAGAGAGGGAGAACTAGGAAGCATCGGTGAGAGAGGGAGAATTGGGAAGCTTCGGTGAGCGGGGAGAGAGGTGAGAGAGAGAGAGAACGAACAGAGATCGGCCTATGCACGCGAGAGAGTAGAGGGCGGTGATGGGAGCGGTGAGCAACACATCGATCAGAGGGCCGAGAGCGGTGGATCGGTCGGTGAGCGGAGAGAGAGCAGAGAGCGGGGATCGGAGAGAGAGCAGAGAGGGAGTAGAGATCGGTGAGCGGTGAGCGGAGAAAGCTGTGACCGGGCGTAGAGAGTGGTGACGGTGAGAGCAAAGACCTGTTAGAGAGAGAAGGCAGAGAGCGTTTAGGGTTGAGCGAGAGAGAAAGATAGTCGAGAGAGAGAGAGAGAGATTTCGGTGAGAGTTGTGTTGGTCCCCATTTTTGAATCATCGAGATCAAAGCATGCACGAATCTCGAGACGTAACAGACGGTTGTAAAAAAATAAAGTTTTGGTGGGAAAGTTTGCACCATTTTTTTGAGACTGAATTTAATTCCGTCTCAATTCCGTATCTATTTCCATCTCTGATCTCTCTCTATTCGGTCTCTGAATTAGTCCGTCTCAATTCCGTCTCAAACCATTTTTTTTTAGCAACGGAACTCAATTCCGTTGCTGATTCCGTTTCTAAATAGCCATTTTTTTGTAGTGTAATGTCAATTCAGACAAGCCGGAGAAACCGCAAATAGAGAGCGAGAAAGACCAACTTCTAGTGTTGGTATAACCACCCTCCTTCCCATGCACATGTGGTACACCTTATAAGGGGGTGGAAGTAAGGGAGCGTTTGTAGATTTCCTACACTGCCGACACCTTTGTGTTGGACGATCCTGATACGATAGATTCTTTCATGTTGGAAGTTCTGGATGAGCTCCTAAATCTGAAAGAGGGCGTGCATGCTTCATTGCCCAAATACGTAGATGCGTCTTTCGTTGTCGACATCTCTAAAGGAGAGGGCATCACGTGATCAACCATGCTAAGTCTAGCCAAAGACTTAAAAGAAAGGCGGCTCGTTGGGAGGCAGCCCAACTTTATTTTTATTTTATTTATTTCTTGCATTTATTTTCGTTTTAGTCTTATTTTATTATTTATTATTATTTTTAATAGCACTCTAATTTGGTTCCTTTATTTTTATAGGTGACAGAGGGTTGGAGCGCTGAATTTTGTAGGTTTGACTTTGGATTATATTTTTAGCATAATTTGAGCATTATTATTTTTTTAGGACTTAACATGTTTTTTTAGGATTTTAGGTGTTTTGAGACTTGGTTGGATATACCTAACTTAAGTCGCCGCATTTGTGGCAGGTTTTTGAGTAGGGCTGGCGAAAATTCGGGAACGGACATAAACGGGACCGGACACCCATTTCTATAATGATTAAATTTGGTGCCTGGACCCGGTCCCGTTTTTGAAACGGGCAATTTTTTTTTGTCCGGTCCCGTACGTTTGTAAAACATACGGCTCCCGTTCCCGTTTTGTGGGCAGAGCTGTGGCGGACTGGTGAGGGGTGACGACAATCGCCGGCGAGTGTCGCCGACACCCGACTGGCCGTGCGCTAGACCGCGAGAGCTGGACTGCTGGAGGGAGAGGCCGCACAGTCGGTGAGGCTGAGGCTGCACAAGCGGTGCCGCGGTGGCGACTTGCGAGCGCGAGATGGCGAAAGAGAGGTAGAGAGGCAGAGAGGCGGTGTTGAGGGAGGCAGAGAGGCGGTGTGCAAAGAGGCGGCGGTGTTGAGGGCGGCGGTGTTTGGGGAGGCAAAGAGTGTGAGACGCGGAGAGGTAGAGAGAGTGAGACGAGCGAGAGGGGGAGGCAGAGAGAGTGAGACGCGCAAGAGGGGGAGGCAGAGAGAGTGAGACGCGCGAGAGGGCGAGTGAGACGCGAGAGGCGAGAGAGAGTGAGAGGCGCGAGAGGGGACCGGGGAGGCAGAGAGAGTGAGAGGCGCGAGAGGGGGAGGCAGAGAGAGTGAGAAGCGGAGAGGCAGAGACCGAGAGAGGTGAGAGGCAAAGTGAGGCGTTAGGGTTTGTTGAGGGAGAGGGTGAGCAGATGCAGCAGCAGCATTCAGCAGAGAGCTGGGAGGAACTCGAGGGAGATGTTAAAAACTTAAAATACATTGTGAAATTACCTATATGCCCTTCAAATTAATCTCTAACGGGTACCCATTTTTTGAAATTTTTGCCTGGTCCCGATACCGTATTTTAAACGGACACAAAAAATTGTCCAGTCCCGTATGTTTTTCACAAAAATATTGCCCGGTCTCGTTTTAAACGGGTTCGGACAAAATCGGACAAACGGGACCGGGCAACTTTTGCCACCCCTATTTTTGAGTAGACCCAAAACCCTAAATTTTATTCAATCATCTTGTTGATTTTACCCATAGTTGAAAGACTTCGGGCTCGCAAGACTTGATTGGAATATTTTTAGTTAACTTCTATGTTTACTAGTTCTTGCTCTTGTTATGATTATTCTTTTAAAGTCTCCTTAGTCACCCACATATGAGAGGTTTTGTGCGTTCACTAGTTTTTATAGACTTTTTATTATGCATGCATTTGTATCATTTTCTACTCCATGTTCTTCTTCACCATTGTCATTTTCTTTTTGTTATATGAACCTCTTGACTTGTTTTGAACCTTGAGGACAAGGTTCGGAATAAGTTTGGGGGTGTTTTAGGGATTGTGAATTGATTTGGATGGATTCTATTGCGAAAGACCGGAGGTGAGATCGTTTAATTTTTTTTTATGCGGTTATATGCAGATATTGGATGGTAATAGTGGTGTTTTATATAATTTCTTCCATTTCTTTCGTTTCTTTTCTATTCATATTCCTTTCTCATTTCATTAGGAATTGATACACTTTCATTTATATATTTAGTATGTTTTATTTATTTTAGAGTCACCCGAAACTTTGTTCATGCCTTTGGTTGTGGATGAGTAAATTATAGTTGCCTTTTTAACTTGAGACTTAAAGAAAATTAGGAGAAACATTTAATCAAGTTCGTAGCTCTGCATTTTTATGATTTCATGATTAGAGACTTAGATGATGATTAAACTTAGTGCTAGATAACGAAAATGAGTAAACAGTCAAATTTATGCAAGTTATATTATTTAACCCACATTGGGGGATTTTCTTGATTATAGTGTGTAGCGGTCCCAAATTCCGAGGCAAAATGGGCACCGCCACGTCGCGAGCCACGTCACCGCACATTTAATTTTGACTGTCTGCGACCTACACCTTTATACATACCTTATTCGCCTTAACTTAGTATTTATGAAAAAATTTATGGATATTCTTATCAAATTGACTAAGTTAAGTTATTCACAATTTATTAAATTGTTAAATATCAAGCGGAAGCCTTTTAAAAACATGCAAACGTCGTATGAAAGAAAGTTTGCATTTGTATAATTAACCCTATAGTGTGGAATCCCGGTAACTAATACCATGTATATCGAGAGCAACAAAGGTACTAAAGATGAGCATATACATGTATCAGGTATACAAGTCTTTCCCAAAAATTCATAAAACAGTAAATAAATACGAGCAACACCTACACCAATGACGGGTTCTCCTAACTTAGTTGTAGATGCATGAGACGCCCTTACCTCGGCTCGTCGCAAAATACGCGATTTGTCACCAAAAACAATGACAAATCCCAGGTGAGTAAATCCCAGAGAACGTTAGCTAATATTCACGAATTCCAATGAAATGGCTACAATTCATGCAATTTAAATAAAGGACATGAATAAGGAAATTCGCATTAAAATAAGTCGTTGAGAAATCAAATTTGGACACGAGTAACCCTGGTCGACATCCGAGAATCTTTGTAGCTAAACCGAGAGGAACCATTGACGACCACCTCGCCAAAGATCTCACGGTCGAATGAGAGGAACCATTGAACGGAAGACTCCGTCAAAACATCTCTCGAGAGGAACCATTGACGTAGACTTAAGACTACGTCAAACATCTCTCAACCTATGGGTTTCGCGGAGAATAGTCACCGCGTAAGC
Source organism: Stephania yunnanensis (assembly GCA_039657365.1). Classification (NCBI taxonomy): domain Eukaryota; kingdom Viridiplantae; phylum Streptophyta; class Magnoliopsida; order Ranunculales; family Menispermaceae; genus Stephania; species Stephania yunnanensis. Next base: position 42,562,250 of record CM077584.1, read on the forward strand.
TTATCATGGCCAATTACTCGAACAGCGCGGGGTAGCTAGCCCCGGGGTGTGAGTCCGTGCCATGCCGACCCCGTCGACAAACACACATACACACGTGGGAGTGAATGAACAACAATTGAACAACAATAAATGGCACAATGGAATAATTGAAATGCGAAATAAAGCAAGTGCAATAAAAGAATTTTAACTAATTTTCTCGCGGGATTACTTACCTCAACTCATTCGAAACGTTTCGCACTCGCCTCGAGATACGTACCCAACACTCGACTATGGTAGCCCAAGTCTCTGGTGTCCAATTACATAATTTTTATTATTTTAGCTATGTTACTTAAATTATTCAAATCACCATTAATTTGGGTGAAGTAACCTCACCTCCATCGTGTCATCAAACTTCGTCGAAGTAACGCCTTCGATCTGTTGACAACGCGCCACCGTGCAGTTTATCGCGTCACAACCATGTCGGAGTAGATGTCGCGCCACTACCACTACCGGCGCCGCCATTGCTGCTGGCGGCGCCGCAACTGTCGCTGGCCGGCGTTGCTGCCGCCGTCCGCGGCTTCACTTCAACTGCCGCCGCGCCACTGGTCCGCACTGCACTGCTGGTCCGCGCTCACTGTCCGCGCCATCCGCCACCCCCAGCTGCTCACTTGGCCAGCTCCGATCTCGCCTTCGCCGTCTCCGCGAGCCGCCGTTCGCCACTCTCTCTCACCGCCGTCGTCCATGGCCGGGAGCCCCGTAGCACCGCTGGTTCGCGTCGCTGCTCCGGTAGCTCGCGCCCTTGCGTCGCCATCAAACCACCGTCTATGCTCCCGTCGCTAGGAGCCACCGCTCGGATGCCGGAGCTCCGCGAGTTCCTCGCCGCCGATCTCCTTCTCCGCCATCTCCTCCCATATTTCTTCCTCTCCATTTCTCTCTCTCTTCAATCTCTTTCTCTCTCTTCTAGTTGCTCTCTCTCTCACGTTTTATATTTATATTTATTTTTATTTTTTTAATTTTGGAGAAAAGGACAAAATAGCATGATGAGGGATGAGTTGATTTGATGTTTGATATGATGTGTGATGTGATGTGACGACTCAAACCCATACCACCCCGTACACCCGCGTTACGCGCACTCTGCGACGTTGCACACTCTCGTCACTACACGCGCACAACGCGACTAAGCGAAATTCTTAATTAACGCGGCGCGAACTATTAAAAATATTAAAATAATTAAATATTCACCACACAAAAATAACATATTTCCCGATTAGGCGTCTCATAAACTTTTCCCACGATGTCCATGTGGGTCTGAGCTTATGACATTAATTTGTAATTAGCTGGTTAATTGGGATTAATTAAGGCAGGCCGTTACATAGTGAAAGTGAGAAGTACTAATATAAGTTTTTCTAATAAATATAATAATAAAAAAGAGAGTCCCACAGGTTTCCGCAGGAAATGGAGCAGGGAAACTTGTGGTGGAAAAAGTGAGAAAATCGGTCCATAGGAAATGGAGGCGGGATCGTATTAATTGAGAAAAAAAAAAAAAAAAATTGGAGAAAAAAATAAAATGAAAATGAAAAAAAAATGAATAATGGCGGAAGTTGTGAAACTCCTCAAATAAAAGATTTAGTTCCAGTGCTTTCACTATATTAAGTGAAATTTGAACTTGCGTGCGTGAATGTATAGACCAATAAAACTTGTGATTAGTTAATGGCCTTTGTTTTGATCGAGTCTTTTGTTTTGAAAGTGACTTCTTATTGTGTTTGATTTGCGAGACTTGACATATCATAACTCTGAAATTTTCTGAGTTACTTGTTAATTTGGTGACTATGTAAACCAAAGGAACTCCATGAATTTGGGTCGGGTATAGGATTAGTTGAGTTAGTAATATTATATTAGGAGTCTAGTTTAGTTTGTGTTATCATTTACACCTTTGCTCGGGACGTGCAAAGTCTTAAGTTTGGTGGTATTTGATAAGTCAATATTTTTAAGTATTTAATAGTTTATTTTAGTATATTTAATTATTAAAAGTATTTAAAATATATATTTAATTATATTTTTTGGTCATTTTTAGGTGAAACGGAGTGCGCGGTTGAATTCGTGGCGGAAGAATACTCAAAATGGAGTATTTAATTGTAGTGATCGGATGCCGGACTGTTTGCTTCGAAATACGCGTTGCGCGGTGGGTCGAATAGCAAATTGTATGTTCCAGCCAATCACAGCGTGCCATGTCAGCGGTTCGAACACAGTGGGTGCCACGTGTCACGCATTTGTTGGTCCACAGCGTCGCCGCAATATTATGAAATTTGATGGCACAATGGAGGAAGGGGTAGTTAAGACTTGGATGTTATAGATAGAGCAAAAACTTGTTGTTGTAGATGTTAAGGACCGACTTAAGGTTAAACTGGTCATATTTTTGTTGATAAATTCTACACGAAAGTAGTGGAATTTCCTAGAGAGATAAGGGAAAACTTTCACCACTTGGCCACAATTTAGGAATGTATTCTAGAGGTAGTATTTCTCGAAGTAAATCAAGAACAAAAAGAAGACTAAGTTCATTCAGATCAAACAGGGTGTTATCTATACGGGAAAATGAGAGGAGGTTCACTAAGTTGAGTGAATTTGTTGTTGAGATGGACAACTGGAGGAGAACAAATTGATTTGTTTCTTAGTAGGCTGAACTATGAGATCAAAGTTTTGGTTTCTTCTCATCCTTACACTAGCTACGCTTTCATATTTAAAAGTGCGATGGAATTGGAAGTAGCCATTCTAGCCAAACTTTCAAGTATAATACTTGTGCCACCTCCAATACCACAGTTTTCTTGAAGTTAGAGAGTTTAGGAATTTTTTCATTTTTGGCCGAATAAGAGGAAGAGGAATGTAACTGGCACAACTACAAAGTCAGGGTCTACAATAATGACTTTTGTTATTGCACTAGTTCCACCAGTTTCTCAGGCTTCAATAGCCAAACACCTGTTGGCACCACCTCAGTCCAAAGCTAAGGGCAAGAGCAAAACACATTCTTTTCATAAATCGAGTGGATCAGGGAAAGTTTTTTAGGCCATTAGTTTTCCTCAAAAGGCTTCGATGATATGCTATCGGTGTAGGTAGATGGGGCATATACAAAGAGAGTATTTTTGATCGTACGCCACATTAGTAGGTATTCATCACCACCTGCACGAGGGCAAACTCCTGCACTAGAGAAGGCAGACCCAAAGGCAAATCAAAGACTTGTGGAAGGTATATTGAATATTTGTGGTCGAGATATGCATGTTTTAATTGATTCTGGTTCTATAATCTCCCTTATTATGGGTGTAACAGTTGAAGAGTTGAAATTAAAACCTATTAGAGATAGTACATTATTGATTCTGAGCACAACAGTGAGTGAAAGGTTTATCTTAACTTGATTTGCTAGGGATGTTTAGTCAAATTAGGGAGAATGGACTTCTAATTTTTCTAAGTCTAATGGAGTTCCTAGGATTTTATGCTTTACTAGGGATAGGTTCGTTATGAGCATACCATGCCAGTATTGACTATTTTTGTAAGACGGTAGTCTTTCAAATTCTTAACCTTTCTAAAATTATAGTCTATAAAGGCTATAATCCTTCACGATATGCAACTTGTAGATGGGAAAATATTCATCGGGATTTAGAAGTTATGACAGGAGTTGTCACATTTGGAAAGCCTGGACTAGAACTTAAAGTTAATGAGATACCCATGGTTTGTTAATTTTTGAAAGTCTTTCTATCTGACTTTCCTGGACTTCCACCGCCACGTGTCATTATCTTCATCATTAATCTTATTCCTAGTACCAAACCAAAATCTATTCCTCTGTACCGTAAGGCAACGAAGAAATTACATAAATTGCAGACTCAGCTTGAGGAGTTGCTACAGAAGGGGTTTGTCCATTATAGTATGTCAACGTAGGGAGCACTGATTCTTTTATGAAGAAGGACGGAACCCTACAAATGTCCATTAATTATAGACACCTGAATCAGGTGATTATCAAGAACAAATATCCATTGCCTAGGATTGATGATTTTTATGATCAATTGAAGGGTGTCTGACATTTCTCGAGGATTGATTTGAGGTCTACTTATCATTAATTGAGGATTAGGGATGACGATATCTTGAATATGACTTTCATCACTTACTACGGGCACTTCGAGTTTATAGTGATGTCGTTTGGGCTAGCTAATGCTCCTACTATATTCATGGATTTGATGCATAAGGTGTTCAAACCCTATCTTGACCACTTTATCATTGTTTTTATCAATGGTAATTAAATCTATTCAAAGATTAAGAAAGAACATTCGCACCACCTCAAAGTTAAATTGATAACTCTGAAGGATAATCGACTAAAAGGCAAGTTTAGTACGTGCGAATTTTGGTCTTCAAAGGTCAAATTTCTTAGACATGCAGTTAATGTTGAGGGCATATCTGTTGATCCAATGAAGATTAAGGCACTATGGGATTGGCCTACTCATACTACAGTGTCAAAAGTTTGAGATTTTTTGCGGTTAGTGTTTTGTTAAAGATGGTTTGTTGATGGATTTTCTCATATTGGTCCACCAATGACTCATCTAACAAAGAAAGATGATGACTTTGTATGGTTAGATGAGTGCAAAGCTGCCTTCAAAGGTTTGAAGGATAGTTTGACTAAGACACACGTTCTTACATTACCTAAATCAGGGAAGGAATTAGTGATTTATACTGATGCTTCTCATTCAGGCTTGAGCTGTGTGCTGACGCAAGAAGGCAGGGTTGTAGCTCATGCTTCAAGGTAACTCAATGTTCATGCAAGAAATTATCCAGTTCATGATCTTGAGCTAGCTGCAATTATTCTTTCCTTGAAGATTTAGAGGCACTACTTGTACGATAAGAAGTTTACAAAATTTTCATATGATAAGAGTCTGAAACACATGTTTACTAAGAGTGAACTAAATAAGAGGCAGCATAGACGGCTTTAGTTTCTTAAGGATTATAATTTCACTTTGGAGTACCATCAAGGCCAAGCAAATGTAGTTGTTGATTCCTCGAGTAGGAGAAGAATATGAAGAGATAACATAGCTACTGTTAGAGCTTCTTTGTTTAGTCTTGTTAAGGAAGCTTCAATGATGATGATTCATGAAAGTCCAGCTGGTACATCATCAACTAAGAGAGTAGTTCTAGAGTTACTAATCTATTTTTCTGTGCTCAATTTCTAGCTGAACCGAAGATGATTCAACAAGTGGTTGATGATTAGAAAACTGATCAGGATTATATAGCACATCAGAGATTAGCGACTAGTGTAGATCATCCTTATTGGTTGTTTTTGATAATGGGGTGTTATGTTTCAGGGATAGATTGTGGATTCCATCTCAGGATCAGTTGAGGCAAGAGTTGCTACAAAAATCTTATAGATCTCTTTACTCTATTCATCCAGGTAACATTAAGATGTATTATGATATAAGGCGTGTTCATTAGTGGCTTAGGATGAAGACTGATATTTTTAAGTTCGTAAAGAGATGTAAGATTTCTCAGTAAGTTAGGATTAGCGTAGGAAACCTAGAGGGTTATTACATTCACTTCTTATTCCTAAGTTAAAAGAGGAACATATATTGATAGATTTTGTTTTTTGTCTACCTTTAAGTTAGTATAAGCATGATGAAGTCTGCTCATTTCTTGCTAGTATCCAAACGAGATCTTTTGACCGATTATGTGAGATGTACATACGTAAGGTGTTATGATCTCATAGAATTCTAGTGTTGATAAGTTTGGATAAAGATCCGAGATTCATGTTCAGACTGTGGAGTGAATTGTAAAGACAGTTAGGAATTGCTCTTAACCTCAGTATGGCATACCATCCTCAAGCTGACGGATAGACTGAATGGTTGATATTGGTGCTAGAAGGTATACGTCGAGCTTGTGCCTTGAAGGTTGGTGGTAACTAGGAGAAATACATTACTCTGTGTAAGTATTCTTATAATAATAGCTATCACGCTAGCATTGGGATGACTCTTTTTTAACTTTTGTTCGGTCAGCCTTGTTGTTCACTTACGTATTGGGTAGAGGGTGGAGATACATTATTGTTGGGGCCGGAGTTGATTCAGGACTACATAGAGAGAATACAGCAGATTCACCAATGTTTGACTACATCACAGTTGAGATAAAAGAGATATGCTAATAAACATCATATGTTTTGGAGTTTTCAATGGACGATCATGTCCTGTTGAAAGTCTCACCTTGAAGGGATTGTATAGATTTGGGTTGCAAGGTAAGCTAGCTCCAAAGTACATTAGGTCGTTCAGAATGCAAGAAAGGATCGGTCCTATTACTTACAAGCTAGAGTTACCTCCTTAGTGAACCGGAGTTCATAATGTCTTCCATGTGTCTATTCTTCATAAGATGGAGACCCAGTTCACTGAAAGGATTGGTTGGAATGAACTTGATCTTAAGGAAGACTAATCTTCTAATAAGCAACCGATTTAGATACTTGATTGTAAGATTCAAAGGCTGAGAACCAAACAAATCTATTTGGTTAAGAAGAAATGGCAATTTCATGGAGATGAGGAACTGACATGGGAGCGGGAGTCCTACATGAAGGAGCAGTTTCCATTTCTCGTCAAAACTACAGGTAACTTTACATTTACTTTAATATCAAGGATGAAATTGCTTTAAATTGGGGAGACTGTAATAACCTTTACCTTAAGCTGGTGATTAGTAGTAATCCAAATTATAATTAGCCCGAGTTAGGTTTGTGGTTAAGTCCAGTGTACCTCGATTAACGTGTATTTGTGTTTGCATGGTGATTTATATTTATTTAAATTGTTTAAGGAACTTATATAGGTTGTAGTATAATAAAGAATTTATATACAAGCCTATAAAAGGAAAATACATAATAAAAATGAATTATCGGTACACTAAGTGCGATGAGGGAGTCATGGAATGAATGTGCACAATCGAAAATACTCATAGGCATGTCCATTTAATTTATTGGTGAGTAAACAGATGAGATATATTTATATATATTGGATATATAAATATATATATATATATATATATATTAGAAATTAGAGATTAGTTTGAATTATAGGATTGTTGGATCACCTCGAAAGAAGTGAAAGTGTTTGATGGTGTTAAAGTTTGTGTGACATTAACACATCAAATCATTTGATTGGTCTCGAGATAGCACGATGCAAATCTCAAGAAAAATCTATATATTTAAACAAAAAATCATACTTATCCCCTCATTTAATTGAAAAAGAGAATGAGAGAGGGTTTAGGTTTGATTTCTGATCAAGAGAGCTCATTCAGGAAGCTAAGTAAACAAGCGTGTAGGAGCTTAAATGGATCAATAGCTAGAGATCATCACTTTAGTATGTTTTGTTTTTGTGTTAGTTGAAGCTCAATTTGATGGTGATATAGAATGAGTGTGAATTATGCTATTTGATGATTGGAAATGGTTTGTTACCTCACTATAGGCCCCCTTAGTGAATTTAGGGAGTTTTGACTATGATTTTGTGGATTTGTGGATGGAATGGTGGCTGCTACCATACGTAGTATCTAGATAGTACTAGGTGGAGCGCACTCCACCTCGCAGAGGAGTGCGTTCCTTTCATCAATTGTGATGAACACACCTGCTGGACTGCACTCCGCCCACCAAGGGAGTACGCATCCACCCTAGAAAACAACTATAATGTTGTAAATTGTTTAAGATTTTTGAGGACTTATGGACTAACCAGATGTTCTATTTATAGAGTATTGGACCTATATTGATTACAAGTGTTTTATAATAGGTTTTAGATCCTCAAGAAAGCTTAAGTGCCCATAAAAGTTAGGAATTGGGAACGGAAACCTAAACTGAGGTAAGTACGAATTCGATTATTTATTAAAGTTGCTTGGATATCTTAGTATGTATAGTTCATGTAGTTATTGGATTGAAATGGGGGACTATGTACACTATGATAGTTTTAATAAATGGAAAATGGTGTTTAATGTGATTCACGAAAGTAAGTTCCTGGAACTAATACCAGGTTGTATAGAAGATAAGTTACTTATGCGGCCTAAATGTAACTTCCTACTCATTTTATATGTTGCATGGATTACATACTCACTAGAGGGTTTCAGATAGAAGCATTGGGCATTAATGGATTGGCTAAACAACATATCAGCCAAATATGTTGGTCTAGCTATCGCATTAATGGCACCGATGGGTAATCGACCCTAGTTTTATAAAAAAATGGGAATCACAGTATAATAGTCAATGATAATTTGATCTACATCAATTATGTATTAATTTATATGCTTTCCATATTCTTGTTAGTTAACATTGGTGCATATCATTATTGCATAATGTTCTTGATTACTACATGGATGTTGATGGCTTTGTGAATCCTTACTTAGCAAGTTCGAACGCTCGCCTAAATTTAATGTTTCAACTTTGCAACCCAGCGCTTCGGCTATGGGCAAGGAGAAGATTTAAGTGCCTTGTATCTTCTCTACGATGTAATAAGCCTTCTTGTACTATATAGACTGTTTGATATATTTTGACGTATATAAACAGGGTTAGGAGGTTTATAATCAAAGTTTTGGGTTTTCATAAACTTTATATTACCGAATATTATTTATACATAAAAAAAGGTTTTAATTTTCCGCTGCATATACTTTTTTGTTTATTCAATATCAGTAAACAAGTTGAGTTTATCAAGTATAGATGGTGAGGATGTTGGCTATAGTTAATTTTGGTTGGGTTACTGGGCTTAATTAAGGTTTCAGGCCAAGTATTGGCCTAATCGAGATAGAGGATACTACGAGGCATCCCATAATTCATCAATTATAGGCTAATTAATTAAAATATTTCCACAAATATGAATAAATGCCATATAAACAGAATACAATCACACAAATCCATGCACACACTATTCAAGACAAATCGGGCTTAACCATGAGCTTAACTTGGGTTAATTAGAATTTGGGTTAATGCAAATCACCTACGTAAGGTCATGGGTCATTACGGAAAGTATCTTTACTCAAGAGTTAATTATGAGGCCAAAGGCATTAACCAAAGCTTGTAAGGAATCTAATTTTTTGAAATGGCCAAATTCTTTTACAGATTAAAGAAAAGGAGACAGAGAGGTATAATGGAAATAGGTCGAGGTTTTAACAGTGGTCTTGAATGGAAAAGTAGGAAGGATATAAGTAAGGAAGGTTATTTTAGGAGTTGGGGTTTTTTGTTAGTATAATCTACCCTAGGTTCTACACGAGCTACTACTTTTCCTCCATTTTTTCTGAGGTTTATCAAGAAATATTTACATCATTCAGCCATGACATCTACTCCACAGGTAAGGTCGCAGTCTTAGTCACGATCTTGGTCGCAATATCAAATAGTTCTATTTATCTTTTAGTGGATACAAACATCTTCTTATTCAAAGTCATGGTCACGGGGACAAGGTGGCAAAGATAGGTCGAGTTAGTTAGGGTAATGTATAAAGGCCTACTAATAAATAGTTTTTATTAGTGGGCAATCAAGCAATTGGATCATGTTTTGATTGTGGATTAATGGGGTATCTTTAGAAAGATTATCCAAAGATGAATTAGGGACATACTTATTCATATTCAGTTCAATTTAGACCTCAAGCCAGGGAACGTATTATTCAGGTTATTACTAAACCAGATGTGGACACCAACGAAAGTTTAATATAAGGTATTATTTCTATTTGTGGTTGTCCTATGAAAGTTTAAATTGATTTTGGTTCTACTATTTCATTTATTTATGGTTGAATTGTTAATGAGTTGCATTTAACTCCAATGAGAATCAACATACATTTAGTTTTGAAGACTGCAGTTGGAGAAAAGGTATATACGTATTTTATAAGTGATTGGTGTATAGTGGAGATTGCAGGACATGAGATGGCTATAGATCTTCATGTTTTAGAGTTTCTAGAGTTGAATGCACATATAGAGAATGGATTGGCTTACCGCGTATCATGCTTGCCTAGATTATTTTTATAAGACAATATATTTCTAGATTCTAGGCCATCCAATGTTTACATATATGGGGATATGACTGATTTACAGCGATTAGAGGTAGGGTTACCATTAATTAGGAAATGGGGATTCTTGCTGGAATGTTAACTACAGAGGCAAGAGATTATATGAGGTTGGAAGATATTCCTATGGTGTGTGAATTTGTCGATGTTTTCCTGATGATTACCTAGCTTACCTCTAATATGAGAGATTGATTTTATTATTAATTTAGTTCCTAGAACTAAACCTGTTTATATTCCATCGTATAGGATGGCTAAGCGTGAGCTTGCAGAGTTGCAGAAACAGGTGCATAAGCTCATAGATAAAGGATTTATAAACCCTAGTATGTCACTTTGGGGGGCACTAGTTCTTTTTGTAAAGAAGAAGGACAAAAGCCTTATAATGTGTATATATTACAAATAGTTAAACCAAGTGACAATCAGAAACAAATATACTTAGTTGCACACGGATGATTTATTTGATGAACTGAATGGAGCTAAGTTGTTCTCAAAGATTGATCTCTAATTTGGTTACCATCAGTTGAGACTTAAGGCAAAGGTTGCGGATAGGACAACATTCTGCGCGAGGTATGGTAACTTCGAGTTCATTGTGATGTCATTTGGTTTTACTAATACTCCAGCTATGTTTATGGATTTGATGTGGCAAATATTGAAGATTTATTTATACCACTTTGTAATTGTGTTTACCGATGATATTTTAATATATTCTAAGACTCATGAGGAGAATGGAGAACATCTCAGGGTTATTCTTCAAACTTTAAAAAATCATCAGCTTTATGCCAAGTTAAGTAAATGTGAGTTTTGGATTTTAAAAGTTACATGTTTGGGACATGTAGTTGGAGCTGATGGAATTGTAATAGATCATGCAGAGATTAAGGAAATTATGAATTGGTCAGAACCGACCACTGTAACATAAATAACGAGTTTTCTCAGTTTAGCCTATTATTATCGTAGATTTGCGCTGGATTTCTCCATGATAGCTTCACCAATCACTAGATTGACTCAGAAGAACATAGATCTTGTATGGTCAAAGGCTTTCGAAAAAGCTTTTACTGAGCTTAAAAGGCAATTAACTATAGCTCCAGTGTTGGTGTTGCTTGATCCTAATAAAGAGTTTTTAGTTTACGTTGATGCATCTCAAGTTTGTCTTGGTTGTGCTTTAATGCAGGATAATAGAGTTATATCTTATGCTTCCATCAGTTAAGAACTCTTGAGACGAATTATCTCATTTATGATCTCGAGCTAGCATCAATTGCATTTCCTTTGAAGCTCTGGTGACATTATTTATATGGGGAAATATTTACTTTGTTTTCAGATCACAAAACTCACAAGTAACTTTTCTCACAAAAAAATATCAAAAATGAGACATTGGCGATGGTTTAAACATTTGAAAGATTTTGATTTCAATCTTAAATACCATCTAGGGAAAGATAATGGTTTAGCAGATGCACTGAGTAATAAACAAAAAGACGCATTAAAAGTGTCTTGTCATATGGCCTACGAATAGGAGTTACTCAATGAATTTGCTTATATGACTTTGTCAGAGATTCCTGATCTTGTGATTTGCCAATTGGTTCCTAGCTTGTGGTGCAAACTATCTCTATTCGAGGAATTATTAAGAGCTAGTTAAATGATGTTGATGGTCAAAAGTTTAGGGAATTAGCAAGGAACAATGATAATAGAGAATATATGGAGTCTAATTATCTGAGTCTAAGATTTAGGGGTAAGTTGTGTCTTCCATTGTGGGCTGAGATCCGAGATGAGATACTTTTGGAGTCCTATAGGCCTACATGTTGTATTAATCTTGGTCAAACCAAAATGTACCATGACATGTGTCATTTGTATTAGAGGCAAGGGATGACGTCAAATGTTGCTGATTATGTTAGTCGCTTTGAGATTTGCTAGGAGATCAAGGCCAAAAAACGAAGACCAGGAAGAACATTACAGCCTCTACCCATTCCTAAGTGGAATTAGGAGCATATTGCTATGGATTTTATGAATCATTTTCCTAGATCTCAGGGAAAACACAATAGTATCAAGGTTATCAGTGACAAGCGGACGAAATTTGAACATTTTCTCTCAATAGCTTTTAATTATGGTTTTCTAGAGTTGATTGTCATTTATGAGCGTGAGATTATTCGATTGCATGGAGTATATCTTTCTATTGTCTTTGATAGAGGTACTCAGTTCACGTCTAGGTTGTGGCAGAGTGCGCAAGAATGTTGTTAGGTTTTAGGGTTCATATACTGCAGAAAATTCAAAACAATCTTTGAAAATCCCTAATAAGATTGAAAATAGGTTCCATTAAACTAGATCTATAAAAGTAAATCGTACCTTAATCCATGATTTACTTCTCTGATTGCTTGAACTACAAGACGTTCAAGCACTCGTCCTATATCAAAAATCCATACACAAACGGTGACCACAATATGGAGTGCTAGCCCCAAGAGATTGAAAAATTTTTCTTCTCTCCCAAAATATAGAGAACTAAAAAATATTCAAAATGAAAATCTTATTTTGTTTTAGGGTTTCAACCTTTATTTATATGTATAGGTAAGCCCTCACTTTAAATCGTATTTGTAATACAACTATTATATTTGTTGTTGGGTTTTGGGGTTCATACGCAGCGGAAAAGTAAAAACAAATTTTGAAAAACCCTAACAGGATAAAAATAAGTTCTATTGAACTAGATCTATGAAAATAAATTTCACCTTATTCTCTGATTGTTCAATTTTCAAGGCGTTCAAGTGTGGGTCCTCTATTAGAAATCTACACATGATCGGTGACCACAATTTGGAGTGCTAGCCCTAAGAGACACAAAAGACTTTTTTTTTCTCCGCTAAAGTACAAAGAACTTGAAAATAGCGAAAACGAAAATCTTATTTCATTTTAGAGTTTCACCCTTTATTTATATGTGTGGATATGCTCTTACTTAAGGTTTTATTCGTAATACAACTATAGTATTCAAGCAGTTTAAGCAAATCACACATCCGTCCCTATTAATAAGTTAACATATAACAAATCATAAGGGCTTTTATATCGTGAATTTTATCATATAAAATTCATTACTCTAGCAAGGCATTATGACTACCCAACTTGCATGAATATCCAAATCGATACAACCTAATGAATAACATATATCATATCCTTCTGTCATGTGATATCCTTTGATTAAACATAAGGCATAGAAAGTCACCCTTAACGTTCAATCATACTAGTCTCTATCTTTAAGTAAACTGAAAATATCCAAGTGACTTTGATCGTATCAATTCACACAAACTTGGCTATTATCAGTTTATCATATCGAGGGATCCACTTATATCTCTCTATAGACGAGAGTGATAAATTCTATATTTATTACACACTTTCACATATTATTCACATGGTAACCTATCAAAATCTATGTAATAGTCTGGTTAAAGAAAACATTTCATTACATCAAACTACCACGCTCTTAATATTGAAGTTTATAGTAATATCATGTCAACGGACTAAACGATATACTTATCATGAGTAATACGTATGACTTAATATATGTGGTGTCCTCACAGTGGGTCGGTGTAGTACATTATTTCCAAACAAGTACTCATGATCTCGATTCTTATCCCTATACATATTATCATCACATAACTATCAATCAAGATTCACACTAGTCTTAATTCATATAGCTACCAGTATAATAATCGACTAGGGACTAATATGATATTTCAACAAATACCCATGAATCTTTCTATAAGTTAAACATGCAATTAGTTATAATAAAAAATAAATGAAAACCTCATTTTTATTAACTAAAATTATAAGTTAAACAATGTTTGTAGATTGAACTAGTGCATATGCCCCCAACATTTTCACTTAATTGTGGTTCAGTACTACATTTTATCCACAGGCTGATGGTTGCTCAGAGTGGTTGATTCAGATTTTAAAGTAAATGTTGAGATCATGTGTTCTTGAAAATGGAGGCTTCTAGGAGGAATATAATCCATTGTGTGATTTTTCATATAAAAATAGTTATCAACCACGTACTGAGATGGCGCCTTTTGAAGCATTATATAGTCGACCGTGCAGAGAACCGTTATGTTGGGGTGGATAAGAAGTTTTAGCTGGGTTAGGGCTATAAATAGTACGAGATTACATAGAAACAGTTGAACAGATTCATCAGAAGCTTAAAGTTGATCATGATAGGCACAAAAGTATTATGATATCTAACCCCAAGTTGTTGAATACAATGTTGATGATTGGGTCTATGTGAAGTTGTCACTTTGCAAAGTTTTGTATAGGATTGGATTGAACGGAAAACCCTCTCCAAGGTTTATTAGTGCGTTTGTGATTGTTCATAAAGTTTGAAATGTTGCTTACAGGATCATTTTACCTTCTTATCTTGCTAAAGTCCACGATGTATTCCATGCCTCTATGTTTCGTAAGAAGGAGTCAGAATCACATCATATAGCGAAATGGATTCAATTTGATTTGAGGTAAGATATTACTTATGAAGAGCAACCGATTCAGATTATGGATCGAAAAATTTAGAAGCTAAGAACAAAAGGAACTCCACTTGTACTTGTTAAGTGGCAATTTAATGGAGGTTTAGATTTAACTTGTGAGCGAGAGCCTTATATGAAATATCATTTTTCTTATACCTTTTGATTTAGGTAACATGTAAGTTTAAATTTCAATGATGAATTTTATTTTCGTTAGGAAGAATTGTGAAACCCAAGAACTTCCTAAACTGGATTAGTAAACTAATTAATTATTTTTTCATATTTGATTAGAATTTTATGCATCCAAGGTAGGACCCATGTGTGACGTACCGAAGATTAGAAGGTAATGTTATAATTTTGTTTGTTGTCTACCTATTGTATGTATTATACTCTCTTCATTATGAAAAAGGGTTCGATTAGTGTTTAGATAGGTTTGTACGAGTGTTTTGAAGTGTGCTGGTATTTTCTTCAATTTTGAACGAAATTGGGGTATTTTTCAGGGTTTAATTTGGAATTAAAAATAACAGATAAACATGAAGTTAAAAACAAAATGGAAAATTACATAAAAGGGCGTTGTTTTATATATTCGAGGATAATAAGTAAGGGTAATAAGATATTTTACTACCCTTTTGGTTAACAAACCAAATAAAAAATGTGGGGTTTCTTTATCATCTTCAACTGCCTTCTTCTTGGTTTATCATTATTCTCTCCATCACGCCTCTCTATATTGTTCTTATCATTTGTCAGTGTAATATCTCCCTTTATGGTTTGTTTTTCTCTCGATTGACATAGGAGAATGTGGTGTGTGCATCAATAAAGGTGAGGATCAAATTGGACTTTTGTTTTGGTTATGAATTGATTTGGGGACTGTGATGTTTGAGTCGAATTAGGAGTTTGAAAGTACTATTATTGCTATGGTTA
This sequence comes from Stephania yunnanensis, assembly GCA_039657365.1. Lineage (NCBI taxonomy): Eukaryota > Viridiplantae > Streptophyta > Magnoliopsida > Ranunculales > Menispermaceae > Stephania > Stephania yunnanensis. The sequence continues at coordinate 42,577,659 of CM077584.1, forward strand.
TTGAGTTGAAAGAGATTAGGAGAGGTTGTCAAAGTTGATGAAAAAAAATAGTAACATAATAATGAAAAATGAAAACAGTGGGGGAGTGAGGTGAAGAAAAAGATGTTAGGATAAAGAAGACGTAGAAGTGAGGCGAAGATAAAGATGGAGGGGGAGGGGAATCAGTGAACCCTCCCTGGAGACCCCAACATAGTATCAACGTGGTGCATAAGCCATCAAAATGAAACACTTTGTTTCATTTTGATGGACAGATGAAGGGAAGGGGATGATCCCTTGAATTGGGTTGAATCGAGTTCAGCTCAGCTAAACCGAATCGGTCCCTTTCAAAGGATCAAACCCCTTCATTCAAAATTAAAAATGGCTTTGATTTACAAAATAAAAAGAAAATCCTTGGAAAATATATAAGAAAATTTAGAAAAATACTATTTAGGCAAAATAAATAAAAATTTTGTATTTCTATGGAAAAAATGCAAAAAGTTAGAATTTTTTTGAAACTTTTTATCCGGGGTTTTGCGCGGTAAAGCACAATTATGGCCGATCGAGCCTAAAACACCAAATTGTATTCAAAGGACTATAAAAATTTGTTTTTGAGGTAAATTAGCGATAAAGTATTGTAATTGGGAATTGACTTATGAAATTGAGGATTCGAAGAGTATTTAAAGTATTTAAAAGAGTTGTCGAGATTTTAATAGGTTTAAACACTCACATGACTCTAAAATTATAAGAAATTGGCGAAAAATAATACAATTGATCTGACACTCATAAATTATAGATTTTTATGATTCATCAGGATTTTCAAATCAAGGGAATCTAGGGAGCGCGCAAGCAAGGACTCGCTTAACCAACTTTCGTTGGCTTGATAGTAAGTAAACATTATTTCTTGTTTTTTACAATAATATGGTTTATATTTTGCACTGTGAGGGAGTGAAATTCTTGATCATGCATTCATGGCATCCTGGATAGAGTTGCTCCAGCTTCTGTCGTAAAAATGTGAGATGCTCTACTCCAAACTAGACATACTGCAAGCATCTGAGGTGGGTAATGTCAATTCTGAGGTAGCATGAATTGAACTTATAGTACCGTTCTAAGTTCAACGTGAGAGGACTCGCTCGTTGTGATCTTATAATAGGAAATAGGGGATCTATGTTGTATATTTATTTTAGTATTTCGTTTCTCCTGCAATACTCATATTATCTCTTGCTATTACTTGTTATACAAAGTAAGGTAGATGTTTACTTATTTGACAATGTTTATTTTGTGTTCACTATTGTTTGGTCTTCTCAAAATGGATTTGTTGAGTTCTAAGGTTATGGAGGACCAAAAGGGAAAGAGGAACCTAGAAGAATCTTGCTAAGGAATGTTTTTCCCATCGCATGTAATTATTGTTTATATTGTTTTGTGTTGGGTTTTCAGGGTGAGTATAGGGCATGAACCATATGAGAAATAGCTTTATGAGATCATAAATTTGGTTGAAATAGGTTTGAGACCTAAATGTTTTAGTTTTTGTATTATTTGAGGTTTTAAAATGGACTTTGTTTCAGTTTGAAGTTAAGAGTTGTAATTAAGGATTTAAAGTTTCCAATTCAATTCAAGATTTTAATTTGATGTCATATTGTGATCTACGGGGCATTCTGAGTCCTTTTAGGTCTCTCATTATTTTATTGTCTATTAGGTTTTGGGAGTCGACAGTCTATAATTAGGGGAGGTGCTACTAAAATTATTAGAAAAATATGGAAAACAATCCGTACGATTTCCTAGTTTGCTCCAATTGAATAATTCAAGAAGTGTTGTTTAAATAATGATTCATATTTATATTTTGAGTAGTATAAGGATTTAGTTCAGAGTCATTTCGAGGTTTAAAGTTAAATGTAGGTTAAGGTGCCTAATTAGGTAAGTTTGGGCTTTGTGAGAAGGAACCAGACATTTAATTCCCGTTTTAATTAAATTAATTAAAATAGAGTAAAAAAACTATAGAAAGATTTTTTTTCTAAAGACGGTTATTCAATCCTTGTGGAAACGATCGCACTTATCACCACTACAAATAATACAGATATACAGGAAACTTTGTGTACACGCTAAACAAGTGTCAATTTTTTGTTCCCTTGCCAAGGATCATTTGCATAATTGTTTAGGAGTTTTAGAAGTTGTATGGTCTACCCACTTTTTTGTACTTAGTCCACATGATCCTTACATCGGCTTGATCTTGAGGTAGATATGACTTTCAATCATAATTTAAGAAAACAACAATGTAGGGAACATCAAGCTACTACAATGGAAGCTAAAAATAATCTTGACAATAATAATAATAATAATAATAATGATAATAATAATAATAATAATAATAATAATAATAATAATAATAATAATAATAATAATAATAATAATAATAATAATAATAATAATAATAATAATAATAATAATAATAATACAGAACTAACTTTTCAACAAGCAAATCAAAATACCATTGCTTATTAACCAATGTGTATTGCCTATCTTGAGGGATTTCCTAAATTTGAACTAAGATCTACATTCATTAGTGCTCTACCTAACTTTTATGGTAAAGATAATAAAGTCCCCGAGGAATTTATAAGGGAATATTAACACAAAGTCAATGGGATGAAACCTACGGATGGTATGTTAGAACAAGTCGAACTTAAAGCTTTTCCTTTTGTATTGAAAGAGTACGCACAACTTGGTTGTTTTATCTTTGACCAGATTTGATTATCACATGGGTTCAAATGTTAGAAGCTTTTCTAGATCAAAATATGCATGCAAGAAAAATTAGTACTTATAGAAGACAAATCACTGTCGTGAAAATGAAAGATGAAGAAAATCTTAATGAATTTTGGGGAAGACTTCAAAGATAAATTCCATCTTGTCCACAACATTGATATTCCTAAAAAGTATTATTAGAATATTTTTTACGAAGGAATTAATCATTTTGAATAAAGACTATTATATATCGTATGTTATGGATCATTATTCAATGTTACACTAACTTTAGCAAAAGAAGCTATTAATAAGATGACTAAGCAATCTAAACAATATGGTGAAAAAACAGACACATCAAGAACAAAACTTTATGAATTTAATGATAAAAGAAGTAATCCATTTGACGAAAAAGTTAATGAATTCTCAAGCATGGTTAAAATACTATTGAAAGATAGATCAAACCAAATGAAACTATGTGGATTTTGTAATGAATTTATACATCCTACGAATGGGTGTCCTACTTCACAAGAATATAATACTAAAAAAGTCAACGCGGTTACAAACCAATATTCTGCTCCTCCTATAAATTAATATAAGAACAATAATTACTTCACTGGAAAACAAAATTCCAATCGTCGCTGTGGTCCATGAAATCAAATTAAACCCATTTTAGACCAAGAGAACAAATACAATCTACGCCAATTCAATAACGCCTATTCGAAACCTCAACAAACTATTCAACCTACACAACCAACTTTAGAACAAATACTACATAATTTTATGATCGAAAGTCATCAAAGATTTACGCAACTTTCCTAAAATCAATTTAAAACTGATACGTCAACTAACAAGTTGAAAAACCAATTAAATCAAATGAACCTACAAATTAATAAGTTAAGTAATCAAACTAAAAGATCCATTCCAATTACCAATCCAACTAATCAAGCACAAGTTAACACTTTATTTTGCGATAATGAAATGGAAACAAATACATTAGAAAAGATACCTAAAGGAGATAAAAAGAAAAATAAAGTGCATAAAAATAGAAGAATAGATGATGGCAAATGTCTTTCCCATTAGAGAATGGATGGCTGAACAATTGAAATAAGCACATTTTTTTGAAAGGCTATACCGATGGTACTTAGCCAGAGTTGAAGCTTATGAAAAATACTTACATGATTATGAGTTAGTTAATCAAGATAAATTAGATAATCATATTAATGAATTGAATGAAAATATGCATTCTATTTCTCTTGTTTCATAATGATTAATGGATGCTAGGAAGGAAGAAATTAAAGAAGATATTTGTGAATCATTCAGGAAAATTTAAATTAATGAAGCTTTGATTGAATCAAATCATGATGAGGTTTTTAAAGAATTCTATGAGTTTAAAGACAAATTTTTAGAAGTATCTAGGTTAATTTCACAAATGGTCACTCGAGTTTGCAGTTTGTAACACTTTGGTCACTAAACTTGCATTTGTCCCAAATATATCACTCAACTTTACAAAACGTTTCAACAAAGTCACTCCGACCACTCTCCGGTCAAAAACCCATCGGCGCTGCTGACGTGGCGCCACGTGGGATTTCATGGGAGGTCACTTAACTTGTTAAGTGATGACATGGCATGCCACAACCACACCTACCCACCCCACCCTTAGTTCACCCCACACTCATTACACAAATCTATTTTCTTCCTCTCCAACCCCCTGAATTCATTTATTCCTTTCCAACCCCCTGAATCGTTGAATCGTCTTCTTCGCCGTGCTCTCTCTCTTGCGGTTCCTCTCTCGCGGTGGTGCTCTCCCCTCCCCCTCCCCCACTGGTTCGTCTTCTTCGCCGTGCTCTCTCACTCGCGGTTCCTCTCTCGCGGTCGTGTGGTCGTGCTCTCCCCCTCCCCCACTGGTTCGTCTTCTTCGCCGTGCTCTCTCGCTCGCGGTTCCTCTATCATGGTTGTGCTCTCCAACCCCCCTGGATCATCTTCTTCGCCGTCCTCTCTCTCTCACGGTTCCTCTCTCGCGGTCGTGCTCTCCAACCCCCCTGGATCTTCTTCTTCGCCGTGCTTTCTCTTTGTCGCGGTACCTCTGTCGCTCACGGAGCTTCGATCTTGCACATCAGCCTCAACAGCACGGGGCAAGGTCTCTGTCTCGCAGAGCTTTGATCCTGCGCAACCAATCGGCCTCGACTTCACGGGGCAAGGTTTCAATGTAAAAGATTTATTCTTCGTGTAAATGTTAATAATTGCACTGGTTTTTTTGGACTGAAGATAGATCAAATAAAGAGTTTAATATGCAAATTTTGTTTTGTTGGGTAGATATGCAGTGATTGATGGATTAACTGATTCGGGCTTGCTTAGATTCCAGTTTGTTATTGTTTTAGAATGGTTTAACTGATTCTGCAGTGATTGATGGATTGGATGATGATACGTGTGATTGAGTTGGTTGGATTGAATCGATTTTTATGGTATTTTGTTGTCGAAATTTCTGTGGTATTACTGAGATTGAATCTTGGGCATGGTTGAGATAAAGAAAGTTGTTGGGTAGATATGAAACTTCATCAACAGAGTATTTACAGTTTTTATTTTAGTTTCGGGTTAATGTTGCATAGATTGGTGATATTATGATTGGTGATGTTCTGACATGGTTTGAGAATCTCAATTGATTCGCATTGAGCGATTGACCGATTAATGTGATGTTTTAGAACAATTGATTGAGAATTTGAGATTCTTAGTTCATATTGATAATGCCTGTTCTAGATGAAATTTTTACAGCCTCAAATGGCTTTTTTTGTTGGGTTCAATCTTTCATTATTTTTTTTTATATTGCTAGTGCTGGATAAGATAAAATATAGAGCATAGAATAATTGATAAGTCCAATAGTATGTTAGAGGGCAAAGGATGAAACAACCTGAAAATGAGATTGCAAATTCATGTGGATAAAATGCAAATAAGATTTTGGCTGCTCACGTACTGGATATGTTATGTACATCTGCGTTAAAACAAGGACATATGTGGATAGTGAGTAATACATTGATCTGAAAAAATAAAAATTAGAGATGATATGTTTAAGAAATTAATGTCATAAAGCATGATTAATGTGATGTTTTAGATGGTTTTTGGGGCCATGTATGTCAACTTAGGGGTGTGACCTTTTGAATATATTTAACTGTTTGGTTTTATGGTTTTGTACATCTCAAGGAACATTTTTAACATCCTTATCATTGCAGGAATCATTTTCACAATGGAGATGATGGTCAAAAAGAAGTGGAGTTTGTCTTAGAACAAAGAAAATTTGGGTCCCCGGATATTAGAGAGCAAGAATTAATGGACTTAGAGGTTAGTCAGCAAGAAGAAGTGGAACCTCCAGAAGAACAAGAAAATGGAACAATTCAACATGAAGAAGTAGAAGCGGATGAAGGCCATGTTTTTTTCGAGAGTGACAATGATGTCGAGGGCGATGATGACTATCAAGAAGTTGTTGACGAACAACTGCACAGTAGAAAAAGAGGAATGCCTAAGGTTATTACTCCACCTCGTAGTAGTGCACTTGCGCTTGTTGAAGTGCATGACCAAGGCTTAGACTATGCGGCATCAGATGAGCTCCACACAGATGATGATTTCGATGGATCTGAGAAGATGAGGTATGTAGAGTTCGATGAGTTCAAAGACATGGCAAACCCACAGCTCGAATTAGGCATGAAATTCTCTTATTTCAAGACATTTAAGCTGGCATGCATGAATTGGGGTATTCAAAGTAAGCGACAAATACACTTTACTACGAATGATAGGAAACGGTGCTTATGTAAATGCCGACGCTTCAAGTCTAGCAATTGTGAGTTTCAAATTTTTGCTTCTCACGTGGGTAAAGTTGACTCGACGGTTCAAATTAAGTCAATCAACTTGACCCACTCATGTACCAAAGTGAACAAGAATTATCACGTGACTTCTGACTAGCTTGCAGAAAAGTATATTGAACAATTTCGAGTGGACCCAAATTGGTCAGTATCGGGTATTATACAAAGAGTGAAGGATGACTTAAAGTTCGAAATAAGTCGAATGAAAGCTTGGAGAGCAAAGAAGAAAGCAATGGAGATGATGAATGGAGACGAGGAGAGCCAATACCTGAAACTTCATTCGTATGCACTTGAGCTGCTAAAAACAAATCCGAGCACAACAGTTAAAATGATGCAGCATCTACGGGTATTTCAAGGCATATATATATATATATGTCTTGCTCCATTGAAAAATGCTTTCAACTCAGGATGTAGGCCTTTGATTTCTCTTGATGGTTGTTGGTTAAAGGGTCAATATAAGGGACAATTACTTGCTGCAGTAGGGATATACCCAAATGATTGTATATTTCCCATTGCTTATGCAGTGGTTCAAGTTGAGAGTAAAGGCACATGGCGATGGTTTTTAGAATTACTTAAGGATGACTTGAACATAGTCAACAGCTATAGCGTTGCTTTCATGTCAGATAGGCAAAAGGTACTATTTCTTTTCATGTTTTTTTCATAATGCATGTTCGATTTCATTATTTACTCCTTGAAGTTCACTTCATTATTTACTCCTTGAAGTTCACTCTCGCTGCAGGGACTTGTTAGCACTGTTAAAACTGTTTTTCCTAATTCAGAACATAGACATTGTGTGAGGCACTTGTACCCAAATTTTAGAATAAGGTTTAAGGGAATGGAACTTAAGCAAATGTTGTGGAGTGCGGCTAGGGCCACATATCGCGAGAGAATGATCTTTTGGTTAGGTGAGTTGGAGAAGGTCAATAGAGATGCTAGATCGTGGTTGAACGAGGTTCCCATCGAATCTTGGTGTAGGGCTAATTTCCAAACACGCCTTAAGTGTGATATGTTGCTTAATAATTCATGTGAGTGCTTCAATCGATACATTTTAGATGTCAGGGACAAAGGAATCATTGACATGCTAGAGATGATAAAGGTAAAGTTAATGCGGAGGCTCAGACGCAAAAATGAGGATATGCAGAGAATCATTGCTAAGGGGAGAGAGCGAATATGTCCTAAGATTCTAAAAAAGCTTGAGAAACTTATAGATGAGTCTATTTTCTATGTTGTTGAGTGCTCAGGTGGCCCTTCTGTGTCATGTCATGGACACGGTAAGACATATGTGGTAAACATGATGGACTTGTGTTGTGATTATGGGAAATGGCAGCTTACGGGCATCTCATGCGAGCATGCGTTGGCAGCTATTATGGGAAATGATGGGGACCCAGTGGATTACATCAATGAGTGTTACTATATAAGCACTTACATGAATGTGTATTCACACTACATCAACCCAACAAAACATAAGGAACTATGGCCTAAACCAGCGGAAGATGTCCAACCAGTCAAACCACCAACACAAGTCCAAAAAAGGTGAGGAAGAAAAGTGACAGCAAGGAGAAAGGAGCCTGAGGAAATAGAGATTGCGGCTGTGCAAAAAAAGATGTCTAAGAAGGCCACAGTACGTATGACTTGTCAAATTTGCATGTCGAAGGTCATAATAAACGCCATCATACGCAGGGTCAAAACAAGGTATATCTTGTTTTACTTATAAAAGTTTATATGTTATTAAAACACTTATTATATTTTTGTGTGATGTGACTTTGCATTTATATAATATTTAGAGAAAGAAAGGGCCAAGTGAAGGAGTTCAAGTGGATGGGAATTCTACATGTGGCGAGACACCTCTTGAGCAGGTATGTATGTTACATTGTTGGAGGGATTGGAATGGTTTGGAATTGAATTCCATAATTATTGTTGGATTTCTATATTAATGTGTGGTTTTACTTTCTTAGTATTAATAATGTATTTTAAATCTTGACAGCATAACCTTTTTACAACTAATGCTACAATGGCGAGTGCTTCCCAACCCCTTCCTACAATGCAAAGTATGATGGATTGTTCACAACCTATTCCAAGGATATCTCCAAAGTCAAGAGTGAAGATTCCAGTTGTTCGACGTTGTGGCGGTGGAAGAGGTGGAGTAATTGGAAGATGTGGAATAATTGGAAGAGGTGGATGATGTACAAAGGATGCGATTGTTTTCCGGATATATAGGTGAAACTTCCATGTTGGATGATGTACAAAGTATGGGACTGTTCGTTTTTGGTGCATGTGTAATGGCAACCCATTTTTTGTAATGACAATCTATTTTAGAATGTATGGAAACCGATGTGGAGTCGTGTTCTGACTCGTTATTTACTTCTGTTTGCATCTCTTGCTGAACTCTTTAATGTATCCAAATGCTTTAATGTATCCAAATGCTTTAATGTATCCAAATGCTTAATTAAGAGTCAAATATCCAAATTCATGGGCATCAAGCAAATTAAATGTGCTCGGCTTTGAACAACCTGGCAAAAAAAATCTTGAATTCATCTTTTTTTTTAGATTAACCATAAACCTTATTAATGAAGCTATAAAACATGAAAAAACAGCAAAGAAAAAAAAAGATTTCAGACAGTTATGTAAAGCATGATTATGCATGCAGGGTATTCAATTTGTGAATTAAAATAGATTCCTACAAGCGTAGAAGAGCAAAATTATAGAAACGAGAGTTAAAATAAATTACAATACATGGTTTTAATTAAAAACAAAAACCAATCAATCTAAATTAATTTGCACTCCAAACCTTTGAATTCAACACGTAGTTTAATTTTTCATTCATAAGCTACAAAACCACAATACATGGTTTGGCATAAGTTTTACACAAAATGACACTACAACTTTTCCCTTCGATTCCAACCGAAGATTACTACTTCGTTTCTCCTCCAACCATTGTGTTTACTTGTATACAATGAAACCAAACAACAATACAATGACCACCAAACATAACCATCATGCAACTGCACAACCGTTGAGTTTCCTACGCCCATTAAACTCGTCTTGCAACCTCTTCTCGCTTTCCATTCGATCTAACTTCCTCAACAACCCATTTATAACAATCGTTGCCCGGTCAGTCAGTTCAGCACTCATCCAGTCCTGCCCCGACACATTTATGAAGCTCTTTTGAGGGAAGGAACACGGAAGCAGTGAGACAAAACTAGCAAGTGTAGTGCAGATGTCTTCAATTCGTCCTCCTCAAAGCTGTGATAGGAAAAAAGAAAGCTCCAACTTTTAAAATTATGTATGATTTAAAATTATAAAACATACAATGGATTAGAAACTTAGAGAGTTAAAATTATGTATGATTTCTTACAAGAAGTCTTGTCTCGACAACAAGAAATTGAGGTTTTGTTTCATAATTACATTTCTTTTCCTTTGCTATTATTAACCAAAAAAATCAACTTACAAATGGAGTGAATCGTGAGCTTGAATAGGACATGAGATTTAAAGTCTAAAAAGGAATGAAACTAAAAAATAAGACATATATAGATAAGTGATAACCAAGCATAAGTCAGCTATACTGCTCTATTAAAATGAACCAACAGCCTTAACATCTATACTTCTAAGGAAAGTTTATCTATGCCTTGGCAGGAAAAGTTCTAACAAGTGAAGACTTTCCAAAAGGTTCCAAATATGGAGTAACAAAAGGCGGCATGTTCATGCATAAGTTGTGGATGAACTGAAAGATAATATGATATATGACATTTCCTTCTATATTTGAAAATGCTAATGCAGTCACAAAATAATGGGGAAGAAAACTACATCCTAAAGACTCTTCATGTAAGATTCTCATTTACAACATTTGGGGTCAGTGTCTCTTTTGTGAACCATTTCATAACCTTTTAAAACAAATTCGATCACACTTTAACCATTTCGATAACAGAATACCATAAAACCTTCTCCAATGAACAATGTGGATTGCAAATGTGAAGATCATCGAAATTTGTAAATCATGTTACTGCTAATTTATACATCAGTGTTAGCTTTCAACATCAAGAGCAACTTCCACTGTCACCTCTTCTAATTAACAACACTATTTCATCTGCTTAATTAGGTATTAATAAATGAAAAACCATTCTTTTCAAAATAGTCCTCCTTCCCAATACCCACAATTCAAATTAATTAATGGTCCAAACAAGCATCAAAGAACAGTTGTTGTTGTTTTTTTTTTTCTCTGTTGCCTTCATATTTTTTCCCTATATGGTCTAATTGCATAAAATATATCTGAGACCCTTCCAGTAATCACTGCAAATTTTTGGTCTAATTGCGGAAAATATATCTAATTGCAGAGAATATATCTTAGAAAGAGGACGAACCAGTGGGGGGGAGATGTGCGAGATCGAAGGACCGCGAGCGACAGATGTACCGCGAAAGAGAGAGAGCACAATGTAGAAGACGATCCAGGGGGGTTGGAGAGCACGACCGCACGACCGCGAGCGAGAGAGCACGGCGAAGAAGACGAACCAGTTGGGGAGGGGGACGGGAGAGCACGTCCGCGAGAGAGGAACTGCGAGAGAGAGAGAGCATGGCAAAGAAGACGAACCAGGGGGTTGACAGCACGACCGCGAGAGAGGAATCGCTAGAGAGAGAGAGCACGGCGAATAAGACAATTTAACGATTCAGGGGGTTGGAGAAGAAGAAAAGAATTCAGGGGGTCGGAGAGGAAGAAAAGAAATTTGTGTAATGGGTGTGGGGTGAACTAAGGGTGGGGTGGGCGGGCGTGTATGTGGCATGTCATGTCATCACTTAACAAGTTAAGTGACCTCCCAGGAAATCCCACGTGGCGCCTCGTCAGCTGCGCCGGTGGGTTTTTACCGGAGAGTGGTCGAAGTGACTTTGTTGAAACGTTTTGTAAAGTTGAGTGATATATTTGGGACAAATGTAAGTTTAGTGACCAAAATGTTACAAACTGCAAACTTGAGTGACTATCTGTGAATTTAACCCGAAGTATCTATAGAAAATTTCAGACAAAAGATGTCATATTTAATAAAGAAGAAAATGCCAGAGAAATGTTCCAACCAACGAATGTTTGTCACGCCCATCACAATAGGATATTCTTCTATTGAACTTGCTTTGTGTGATCTTAAAGCACCAATTAATGTTTTCTCACTTAAACTTTATAAATCATTGAAATACGATCGTTAACTAATACACTTATTAATCTTACTTTAACAGACACTACAATTACTAAACTATATGAATTATTACAAAATATTTTAGTAGAAGTAGACGACTTAACATTTCCAACTGACTTTTATGTCATGCAAATGGGAGATTCATTATCACCTAATCCTTTACTTTTACTATTAGGTCTAAACAAGATTACATTATAGGCGCATCATGCGCTAACAATATAGAATTGCTATATGGAATAATGGAAAAAACACTATCTAAGTCACTTACTAGAGCTTCTATAGCTAATGCGTCCGCATAAATATTACATTCATGGAATTTATGATGGATAGAAAACCCTGTTTCACAAGTCAAAACACTAAGAATATTGTGAATAAGATGATCAAAATGTTGCACTGATGTGGAAGGATTAAGGAGGGAAACCAATTCCCGAGAATCAGATTCGACCAGGAGCTTCTTATAACCACGTTCAAGTGCAACATCTATACCAAATTTAACACCGAAGAGGTCAGCATACAAAGGATAGAAGCATCCTAGAAAATTCTGAAAACCAGCTATAAATCTACCTTTGTGATCATGAAACAAGCCTGTAGTTACTACATGTCTAGTTTCCAAACTGATTCCATCACAATTGAGCTTCAAATAACCAAGATCCGGAGGCTTCCATTTACATACATCCCTTTGTTGTGATGAGATATGTACATTACTTAACGGTAATAAAGAATGATGAATCTCTTCTACTCTGGCTATAATACATCTGATTGCATTCAAAGGAATCCCTTCTACTTTACCCAAAAAAAGATCATTCCTCTAAAACCAAAAATACCAACACGAGAACCCAAATAGAGTACGCCATCCCTTATTCTTGTGATTGAGATTATTGTACACTCATTGATCTAGGGGTTAAGAGAAGAAGCTTCCATTTTGTTGAACTTCCAGAAATTGGTTCTGTATTTCCTTGGCGTGAACACAATCCCTAATGGCATAAGAAACTTATTTTTGAAGGGTATTACACTACTAACAGTTAGTTGAAGTTGTAATATATCTCTTAAGACATTCCATCCCTGTTAGAAGTTTATCATGTCTTGCCAACCACAAAAAGGATCAAATTCTTTGAGGGCCTTCCCACTTCCAAATATTACTTCAACCTCTAAGTTTGTTGTTGTTATCCACACTACTACAAACTGATACGCCCTCTTCACTAAGAACTCCCATTTCTTATTAAAAGGCCATATGATTCTATCTTCCCCACAAGATGAAATAGGGATAGGAATAGGTTTGATTTTTTCATACAAAGACAGGGGTAAGGATCTTCTAATCCTTTCAAAATCCCAGTCCCCGGATGGAAGTACAAACTCACACTCCTTTTGCTCCATATCTATGACAGACAATTCATGAGTAGCAAACACACATAGCGGTGGAAGCCTTTAAACCTAATAATCCTTCCAGAAAGAGACTGTAGTACCATCTCTAATGCATTTAGTAAGGCCTTCCTGAAATAAATCTCAACTGCTACAAATACTTCTCCACACTAATGAAGCTGTCTTAGTACCCCAGGGAATAGGTCTTGTGATAGTTCATTTGCAATACTTGGACTTTATTACTTGAACCCATAAGGAATTAGGTTTGGTATGAAATTCCTAACACAGCTTTAAGATGAAAGTTGAATTGTTACCATTTGTGTATCTTAGACCAAGACCTCTTGAATCTTTATCAAGGTAGAAATTTTCCTAATTTATAAGATGGACTTTCCTATTCTAACTCGATGAACCCCAAATAAAACCCCTAACCAACTTGTCAATATCATTACAAATATAAATAAGGAGTTTGGTAGTTTGCATCTAAAACATGGGAATGGACTACAAACAAAACCTTGCCAATGTAATACGGCCTGCCAATGAGAGATTCTTAGCCTTCCACCCTGATAATTTAGTCCTTACACTCTTCGAAGTTGATGCAGAGATGTCCTTCCGTACCCTTCCATAAATAATAGGAAAATCCAAGTATCTGCCCAAGTTATATGTAATCCCATAACCGAATTCCCTACTGATCCACTGTTGCAAATTATGACCATCATTTTTAGAGAAAAAGTCGTAGTCTTACTTGCATTCACCCTTTGGCCTGAGACACTCCTAAAATAATCCAAGATAGACTTTATAGTACTCACTTTTTAAACACTAGCTTTAGCAAAGAGAAATGAAGCAGAAAATATATGTGAAATGGTAGGAGATCGTCTTCCTAATTTAATCGCTTTGCAAGCATTCCTCTCAACAGCATCTGTTATACAGTGAGCCAGTTATTCCATTCAGAAAACAAACAAATAGGGATAAAGGGAATCACCTTGTCCCACTCCCCTTGAAGGTGAGAACTTTTCTGTCAAGCTCCCATTCTACATAATTTGCATAGTTGCGGTAGAAACACAAGTCATAATTCTGTCATCCATTTGAGAATTCATACCAGTCGATTGTAAAGAATTGGTAATGAAGTCCCATCGTAACCTGGCATAAGCTTTTTCAAGATCTTTTTTTATTACCATCCAACCTTTATTCCATATCTTTCTCCTCATAGAGTGTACTACTTCTTGTACTAGTAAAGTATTATTTGTTATTCTTCTCCTTAAAATGAAACTAGTCAGAGTTTCGGCCACCAAATAGTTCATAACTAGTTTAAGCCTATTACGAATAACTTTGGTAATCACCTTGTAGACTACATTTTAGAAGCTAATAGGTCTGAATTCAACCAAAATTTTGGGAAATTTAGTTTTTGGGATGAGTACAACTAAGGTATCATTCATATTATCTGGTAAACTTCCAGTTGTAAAGAAATCCTGAACACATCTAATGACTGAGTTATCCACCACAACCTATTGAAAATGAAATAATATGGGACTCCACCCATCCGGACAAGAGCTTTATATGCTCCTATATAAAAAATAGCTATTCTGACTTCATTTGAGGAAATGGCAGCCCCTAAAGATAGAACATGGGAATCAAATAAATGTGGAAACCTAAAAGACCAAGGTAAAGTTCCAATCCCAGATATCTCCTCAGTATATAAAGACTATAAAAACTTGATTGCCATCCTTTGAAGATTTGGTCAATCAGTCACCTAATTACCATCATTATCCTTCAAACTCTTCATTTTATTCCTATTTCTCCTGTTAAGAATACTTAGATCAAAATATCTTATGTTTTTATCACCACATTATACCCATCTTACTCATGATTTTTGGTACCATAAAATTTCCACTTGAAGAAGTACATCTTCCATCTATTTTATACAGAATAATGTTTATCAAATAGCCAAGGATCAAAACTCTCTCCAGTTTCCCATCCAGAGAATCAAGGTGATGAGACAACCTT
Source organism: Stephania yunnanensis (assembly GCA_039657365.1). Lineage (NCBI taxonomy): Eukaryota > Viridiplantae > Streptophyta > Magnoliopsida > Ranunculales > Menispermaceae > Stephania > Stephania yunnanensis. Next base: position 42,592,759 of record CM077584.1, read on the forward strand.
TTCTTCTTAAAGAAAAAATTACCAAAGACTTCTGAATTCCATTTTAATAAATTAGCAGCCATCTTAGATGATTCCACAGGGAATAAAGAGGAGGTAGTTCAATTATCTTTGATAAACTGTGAAAACCCATCATGAATAATCCAACAAGCTTTAAATCTAAAAGGTCTATGAAGATGAGGACCTGCATCGTCCAATACAAGTAGGATAGGACGATGATCCAACTTGACTATGGTTAAATGAAGAATGGAACTATCTGGATACTGAAGATGCCCTTCCCCATTGCATAGAGCATGGTCTAGATGTTCTTGCAATCTTACTCGACACCAAGTGAATTTAGGACCCTTTAAGCCCATATCCATCAATAGACTACCAAAGAGAAGTTGTAAACTTCATACATTTGAATTGATTAGCAATTGTTCCTCCTTTCTTTTCATCAGAACTGAAATAGACATTAAAATCACTTAGAACTGCCCAAGGTGTATTGCTTGGAATAAGAAGACGTAAGAGCTTGGACCACAATAATTGGTGAGCTTGATGTCATGGTGATGCATACACCGCCGATATAAGCCCCTTATTCTTACCTTTCTTTCATTCAAAGTGAAGCATCTGAGAACTAGAATCATATATAGTAACATGAATATTGTGCTTAGACTAGAGTAACCAAATACCTCCAAAAAAACCCATAGCATCAACCTTCCATGAATTACTAAATTTTAAACTCCGAATGACATAATCAGCTTTAGAGCCACTAATTCTCGGTTCCAGAATAGCAACCATATCAGGATTATGTAACCTCATCATTTCTTTCATAGCTGGCTTAAATTTAGGACATAATGCCACTTGACAGTTCCATGAAATAATATACATATATACCAAATAAATGATAATTGGAAACAAGAATGGAAAAGAGACTTCCATCAGACATCGTATAGGAGTAAAGATTCCCTATCCTATTGAATGGGTAGGGGCTCTGAATCATGTGTTGTATGCACAACTTCTACCTAGTCCAGTTCTATAGGTATATGCCCCTATGAACTTCAATTCACCTTCTCTTGAATACATTTGTTCTCATTACCAACTTCAGCAGTGTCGATCTCACAGTGAAAAAGTAGAAAGATGAACTGGGGTGAGGAGGAATTCTGCATTCTGTATTTAAATTTACTTTTGTTAGCCTTTCTCGGAGGTCTGTTGGTGATATCATTCAATGGGCTTAGTTTGAAGGTTGTGTTTTTGGTAAATCATGTCCTACATTTTGTGAAGAAGAGGATGAGTGAACAGCCTTCGTAACCTAAAAAACTTTGCCTTTACCTTTATTACTGTAGAAGCCTGTCCATGTTGAACCTCATAATCCATACTTAGGGCCAAAAATCTGAGTACTGTTTTGGTAGGTACACCCTTAACTTATGGTTGCACATTAGGTAATTGTCCTTCATCAGATAAGTTCTCATTCAAAGATAAGGAATCAAAATGGTTAATCCTAGAATTCAGGGACTTAACTATCGAATCTTGACCTCCGCTAGGATCTAACTTGAACCCGCACCTGAGCTTTGCTTCACTGGACGACGCCCCTTCCTCCTAGCAATCATCCATGGTCCATATTCATTTGTCCCATATTTTTGAGCTGTCTATGACTCAGAGTTCTTGGAGGGAGGATTCTCCACATTCTGGACTTCCTCTACTATAGAATTGATCTTCATTGGACAAGTAATCATGTTATGTCCATACTTCCCGTAATGAAAACAAATAAAAGTAATACCGTTATATTTAGCATGTTGCCAAAAATTAGCAATTCGAAAACAGTACATGAGAGGCTTTCAGAAATCCACTTCACTTGCAAACTGGCTTCGCTTTGCATTACAAGTATGCATATCAACCTAAAGGGGATGACCCAAAACCTTTGCCAATTCCACGGCAATATTCTAGTGATAAAACTATGCTAGAAAATTTGGAAAATGGACCCAAATAGCATATGAATTAGCCACTAATTTTGAGGCCCTGAACTTTGGATACAATTTTTAGATAGATAGAACATGCAGAAAATAACTCAATGACCAATAAATAGAGATTTATCCATATCAAAATCCATAGAAAGCTTGATTAGAAAAAAATCATTCTTTTGATCACGAATATGAAAGTCACCTTTAGGATCCCAAAGAGCCTTAAGACTATTGCAAAGCATATTGTAGACCAAATTTCGTCCCAAAAGTTTAACAATCAATTTTTTATCCATTTGTCCATCGATCAATCCTTGAAGTTGTTGTGAGATCATAAAAAATGGATCAACATTATCTTTTTAATGATCATATCTCCATCCTCCAGTGGGATTGTAGAGTGAAACACATTCTTTCTATCATTCAACAAATTGTGCTTGAAAGAACCCATCATCTCAACATCCTTAGTCTGTGCAGAGGTTGTTATAAAAATACCACCATTCAATAAAGATGTTAAAGAAGTTCTCACGAAACTTGACCCTAAGAACTGGATCTTCAATCATCGAATTAGTGAAGGAGGCATCGGGATTCTCTAATATAGAGGAATGAGTAACCACCATTGTTAGGTAGACCTTTTCTTAAAACAACAAAAACTAAGTTAGATATTTTATGAAATAACAATGTTTATTGAATTAGAAGACAAAATAATTACGTTCAAAATTAGTAACGAGTATAACTGTGATGAATATGATGAATAAGTTGATAATGAAATAAATAATAATGATTTTCTAAAATTAAAATATTACGATAACTTTAGCACTAAAATTTATGCAATTCATGTAGTAACAATGGAAACTGCAAAAGAAGTTTCAATGAAAGAACAAGTTGAATACACTTGAAAAGAAAAGGAAGTAACCCAAGAATTGATAGTTAAGCAACCGGAGAATGGGAAGTATATTAAAAAATTAGGAGACTGTTAATCTAAGAAGAATAAGAAAAGGAAAAAGGCAGATTTAAACCCTGTGAAGCTTAATGGTCAAGATGTTATACATTTGCATATTAATATCAAATGGGCTTGGTACTATATAGTTTGGTGTGATACGGGCTCCAATGCAAACCTCATGCCCATATATTTCATTCTACACACTCAATTAGAGTTTGACGCACTTGCTTTTGAGCAAGTTTTTCTACTGGATAGTAGTTCACTTAAGCCAATATGGGTGGTCACAAATGTACTAGTTCGAGTGGACAAATATATTGTACCTGCGGTATTTTTGGTGATGCCACGCTATATTATTGAATATCCTCCTTTAGTATTAGGAGGGCCTTTCTTAGCCACTACTTAAGTTTATTAGATATTCTGAACAAAATATTCACTCTGACTATTAATGGTCGAGCAATCACTTTTTGAAATGACACTAGATTTAATAATCCTAAATTCAAATTTAGAGACCCCGTTTAATCATAGAAGGATTCCGTCGAGCCAAAGATAGTAAACAAAAAGGCTATATGGGAGGTAACCTATATTCTACCTTTATTTATGTTTTAATCTAATTAAGAGTTTAGTTTAGTATACTATGTTTTTATTCTCCCATTTTTTGACTTTAGTATTGGAAATATTTTCAGAACTTAATTATAACACAAATTGGAAAGAAAAAGATAAATAAGCCTAGCGAATCCTAACAATTTGAAATAAAGCTAGGAACCACATGCTATATTGGTGACAAAACATTAAAAATAAGTGAAAATACGAGTCTAGCGAATCCCTTGCGATTCAACCGTATAACAGAAATCGTTGATCAGATCGGCGAATCAATGCACCTCAGTGTCACTGATTTGCATATCGATTTCACTTAACATATGAATCGCTGAGTATGATTTTGAGTTTTTAAAATATAACCCATATCACTACATACACACTCACCTCCAATACATAATCAATGTCTTTCCTAAATTCAACGCTCTTAAGCTCAATATTGATGTATTTGAGTGATTTCCAGCTCAATGTAGTTTCATTCAACTCAAAATATTTTGAATTTGGGAGTATTGAGCCAAACTAGGGTTTTAGGGATTTTGCTTAAAGCTTGGAAAATTAATCTAGAGGAGTTTAAGAGCTTATATCTTCAAAGATTCACTCTCAAGAAGGTAATTATGATAACCCTAGCTCTTTTTAAAGTATTTTTGGTTTAAAGAGTGATATTAGAAAAAATAAAAAAAATTATTCTGGAGAGGGGTTTTAATGTTAAGAATGAAATAAAGTATGGATCTAGAATCTTGAATATAATAAGGGAAAGGAATTATGGATAATTGACTGGGGATTATAATGTCGATACTGACGCTAGGTCCTTGTAAAGATGGGCTGTGAGATATTAGTTCGGAAATTTTACGCTAATAGGCATAGAAGTGAAAATAAGATAATAGCTATGGCCAGAGGAAGACCATTGGACTATTCACCAGATAGAATAAACTTGTACTACAGTTTACCAAAATTTCATATAAGAGAGAATAATAAATACCCGAAAACTTGAGTTTAGGTTCAGACATGGATTTCCCCATGAAACCATTAGAAATGGATTGGAAGCAATTCTAGGGATGGATTTATTTTTAATAAGGATGGGTATCTGAAACACATTCAAGCCAAATATTTTATGAAAATTTTCAAAGCATGGAACTATTTCATAAATGCAAGCCTACAACCGAGTTTGCAGTACTAAGGGGTTGTGAACTACAAGGCAAAGTTGTTGTACTGCATCGTCCAAGGGATAGATCACATTGATGTTGTCAAGATAATTTATGATTCAATTAGGAATTTCATGACCACAAAGAAAAATGAAGGGTTGCCTTTTCCATTAATAATCACCGAATTTTGCAAATAAGATCAACTTCATATGATAGTTCTGGGGCATGATGTTTACCCTGATAGAACGATCACTGATGAAATTATAAAAAGCACCAAACATGTGTCAAACTATGTGGATTTCGAGGAATAGCATGAAATAAATGATATACTTAGAAGAGAGACCATAAAGTGAATAATACGGGTAGAGAATTAAAGAGTTCTACATAAGATCTAATTTGTAGCGTATAATGAAAGGAGGAACTCTAGCTTAGAGCCACATATGAAGGACTTCACTGGCATGTACGTGGAAGAGACGTAGATGGTCATGATGGGGTAAATCTTGCGAAACTAGATTCAAACTCTAAGAAATCAAGAGTTCTCATTTTAATACCAACGTGAAGTTTTGAGTAGTTTGCATGAGTTAGACAGGCGTATGAATTAGTGATTGCAACATAAGGATATGATATTCCAATACCATCCACCCAACTTAGAATACCCTATGAGGGAGTCTTTTTAGAAAGTACTCCAGTGGTAGGAATGGACTATGCGATATATGACCTTGCAGCGAGCTACACCCTGCAGCGAGCTACCAATCTAAACAGCATGACAGAGGGAATGGTTGTGACAATGTGACTTATGGATGACGATTCTGATCTACATTCTTCTCTGTTTAGTCTATATTTAAGTGATTCTATTTGAGATCTTGGTTCATAAAACTATACAATGATATGTGTGATGAGATGTGCTACTGTGATACTTTTGCTGTGGTTTGGTTTATATTATACATTGGTTTGATGTGCTATCATCTATTGCAATGATGCTTAGGAAATTATGAATTTGTTGTTTTTTCTCTAATTATGAGATTTGTTCTTATGATAATTTTTTCATTATTCTTTTATTTATTTTGTTTATGCTTCACGAGGTATATTTTTGTTTTGTTGGAAACTCAACTTAATTTTTAAACTCGAGAACAAGGTTTAAAATGATTAAGGGGGTATTTAGGTGAAGTGAAGTATATAGAAGCAAAGTATGGAAGAAATGAGAGAAAGAGTCTATTCATATGTTTAAAATTTATAATTTTCAAATTTCTAAGGATACAGGTAATATTTCTTCATTTTAATTTATTTAGTTAGGAATATGAATTGAATATAATTTGGATACAACTAGAAGTGATATATTTTTATTTTTCACGAAAATATAAAATTTTATAATAGAATGGAATTGTTATACCCTATTTGACTTAACCTAGATTGTGTATACACTAGAGGAGTTTAAAGTGGATTGATTGCTTTGTGTTAGACATTAAAATGGGTAGAAGATCAAAACAAAAGTGCAAGATAAATAAGATAGATTCTTAAGAATTTTGTTATACAAATATTATGGATCAAGTATTATATATATGTGATGAAAAAAATTTATGCCACAATTGAAGAAAAGAAATAGGAAAAGAGCAAATAAATTTTACTTATTTGGAAAAAATACTTCTTTGACTATAGTGAAAGTGAAAAGAGCTAACAAAAGTTTTTAAATTAAAAAATAGAGAGACCTACGGATTCCAAAGGAAATGGAGTAGGGAATTTAGTGTTGGTAAAAATATAAGGAATAATTCCTATAAAAAGAATAACGGATTCCAAAGAAAATGGAGTAGGGAACCATAGGAATATAATATAAAGAAAAAATATACATAAGGAAAGAAGAATAAAAAAGAGATATAGAAAAAATGAAAGGATTTTTATGAAAAGCCTCGAGTGCATATAGCTAAGAAAAGTAAAATATATCTTTTTTTTTCTTACATTCCAACAAATGGATATGAAATGATAATTATTGTTGATTTAAAATTCCTATCAATTTTGATTGTGGTGGTATTTTAAATATTGTTTGAAAAAAGATTGATTTAGTGATATTTCTATTTTGGGATTCTATATTTGTCATTGTAAGCTTGGTTCTTCTTAGTGGAGATTGAGAAAACTTATATGGTGGTTTAACCTTAATAATTGAATCAACTTTCGATTCTGAAGTGTATTACATAACTAGAAGGTTGAGTTGTCAAATAAGTTATTGTTCATTAAATCTTTCTATTCTATCATGATATTTATTTTTATGAAGATAATATGTTTTTTAATGATCTCTTCTTTTTAAGAAATAATAGTAACTAATTATGAAATCAGAATGAGGAAAAGAAAAGAGAATATAATTGAGAGTGTTACTTTTCTCAGGATAGCAAAGTGCTGAGTTTGGGGGAATTTGATAACTCATTAATTAACAGTGTTTTATATTAAATTTTAGAGTGATTTTAGATTTAAAAGGCTATATTACACTTGATTTTCTCTTGTTTTTGTTATTTTAGGTATTAGTTGAGATATATGAAGAAATGTAGTAAAATGGGAAGAAAATGAGGGATTTGATCGAATGAAAGTAGTATACATAGAACCACCAATGAATCAAGAATAAAATAGAATTTATTGTTAATGATTTCTCAACGATTTAGGATTTACACTAAGAATTGCCAGACAAATTGGTGAAGCACAGTGGCATCTTTCCAAGGATTTAGCTAGCCATTTGAGCAATAAGTGGAATCGCTAAGGTGTCACTGGATTTGATTTCAAGAATTCTAGATAACCACGGACGTTTGAGTTAGTTTGGGATATGTAGTACCTAGAATATTATTTATATGACCAGGGGTTATGAAATGAACTACCCTTGAGTACTTTGATCAATATTTCATTACTCTTGAGCCCTAGTTTATTGTTTTAGTTTATTATTTTATTGTTTGCTTTTGGAGACAGTTTCAAGATTCGAAGTACTTATTTATAGGTAACTCCACCTATGTTGTACACTATGTGCGCTACATAGCCGGTCCCAAGTCCGGATAAAGGAGGAGGACTCTGACGACCATTTTTTCATACCAAAAAATGGGTACAGGAGGTCCCAAACTCACTTTTCATACTCGAAAAGTGAGGTAGGGAGGCCTCGAGCTCATTTTCCATTCTTGGGAAATGGAGGAGGGTTGCGATAGGCTGTCAGCCAGCGTAAAACTTTTGTCACTTTTCATGAAATGGATCAAACATATATAAACGTTGGGGCGTTCCCACCTAGCGACGCGCTGCATCGGAGCCCGGGTGTAGTGAGAAATTAGCAAGGGTGTGTTTCACATCGCCGCCTGGGTGTGAAGAAAAATGAGCAAGGGTTCCCACACATAGGACGTGTGTGGGAAAAGAAGCTAGTCCCTTCACATCGTTTCCCGGATTTGAAAAAAAATGAGCAAGGGTTCCCACACAAAGGATGGGTGTGGGTAAAGAAGCTAGTTCAAAACAAAAATGAAAACAAAAACAAAATCATAGATACAAACACTTGATCTTTTAGACAAAATAGAAATAGAAAAGAAAAACAAGTACAAAAGGGAGAAAATTTTCGTTTATGAACATGGAACATAGGAACACTTACAGGGAATTCAATAGAACTAGTAGATACCATGATTAGAAGGAGAGTCAATATTGCTTGCCTCCAAGAGACAAAATGGGTAGAAAAAAAGAGTAGAGAAATAGGAAGCACAGGGTTTAAATTGTGGTAAACTGGTATAGATAAAAAATGCAATGGAGTAGGAATTGTGGTGGATAATGATTATAAGGATAAGGTCGTAGAGGTTAAAAGAATGGGGGATAGATTGATTCTAGTTAAATTAATTATTGGAGACGAAAAAATTAACATACTTAGCGCACATGCACCACGAGTAGGATTAAGCGAGAGCATCAAACGCAAGTTTTGGGATGATATAGATGGATTTATGCAGAGTATACCATTAGATGAAAAGGTTTTTATAGGAGGAGATTTAAATGGGCATGTTGGGGTAAGTAACGATGGGTTTGAGAGAGTTCATGGAGGTTTTGGTTACAGTAATAGAAATGAAGAAGGAGAATCAATTTTAGAATTTGCTTCAGCATATGATCTTATCTCGCATATAATTACTTTTACTAGTGGTCATAACAAGAGTCAAATAGGTTTTCTTTTAACAAGAAAAATAGATAGAAAACTATGTAGAGACTGCAAAGTAATACCTGGTGAAGCACTTACCACCTAACATAAGTTATTAGTAATTGATATTAAGCTAACACAATGGAATAATATGAATAAAAGAGTTAGTGACAAGTAGAGTTTAGAGAAAAACTACTAAAGGAAAATGTTTGGAATCTTGACTTAGATGCTAATACAATGTGGCTAGAAATGAGTAGTTGCATAAGGAGGGTAGGATCAAACATATTAGGTATATCTAAGGGCTTGGGACCTCCAAAGAAGGAAACATGGTGGTGGAACGAGGATGTCCAACGAGCAATTAAGACTAAAAGAGAGATGTATAGGAAAATACCTAAGTGTCAAGATGAAGATGTGTATAATCAATATAGAGAAGCTAGAAAACAAGCTAAAAAAGTAGTTAGTCAAGCTACGACAAATTTCATGGAAGATCTATATACAAGGTTAGGTAATAGAGATGGCGAAAAATATATATATATATATATAGGCTAGCCAAAATTTAGAGATAAAAAGAAACAAGACCTAAGTCATGTAAGATGTATTAAGGACGAAAATAAAAATGTTTAACGAATGAGGAGGATATTAAGAAGAGATGGAGAAGTTACTTCGATAGTTTATTTAATGATGGCCAAGTTGATACTATAATAGATGAGAACCCACACCAAGAAAGAAATGTAAACTATACACGCAATATTAGAATTGTAGAAGTTAAAGAGGCATTGAAAAGAATGAAAATAAGGAAAGCATGTGGCCCAGATGAAATACCCAAAGAGGTTTGGAAATGCTTAGGAGAAATCGGATTAACTTGATTAACAAAATTTTTCAATAAAATTTTAAAATCAAAACGGATGCCAATGGATTGGAGAAGAAGTACGCTTATGCCAATCTTCAAAAACGAAGGAGACATTCAAAGTCGCTCAAACTACCGGGGAATTAAACTTATGAGTCACACTATGAAACTGTGGGAAAGGATAATTGACAATAGGCTAAGGAGAGAAACAACAATATCAGAGTAACAATTTGGTTTCATGCCTAGAGGTCAACTATGGAGGCGATTTTCCTTGTAAGACGATTGTTAGAAAAATATAGAGAAAAGAAAATGATCTTCATATGGTATTCGTAGATTTAGAAAAAGCATATGATAGGGTCCCTAGAGATGTTTTTTAGTGGGTTCTAGAAAGAAAAATAGTGCATGCTAGATACATAGACACTATTAAGGATATGTATGATGGAGTAGTAACAAGTATAAAGACATTTGGAGGAGCTACAAAAGAATTTCCCATTACGATAGGACTACATCAAGGATCGGCTTTAAGCCCATATCTATTTACTTTAGTTATGGATGAGCTAACTAGACATATTTAAGAGGATATACCATGGTGTATGCTATTTGCAGATGATATTGTCTTAGTGGATGAAACTAAAGATGGAATGAATAGGAAATTAGAACTCTGGAGGAATACATAAGAATCTAAAGGCTTTAAGTTGAGTAGGACAAAAATTGAATACATGCACTTTGAGTTTGGAAACACTAGACATCGAGATGACGAAGTGATAAAATTAGGGGAAGTAGAAGTTTCTAAGGTAAACCACTTTAGATACCTAGGACCAATCATACAAAATGATGGTAACATCAAAAATGATGTCACACATAGAATTCAAGCTGGATGGAAGAAATGGGGGAGTGCAACAGGGGTGATTTGTGATCGACATGTTCCTACTAAGTTAAAAGGAAAATTTTATAGGACCGCAATTGGGCCAGCTATGCTCTATGGAGGTGAATGTTGGGCGGTAAAGCAACAACAATTACATAAAGTGAACGTAGCCGAAATGAGGATGCTTAGGTGGATGTGTGGTAAAACTCATAAAGATAGAATAAGAAACATAGAAATTCAAAGACAAGTAGGAGTAGCACCAATTGATACAAAGATTAGGGAAGGGCGGTCGCGATGGTTTGGTCACCTGCAAAGACGGCCTATAAATGCCCCTACTAGAAAACTTGACTCAATAGAAACTGTAGAAATTCGACAAGGTAGAGGCATACCAAAGTTAACATGGGATGCTTTAATTAAGAGGGATTTGAATGGTTTGCAAAGCTTACCATCAATTGCACTTATTCGAGCACAACGAAAAAGTTTTATCCATGTAGCCCCCCAATTAATTTTGGACTGAGGCTATGTTGTTGTTGTTGTTGTTGAAGTACTTATTTAGAGGTAATTATCTATGACTTTTATGTACTTTATTATGAAGTTTAATATGATGATGATTTAGTAGTTTATTAATCTAAATAAAGTGAAAACATGAACTTGTTCCATTTTGTGATGTAGTCCGATGAGATGATTTGGTGATTAATGCTTTCAACCAATCACATTCTTTAATTCACTAATTTCATAGATATTATTTGCGTATTTTAATCGTGAAACTTTGTGTTGCATGCATTTTCTAGAATGTGTATTGTGATATTTGGATTTAACATCTAGTTTAAAGTAGTAGCTAGGATTGTTCAAAAAGTCAATTACTATTTAAATATCTTTGATGGATTGAGATTTAAGTTTAATATTGAAGTGGCTTTCCGAAGGTATTAGATTTAGCAGTTCAAATTTTTCACATTGTGTAATGTGGTTTTATTGGCTAAAGTTAATATTTTTTGGTATTCGAAGAGTTAATTCAGTTAAATTTGAATTTGGCTTTTTCACTAGTATAAGGAGAATAGATGGTTTGATAAGGGTTGTCTTCTTACTTATGGTTAAAGTTTAATGGTCTAAGATACTTTAAAAGAGATTAAAGTTTGCTCGGGACTATGTTTAAGTAACATGTTTAGATGTAAAACAGATTAATGTTTCATTGTTTTAAATATTTTTTTAGATTTTTAGTTATTATTAAATCGATTTTATTTGAATATTAAGGAATTTAAATTATGTTAATGAAGTTAGTTTAATTAGTTTAGTTAATTATTATAGCATTATAGTTTGAATTAGTGATTTTTAATTCCTGTTTTCATTAAATTAAAGTGAAAATTAAAAAGTATTAAATGACTTTTTCCTAGAGAAGTTTGTTAAATCTCTATGGAGACAATCCTACTTATCACCACTACAAATAATAAGGATATATGGAAAACTCATTATACAAGTTCGACGCTTGTCACTGGTTTTTCTCTTATTTTTGTGATTTTAGGATATATTAAGGTTATGTGTAGAAATGAAAGAAAATGGAAAAAAAAATAAAGAATTTTGTCAAGTGAAGAAATTGAATAGCGAATCAAGAATAAACTTAGGATTCACTGTCCGTGAATTGGCAATGAATTAGGGAAAATACATGAATCGCTACTCAAATCGGTGAAGCATAGAGGCATAGTTGCAGTGATTTTCACATAAAATCAGCTACAATAGAGGATTCGGTCAGGATTCCCTAGTGTTTATTTCGAGAATTTTGGAGGAAATCAAGGAAGTTCTGTTTGATTGGATATGTCTTACATAGAATACTATATACATGAATCTTATGCTTCAAAATTAAATGCCTTTAATTATCCTACATCATCTTTCATTGCTCTTGGAGCTGTCTCTTTAGTTTTTGTCTATTTTTAATTAGTTTAGATTTATATTTATTCTTGATTTCTTTTGGATACAATTTGAAGATTCAATTGTTCAAATAAAGAGTTATTTATCAATGTTATTTATTTATTGTATTGTGATGTTTATTACGAATATGTGTGAATAGTTTATGAATCTAAACAAAGTCTGAACATGAACTTAATATGTTTTGTAATGAAGTCATAATAAAGAACAATTTGTACTTCACGATTTAAACTTAATTATATACGCCAATTCACAATTTTAATAGATTTGTTTATGTGTATTACAATCATGATACTTTGCATGCATAATCTAGAATGTTTATAGTGATATTTAAGTTCTATATCTAATTACAGTAGTAACTAGGATTAATTTAATAGGTCTATCACCATTGGATGTCCAAAGGGAATTGTGTTGTAAGTTTGATATTGATACGACTTTCTAACAATATTTGCTTAGCAGTAAGAAGTTTTAATAGAGTTTAATATTTATTTATTTTTATTAATTATCTTTGAGTTTTCGAATGGTTAATGTAATAAAATTAGGATGTGGCTTTTCCATTGATATAAGAAAAACTGGTGGCTTGATGAAGGATATCAACTTACTAATGATTTAGGTTTAATGATCCATGAATACTTTATAATAGGATTAAAGTATGATTATGAATATAATTTAAGTAATATGTTTGGATTCGAAACGAATTAATGTTTCATTATTTCGAATATATGTTTAGATGTTTAATTTTTTATTAAATTGGTTTGATTTGTTTTGAATTTAGTGAATTTGAATTGTGTTAGTTTAATTAATTAATTTACTATCATAGTTTAACTAGATTAATTTACTTCTCGTTTTCATAAAATTAACCAAATTAAGAAAAATAATAAAAACCATTGAAATCCTTTTTCTCGAGAAGTTTACAAAATCCCTGTAGAGACGATCACATTTATCACTACTACAAATAAGAAGGATATATGTGAAAATTTACTATAAACGCTGGACACGTGACATATGTTTAATCAAAGGATAACGTATGACAAAAGATATGATATACACCATTACTTAGAGTTGGGCATTATGGAAGCTGAAATGAATTCCTTATGTATGCAAGTTGATTGTCTTTTACTCCTTTGCTCAAGACAATCAATTATTTATGTTTGGAGGTATTTGATAGCTCTCCAAATGGGCTATATTTTAGAGTAACATTACTATGAATTTTGAGACTTTTATCCTCATATATGTTACTATTACTTTTTCTATTTATAGGGTGAAAATAGGCAATTTGGAGAAAAGAAGTGATTTCTTGTAAAAAACCAATGAAAAAGTAGAAGGCTCAACGCCTTCATAGCACCATAACGTTGTACTAAGGGTGCCAAAGGACTGCTAGACTAAAAGTTGATGAATTAAAGGAAAGACATTGGAAACGTTACAGGCTAAAAGTTGTCAGTGTCCTTAAGAAAACTCTGGTACAAATCACAAGGAAACAACCATCGATTCCCAATGCCTTCAGTACGAACTAACAACACTTGAAGGCACTCGGTCGAAGTAATGAGAGAATCGAAATGAAAAAAATAGAGCATCGTAATGCCTCTATAGTTATTCCCAACAATTTATTTATGCATATGATGTTGAGAGACCTAAAGATTAGAAGTTGTTGATTTGGTGGATTCGTAAGATTTTGACTAACTAATTCCACCATACCGTGTATTAGTATAGGTTAGGGTTTTTCGGGTTTAAAACATAGAGGGGGAGATCCATTTATACATCTTGAAGTCAATAATTTGTTAATATCGAGTGAAAGGAATACGTGAAGTTTAAATCTTATCTAGGGTAGTTGGAAAACTATTTTATTTTGTTTGCATGAGTATTAGCTACTAAACCACTCTCTGGATTGAGGGAGATCAAGATTGCAAACTTAGTTTATGAGGTTTTAATATTGATTTGAAAACTCTTTCTGATTGAGATCTTGTAACTTTGATTGCACTATTTGAAATAAATCTTTTGCTTGCATTAGATTAGGTTTTCTACATCCATTTTGTGTAGTGGCTAGGGCGCGTGATAGTGCAAGAGACTATAGCTGGTACTTTTATTGCCAAATGGTGAGGAAGATTGAATAAGTAGTAACTAGGACCACGCTTGTTGGCATTTTATGTGTCTTAGGCTTTTCTCAAGTATGTGTTTGGTAGCGACGCACTTTAGTTATCACTTAGGTGTGAAATCCAAGAATTTTCTAAACTTGATTAGATAACTAATTAAGTATTTTCAGATTTTAACTAAATTTTAGGTATCCGAGGTGAGACCCACGCATTGCGGACTGGAGATCATGGGGTAAAATGTTATTTTTTCGATGATGAATGATTAGTATGTGTATTATATGGTATTTTATCATGAAGTCGGGTTGTGTTAAGGTGCATCATCAATTTATCATAATCAAGGTCGTAAGTATGTGTCCGAAAGGCACAAGTGCATTAAAGATTATTGGTCGCTCGAAAACTAGTAAACAAGTGTTAAGTATCACATGACAATTTTGTCTCAGTTTTTGTGCAAGTCGGGATTACTAGTATTATAGAATAAAAATGAAGTTGGTGCTAGACTTTACGTTGAGCTTTATGTTGGTTGGTAGTGGTCGAGGTTGAGATTGGGTCTAAAATAATGTTAGTTATGTTTACTATGGCAAGAGAATTGGTCCATAAGGGTTTAGTATGTTGTGGAGAAAGTTAAGATTTTTAGGGTTGTTGCATGACCAAACTAGTGTTATAGACATTATATGGAGTTGGCTAATTTTGTCGAAAGTTCGGCTCAATTTAGTGAAAATTCGAATCCAAAACGAGCACCAAAATTCAAAACATGTCAAAATAAGGATTTCAGGAATTAATAAATAAAAAGAAATTAAGTTGCTAACAAGCAGTCGAAGGTTTTATATATATAAATAAACGAAAAAATAATGAAAATAACCAAACGATCTCAATTTCTTTTTCATTTAAACAGAATGTTTCAAACATTGTATCCCTAAACCTCCCAACTTAGGTTTTCACTTGCAGAGCTCCATGTGTCTGATTTTCGTCTAGTTTCCCTCTATAAAACTATAGAGCATTGTAAGATAGTCAGTTCGAGCTAATTTTCTAATGTGGAAATGAGGTATTCGGCCCACAATTTTGTAAATTCTCAATTCAATGCATTTCTTTAATTCAATTTTAATTTTCATAAATTCTTGATTTCTTTCATGGGTTTTTAATAGAAATGTGTAGGGATTGTTGTAAATTGGTATATTAGATTGATTTGCACTAATTTGGAATAAATCCCACTGGCGTGGGTTAGGGTTTTAATGAATTGAACTAATGTGATTAAGTTGATAACTATTTTGGAGATGTTTTATAGTTGATATTGATTTACATTAGGTTTCTGAGTGAATCGATAATTCATTTTGATCCAATTTGACTCCATGGGTGGTGAAAATATTTTAATGTTGGTATCAAGTTGTTTTGTGGTATTTGTCGGCGAGTTTTAAAGATTTAATTGCAAAAATATCAATTTGGACGAGTTTTTCAATTTAAAATAAATAATGTTTGCCTAGTTGACCGACCATATTTGAAAACTCATAACTTCTTTTTCAATGTTCTGATTTGAGTGTTTTCGATTCTATATAAAGTAGGACATGAGTACTATAAATTCCTTTACGGTCATCATGAAAAATATTGAGGTTTTCAAGGTTAAAAAGTTACCCCAAGTTGGCTAGTTGAAAGTCGATTGAAACAGTTTTATAAATTATTATTTTTGGAAACTGTTCTCTAGCGTACTTTAGCAGAAATTTTCATTGGGTTTCATGATTTGGTTTCACTTGAAGCTTGACCCATAATATAATTGTGTATGCAGGAAAGCTATTGGAACCATTTTCAAGGTGATCTGATGGTCCAATCATTTTGCTTAAATTTGGTTGGTTGTAAGTAAACCCTACAATAGTCTTTACAATTTATAGATCTTATATTTGTTCCTACATTTGTGTTCAGTGTACATTGCATTTTGCATTTTTCTTAGTCATGCGTAAGGGCATCTAAATAGAGTTGCCTTTGTTTCGATTAAAAGAGTGCGAGGTGCTCCACTTCAAACTAGATGTACTGTAGGCATCTAAGGCATGAATGTCAACTCTGAGGTAGCATGCATTAAACTCATAGGACTATTCTAGGTTCATTATGAGTGGGCTCGCTTTTTATAAGCTTAGAGTAAGAAATGAGGGATCCACATTGTTATATTAATTTGTTTTTATTTGGAAATGCAATTACATGTCTCCATGTATTTAGATAACATTCACAAGAGTACAGAGCAATGTAAGAGTTTACTTACTTAACATCTTCGAGTTGCTTTAGATGATGTCAGGTTCTCTGTGAAGATAGGAATGAACAAACAAGACTCAAATATCTTTGGTGATTATTTCGAAGTTTAGATTTTACTTTTCATGTTGTAATCATTATATATATATATATATATATATATATATATTTGAGCTTTGGGTAAGCGTAGGTCATGAAATAATCCCTAATAGAGAGCCTCTTAAATTATTTTGAAGTAAGTTATAAGGTTTATGATTCGTTTTTTATTTTGGGATTACAAATATGTAACTAAGGTATTAGAGACTCTGAGTTAGTATTTAAAGTTTGAATTATATATATATATATATATTGTAAACTGCAGGGAGTCGTGAGTCATTTTAGGCATCTCCCTAATTTTGTTGTCTATTAGGTGAGATTTTTCTGCAGGCCATTTCTAAATGAGGTGCTGCCGAAATTTTTATAAAAATGTAGTGAATAAATTGTATGATTTTCTAATTTGCTCTAATTAATTAGAACAATTATTGAGTTTCGTTAGGCATATAAATTTTGTTTTGGAGCTTTGCTAAATATTAGAATGGAAAGTATTTTGAGGCATAAAATTAATTGTATGGTTTAGGTGTCTAATTAGAGTAATTAGGCAATGTTCGGACTTAGTGAAAAGGTTCTTGCAAGAGTTGGTATCAGAGCCTACATTCGGCTCAATTGAGGAAAAATTTGGTAAGGAACCAAATATTAATCGCGTACGATTAGTTGAGAAGTAATTGTAAGCAGGGGATACATTATTATTGTGATATATTTATTGTATATTATTATAATATTATTGCTAGATATGCGATAGGAAGTTGATTCTCATTATCCGTTCAGTACTTAACTTGTGACATGTGACGAGTTAGAATTGGAACAGATAATAAAATAGCGAATAGACTTTTGAAACGAAAATTCACATAAATGGATATGAAATAGACTTGTAAAGTCTGAATTCAAAATGGTATTGTGTATAGTTTTGTACCAATATAATTGAGAAAAGTTATAAGTTAAAAGACCACTAGGAAATTGGTCGAGCAAGAAGTCTAAATGATTTAGGAATGCAAGTACTAAACATGGACTCCTTTAGAAGTAAAAGTATCGAACTATTATAATTGTGAAACACTCAGGAAATCGCCAAAATAGACTTAAATTAAGTCTCAAAAGATTGAGAATCGTTTGGAAAATGCAAAAACGAGACTGAGACTTTTAGGAAGCAACAAGATATGGATATCTTGACTTTTAGAGTGAGGTTATTTCACTTGAACTAGTAACTTGGGAATACCTATTCTATGAAGTATTGGTTGAATTCATAATCGATTGAAGAGTTGTTTCAGAAAATAGTCTCAAAAGGAGACATGAGTTTTCAAAAATGTAAATTGATTTAACAAACTGAGTTTTGAATGAAAATCACAATGGGATTGTGATTGGATCAGTCAAGTTGTCTAAGTCAGTTTCTATAAAATTGTAATACTTTGAACCAAAGTATCGTTTTCTTTCCAAAACAAACACAAAATTGAATATAGAACAGAACCATGGTTTACAACAATCGAATGACTTAAAAGTAGAAGTATATAGCATTTTGGGTTATTTCTTACTTAAGTTGCTTAATTATAATTGACATTGAGTATAATGCTTATATGAATCAAATAAAGTAATTGTAAAATGAAAGGGAAATATACAAGTTAGAAATATTCTTTGTTAACACCTGATTAGGTGTTGTTATGAAACAAAGATCAGCGAAATTTCTAACTTGAAAAATGAAAGGTGCAATGATAAGATCAACATGTTAGAAGTTGAGATTTGGGGAAAATAGTATGAAAATAGCTAGGATTAACTATTAAATAAAATACAAGTAGTTGTGTTTTGAAACTCGAAGTTCCCAATAGTCACTTCTAACCAAATTAGGTTTTGATGCGTATGACTAAGGCTTGAAATATAACAAAGGAAGATATCGATGTATTGATTAAATTTTGTAAGTGATTTGTATAGGAAGTCAGTAAGAACTCCTCTAAAGCTATAATTTCCATTTATAGGACTTAAATTAAGGATTAAAGGACTTAAATTAAGGATTGAAATAGTATCATTTAAGAATTTCACTAGAGGTCAAGTTAATAAGAGTTTGAAAATTCAAATTCTTCTATCTCACCAAATGAATATTAATGGAAAAACGAGTTCATAAAAATGGAGTTAATGAACAGTAAGATACTTTAATATATGACACAGTCTCTTGAAAGTATATAATTTCTTTTTAAGAAAAAGAAAAGTAGAGAAATCTAAGACAAATGGAAAAATCTTAAGGCAATACCAAACATGAGAATTGTTTGTTCCCAAAATCTCACTGTTTAGAACAAATAGTAGCTAATAAAGAGTTTTATTCATTAAATGATAATAAGAAGTCACATCGTCCTTAGCTATAATTTTGAAAAGAGATGAGATGAAACTAATTGCTTTTCTAAGTGATGGTAAAGAAGTTGTAAGTGGTCTAAGTATTGAATGAAGGTGAAATATGTTAGTAAAGGGAACAAAAACAATATAAATTTAAGAATGGCTAAGATTGATAAAATTAGTAACTCCGTATCGTAATCATGGTTCATTCACAACATAAATGACTGGTGTGACGACACTTGTCTTTAAATAATAAATGAATTAATGATAGTCATAATAAAGGAGTCTATAATGTTTCATTGGAGTCGATTGGAAGCTAAAATATAGCAACTAAATGGTAAAGAGACTCTCACACACGCATGAAAAATGAGAATTTTAGGTCAATGAGTTCCGATCAAATTAGGATTTCAAACAATAAGTTTGATAAAACCTATTGCATCTTCACGAGGATCTTACAATGAAGCAAACTCGAAAGTTGAAAATATTGAACCAAGATATTATACAACTGATATCAGAGAATACGTTGTATATTGGTTCAAGTTACATCCCATAATCAGTCAGTGGTGAAAACTTCAATCACTTGGTTATTGTAAATTTGAGTTTATGTAAGATGCCTTTTAAGACTGTGAATATATAAATAAAAAAAATGAAAAACGATGCAAAACTTACAACTTAGTTAGTAAGTATTATCTATATTGGTTTGAAATACTAAATAGAGTATAGTGTATCTGGGTTAATGTGTTTTGTAGAATTTAATATTCTTCTATTGTAATTAAGCCAAGCTAGAAATTGTGTTGAGTAGATATGAAAAAAACATAATATATTTATAAAATTGTATGAGATATAAGTTCAAAGTTATACTATGAGAGTATAATCAAGGAATATTTTTATCTTTATTAAAATGCGCATATCAACTCAAGACAAGGATAACTATCTTTATTCGAGTAAAGAAATAAGTCTAACGAACAGTTAGTGATTAAGATCAAAGTGATAAGAAATATTATAAATCAGATAAATGATTAAAACTAATGTTAGTATGTTGGTAATGTGAAAGAATGAGGTTTATTGTGAATTCATGAATAGAAAATGATTTGACAAAGTTAGAAGAGTCGTTATCTTTCTAGGCAGTCAAAGAAAAAGTTGAGTGAAATAGCTGACGAGTTGGAATTGGTAATTGGTTCCTTGTCCACAAATCTAAATGATATAATGAGTAGACATTTAGAGAATGAGTGAGAGTTGCATGACGTGACAAGTTGCACTTTTTGATCAGATTGGAATTTGATATTTTTTATCACGAGAAGATATATGTAATATAAGATCTATAGTTATGGGATGACTTTTGTAATTTTATATTTCTATTGAGAAATGCAAGAATGGTGATGGATTAGATAGACGCACAACTCTACTTTGTTTCTAATGTTGAGCTCAAATATTATTTACATCATTTACAAATTTTAGACAAGAGGTTGTATAAGAATTGATCAATTGACAATTCTGATGAAAATATGATCACTGATGAGAAAGAAAACTGGAAGTGTATACTAGAGTTTAATGGATAAGGAAAGAATTATCAACAGTTAATAGAATAATATTCGATTAAAATGAAAATGATTTTATCAAAATGCAATATAGCATAGATCTTGCTAAATATTAATGCTTGAATGAGACTCGAGGCATGGAATGAATAGTGAAGAAAATTAAGGTTATTGCATATTCTACAAAGTTGAATGTTTACCTCTCAAAAATTCACAAATTGTTAAAATTGACAAAGAAACAAAGATAAATTTTCGTTAAACTAAGGAGTTGGAAATGAAAAGTTGAAAGTTTTATGATCTCTACCACTAAGTCGTTGATTACTACGAAAGTGATTGGGCCCACTTAATGGTTTAACCTTGAAAATGTTTTTTATAGGTTTCAATTAAAAGAGTTATATGTGGAGGATTGTTTTTTTCATATCTCTTTTACCTCCGTTAACCCATAGGTTTAAATGTCGATGACAAAATTTTTAATGAGTTTGGAGGAATTGTGAAATCCGAGAATTTACTTACTTGATTGGACAACTAATTAAGTAATATTGAATTTTAATTGGAATTTAGGCATCTGAGGTGTGACCCACACATTATGGACCAAAGATCATAAGGTAAAATGTTATTTTTTAGACGATGAATGCCTTTTGTATGTATTATATGTTATTTTGTTATGAAGTTGGGTTGTGTTGAGGTTTATCCTCAATTTGTTATGATCAGAGTTGTAAGTGTGTGTTTGAAGGACACAAGTGCAATAAAAATTATTGGTCACTCGAAAATGAGTAAACAAGTGTTAAGTATCACGTGAAGATTTTTTATCGGTTTGCGTGCAAGTCGGGATTAATGGTATTGTAGAATAACAACGAGGTTCATACAAGACCTTACGTCGAGCTTTATGGTGTTTGGTGGTGGTCGAGGTTGAGACTTGGTCAAAGTTAGAGTAAGTTTGGTTTCGTTTGGCGAGAGAATTGGTCCATAAAGGTTTAGTATGTTGTGGAAAAAGTAAAGACTTTTAGGGTTTTAGCGTGACCAAACTAGTATATTATGGAGTTTGACTATTTTATTGAAAGGTCAGCTCAATTTGGTGAAAGATCGAATCTAAAACAAGTATCGAAAGTCAAAACATATCAAAATTGGGATTTTATGAATTAGTAAATAAAAAATAAGGTTCTTACAAGCGACTGAGGGTAAATAAATAAAAAAATGATGAAAAAAACTAAAAGATCTCATTTTTTTTATTTGAACATAACATTTCAAACGTTGCATCCCTAACCCTACTAACTCGGGTTTTCGCTCGTGGAGCTCTATACGTCTAATTTTTTTCCAATTTCTCTTTGATTACAAGCTAAAGATAAGACACTCAATTTGAGCTAAGTTTCTATAGTAGAAATGAGGTATTCGACCTACAATTTGGTAAATTCTTAATTCAAGGTAGTTACCTAATTCGATTTTAATTCTCGTGATTTCTCGATTTCTTTCACGGGGTTTTAATAGAAATTGGTAGAGATTGTCGAGAATTGGTATATTGGATTGATTTGCGCCAATTTGGAATAAATCCCACCGGCATAGGTTAAGGTTTTGATGAATTGAACTAATGTGATTAAATTGATAACTATTTTGGAGATGTTTTTATAGTTGATATTTATTTACATTGGGATTATGAATGAATCAATTATTCATTTTGATCTAATTTGATTCAATGGGTTGCGAAAATATTTTGATGTTGGTATCGAGTAGTTTCATGGTGTTTGTTTTCAAGTTTTGAAGGTTTCGTTAAGAAAATATTGATTTAAAGAAGATTTTTAATTAAAAGTAAATAAAATTTGCCAAGTCGACCGGCCATATTGGAAAACACATAACTTCTATGTCACTGATCCGATTTGAGTGTTCATGGAGTGGATCGAAATTAGGACATGAGTACTACAAGTTTATTTTAGGTCATTATGACAAATATTGAGTTTCTCAAGGTTAGAAGTTTACCACAAGTTGGCTACGTGAAAGTCGGTTAAAACAGTTATATAAATTAGTATTTTTGGAAATTGTTCTCACGTGCCTTATAGCCCCAATTTTCATTGGGTTTCGTGATTTGCTTTCACTTGAAGCTTAACTCACAATATAGTTTTGTATGCAGGAAAACAATTAGAATCATTTTTAAGATAATCTAATGCTCTGAAACCCTTGAGAATTTTGCTCAAAGTTGGTTGGTTGTAAATAAAACCTACAGTGGTTTTTACTATTTATGGAACTTATCTTTGTGACTGCATTCGTGTTTAGTCTGCATTGCATTTCTCGTCATTCTTGGTCATAAATAAATGGCATCCGGACGGAGTTGACCCTGCTTTGGTCGTAAGAGTGTGAGGTGGTCAACTTTAGACTATACGTACTGCAGGCGTCTAAAGCAAGCAACGTTGACTATGGGGTAACATGCATTGAACCTATAGAATTGTTCTGGTTCATCGTGAGTGGGCCTTGTAGTAATAAGCTTAGAAAAGAAAATGAGGGATCCATATTATTATATAAATTTTTTGGTGTTTAGAAATGCAATTACATGTCTCCATGTATTCAGAATAACATTTGCAAGAGTACAGAGCAATGTAGGAGTTTACTTACCTGACATCTTTGAGTTGTATTTGATAATGTTAGGTTCTTTATGAAGAAATGAAAGAACAAATAGTACTCGAATATCATTGGTGATTATTTTCAAGTTAACAGTTTAATTTTCTTGTTCTAATCATTTTATATGTATTGTTTTGGGCTTTGGGGTGATTGTAAGTCGTGAAATACTCTTGAATAGGTTACGCGAGTCTCTTAAATTAGTTTGAGTAAGTTATGAGGCTTATGATTCATTTTTCCTTTAATGTGGGATTATAAAGATGTAACTATGGTATCAGAGACTCTCAGTATTTAAAGTTTGAATATGATATATATTGTGAGCTGTGGGGAGTTGTAAGTCTTTTTAGGCCTCTCCCTAATTCTTTTGTCTATTAGATGAAGTTTTCTTCCCGGTCATTTCTTGGAGAGGCGCTACCAAAATTTTTATAAAATTATAGAGGATAATCCGTATGATTTTCTAATTTATTCTTATTCAGTAGAATAAGTATTGAGTTTCATTGGGGATATAAATTCAGTTTCGGACCTTTACAAAAGATTAAGATGGAAAGTATTTTGAGACATAGCTAATTGTTAGTTTAGGTGCCTAATTAGAGTAGTTAGGCTAAGTGATGACTTAGTGAGACGGGTCCTGACATTAGGAGAAGTATTTTCACATATTTTAAGGCTGCTAAGGCTGTTGATATGTACAGAACCCTTGAGATTTTGCAATATAATTAGTATATGGTAAAGCCGAACGTTCTTTCAACTGACCTAAGGAAAACCAATTGTCATTCATTATAGCTTGTCCATAAGGTTTCATTAAGAAAAATGAATTTTTGATAAACCAATGATTAACTTAGTGTTTGCATAATTTGATTCAACTCCCAATCCAGGTTGTTTATTTATTACTAAAGTCTTTCAATTCACTTTCAAGTAATATTACATGCTTTAAATTGCTTTAGATAAAATAGGTTAAGAGAATTAGTAACACCCCCTCTTCTCTAACCTAAGAACTCTTCTCGGTCTCTGTGGGTTTGTCCACGTACTTGAGTCTATCTAATATCCATAGCAATCACTAAAATAAGAACTATTATTAATGTGTTTAACAGACCATCATGTGGTATAGGTTGTAGTTGACAAGTTGACAAAGTATTCACATTTATTGCTAGTTTCCATGCATGATCCTTTTAATAGAACATGTGAGGTGTACGTGTATAGGGTGTTGAGACTTCATGGTGTTCTAGTGTCGATCACTTTCGATAGAGATCCGATATTTATGTCCAGATTGTGGAGTGAATTGTAGAAACAGGTGGGAACCACTCTCAGTCTCACCACAACATATAAACCTTAGACTAATAGGCAGAATGAGTGTCTAATCTTGGTTTTAGAATATATGCTTGGAGCTTATGTCTTAGAGTTTGGTGGTAGCTAGAAGAAATACATTCATTTGTGTGTATTTCTAGGCTCTATATGGTCGACTTTGCCATTCACATATATGTTGGGTAGAGGCTAGAAATACAACTTTGTTGGTGCCTAAGTTGATTTAAGTTTACACATAGAGAATTCAGTAGATTTGTTAGTGTCTGATTATAACACAGCTTAGACTGAAATGATATACTGACAAGCTTTATACGTTTCTAGATTATTCAATGAACAAATATTTTCTATTGAAAGTCTCACCTACAAAAGGGCTCTATTTATTTAGGTTGATTGGTAAGCTACCTTCAAAATTTATCAAACCATTCAAGGTTAAGGAGAGGGTATGTCTCGTTGCTTAAAAGTTAGAGTTGCCAACTCAGCTATCAACGGTTTATAATGCCTTTAATATGTTTATGTTTTGCAAAGCATAGACAAAATTCTCACCCATAATTAACTTTAATGAATTTGATCTTTGAAAATATTTATCTTATAACGAGCATCCTATTCAGATCCTTGATGGTAAGATTTAGAAGCTGAGAACCAAAGAGATCCTTTCGGTTAAAATGAAATGGTTGTTTCATGGAGACAAGGAACTAACATGGGAGCAATTTTCTTTTTTTGAGGCTAAGTTTAACTTTTACGTTTCCTTTAATTTTGAGGACATAATTTCTTAAATTAGGGCGAGTGTAATGATGCATTACCTTAACTACCAAGTTGGCATTAACCCAAATGTTAATTAATTCAAGTTAGGCTTATTGTTAAGCCTGAATTATCTTGATCAACGTGTGCATGGGATTGTGTGTCCTTTGGTGTTTGTATGACTTGATTTAATAAATCAGTTGACTTAATCCAATTAAATATCCTATAGTTCTAAAACCAAATCAATTGGAAGTCATAAACACTTGGATATGCCTCGAGTTCGCTATGTGTTGTAATTGGTGTCAATTTAGTGACTTGTATCACCTTTAAGAAGTGACCGTAAGATGAGTCTTAAGATATGTGCTTGAACATCATGATGTAGATATCATGGGAAAGCATGAGATTGCTTATTTAAGTTTACTGAATTACTAAGTAAAAAAGATGAGATCAATCTTATCTTCTCATCATCGTTTTGCCATCCGACAGGAAAGAAAGAGAAGAAGAGGAGAGAGAATGAAGGGAGAAAAGAAAGAGCGAAGCTTGAGGGTGTTTCCATCCGCCATTAAAAGCTATGATAGTAACACTTATCTTCTTTGTTGAGCCTAAGTGGATTTGTAAGGTTTCCTAAAGCTTTTCTTCATGTCTCCACATAAAATCATAAGGTTTTCTTGGGTTTTAAACTTAAGAATATGCAAAAAATGATTTCTAAGGTTGTAAAGGTGATGAAAAGGTTCATTAGGACTGATAAGTGACTATTTAAACTTTTGTATATGGTTAGTTTAGTAGTAGATTAAGTATAAATATCCTTAAATGAGCTCGAATTAATGGTGTTTATGCATTTTTCAAGTACACAAGGCGTAAAAGAAGGAAAAGAGTGAATTCGAGAAGAAACGAAGGTAAAAGACATTAATGAAGATTTAACGCCGTGGCTAAGCACTGTGTCATTGTGGGATAAGAAAACACAGTATGAAAAGAAAAGGCACAATGTGGGAGAATAGGCAAATGAAGAAAATAGACCTCAAATGGCGTGGAGGTCAACGGACAGTGCCTGGAAGACATAGGGACAGCGTTTGGACTACCGAAGGGAGAAATTGAGATACAAAGTGCTTGAAGCAATGGCGACGCTGCGGGATTGTACACACAATGTCGTGAATTAAGTGAAAGCGGAGAGAAGAGAAGAAAATAGAAAGTAGAGTTATATTTTGTGTTAAATTGTTAAGTAGGGTTTCTAATTGTTGAAAAACATGACTATGGAGTATAAACATATAGGAGAAAATGCTAAACTTTCCAAGATTAGCCATAATTAACATAGTTTAGCATAGGTTTACTTTATTCTTAAGTATTAATAAGATTTGTGGAGAGAAAACATTGAAGACTCGCGCGTGGTGATTCGGGTATTAACATTGAAGACTCATGCGTAGTGATTCGGGTATTCTTTTATTGATTTAATAGAAAGTTATCTTCTTATATCTCTAATTTCAATTAATACCACTATGTACAAGTATGAGTAGTTTATTAATCTTAGGGATCAATGGATCCTATGGTATGAATGTTATGCTACATGAATAGAATAGAATGATAAAAAATGCAATGGTTAGAATTTGTATTAATTCTAAGCGTAATACTATGAACACCTTGATCACGTGTTAGTTGATATTAGGTTTTAGAAGTTATCATGGCCATTGAAGCATTTAAGTCTGATATGGACGGTACAACCATAAACTATACAACACCGAGTAATAGTTGTTGATTAGGGAAGCACGAATAGTAAACTTAATTGGTTATGAATTTAAAGATTTAGAACATTAAAGCAATGTTGAGCTTACATTATTCAAACTGATAGGTGGAGTCCCAATTCGCACATTATAATTTTCTCCGTCAAGACAATGGATTTGAAGGAAACATGTCCATTCCAATTAGGCATTGCATACACATAATAGAGATGATAAAGTGACTTCAAATGGATAGTATTTCATTACCTAGATGAGGTTATGATTTAAGATACTCTTAATATAAGAGTAAAAGTAATTTGCATTGATTTGTTAGTATAGATTAATTTTGTTTAGTTATGAAACTAACTAAAAGGATTTCCTTAGCAATAAACTAATTTTAGTTGAGTACGTATTGAGTGGAAACACCTTTTGTCAAACCCCACTTAATTAGGGCATCTGACCGACCAAGATTATCCTAATTCACTGATAACCTAGTAGCCTTAACATCACCATCAATAAATAATTAAAATTTATCAGAGTAATTATCAAATATTATTCTAACTCAGCCACAAAGGGATTCTAAAACGAATCATGTACCTCAAAGTCAATAAAGATTAATTAGATAATCCTTAAAAATTCGTAAAAACTTTTTGTCAGCATCACCTCTATTTCTAAGACCACGCTTGAAATCTTGGCCTTCACAAATCTTCAACAAACCTGCTCAGCTTGGTGGAATTGCCGAAGGACTCACAATCTACCCCATAACATCAATATATATTGAAATATCAAACTGCATGTTCATATTAGCCTTTCTCGGATTTTCAAATTATTAACTCATCAAAACCTTACCTTTAAAGTAGTCCAATCCATCCTAAAATCATAATTGAATTCATATCCATCTCAAAACTATTCAACAGTTTCACAAGTTATCCGAAACTCACACGAACCTAGAAACCCATTTATACAATATTTTATATTCAAAACTAATACAAACATAAAGAGAAATAAATTGAACAAACAGCCAAATATCATAAAGCTTTCTCTGTCCTTTGTCACTGCTAATACTTATAATTACCCAATTATAAAAATTTGATAATGTCAGATAAGTAAATCCCATACCATCCAGTACACCTATAGTAACCAAATGCATAGTATTCCAAGAAATTTAAACAAATAATCATATCACAAGGAATCATAAATATACAAGTATATAATCCATCTTGTTTATGTTTACCGACCACAATCAGAAGACGTCTTCCAAAAGTGGTAGGTAAACAGTAATAAGGAATCATTAGTTTGAGAGGAAGACCTTAAGGAAGCCGAGCCCCCGACTCTCCTTGGAGTATGATCCTGGCCATCATCACAAAAACAACCCAATCCAAAACAAGTTTCAACAATAATTAATGACTCCAGTCGTAGAGCACCACGAGTGGAAACACCTTTTGTCAAACCCCACTTAATTAGGGCATCTGACCGACCAAGATTATCCTAATTCACTGATAACCTAGTAGCCTTAACATCACCATCAATAAATAATTAAAATTTATCAGAGTAATTATCAAATATTATTCTAACTCAGCCACAAAGGGATTCTAAAACGAATCATGTACCTCAAAGTCAATAAAGATAAATTAGATAATCCTTAAAAATTCGTAAAAACTTTTTGTCAGCATCTCCTCTATTTCTAAGACCACACTTGAAATCTTGGCCTTCACAAATCTTCAACAAACCTGCTCAGCTTGGTGGAATTGCCGATGGACTCACAATCTACCCCATAACATCAATATATATTGAAATATCAAACCGCATGTTCATTCTAGCCTTTCTCGGATTTTCAAATTATTAACTCATCAAAACCTTACCTTTTAAGTAGTCCAATCCATCCTAAAATCATAATTGAATTCATATCCATCTCAAAACTATTCAACAGTTTCACAAGTAATCCGAACCTCACACGAACCTAGAAACCCATTTATACAATATTTTATATTCAAAACTAATACAAACATAAAGAGAAATAAATTGAACAAACAGCCAAATATCATAAAGCTTTCTCTGTCCTTTGTCACTGCTAATACTTATAATTACCCAATTATAAAAATTTGATAATGTCAGATAAGTAAATCCCACACCATCCAGTACACCTGTAGTAACCAAATGCATAGTATTCCAAGAAATTTAAACAAATAATCATATCACGAGGAATCATAAATATACAAGTATATAATCCATCTTGTTTATGTTTACCGACCACAATCAGAAGACGTCTTCCAAAAGTGGTAGGTAAACAGTAATAAGGAATCATGAGTTTGAGAGGAAGACCCAAAGGAAGCCTAGCCCCCGACTCTCCTTGGAGTATGATCCTGGCCATCATCACAAAAACAACCCAATCCAAAACAAGTTTCAACAATAATTAATGACTCCAGTCGTAGAGCACCACGAGGTTCATCCTACCACACATATATTTAATGAACCAAATGGGACTCTCAAAGGCCTCCTTCCTCTCGTGTATGTGAATGCATGATCAACAAATATGCAGAGATAAACAGTGCATGCAATATATTCGAGAAATACTCATATAATGTAAAAGTTACCATGAGATTTACTTACTCTACAACCGTGATACAAATGCCCCCTTGCGTATCGAGTCGTCAATTAGTCCTCACTAGGTTCCAAATACGGTCTTGCAATTTATGTATAAGCCCTGTAAATCTCCATGATAATTCCACAATTACTTTGAAATAATTTCTCTTAACTTGACCTAATCGCATTCCAAAACCCTCAAAATACTTAAAAAATATATTCTTCGATACCCGAATTTTATATTCGACTCCAAATTATGGTTCAGCGTAAAAAAAATTACGTTGTCTAGGCCTAAATATCAATTTTCCAACTTATTGTCTATGTTTCGGTCCAATTCAAACCTAAAAACCTCAAAATCTCTCCAAACTATGTCCTCGAATGTCAGGAACCTAATTTTGACTTCAAATTGTAATTTAGAATCGAGAATTACTCTAAACTAGGCCATAAAATAATTTTTTCCAAATTTTGGATATTTTCGGTTATCGTAACACGAATTATAAAAAAATACCCGACTAAAATCTTAGAGAAAATCCCTAAAATTCTCATTTCCCACAAACGTCCTCACTTTCATTAATTTTTCCAAAAATCTTTTTTTCACAATTTTCTCAATTTTCTAGAAATTTATTCCATTTTTTCAATTTTTAACTTTTTTGGGCGCCGTGACATGTTTTTCGAGGCAACAATCAACGTACCGACCCCGAAAACTCCTAATTTCCTTTTTGTTATCAAAATTACATTATTTTAAAAAATTCCCTATTTCCCATAATTTTTCAGGGTTTATTTCAATTTATTTTCAATTTAGAACCCTTTTTTTATTTTTCACTGGGGTAGGGTTCACCCCCGAACCGGGTCCGGTTCTGGGGTCATCCCTTACCTCACGAAATTCACTATTTGTGATCTTTTTTCTCTGCTTTCTCAATCCTCTCTCTGGGCAGGGGAAAATCATGTTTCGCCCCCTTTACACCTCCTCCCTCAACCACAACGCCCAAAACCCTCACAAGGTCTTTCTTCATTTTCGAAAATACAGTCTCACTGTATTTCGATTTCCTTTTTTTTTTCTTGATTCTTTCCTCTGTCCGTCTATTCCATTATCAAGAACAACCAACAACCCTCCCACTCAAATCAAAACCAGTCCATCAATTCATTAAAACCAAAACTCAAAACTTAATGTTCACCTCAATACCTTGACACTCGTCTCGATGCATATTTCGAGATAAAATCTCGTGAAACAACAATCTCGACACGTATCTCGAGAAGAAACCCTCACGAATCTCAAATTCTCTCAATTACTTGAATTTCTCAAAATAACATAATATATACATGCAACACTTGGTAAAGTTCACGGAATAAAAAAAATAATTATAAGTCTCTAATTTACCGATATTTAATTCCCGACTCGCTGCAAAAACCTTAATTAGGCTCCCTTCATCTCGAATTACCTAGAATTACCGATTTTACATTTTTCGAGATTTGACAATTTTCCCAACTAATAAGAATTTCATCCTCGAAATTAAAATCAAACCGAACTTAACTGGTCTCAAAGAGATCCAAAATTATACTCTCTAACATACTCATCTCGTTCCCAAATTGGTTCTTAATACAACACGTCCCCTCGAAAATTAAACTGATTCTAGTCAATTTTATGATTCAAATTAGATTTTATTTTGCTTGAGCATAAACACGTAAAATACGTCATCAATTTTAGCTAACTGTAGGGATACTACCAATCCATTCGCAACATTCCTAACCCGTTTTCACAATCTTAAATAATCATATAAATCAAGAATAGAGCTTTCCTTCAGTCCAAATTTATAATTACCTTTTGCGAGGGTAGATTTTCAAATACACCCAATCTCCTTCACCATAACTCACAAATCGGTGATAGAGATCATAATAATTTTTGGTATTTCTCATGAACTGCTTTCAATCTTAGACGAATCTGCTGCAAAACCTTAATGTGATCACCAACCATCTATGGCCCAAACTCCAACAAATCCTCGAGTTCCACCCAACCGGTAGGAGATCGGCAAGGTATCACATACCATGCATAATACGGAATAATATCAATGCACGATTAATAGCATTTATTACAAAACAACTTACACAAAAGTATGTATTCATTTCATGAACCTCCAAATACCAGTACACAAGTCCTGAGCCTGTTCTCCAATATATAGATCAACCGCTTCAGTTTGCCACGCACCCGAGGATGAAATACAAAACTGAAATATAACTAAGTGTAAAAACAACTCTTGTATGCCCTGCCACAACCCCGATGGGTGCCGAGCATCAAAATAAGAAAATATCATCAGCGACACTCCAAACAAGCGAGCCACTTCTCGCACGCACAACATGCTCAGCTGTGTAAAGGTATCCGAATTGTACATAGGAAGAACAAGAGCAAACTTCGTCAGTCCATCAACAATAATTTCAAACCGCATTCTATTTCCCCCAAAAGAATAGGCAGATGAATAACAAATTACATCACAGAGTGTTCCTATTTTCATTACGACATGGGAAGTGGTTGTAACGTACTTTCAGGTTTCTCATTATTGGCCTTAACCAGTTAACAAATCTTATATAATCACCCACGACAACTTTCATCCCTAGCTACCAATACAATTGCCCCGAATCATAACACATTCTAGTTCTGCTGGGATGAATGTTATATCTCAAACTGATGAGATTTTCTTAATATCTCATCTCGGATCTCAGCCACTTGTGAAATCCACAGTCTACCATTAAAACTAAAACACTAATCCACAGATTCACCTGAATGGTATTTAGGACTAAATTCAAAGTCTTATTCGGACTTGTGAACATGATATTTTCATTTTCATGTGTATGTGAGAATTTATTGACCATTTATTTACCTATACTCAAGCTTTCAATTAACTACGACAAAATCTCATGGACTCTTTTATATCGAACCTCACAATTCATTCGGTTATTCAAAGAGTAGTGTCGCGATCACTATACTTCACGTTGTGAATGAATCGTAATTACGATACGAATTCTACTCGGTTCCATTTTCGTCAATCTTAGCTATCCTCACATTTATCTCATATTTAGTCCCTTTATAAACTTATCACGACTTTTCGATCAACACTTAAACAACTTACAACTCCATAATTTTAACTAAATCGACTAAAATTCCTTCCATTCAACCCACATTACCCAAAAGTTCACTTTAAACAACCAAAATCCGCATTTTTTAAACTTGGCATGCAACTTATGATTCCTCAAAATATTAGAGATTACTTAAGATATATTTTTTCATGATCCTCACAAGTATTAGAGTATCTCAAGATATCACTAAGGAACATAATCACAAAATGACCTATATATGACTTCAACACTCTTCACATCAAATCTCTAAACATAGTCGGAGCATCAATCGACCCAAAACGACATAACAACAACCTTAAAGTAGCCATATTTGGTATGAAACATAGTTTCTTGCACATCATTTTACCAAACTCTTAACTAATGGTAAACATAACAAAAATCAATCTTAGAAAAGTATTTGATTTCGTTCCCTTGATCAAATAAATCATCAATATGAGATAATGGATATTTATTCTGAATAACGATCATATTCCATTTTTATAGTCGATGCAATGTCTCAAACCATCTTAAAGAGCGAAATAGTTATTGGTTTAGTTTCAAAACCAAATCAATCTCTCTCGGAAATGAAATTCAAGGTAAATCATCAAGAAATACGCCCAAGAACTTACAACCACAAGAATTTCCTCTATTTTAATTTCAGGTCTTTTTCTGTACTATGGTTCCAATAAGAGTTTGAATTTCTTTTTTAGTCACTAGCCAATCCATTCTTTACAACACCTCAAACTCCAATCACTATAACAAATAAAAATCAATAATCATCACGTGGCTGAAAATCTCAACAACATATTTCTCATACATTAAGTGTGGATCCACCCTAGCCCCAATTACTATCTTGAGTACTAAATAAATAGGGATTCACACTGGAGTTAACCCTAACTCAATCACCACATGACCACAAACTAAAATCGTCTCTTCGATAAGATTATGATTTGTACTTGAATCTCGTTGAGTCACCACCTGAACACATTTTCTAATATGTTGTTGAGTCTGTGACACACAAAAGGACATTTCTTTGAGTTATGATCACGTATCATATAATGTTGTTTCATTCCATACCCAATCATATACTCACACGCAGATTCTGATAACAGTCTAGGCTGATGCAAACCTACTTTTCACCCCTAAAATATATAACTGTAAGTTCACTGCCTACAAAAGATTCCTCAAAAGTTGCCCATCTCTGATTCGAGACCTATCCCTTGAGATTCTCGATCCTTACCTTCATTCCTTTGCAACTAATGTATACCTTATCGACTGAAGGCTGAGTCAACTGTGATCAAATCCTTCTTGAACCTATTCATGGCATTTCAACTAATCCTCAAGTCCTGTTCTCTTAGAAATTAAAGTGAAACTTGAAAGGAAAATTTTTTCCTTACCCATAAAATTCAAGTCTTGCCCTGACTTAACGACGCCCTAATATCATCGTGATTCGTGTTGAGAACTTGTATAATCACATAAGTATTGGCCTATCTCGAGCTTCTCGTAGTGTTCGGTTTAGTCATCAATATCATAACGCTAATCTCTTCTTGCCTTTTCTTCCGTGACATTCTACTATTAACGAATAAATCAGTCTATATCGGAAACAACAACAATTGGTTCAACTCTCGGAAGAACTATAATGGTAGTCTGCTCATCTTGGGCGACTGAAGTGGCTTCAAAAACTTTCGAGACCAAATGACCACAAATACCTAGGTTAATACTTTAGGTATTTTTTGACTCTACCATCTTCACAACTGAGTTATCAAACGTGTTTGAATCCACACATTGTGGATCCCTATTATCCACGTCAGATCCCTAACACAACTCATGCAATCAATTTATTATTTTCCTCAACAAAATTGCAAGAAAAGTTGTTCACGAAGTCCATATCCATCGATATCTCGAATATATACAACACAAATAACACATATCATAAAGTTTTTAAACTTTATAACCCTGTTCCATTGCGTTACTTCCCAACTAATCACTCACTAAAACATAATTAACAAGATTCTATTAGAATCCTAAGCTCCGATACTAACATTGTCAGACCCCACTTAATTAGGGCATTTGACCGGCCTATATTATCTCAATTCACTGATAACCCGTCAGCCTTAACCTCACCATCAATAAATAATTAAAAATTATCAGAGTAATTATCAAATATTATTCTAACTCAGCCACAAAGGGATTATAAAATGAATCTTATACCTCTAAATCAGTAAAGATTAATTAGACAATCCTTAAAAATTTGTAAAAAATTTTCGTCAGTTTCTCCTTTATTTCTAAGGTCACACCGAAAATCTCGGCCTTAACAAATGTTCAAGAAACCTGTTCAGCTTGGTGGAAATACTAAATGACTCACAATCCACCCCATAATATCAATATATATTGAAATATCAAATTGTATGTTCATTCTAGCCTTTCTCGAATTTTCAAATTATTAACTCATCAATACCTTAGCTTTTCGACGGTCCAATCCATCCTAAAATCATAATTGAATTCATATCCATCTCAAAACCATTCAAAAGTTTCACAAGTTATTCTAACCTCACACGAACCCAGAAACTCATTTATACAATATTTTATATTCAAAAGTAATATAAACATAAAGAGAAAGAAATTGAACAAACCACAAAATATCAAAAAAAAATTTCTATCCTTTGTCGCAGCTAATACCTTTCATTACCCAATTAAAAAAAATTTCATAATGTCAGATAAATAAATCCTGCACCATCTAGTGCACATGTAGTAACCTAATGCATACTATTCCAAGAAATTTAAATAAACAATCATATTACAAAGAATCAAAAATATATAAGTAGGCAATCCATCATATTTCTGTTGACCGACCACAATCAGAAGGCGTCTTTCTAAAAGTGGTGGGTAAACAGTAATAATGAATCATGAGTTCGAGAGGAAGTCCCTCAGGAATCGAGCCCCCGACTCTTCTGGGAGTATGATCCTGGCCAGCATCACAAAAATAACCTAATCCAAAATAAGTGTTAACAATAATCAATGACTCCAATCAAAGCGCACCACGAGGTTAATCCTACCAAACATATAGCCAATGAACCCAACGGGACCCCCAAAGGCCTCTTTCATTTCGTGTCCTTAAATGCATGATCAACAAATATGCATCGATAAACCGTGCATGCAATATATTCGAGAAATACTCATACGATGTAAAGGTTACCATGAGATTTACTTACTCTACAACCGTGATACCAATGGCCCCTTGCTCTCTGAGTCTTCAATTAGTCCTCACTAGGTTCCAACTACGGTCCTACAATTCATTTATAAGCCCTCTAAATCTCCATGACAATTCCGCAATTACTTTGAAATAATTTCCCTTAAATTGACCTAATCGCATTCCAAAACCCTCAAAATACTTCCAAAATATATTGTTCGATACTCGAATTTTATTTTCGACTCCAAATTATGGTTCAACATCGAAAATTACGTTGTCTAGCTCTAAATATCAATTTTCCAATTTATTGTCTATGTTTCGGTCCAATCTCGACCCGAAAACCACAAAATCTCTACGAACTATGTTCTCGTATGTCTGGATCCCAATTATGATTTGAAATTGTGATTTAGAATCGAAAACTAATCACGAGTAGGCCATAAAATTTTTTTTTTTCCAAATTTTGCATATTCTTTGGTATCGTTATAAGCATTATGAGAAAAATACCCAACAAAAATCCCCGCGAAAATCCCTAAAATTCTCATTTTCCACAAACGTCCTCAATTTTCATTAATTTGTCCAAAAATCTATTTTTCACAATTTTCTCAACTTGCCTAAGATTTATTCCATTTTTTCAATTTTTAACTTCTTCAAGCATCGTAGCACGTTTTCCGAAGCAACATTTAGCGTACCGACCCCGAAAACTCTCAATTTCCCTTTGATTATCAAAATTACATTATCTTGAACAATTCCCTATTTCCCATTATTTTTCAGGGTTTATTTCAATTTATTTTCAATTTTGAACCTTTTGTATATATATTTTTTTCACTGGGGTAGGGTTTACCCCTGAACCGAACCCGGTTCATCATCCCCTACCTCACGAAATTAAACAGAGCAATAGCTCTGTTTCACTGTTTGTTTTTTGTTTTGTTTTTTTGTTTTTGTTTTGTTTTGTTTTTTTCTCTTCGTTTCTGGTCGCTCGATCCTCTCTCTGGGCAGGGGAGCATCAAGTTTCGCCCCCTTCAAGTCTCCTCCCTCAACCACAACGCCCAAAACCCACACGAGGTCTTCTTCTTCATTTTCGAAAATACAGTCTCACTGCATTTCGATTTCCTCTTTTTTTTTTTCTTGATTCTTTCCTCTGTCCATCTATTCCATTATTAAGAACAGCCAAAAACCCTCCCAACTCAGATCAAAACCAGCCCATCAATTCATTGAATCCAAAACTCAAAACTTACCTTCCATCCGTTCTTCAACAACGCCACCATCTCACGGTTTCTCTCGAAACACTTTCATCTCCAACAGTGAGACATGGAGAGAGAGAGAGACATAGAGTTAGAGAGAAGAGATTGAGACATGAGAGTTATAGGGACGAAAGAGAGCGGGAGAGAAAGAGAGAGTTGATTAACAGAAGAGAGTTCACGAGGAAGATGATGAACAGTGCCCTCCCCATTTCGATTTCGATTCACATATATATTGAGGGGTCAAATGTCCATTTTACCTCTAAATATTTATCTTCTCCAGTTCAAATCACATGCCCTTTTTGGTCATTTTCCATTTTCCTCATTTTTTCATATTTATCTCCATTTTCATTCCAATTAAACTCCGAAAAATACCCCAATTTCCCCAAAAACTAGCAAATTCTCTAAACCACTCCAAACCCTTGAAAAACTGGTCCTTACACGCAAATCAAGGTGTATGACCCACGTCGACTCGTTAGGTCCATTTAAGGTCCAAAAATCAAATTTTAATTCAAATTTCATAATTTTTCGTAAAATTCTAAATTAATGTCCACCTCAATATTTTAAGTACCTTGACACCTGTCTCGATGCGTATTTCGAGATAAAATCTGCGAAACACCAATCTCGACACGTATCTCGAGACGAAACCTTCACGAATCTCACGCAACCACTTGAATTTCTCAAAATAACATAATATATACATACATTACTAGGCAAAGTTCACAGAATAATAAAATTAATCATAAATCTCTAATTCACTGATATTTAATCCCCGACTCGCTGCCAAAACCTTAATTAGGCTCCTTTAATCTCGGATTAATTATAATTACTGGTTTTAAATTTTTTGAGATTTTACAATCTTCCTAACTAATAAGAATTTCATCATCGAAATTCAAATCAAACCAAATTTAACTGGTCTCAAAGAGATCCAAAATAATACTCTCCCACATACTCATCTCGTTCCCAAATTGGTTCTTAATACAACACATCCCTTTGAAAATAATATTGATTCTAGTCAATTATATGATTCGAATTAGATTTTATTTTACCTGAACATATATAAACAGGTAAAATACGCATCAATTTTAGCTAACTGTAGGGATACTACTAATCCATTCATAACCTTCCTAACCCATTTTCACAATCTCAAACAATCATATAAATCAAGAATAGAGCTTTCCTTTCAGTCCAAATTTATAATGACCTTTTGCGAGGATAGATTTTCAAATATTTCTAATCTCCTTCACCATAACTCACAAATCGGCGATAGAGATCATAATAATTTTGGGTATTTCTCATGAACCGCTTTAAATTTAGACGAATCTGCTGCACAACCTCAGTGTGATCAATAACCTTCTATGACCTAAACTCCACCAAATCCTCTGGTTCCACCAAACTGACAGGAGATTGACAAGGTATCCCATACCATGCCCAACACTGAGTCATTTCAACGCATGATTAACAACATTTATTACAAAAGATCTCACAAAAAGTATGAATTCATTCCATGAACTTTTAAATGCCAGTACACAATTCCTGAGCTTGTTCTTCAATATACAGATCAACTATTTCTATCTGACCACCCACCCAAGGATGAAATACAGAACTGAAATATAACTGAGTGTCGAAACAATTCTCGTATGCCCTGCCACAACCCCGATGGGTACCGAGCATCAAGATAAGAAAATATCATCAACGACAATCCTAATAAGTGAGCCACCTCTCGCACGCACAATATGCTCAGCTGTGTAAAGATGTCCGAAATGTACATAGGAAGAATAGAGCACACTTCATTAGTCCATCAACAATAATTCCAAACCGCATTTTGTTTCCCCTAAAAGAATAGGCAGATGAATAACAAATTCCAACACAAATTGTTTCCATTTTCATTACGACTTTGGAAGTGGTTGTAACATACATTCAGTTTTCTGACTATTAGCCTTAACCGGTTAACAAATCTTATACAATCGCCCACGACAACTTTCATCCTTGGCTACCAATATAATTGCCCAAAATCATAACACAATCTAGTTATGCAAGGATGAATATTATATCTCAAACTGATGAGATTTTCTCAATATCTCATCCTGGATCTCAGCCACTGATGAAATCCAAGGTCTACCTTTAGACCTCAAACTCTAATCCACAGATTCACCCGAATGGTATTTATGACTCAATTCAAAGTCTTATTGGGAGTTGTGAACATGATATTTTAATTTTCATGTGTCTGTGAGAATGTTTTTACCATTTATTTACCTATACTCAAGCTTTCAATTGACTTCGATAAAATCTCATAGACTCTTTTACATCGAACCTCACAATTCATTCGGTTATTTAAAGACTAATATCGCAATCACTAGACCTCTACGCTGTGAATGAATCGTAAATATGATACAGATTATACTTGGTTCCATTTTTGTCAATCTTAGCTATTCTCACATTTATCTCCTCTTTAGTCCCTTTACGAACTTTTAGCGACTTTTCGATCAACACTTAAACCACTTACAACTTCTTAATCTCGACTGAATCCACTAAAATTCCTTCCTTACAAACCACATGACCCAAAACGTCACTTCAAACAACCAAAATCCACAATTGTTAAACTTGGCAGGCAACTTATGATTCCTCAAAATTTTCAGATTAACTCTAAGATATATTTTTTTTTTCAGGATCCTCGCGAGTCTAAGAGTATCTCAAGATATCACTAAAGAACATTTTCATAAAGTGACCTATATATGAATTCAACACTCTTCACATCAAATCCATAAGCATTGTTGAAGCATCGGTCAACCCAAAATAACATAACAACAACCTTAAAGTAACCATATTTGGTACAAAACATAGTCTCCAGCGCATCATTTTCCCTAACTCTCAACTAATGGTAAACATAACCTAAATCAATATTAGAAAAGGATTTGATTTGGCTCTATTGATCAAATAAATCATCAATTTGAGATAATGGACATTTATTCCGAATAATGATCCTATTCCATTTTTTAGAGTCAATGCAATGTATCAAACTATCCTAAAGAGCGAAATAGTTATTGGTTTAGTTCCAAAACTAAATCAATCATAAACTCAATATCTCTCAGAATTGAAATTTGAGGTAAATTATCAAGAAATACGTCCAAGAACTCACAACCACAAGAATTTCCTATATTTTAATTTCAGGTCTTACCTCTTTACTATGGTTCCAGTAAGAGATTAAATTTATTTCTTAGTGACTAGCCAATCCATTCATAACAACCCCTCAAACTCCAATCGATATAACTCATAAAAATCAATAACCATCTCGTGTCCGAAAATCTCAATAACATATTTCTCATACATTAAGTGAGGATCCACCCTATCCCTAATTACTGTGTTGAGTACAAGATGAATAGGGATTCACGGCGGTGTTAACCCTAACTCAATTACCACACGACCACAAACTAAAATCGTATCTTCGATAAGATTACGATTTGTACTTGAATCTCGTTCAGTCACAACCTGAACACATTTTCTGATATGTTGTTGAGTATGTGACACACAAAAGGACACTTATTTAAGTTATGAACATGTATCATATAATGTCCTTTCATTCCATACCCAATCATATTCGCACACTCAGATTCCGAGAACTATAATTTCACTTCCTATAAAAGATTCTTGAAAAGTTGTCCATCTTTAATTTGAGACCTATTCCTTGATCCTTACCTTCATTCCTTTGCAACTAAGGTATACCTTATCGACCTAAAGACTGAGACAACTGTGATCAAATCCCTCCTGAACCTATTTATGCATTTCAACTAATCCTCAAGTCTTTCCTTTTATCTCAGAACTTAGAGTTAAACTTGCAAGGAAAACCTTTTCCTTACCCATAAAATTTAAGGCTTGCCTTGACTTCACGATGCCCTAATATCATCATGATTCGTGTTGAGAACTTGTATAGTCGCAAAAGTATAGGCCCTATCTTAAGCGTCTTGCAGTGTTCGGTTTAGTCATCAATATAATAATGCCTATCTCTTATCGCCTTCTCTCTGTGACATTCCACTATCAACAAATAAATCAGTGTAAATCGAAAACAACAACAACTGGTTCAATTCTCGGACGAACTATAATGGTGTTATGCTCATCTTGGGCGGCTGAAGTGGCTTGAAAAACTTTCGGGACCACACGAACCAAAAATACCTAGGTTAATAGCTCGAGTATTTTTGACTCTACCATCTTCACAGCCAAGTTATCAAACGTGTTTGAATCCACACATCGTGGATCCCTATTATCCACGTCAGATCATTAACACAACTCTTGCTATCCACTTATTATTTTCCCAACAAAATTGCAAGAAAAGTGGTTCAGCAAGTCCATATCCATCGATATCTTGATAATATGCAACACAAATTACACATCATAAAATTTTTAAACTTTTTAACCATGTTCCATTGCGTTACTTCCCAATTAATCACTCACTAAACAACAATCAATAAGATTATATTAGAATCCTAGGCTCTGATACCAACATTGTCAGACCCCATTTAATTAGGGAATCTAACTGGCCTAAATTATCTTAATTCATTGATAACCTTGTAGCTTTAACCTCACCATCTATAAATAATTAAAATTTATCAGAGTAATTATCAAATATTATTCTAACTCAACCATAAAGGGATTCTAGAATGAATCTTGTACGTCAAAGTCAGTAAAGATTAATTAGATAATCATTAAAAATTCATAAAAAATTATTGCCAGCATCTCCTCTATTTCTAAGCCCACACCGGAAATCCTAGCTTTCACAAATCTTCAACAAACCTACTCAGCTAGGTGGAAATGCCGAATGACTCACAATCTACCCACAACATTAATATATATTGAAAAATCAAATTTTATGTTCATTCTAGCCTTTCTCGGATTCTCAAATTATTAACTCATCAATACGTTTTCGACAGTTCGATCCATCCTAAAATCATAATTGAATTCATATCCATATTAAAACTATTTAATAGTTTCACAAGTTATCCTAACCTCACACGAAACCAGAAACCCATTTATACAATATTTTATATTCAAAACTAATACAAACATAAAGAGAAAGCAATTGAACAAACCACCATATATTAGAAAGCTTTCCTGGTGTTTTGCAGTAGCTAATACATTTTATTACCTAATTATAAAAATTCGATAATGTCAGATAAGTAAATCCCACACCATTCAGTACACCTGTAGTAGCCAAATGCATAGTATTCCAAGAAATTTAAACAAACAATCATATCACAAGGAATCATAAATATAAAGTATGCAATCCATCTTGTTTTTGTTGATCGACCATAATCAGAATACGTCTTTCAAAAAGTGGTGGATAAACAGTAATAAGAAATCATGAGTTTGAGAGGAAGTCTTTCGAGAGGCCGATCCCCCATATCCGTGGAGTATGATCCTAGCCAACATCATAAAAACAACCTAATCCAAAACAAGTGTCAACAATAATCAATGACTCCTGTCGTAGAGCACTACATGGTTCATCCTACCACACATATAGCCAAAGAACCCAATGAGACCCCAATTGTCCTCTTTCCTCTCGTGTCCGTGAATGCATGATACATAAATATGCGGCAATAAACCGTGCATGCAATATATTCGAGAAATACTCATACAATGTAAAGGTTACCATGAAATTTACTTATTCTACA
The DNA here is from genome assembly GCA_039657365.1 of Stephania yunnanensis. Lineage (NCBI taxonomy): Eukaryota > Viridiplantae > Streptophyta > Magnoliopsida > Ranunculales > Menispermaceae > Stephania > Stephania yunnanensis. Next base: position 42,635,540 of record CM077584.1, read on the forward strand.
ACCGTGATACCAATGCCACATTGCGCTTCGACTGTTAAATTAGTCCTCACAGAGTTCCAACTACGGTCCTACAATTCATTTATAAGCCCTGTAAATCTCCATGACAATTCCACAATTACTTTGAAATAAATTCCCTTAAATTGACCTAATCGCATTCAAAAACCATCAAAATACTTCCAAAATATATTCTTCGATACCCGAATTTTATTTTTGACTCTAAATTATGGTTCAACATCGAAAATCATGTTGTCTAGGCCTAAATATCAATTTTCCAATTTATTATCCATGTTTCAGTCCAATCTCGACTCGAGAACCTCAAAATCTCTCCGAACTATGTCCTCGAATTTTCGGATCTCAATTCCGACTTCAAATTGTGATTCATAATTGAAAATTAATTTAGACTAAGCCATAAAACAATTTTTTCCAAATTTTAGATATTTTCGGGTATTGTAACATGCATTACAAGAAAAATACCAACAAAAATCCTCGAGAAAATTCCTAAAATCCTCATTTTCCACAAACGTCCTCAATTTTTATTAATTTAAAATCAAGTTTTTTTGACAATTTTCTCATTTTTCTAGAGATTTTTTCCATTTTCTTTTCAATTTTAAATTTTTTGGGTGTCGTCGCGCACTTATCGAGGCAATATTCAGCATACCGACCTCGAAAACTCCCAATTTCTCTTTTATTATCAAAATTACATTATTTGAACAATTCCTTATGTCCCATAATTCTTAGGGTTTATTTCAATTTATATTCAATTTAGAACCTTTTTTTATATTTTTTTCACTTGGGTACGGTTCACCCCTTCACCCTTGAACCGGACTCGATGCAGGGGTCATCCCCTACCTCACGAAATTAAATAGAGCAATAGCTCTTTATCGCTTTTTGTGTTTTTTTTGTTTTTTGTTTTTTGTTTTTCTTCATTTCTGGTCTCTCAATCCTTTCTCTGGGCAGGGGAGCATCAAGATCCGCCCTTTCACGCATCCTCCCTCAACCACAACGACCAAAACTCTCACAAGGTCTTCTTCTTCATTTTCAAAAATACAGTTTCACTGTATTTTGATTTCCTTATTTTTTTCTTGATTCTTTCCTCTGTTTGTCTGCTCTCTTATCAAGAACTAACAATAACCATCCTAATTCAAATTAAAACCAGTCCATCAATTCATTGAAATCAAAACTCAAATGTAAGGAATAATATTCAAGACTCAAGGACACAGGATCATGGTAGAGTGTTTTAATCATGGTTAACTGACTCTAATTAGTTAACTCATCTTCTAACAGCTTTGGTTAGATAGTTATGTTGTTAGAGTATTTTATCCCTGTATATATGTGTATTGGACTATCGTTTATGTGTAAAGAGAATCATTTATTGTGTGAAAAGTTTTTCTACACTTTGTAAAGTTCTCATTTCTTGCTCTATGTTTACAAAGTTGTGTTTGTATTCTTGTTATGTGTAGATAGAACTAAAGAACCAGTCTCATTAGATTGATTTCACATGGTATCAAAGCTGATAGAGTCTGATTAGACTAGCTTATCTACTAATAAAGATAATTGTTCATTCACTCTTGAATTAGATGTGACTTGTATAGAAAAATCACTGAATTTTAGTCTATCTACAAAGCTTGATGAAACTAATTACATCTATTTGAAGATTCAAGTTTGATCAGCAATCAAAGGTCTTGGTCTAACACGTTTGATCACTGATGATTTCTTGTATCATCCTCAACAGAAAAGAATTCTTCATGTTCTTCATCTGTTGTTCAAATCTATGAGGTATGGAGTAGAGCTGATTCAATGTTGATGTGTTGGTTATTTGCAAATATTGATAAGAGTGTAATTGGTCATGTTATTGAATGTATTTCTTCCTATGAAATCGAAATGTTGTTGAGAGTATTTATGCTCATTCTTAAATGGCAAGAGCACTGCAATTGAAACAACAGTTGAATACCTTAAAGAAGGGTTCATCTTCCATTTATTAGTTTATAGTAAAGATAAAGAACATTGGTGCAGAATTGAGGTCAATTGGTCTAGTCATTTCAGAATCAGATTTGATTCAGTCAGTTCTAAGTGGATTAGGACACGAGTTTGATACAATTGTTGTTCTTGTGTCTTCTCAGCAGAAGGCAATGTCTTTATAAGAAGCACAATACCTGTTGATGATGCATGAACATAGAATTACACAATTGAATCAATATCCTTTGATGGATTTATCTCATGTATCTGCAAATCTTGTCACAAATTTTGATGACAAGAAAGTTCAGTACAATAAAACTGGAAACAAAAATGGTGGTGGATGAAGAAGTTGTTCAACTAGAAGAGGTTTTACTGGAAATAGAGGAGGTAGACATGGAGGTCGTGGTAGTAATAAAGTGTTATGTCAGACCTGCTTTCAAACTCGTCACATGAATTTACAATGTTATAAAAGGTTTGATCAAACCTACCATGAACCTAATCAAACTGGCTAGCAGATTAGTTAGTTTAAATGATCTTCATAGTTTTCTAACTCTTATTCGTCTCCTTTTCTTTTTCTCAACAAGCTTATTATCATCATTATCAGGGTTTGGTTAGTTCTCCCAACTTAGTTGCCGATTCAAATTGGTACATGGATTCAGGAGCCTTTAGTCACATGAGTGCTGATTCCTCCTCTCAGATGAATAAAGTTGATTACACATGTGCACAAAGTGTCACTGTTAGTAATGGTGAATCATTAGCTATTGCTTCTGTTGGTAATAATGTTTTGTTCTAATTCATCTTCTGCTCATCCATGATCCTTGCAACATGTTCTTCATGTTCCTTGTGTTGCCAAAAATCTAATTAGCATCTCCAAATTGACAAAGGATAATGATGTGATTACTGAATTCTCTTTTGATTCCTTCTTTATCAAAGAAAAGTCTCCAAGAAAATTTTGTTACAAGGCAAGCTTAAGGATCATTTGTATTATCTTCCCAAAGCTCCTCTTAATCTTCTTGGTGAAGTTCTACCGACTACTTCCTCTGGTTCTTGTAAGTAAACTGGTGTTACCAACTTAACTGCAGTTGTTACTCCTGATTGTAACATTTGGCATGCTAGACTTGGCCATCCTTCTTCCTTGGTGCTTCAAAAGGTATTGCAGAGTTGTAATACTACTTTTCACAAATCTGATGTACATTTTTATGATTCCTGCAAGCTTGACAAAAGTCATAAGTTGCCTTATAATACATGTTCTATTACTACTTCTCCACTTGAGTTGGTGTACTTTGATATTTGGGGTCTAGCGCCGATTATTTCTACTTTTGGTTCTCGATATTGTGTGGTGTTTTTTTATTCCTATAGTAGATTTACATGGTTTTATTCTCTCAAACTAAAGTCAGATACAGTTGTAGGTTTTGTTTCATTTTCATAAATCAAGCTGAACTTCAAGTGTGTACCAAATTGAAGTGTTTTCAATCAGACATGGGCTTTGAATTCAAGCCTATTGAGTCTTATTGTCATAAGTTTGAAATTCATCATCAATACTCCTGCCCTTATACTCATCAACAAAATGGTGTCCCTGAAAGGAAACATCGTACTATTGTTGAGATGGGTCTTACTCTACTAGCTCACTATCAAATGCCTTTGTCTTACTGGGAAGAAGCTTTTATTAAATCTGTTTTTCTCATCAACAACTTTCCCTCAGTCTTGAAGTATAATAGTCCTTATTACACTTGTTTTAAGAAGCAACCTGATTATCAGTTTCTCAAAGTGTTTGGTTGTTCATGCTTTCCCATTATAACATCTTATTCTACTCATAAATTTAATTTTGGTTCTACCAAGTGTGCATTTCTTAGTTATAGTCCTCGTCATCATGGTTATAGATGCTTACGTCCCTCTAGAAAGGTCTATATGTAAAGAAATGTTGTTTTTAATGAGACTGAGTTTCCCTTTGTAACTTTGTTTCAATCCTTAAATTCTTCTTCTCCTGTCCTCTCTCACAAGTTTAGTCCTGTTTCACTTTTACAACATATGCAGCCTTTACATGTACCTTCTATCAATACCTCAGTCTCCAGTGGTTATCCAGTTGAGGTTGCATCTCTCAAAGGGCCTTTACAATCTTTTTCTAACGTTTCACCAATTTCTGCATCTACATCATCAACTTCTCCTGTCAGACCTGCACTTGTGCCTACATCGACACCATCAATTGTCACTCCAGTACCTGTTGTAACCCTTGTTCTCACTGCTCCTGTTGATGACATTCATCCCATGCTTACCAGGAGTAAGAGAGGCATTTTCTAAACCAAAGGCGTTAATTGCTTATTCTCCTTATGCTTTTGTTGCTTAGCTTGAGCCTACCACTATGAAAGCTGCATTGCAAGATAATCGATGGTATTCTACTATGGTTGATGATAAAGCTGCTTTGGATCAAAATCATACTTGGACTTTGGTTCCCCTACTGAGTCTATGAATCTATTTTGGTTGCAAGTCGGTTTTCAAGTTGAAAACTTCTCCTACCGGTGAGGTTTAGAGGTACAAAGCTCGTTTGCTAGCAAATGGGTTTCATCAAACCCCTGGCTTAGATTTTGTTGATACCTTCTTTCCTGTTGTTAAACCATCTCCCATTCTCTTCATTTTGGCTATCGCCTACAATTGGCCTATTCATCAGGTTGATGTGAATAATGCCTTTCTAAATGGTGTGCTCACTAAGGAGGTTTAAATGTCTTAGCCTTAAGGTTTTATAAATCAGAATTTTCCCAATTATGCTTGTAAGCTTAACAAAGCTTTGTATGAACTCAAACAATTTCGTGCCTGGTTTTCTAAGCTTAAAGGTTCTCTGGTTGATTGGGGTCTACAAAATTTGGTGTCTGATGTTTCTCGTTTCTTTGAGAGATCAGCAGGTTCTCTTTTAGTGGTTCTTGTATATGTTGATGATATATTGGTCACAAGTTCTAATCCTAATCAAGTAAACCAATTGATTTCTAGGTTAGACTCTCAGTTTTCTCTTAAAAATCTTGGGCAGATTGATTACTTTCTAGGCATTGAGTTGTTTCATGATTCCTTTGGTCTTTATCTTACTTTGTAGAAATTTCTCTCGGAGCTTCTTCATAATAATGGTTTCCAACATTCCAAACCTCTTGCCATTCCTTTCACAGTTGGTCAAAAACTCTCTCATTTCGAAGGAAGGCCATTCCGTGATCCAACTTTGTATAGTAGTTCTTTTGGTGCCTTACAATATCTCACATATTTGAGACTTGATATCAGCTTCATCATTAACCAGATTAGTCAATTTCTTTAACAACCTTCTGAGACACATTGGTTAGCTTGCAAAGGTGTCCTTTAATACTTGAAGGGTACTTTAGATTTTGGCTTGTTCTTTTGTCCATATTCTAATCTGGCTATTAAATCTTATATTGATGTTCATTGGGCTGGGGATGTTTATGATCGTCATTCTACTAGTGGCACTTGTGTGTACTTGGGTGGCAATTTAATCTCCTGGTCTTCCGAGAAACAGACTGTTGTTGCTCGCTCCTCTATTGAAGCTAAATACAAAGCCTTAGCTAATGGTGTTTTAGAGATCATTTGGACTTTTTCCTTGTTGAGTGAGCTTAGATTGACTTCTCATTCTCGTCCAGTTCTGTGGTGTGACAACACTTGTGCACAGTCCTTAGCCTCTAATGCTGTGTTTCATGCTCATACTAAGCATGTGGAGAATGATGCTCATTTTGTTAGGGAAAAACATGTTTTCAGTATTTTTGATCTTCGGTTTGTTCCCTCTCTTCATCAAGGTGCTGATCTATTCACCAAGATCTTACCTAGTCCTCGTTTCTCCTTTTTATGTACCAAAGTAAACCTTGTTTCTTTACCAAGGCTTACTTTGAGGGGGGCTATTAGGAATGATATTCAGGACTTTAGGACACGGGATCATGAGTGAGTGTTTTAATCATGGTTAGCTGACTCTAGTTAGTTAACTCATCTTCTAATAACCCTTGTTAGACAGTTAAGTTGTTAGACTATTTTATCCCTATATATATGTGTGTATTGTACTATCATTTATGTGTAAAGAGAATCATTTCTTGTGTGAGAAGTTTTTCTACACATTGTAGAGTTCTCATTTCTTGCTATGTGTTTACAGAGTTATGTTTGTGTTCTTTTTTAGTGTTGCCAGAACTAAAGAATCAATCTCATTTAATTGATTTCATATCAAAACTTACCTTCCATCCATTCATCAACAACACCACCATCACTGAAAAGTCACAGTTTCTCTCGAAACACTTTGATCTCCAATAAGGATATATGGAGAGAGACAGAGAGTTAGAGAGAAGAGATTGAGACACGATAGAGATAAGGACGAAAGAGAACTGGAGAGAAAGAGAGAGTTGATTAACAAAAAAATGTTCATGAAGGAGATGATGAATAATGCCCTCCCCATTTTGATTTCCATTCATATATATTGAGTGATCAAATGACCATTTTACCCCTCAATATTTACCCTCTCTAGTTCAAATCCCATGCCCTTTTTGGTCATTTTCCATTTTCCTTAATTTTTCATATTTATCTCCTCAATTTTTGTTCCAATTAAACTCCGAAAAATACCCCAATCTCGGTAAAAGTAGCAAATTCTCTAAACCACTCCAAAATCCTTGAAAAATTACCCACGTCGACTCATTAGGTCCATTTAAGGTCCAAAAATCAAATTTTGATTGAAATTTCATAATTTTTCGTAAAATTCTATATTAATGTTCACCTTAGTATTTTAAGTACCTTGACACCTATCTCGATACTTGTTTTGAGATAAATTCTCACGAAAATACCAATCTCGACACGTATCTAAAGACGAAACCCTTATGAATCTCAAATTCACTCAATCACTTGAATTTCTCAAAATAACATAATATATATACATCACTAGGCAAACTTCACAGAATAATAAAATTAATTATAAATCTCTAATTCACCAGTATTTAATTCTCGAATCGCTGCCAAAACCTTACTTAGGCTCCGTTAATATTTGAATAATCGCAATTATCAGTTTTAAATTTTTGGGATTTGACACCTTTCCCCGAGGATAATATTCGTATTTAATGTAATTTGGTCACATTATGACTACAATCGAGTCGTTATAACTATGGCCACGATCAAGTTTTTGGTGCTGTTGTCGGGGATAGGTAGCCATTTAAAGTTAGTTAGTTTGAAAAGTTAGGATCTTTTATTTTAAGTACTTTACTTTCATGTTTAAGTAAAACAAAAAAAGGTTTAAGTCTCAAGTTTGACTTTCTGCATTCTCATTTGGTAGAAAAGCCAAATCCTAGTTCCAAAGACTAAATGTAGGGAGTATGACCTCATGGGCAAAAATCGATGAACGATTTCTAGGCAAGTTCTTTTCCCCAATGAATGTCAGTGAAAGGAAGCTGGAAATTAATCATTTCAAGCAGGAAAGTGTCAAGTCTCTTGAGATGCTTGGGAAAGATTCAAGGAGATACTGAGGAGATATCTAGGACATGGATACGTGAACTGGGCGCAACTCAAGATTTTCTACCATGTGATGAACCATAACATGAAAACACTAATAGATGTCATAGCAGCTAGTTCTCTACTAACCAAGGACGAGGATGGAGCATTAGATCTCCTAGATCTTATATCTCAAAACTCTATAGCCGGTACTCGTTCCACGGTGAGGAAAGCAACAGGTGTATATGAGATTGATTCGCAAGCTGCTATTATGGCACAACTATCCAACTTAAGCAATCAAATAGTGAAGTTTCAAATGGGACAACGAGGTCCACAAGTGCATGTTGAGGCATGTGCCCTAGGTCAATCCATTAACCGTCTTTATGAATACTTTTAGTTAATAAAATAGAGGATTTCATTTGCTGTTTATTATAATTAATTTGCATGTTTACATTATAATAAGATCCATGGGTATTTACAGAAATATCTTAAATGTCCCTAGTCGATCATTATACTGGGAACTATAATGAATTAAAACTAGTGTGAGTCTTGATTGATGATCATATGATGATTATACGTATAGGGATACGAATCAAGATCACGAGTACTTGTTAGGGAACAAATCTTTGGACCGACCCGCTATGAGAACATCACATGGATTAAGTCATAGTTGTTTCTCATGATAGGTATATTTTTCAGTCCTCTGACTTGAGATTACCAGAGACTTCAAAATTAGAACACCAGTGATTTGACACAATCAAACGTTGTCTTTAACCGGACGATTATGAAGGTTGTGATTGGTTACTGTGTGAGCAATGTGATGAAGTTGTGTAATCGAGATAGAATTTGTCCCTCTCATATGAAGAGAGATATCCCGTGGATCCCTCGATGTGTTAGACTGTTAAAAGGCCTAGTCTAAGTGAATTAATATTGATCAATGTCACTTGGATGTTTTCAGTCTACTAGAGATCGAGACTAGTACGATTGAACATGTTGGATGACAATTCCATGTCTTATGTTTGATCAAAAGGATATCGTGTGACAAAATGATGTTATATACACTATTGATTAGGTTGTATCGATTTGATATTCGTACAACTTGGGTAGTCATAATGTCTTGCTAGAGGCCGCTTATGACTTGTATACCAAAATGTGTTTTGGTACACTGCCAACGTTGTATGAGCCTATTGGGTCGCACACTAAGAATGGTTTTGCGAGATTTTAAGATGGTTTAGAAAAATGAATTTTATATGATAAAATTCATGACGGAAACGTCCTTGTGGTGTATTACACTTATACTTCTTTAAGTAGGGGTATATGTGTAATTTACTTAACCGTCTATATACGAGGGTTGTATAAATAGACGCTTTAAGTTAGAATACACAAACGAAAGATCAAAAGGCCGAAACTCTATTTTCGTTTTAGAAACGACTTAGGGTTTTTGGTATGCTCTGGATCGTTTTGGAGAGAAAAAAAAGATTTGGTATTCTCTCGAAGCTAGCACTTCAAATCTCGGCCGCCGTTCGTGTGTGGACTTCTGATAGAGGGTGTTCGTCGTTGGCAGCGCCTTAGAGATCGATTAACCTTCAGAAAGTTACATTGCGACTGAGGTATGATTAAGTTTTTCATGGTTTAAACGTTTTTAATGGAATTAGATTCGGATCATGTTGGGGTTTTTGTCAAAATTGTTTTGTAATCTCCGCTGCGTATGAACCCCAAAACCCAACAGTGGTATCAGAGCCTTCGAGTTTGATTCCATTAATTGCATTGCATGTTTACTTCTGATATATACATGATATATGATTGAAAGCATGTTAATAGTTGAAGTATATGTGATTTACATAAGTTTCCTGTGAGATTTATTATCATGTTTTATGTATATGATACATATATTCGTGATTTAATTAAAATCGGTTTCTTACATGCTAGTAACCATGTTAGGTTAATTCAAATAATTTTAATGAATTGAATTTCGTGTTCTTTGATCCATGACACCATTAGGTTCGATTGGGATAGTAGTTCATGATTCAATTACGTGTTTGTGATTATTTGTATGAAGACCGAAATTGCAAATAATTAATTTTCGAAATTATTTATTTATAAATAATTAATTTTCTTAATTATTTATTTATAAATAATTAATTTTCGAAATTATTTATTTATGAATAATTAATTTTCGAAATTATTTATTTATCTTGTTATATCTATTTTGTTATGAAGTTTCTATTTGATAAAGATAGATAACAAATTAGAATAAGAGATAAATATCAAGAATCTTGTTATTGGTGATATACTAGGATTCAAATATCTTAAATCCAAAATAAATAATTAATTTTCGAAATTAATTATTTATCTTGGTATATCTATTTTGTTATGAAGTTTCTATTTGATAAAGATAGATAACAAATTAGAATAGGAGATAAATACCAAGAATCTTGTTATTGGTGATATACTAGGATTCAAATATCTTGAATCCTAATTGGATTAGGATAAGATGATTAGTTAGATGTGGGCCCGGGTTAATTAAAATGTTTTAATTGACTTAATTTCGGATTACGATAATAAAATCAGCGAAAAAATTATGATTTTCTATAGCGAATTTTAATTTTCGGAATTGAGATTCATCTTCTAAAAAAAAAAAAAAAAAAAAAAAAAAAAGCGCGCCCATCACCCCCGTCCATTGACCGGCCACGGCGGGACCATGATCTAACTAATCCTAGTGTACGGAAATTCTTTTGTTAGTGAAAAGTATAAAAATAAAAATAAAAATTCCAAATTGTTTAGTGATTGAACAAATCAATAAAATATATGATATTTCATTGTTTACATAAAATCACTAAAACTGAATAAAATCCCTCCATTAAATTTTAAGTCTCGTGCCATCCATTTTAAACACTTGTCAAGGCCTCGATCACACTAATATAGTTTCAGCCATAGTTGAGTGTATTGTGTTATCTTGGTGAGACAAGTTGGGTAAGAGTTACCTTAATGTTTAAAATGGTCAGACTTAATAAAGCCATCAAAATAGTTTTGAGCTTTAGGCAAATGATGAGATAAAAACATGCTAAGACATAAGATGTCCCATATCTCATAAAAGGATCTAAAAATTACATAAGATGTAATTGGTAATCGTTACCTACCTAAATAATCTAGTTCGTGTTTCATGCCATAGCTGTCAGAATTAGGTGAAATATGGATTTTAGTCCCCTAAATAAACGAAGACGTTTTAGGAGGGTTGTTAATTTAGTGGGAGTCTATTCCTCTATACTAAAATAAACTTTGCATAATCTTTATTGTAGATCGATGGCCTCTTCAAGTAACAATAATCCCCTGTCATGCGATCTATCCTTGAGAATGATAAGCTATCTCGGGACTAACTTTCTTGTCGGTTGAAACTTGAGAATTGTTCTTAAGCATGAACGCAAGTTGTATGTCCTTGATGCTTCAATCCCCGAGGACCCACCACCAATGCTACGAAAGCTATGAAGGATGCGCATAATAAACATGTCAACGATTCTACCGATGTTGCATGTATTATGCCGGCAACTATGGTTCCGAACTTCGAAGGACATGGAACTAATAGAAGCCTACGACATGGCTATAACGCTGAAGGAAATGTTCCAACAAACAAGCTAGGCAAGAAAGGTTCGAGACATCAAAAACCTACATTCATGCAAGATGACCGAGGGTGCGTCGGTTAGTCCTCATGTTCGAAGATGAAGGGCTATGTTGACCAGCTTGATAGACTCAGATTTCCCATAAGCCAAAAGTTGGCTACGGATTTGATCCTGAATTCATTACCAGAAAGTTACTCACAATTTGTGATTAACTACAATATCAATAATATGGAGAAATCGATTTCAGAGTTGCATTTGATGCTCAAAAGCTCGCCGAACAAAATATCAAGAAACCCTCTAGTAATATGTTGATGGTCTAAAAGGAAAGGGAATGAAGAAGAAAGGCAAAGGCAAGGCTAGAGTTGCCAAGGCGATTCTTGCCGCACTGTCGCAAAGCCTATGGAACAAGTCAAGACCCCGGCTACTGTTCTCGCTTCAAAACACCCAAAAGAAAAGGAAGAAAATTGTCATTTCTTTAATCAAACCTATCTTTGGCATTGTCGTCTCGGACACATAAACGAGAAACGCATAACGAAGCTCCATAAAGATGGGCTTCTAGATTCATTTGATTTAGAAACATATGAAACATGCGTATCTTGTTTACTAGGCAAGATGACTAAAAGTCCATTTACTGGGACACGAGTGAAAGGGCAAGTGATTTATTGGGTCTAATACATACCGATGTATGCGGTCCTATAAACACAATGGCTAGAGGAGGTTATCAAGTACTTCATTACATTTGCGATGATTTCAAAGAGATATGGTTATGTATATCTTATGAAACATAAAGTGAATCATTTGAGATGTTTCGAACGTTTCAAAATGAAGTGCAAAATCAACTTGGTAAAACTATCAAAACACTTCGATCAGATCGAGGTGGTGAATATTTAAGCCAAGAATTTGATGATCATCTTAAGAATTGTGGGATTGTCTCCCAATTGAATCCACCAGCAACTCTACAATGGAATGAAGTTTCTGGAAAGAGAAATCGAACCTTATTAGATATGGTTCGATCTATGATGAGTCATGCAGATCTTCCATTATCCTTTTGGGGTTATGCATTACAAACTGCAGCTTTCACTCTAAATCGAATTCCTTCTAAAATGGTTGATAAAACACCGTATGAGATATGGTACGAGAAGAGACCTAGTTTGTCTTTTCTTAAGATTTGGGGTTGTGAGGCTTACGTAAAGCGACAAGTCTCAGAAAAACTAGCACCTAAATCTAATAAGTGTTTATTTGTGGGGTATCCTATGGAAACAAAAGGATATTACTTTTATACTCCCGTTGAGAACAAAATGTTTGTTGTTCGGTATGGTGACTTTATGGAAAAACAGTTTATTTCAAAAGACACTAGTGGAAGAGAAATAAATCTTGAAGAAGTTCAAGAATCACAGATAAACACTGAACCGCTACTGGAAGTTCAACAACGATTTGAACCAGTTAAACCTCTGCAAGTGACACAAGGCCCACGTAAATCTGGTAGGGTAAGACATGAGCCAGAGAGATTCAAATTTCTCTTTACTGATAGTCGTGATGTGTTGCTTATGGATCAAAATGAGCCCATCACTTATCAGGAGGCTATGTCTGGATCAGACTCAGATAAATGGCTAAGTGCCATGAACTCTGAGATGCAATCCATGTATGATAACCAAGTTTGGAACTTGGTTGATTTACCTGAATGTGGTAAGACCATTGGATGTAAATGAGTTTTCAAGAAGAAAACTGACATGGATGGCAAAGTGCATACTTTTAAAGCAAGACTTGTAGCAAAACGTTTGAGCGGACTCAAGGTGTTGATTATGATAAAACTTTTTCGCAAGTAGCCATGCTTAAATCCATAAGAATTTTAATTGCCATTGCTGCATATTTTGACTATGAAATATGGCAAATGGATGTAAAAACAACATTTCTTAATGAAAAGCTGCTTGAGGACGTGTATATGACACAACCTGAAGGTTTTGTACATCCTGAGAATTCTAGGAAGGTATGCAAGCTTCAAAGATCCATTTATGGATTAAAGCAAGCTTCTCGAAGTTGGAATCTTCGTTTCGATGAAGCAATCAAGGATTTTGGTTTTATTAAGAACGAAGATGAGCCTTGTGTATACAAGAATGTCAGTGGGAGTGTAGTTGTTTTTCTGGTACTATATGTTGATGATATATTACTCATTGAAAATGACATCCCAACATTGCGGAATGTCAAGTCTTGGTTAGGGAAGTGTTTCTCAATGAAAGACTTAGGAGATGCAGCTTATATCATAGGGATAAGGATCTATAGGGATAGATCTAAGAGGCTAATCGGTCTAAGTCAGGGTGCTTACATAGACAAGGTGCTGAATAGGTTCAGTTTGCAAGACTCTAAAAGAGGATTGTTGCCAATGTTTCATGGCATAAGTCTTAGCAAGAATCAATGTCCTAGGATAAATGATGAGTGAGATCGTATGAATAAGATTCCATATGCATCGGCTATTGGATCTATCATGTATGCCATGTTATGCACTCGACCTGATGTATCATATGCTTTGAGCACTACAAACAGATATCAGTCAGATCCTAGTGAGAGTCACTGGATAGCAGTACAGAACATCCTTAAGTACTTAAGAAGGACTAAGGAAGTGTTCTTGGTCTATGGAGGTTTAGAAAATGATCTAGTTGTAATGGTTACACAGATGCAAGTTTTCAAACTGATATAGATGATTTTATATCGCAATCTGGATATGTGTTTACTTTGAATGGGGGTGCAGTAAGCTAGAAAAGTTCAAAGCAAGAGACCGTGGCAGATTCTACAACAAAAGCTGAGTATATTGTAGAGTCCGATGCAGCAAGGAGGCAGTTGGATAAAAAATTTCATTTATGAACTAGGTGTGGTTCCAAGTATTGCTAACCCTGTTTGTTTGTATTGTGACAATAACGGGGCAATAGCACAGACCAAGGAACCTAGATCGCACCACAGATCCAAACATATACTCAAGCGTTTTCATCTTATCAGAGAAGTTATTGAGAGGGGAGACGTAAAGATTTGCAGAGTACCAACTGAAGACAACGTTGTGGATCCATTGACAAAAACTCTTCCACAAGCAAAACATGATGGTCATGGTAGATCATTAGACATTAGATGCATGTATGATTGGCCCCAGTGCAAGTGGGAGATGTTGAGGCATGTGCCCTAGGTCAATCCATTAACCGTCTTTATGAATACTTTTAGTTAATAAAATAGAGGATTTCATTTGCTGTTTATTATAATTCATTTGCATGTTTACATTATAATAAGATCCATGGGTATTTACAGAAATATCCTAAATGTCCCTAGTCGATCATTATCTTGGGAACTATAATGAATTAAGACTAGTGTGAGTCTTGATTGATGATCATATGATGATTATACGTATAGGGATACGAATCAAGATCACGAGTACTTGTTAGGGAACAAAGTCTTGGACCGACCCGCTATGAGAACATCACATGGATTAAGTCATAGTTGTTTCTCATGATAGGTATATTTTTCGGTCCTCGACTTGAGATTACCAGAGACTTCAACATTAGGAACACGGTGATTTGACACAATCAAACGTTGTCTTTTAAGGACGATTATAAAGGTTGTGATTGGTTACTGTGTGAGCAATGTGATGAAGTTGTGTAATCGAGATAGAATTTGTCCCTCTCATATGAAGAGAGATATCCAGTGGATCCCTCGATGTGTTAGACTGTTAAAAGGCCTAGTCTAAGTGAATTAATATTGATCAATGTCACTTGGATGTTTTCAGTCTACTAGAGATCGAGACTAGTACGATTGAACATGTTGGATGACAATTCCATGTCTTATGTTTGATCAAAAGGATATCGTGTGACAAAATGATGTTATATACACTATTGATTAGGTTGTATCGATTTGATATTCGTACAACTTGGGTAGTCATAATGTCTTGCTAGAGGCCGCTTATGACTTGTATACCAAAATGTGTTTTGGTACACTGCCAACGTTGTATAAGCCTATTGGGTCGCACACTAAGAATGGTTTTGCGAGATTTTAAGATGGTTCAGAAAAATGAATTTTATATGATAAAATTCATGGACTAAACGTCCTTGTGGTGTATTACACTTATACTTCTTTAAGTAGGGGTATATGTGTAATTTACTTAACCGTCTATATACAAGGGTTGTATAAATAGATGCTTTAAGTTAGAATACAAAGACGAAAGATCAAAAGGCCGAAGCTCTATTTTCGTTTTAGAAACGACTTAGGGTTTTTGGTATGCTCTGGATCGTTCTGGAGAGAAACAAAAGATTTGGTATTCTCTCGAAGCTAGCACTTCAAATCTCGGCCGCCGTTCGTGTGTGGACTGCTGATAGAGGGCGTTCGTCGTTGGCAGCGCCTTAGAGATCGATTAACATTCAGAAAGGTACATTGCGACTGAGGTATGATTAAGTTTTTCATGGTTTAAACGTTTTTAATGGAATTAGATTCAGATCATGTTGGGGTTTTTGTCAAAATTGTTTTGTAATCTCCGCTGCGTATGAACCCCTAAAACCCAACAGTGCAGGCAATATAAAAACCCGATAATTGCCAAGGTATGGTGGTTAACCAAATGGACCTACAACAAGGAATGGAATATGAAGATGTAAACTTCATGAACAACCAAGGCTATGGAAACAACTTCTGGCCGAGTCGAATGGCTCCTCAAATTAAGAATACAACAACAACAACTTCAACTTCTCATATAGAAATCCTGATAACACACTAAAGTTACCTTAGGCTTTGATCAACAAGTCCGACAAGGGAAGATGACTTCATTGAAGTCAATTAAGAATCTCTCGCATGCTATAGACATGAGCAATAAGGAATGCCACGAGAAGCATGAAAAAGAGATGGTGAATCGAGCCATGTAGAGAATGGATGATTAGAGATCACGATCCATTAAGAAATTAGAAAGATTGGCCAGTTAGCCATTCGCTTAAATTAAAGGAAGGAAGGACGGTTTGCAAGTAACATAGACATTAATCCTATGGAGAACACATGTGTAGTCTAATAAAGAAGTGGAAGAAGAACTAAGGATTCAATGCAACCAAAACATACAACAAACGGTACAAGGAAACAAATTGATGAAAAACACTAAAAGGATGCATAACACTTAAAGAGTGACATAGGTACCCAAAAAGAAGTTGTACCAATAAAAGAATCAAAACTGACTTAAAAGAAAAAAAATGAAAGAGAGTCAGAAAAAGACGCGGTACCAAGGAGAGTTATATTTCCCGATAATCCACCTCTACCATATCCTCAGCGATTCGAGAAACAGAATATCAAGAACAAATCAAGAAGTTTGAGGAGATGTTTAAGAAGTTACACATAAACACCTTGTTTGCAGATGCATTGGAACAAATGCCAAGTTATACAAGTTTTTGAAAGACATAATGGCAAGAAAAGTGCGATTAAAAGATTATGAAATAGTGAATTTGATAGAAGAATGCAGTTTTATTTTACAAAGGAAGTTACCACTAAAGTTGAAATACCTAAGAAGTTTTACCATCATGAGCAGATATAGACATTCAAGAAGGAGAATTATGGTTATGATTAAATAAAGAGGAAGTCATGTTCAATATCTACAAGACCTTGAAACTTACAAGTGAGGGAAAACACTTTAAAAGCATCAAAGTTAGAGATGTAATTTCATTATGTACTTCTGAGATAGCCAATGAGTATACGCCAGATGACCAGCTCGAGCAGTGCCATTTCAAAGCCTAATAACAAGTTCAACAATTAAAGATGAACTTTAGGAGGTAGTGTCACGACCCGTCTCAATAATGTCAAACTTAGCCTAATTAATCTTATTAGGCACCTAAACCATACTATTAACTATATGGCTTAAAATACTTTCCATTTTAATCCTTAGTAAAGCTCAAAAACTAAATTTATATCCTCCACTAAACTCAATACTTGTTTTACTTAATCGAAGCAAATTAGGAAATCATATGATTATCCTTCGTATTTTTATAAAAATTTCGGCAGCACCTCTCCTAAAAAGGGCATGTTGGGAAACTTTCACCCAATAGACCGAAAAATTGAGGAGAGGGCTAAAAGGACTAACAACTACCCATATTTCACAATATACATCAAATTCTAAATTTAAATACTGACTTAGAGTCTCTGATATCTTAGTTACAACTTTACTATCCTAAAATAAAGAAAAATTGAATCATAGACATCTTAATTTAATTCAAACTAATTTAAGAGACTCTCTTAACCTATTTGAAAGTATTTTATGTCCTACACTCACCCTAAAGCCCAAAGAAATATATAAAAAGTGATTACTAAAAGAATGTTAAATTTTTAAACTTAAAAGTAATTATCAAAGATCTTTGAGTCTTGTGCGTTCTTCCTTGTCTTCACAAAAAATCGGACATCATAAAAAACGACACGAAGATGTCTGGTCGGACATCGCTTTGTACTCCTCCAAATGTTAGTCTTAATACATGGAGACATGTAATTGCATTTTCAAATAATAACAAATTTATATAATGACGAGGATCCCTCATTTCCTATATTAAGCTCATAAGAAGCGGGTCCACTCAAGATGAACTTAGAACAGTCCTATGAGTTAAAGGCATAGTACCCCAAAGTTGAAATTACTCACCTTAGATGCCTACAATACGTCTAGTCTGGAGTAGAGCACCTCACACTTTTACGACCGAAACAACCGAAGCAAGTGCAACTTTATTTGGATGCCATGCATACATGAGTAAGACTGATTTAAAATGTAATGCAGACTAAACACTAATGCAGTACAATGATAAATTCCATAAGTAGGACAATCCCTTTAGGGTTTACTTTGAACCAACCAACTTTAAGCAAAATCCTTTGGGTTCTTGGAGCATTAGATCTTGTTAAACATGGTTCCAATAGCTTCCCTGCATACCCAATTTTATTGTGGGTGGAGCTTCAAGTGAAACCAAATCACAAAACCCAATAAAAACATCGGCCAAAGTCCGCTTGAGAATAGTTTCCAAAAACATTAATTTTTATAATTGTTTTAACTGGCTTTCAAGTAGCCAAATTGGGGTTACTTTTTAACCTTGAAAACCTCAATTTTTGTCATGATGACCTAAAAGTAACTTGTGGTACTCATGTCCTACTTTTTGTAGACTCAAGAACACTCAAAGCATACCAGTGATAGAGAAGTTATGAATTTTCCAATATGGCCTATCAACTAGGCAAAATTTATTTACTTTGAATTGAGAAATTTCTCCAATTTAATATTTTCGAAGTTAAAACGTCAAAACTCGACAACAAACACCACAAAACTATTTGATACCAACATCCAAATATTTTCACAGCTTGTGGAGTCAAATAAGATCATAACCAATAATCAATTCATCTAGAAACCTAATGTAAACTAGTTTTATCTTTAAAACATCTCCAAAAAGTTAACAATTGAATCACATTAGTTCAACTCATTAAAACTATAACCACGCTAGTGGGATTTATTCCAAATTCGCACAAAACAATCCTATATACCAATATACAACAATCCCTACAAATTTCTATTAAATCCCCGCAAAAGAAATCGAGTAATATTGGGAAATAACTATATTATGGAAAATACCCTGAATTGAAAATTTACCAAATTTCGAGTCGAATACCACGTCTCCGTCATGCAAACTTGGCTCGAACCGATCATCTCGAGATGCCCTACTGTTTTGGGAAAAGGAATTGGGGAAAATCAAGTATTAGGAGTTCGTGGAGCAAACAATCGTACTGAGAGGGTTAGGGACTAAAACAAATTTGATCCTCTGTTAAAAGAATGAACAAATGTTTCATTTATTTTTTTTATTTACTATTTATATATGTATATACATTCAACTTCTTCATAACGGCTTAATTTTTTTTTATTAATTTCTCAAATCTCTTTTTTAACATTTTTTCTTTTTGGCACTCGTTTTCGATTCAATTGTTACCAAATTGAGCCAACCACTTGACTAAATAATCCAACTCTATAAAATGTTACTGATGAGCAACTAAAGTTTCAAGATCTAGGACATTTGACTGAAATTTACAAAGAAGCTCCGAGGAAACGCTTCCTTCATGTACTAATCAATGAAATCAATTTTCCTTATGTTCTTCTTTATAGATGAGATAATATAAATATCTTAACGGAATAATGATGAAGAAAAGCCAAGTTGAAAATCGATTTTATACCACCTTTTATTGTCAATAAAGCAAATGGTGAGAAGATCTTTCCACTAGGAATGTCGATGAATGTGCCAGTGCAAGTGGGACGATTTAAATATCTTACCAACTTCATGGTGGTACCACAAATTGAAAAGGATGAAGTGATATTGATGGGACGAACTTTTCTCAAGAAGGATAGAGTTGTTCTTGATATAGAAAAATGTATAGTTACATTTAAAAGGGGAAATGACTTTTTGTGTCGTCAAGATGGTTATGAGATGGATGATTATGTCAAAGATGACAATTATGACGATGACTATGAATAGGAGAACTACTACTAAGAGTAGTACCCTAAAGAGGACAACTATTATAAGTTTAGCAAACCTATCGAAGGACGCTATGCGGATGCTTAGAATGATAAAAAAGATGAAGATGTCAAGAATGATGAAGAATCGGTTGATGGTCAGTTTGACTCACTCAAGTTGAACAAAGAGTGATCTCATCTATGAAGTCAAGCGAATGACTATAAACAACAGTGTGTTATGGGAAGCAACCCATATTCTATCTTTATTTTCAGTTTTAGTATTATGATTAGTTAGTTGTTTTTATATTCTCTTAACTTTTGACTTTTATAATAGGGATATTTTAGGAATATGATTCTGGAATAATTTCATGTAAGGGTGGTTGATCGAGCCAAATTCTTTTCATATTAATAGATTTAGAATAGTTAAAATATTTATTTTTTCTCTTTTTAACATTTTGGGATATCTAATTGAGAGTGGGACGATCGAGTTGTTTTTTAGTGGCACTATATTTATCTTTAATAAAAGTAGTTAATTAGTCTATAATGTTTCATAGTTACAAATCAATTTTTCATTTTAAAATATTTCTTGGGGAATATTAATCAATTCTACCTTAAATATGATGAATATGCATGAAAAATTAGTAAAATATTTGTTATATTTGAAAAATAGAAAAAATAAGTTATCGATTTCCCAACGATACTGAATAAAACTAGAATCGCTAGGAAAATCGATATTAGTTTGCATAGTTCTTAATATAAGAATAGGTCAGCAATATGTCAGCTATTTACGTTTATACAAGGAATTTTTAAACTAGTAGGTGGACCACCAAGACTAATTCTCAACGATTTAACTAGCGAATAGTCACCAGTTCACTTAAACTTCGATTTGCTTAACACAAATCCATGATTTTAAAAACAAAACCCTAAATCGCAAAAATCATAAACACTTTCACATCCAAAACCGTTGCACTCGTTCGATTTTTAATTGATTTTGACTACATTCAACGCTTCAAAGATTGAGTTATAGCTTATTTAAGTGTACCTCACCGTGTCCAGGAGTGAATCAACCCTAGAAATTTTGAATTCAAGTTCATACAAATAAGTTAGGCTTAAGTGGGTGTTTTTCAAATTGAAGCTTAAAGAGGGAGTTTAATGAGCTAATAAAGCATATTATTTAGGGGTTTCACTCCCAAAAAGGTAATAAATCAATAATCAAACATTCTTATTGCCAAAATGGTTTTTGGAATATGGGTTCAGATACAAATTTTCAATTTGGTTATGGGTTTTCAAATGCGTTTGGGAGTTTTTATGAATATTTCCAATATATACATAATTATGATAGGAATACGTCGATGACATTATTTCATACTTACTATTTTCAACTTTTTTGATATTCAATGATAAATCCTTTTCAAAAACTTGTTTTCCTTACCTCGATAGTGTGAAATTTCCAAATACGTGATTTCAATATGCCTATTTCATTATAATTGAGTATTTCTATGACAGTAGGAGGTAGTGGATGATGTAGGAGTAGTAAGCAAGATAAAAGGAAGGGGTATTGTAAGAAAAACCCAAGTAGAAGTATGCAGGCTGCCTAATGAATATTGTACCTAATGGCCCCATTGTCATAAGGAATAATATTTTGAGAATCTATACCTTAGCTATTTAGTGCCTTACACACTTTCATTGTTTTTTGGATCTAGAGCCTAAATGAGATACTATAGTGATAAAAAGAGGGTAAAAATTCCTAAGAAAGGGTTCGATATTCAAAATGCGAGCAAGTATGAGAATAGGATTGTAAGCACCATTAGAGATCAAGGATGGGAGCAAGTTCTAAGAGATTATGCAGGTAGAGGAGAAAGAGTGTGTTCAAAAATTGTGCGATAATCTTATGCAAATTTACATGTTAGTAAAGAATTAGACAAATAGTAGCGCAAGGGAAAAAAATTGATATTTCGCCTACGCAATTGAACATATTTTTTAGTTTACCATGAAACAACCATAAGAAGGAGGTGGATTACCTGGATGTCATTTATTCTAATAAGTAATCCTATGCACATAAGATGATCCAAGATGCTTTGGAGATACCTCTTGGAAAGAGATTTGCGTTTGATAGTGAAGGACACTCAAAGTTTATCGAAACCATCTATTTTAGAAAAATTATGAAATGTTGGAGTTATATTATAGATGCATGTTTTTATCCTACCAAGCAACACTTTAAAGTGAAGAATCCCTAGAGCTGCTTTACTTTACCATATAGTGATGAAGAAAGGTTATACTAATTATATACAATTCCATGAAGTTTGCAATGAACTCTACAAAAAACGAAGGACTATCATTCATAATTTTAATCACTCAATTGTATAGGCAAGCAGGAATGCGTTTTGATACCGAGATTGATGTATTTCCTAAGAAGAAAATAAATGATGCAGGAGTACAAAGAATAAAGAAAGTGGTTGGATACAATGTCTAGGAGGATGAAAGAGAATCATTGTATGCGATAAATGCGAAAGAAGCAAGGAGGCAGAGTAGCAAAGAAAATAGAGAGAAAATAATAGAAGAAGCTCGAAAAGCGACAGATTGATGGCTTGAGTAAAAGTACCAAGTGTTGATACGAGTTCAGAACCATCTTCGTCACACCCTAGGATGGAAGGATTTTTCTGAACCATATTTTCTTCACTTAGGTGTAGCCAAATGAAAATCGACTGAAATGAAAAAATGATAGTAGCAAACGAGAGAACTTTACGACATTATCATTTTATGTCTAAGAGAAGGCATGACAGTTGTTTGCCGCATTCTAGGAGAAGCGTCGATATTCCATCTTTGCAGTTGCAATTTTCAACTAGTACTTACAACCCAACTGATAGTTATGTTTCACAAACTTCTGCATGAATGGATGAAGATAATAAAATTAATAATGAATTTACTTCTATACACTACCAGGTGTAGTTTATTTTCTTTTGTATGAAATGAAGGAATGAATGATTAATTGTATTGCTCTTACTTTAGTTTTTGCTTATAAATGAAATACGTTACCATTGCATTCCATTCATTTGAAGTTTGTAGAGTTACATATTTTTCTATTTCATTACATTTTTTACTATACATATCAATTCATGTATGCTTCAAGAGGTATATTTGGTTTATTGGAACCCAAGTTAATTTTTCAACATTAAGGACAAGGTTTGGAATGCGTTTAAGGGTATTTTAGGTAAAGCATAACAAGCATAACAAGCATAACAAGCATAACAAAGAAAGTAAGGAAAGAAAAGAAATTCATAAGATAAAGTTCAAGAATTGATCCAAATAGTTCAATATTTTGGTCCGATATTCATGTGAGTTGATGAGATTTTTCAAATTTCTTCCAAATTCAAGTAAGTATGAATTTATTTTACTTTATTTTTAGTAAAGAACAAAATTCAATGAATAGGTAATAGATTTTTGAATGGAGACGATATTTTTATTACCCAAGTGAATTTTATGATTTATGATTCATTTTTTACACCTTTATAATTAAGTTTACTAGTTGATGTATGCACTGGATTAATTACTTTCTATTTTTCATGAGAATGAGTAGAAGATCGACATAATATTATAAGATGAACAAGATAGATTGCTAAGAATCTTATGATACAAAGGCTATCGATTAAGTATTTTTAGTATGTATATAAAAACTTATTATGCAACAATTGAAAGAAGAAATGAGTCAGAAAATGAAAGCTTCATAAGTCAGAAAGAACGCTTTCTTCAACTTTAGTGGATAGTGAGAAGTACTAACAAGAGTTTACAAATATATAGAGACTCCTATAGATTCCATTGTAAATGGAGTACGAAATCTATAGTGGAAAAAATATGATAATGTCCACATACAATGGTGCGGGGTCTCAAAAGTGAAATGAAGAAAAATATATAATGGTAAACTAATAAAGAAAAAATAATTAAGGTTAAGTAGAAAAAAATGAGAGATGAAAAAGGCAGATGTTCTTAAACTATTCAAAAATATATTTAACTTGAGTGCTTGAAACTAGGGTTGAGTGAAGTATTTCTTTATTTAACACATTTTAAATGATATATTCATTGGTATCTTGGCTAAACTCCCATTGATTTTGATTGTGGTACTATTATAAAGTATTTTCTAAAATTAATAATAATCTATTATTTTTTGTTTTAAGATTCTATACTAGTAATCGAAAGCTTGATGCTTGTCAGTAGAGGTTGAGAAAATCTATATTTTGTGTAGGCCTTAGTATTGAACTTTATGTTATAAGGGATGTTGCATTGGATGGGTAATATTGTTGGTAATATGTTTTTTTAAGATCACTTCCACTTAAAAATTGTATTATTTAAAAACAAGATGAATATTATTGAAATTAGTATATAAGGAATCAAAAGAGAATATTATTAAAAGTAGTCCTTTGCTCGGGACATCAAAGTACTAACTTTGGCGGTATTTGAAAAGTCAATAATTGGACATATTTTAGAGTGTACTTTAGGTTGATTTTAGATATAAATGATGTTATTACACTAGATATTCTCTTATTTTTATGATTTCATGATTTAATTAGGAAAAATAAAGAAATGGAAGGAAAACGATATAAGAGCAAAATAGTCAACTCTAGAATAGGTCTAGCGATTTCTCAGTGTTATGAGATTACACAAGAATTGCCACCAAAATCAGTAGCAGAAAAGAGCCATCGATTACACAGTGAATCAAAAAACACATGGGAATCACTAGATGAATTGATGGAGCACAAATACTAAATTTCAGTGATTTTCTCCATGATTTGTGAGCAAATTGGATTCGATAAGGAATCATTAAGGTCTATGATGATATATTTAGAAAAGAACGTTGAATTTGAGTTTGTCTATGATATTTAAAATTAGGAAAACTATAAATAAGAACTTAGGGCTTCAAAATTAATAGCCTTCAATTAGCCATTATTAGTTTTAAATTCTTTTCAAAAAGGCTTTAGTATAGTTTATTGTTCATTACTTTTTAGAGATTCAAGATTTATTTAATAAATGTATTTTACATTCATGTCTTTAAATTATTTGCTTTTTGCAATGTTTATTATAAATACGCGTGAGTAGTTTATCATTCTAAATAATACTCTAGACATGATTGTAAATCGTTCATCAATTTAGTCATAATATAGAATTTATGCGTTTCATTGTTTAAACCAATCACCCATGTTAGTGATGGATTTAATAAGTTTTTTTTTTGCGGATTACAACTAATGATTCTTTTTATTGAGTACATTGTGGGCAATATGTTTTTTAGTATAGAGTATCAAAATCTGTCTATGATTATTGACAACAATTTTAGAAGTAGTAACTAGGATTATTTTATAGTGCAAAAAATCACCTGAGTAGATATTCTAGGTGATTGTGTTCTAGGTTATTTAATGAATAACATAATCTTGATCTTTATTTAGTTTTGATTAGGTATGACATTTATTGATTGTTAATGCTATCATAGTTTCTAGTTTAATGCGTTTTATACAATAAGTAGATTTCGAAGGATAAGGATATGACTTATTTCCATTAAACAAAGAAAAGTCAATAGTTTGCTAAAGGTAACCTATCGTGATTAGAGTTCAATGATTTAGGATCATTATATAAAAATGATGATTTGATTATGACTACATTTTAATGAAAATATCCAAATATTTACATATCATTGTCTAAGATGTATTATTTAGATACTTAATTTATATTGATTTCTTGATTGTTTGTTTGAAGTGCATTAGATTAGACTATTGAATTTAAATTGTTTACACATTAATTATTTTAATTAAGTGATTATTTGTTTTTAGACCGATAGTTTTAATTTCCATTTTAATTAGGATAGTTAAATTAAAGTAAATTAAGTCCAATTCAACTTTAAAGTAGCCATAATTATGAAAAGATTTTCAATACCCCTATGGAGATGATATACCATTTACCACTACTACAAATAATTAAAAAAAATATGAAAAACCATTACGCATGCTCGACACATGTCATTATGCCTTAGAAACTACTGCATTAGGAATGAATCGTGTTTTTTCCAAAACGGTTGATAAAACACCATTTGATATGTTGCGCAGGAATAGCTTAAGTTTGCCTTTCCATAAGATTTGGGACTACAAGGTTTTCGTACGAAGAAACATCTCAAAATTCTTTTTCAGTCAAATCGATCAAGTTCTTATTTATTGGTTATCCTAAAGAAACAATAGGAAACTACTCTTATAATCCCTCTCAGACCAAAGTGTTTGTTGCTCGGAATGGTGTCTTTATAGAAAATAGTTTATTTCAAACCACAAAAATGAGACTAAAGTAAGTTTGAGTTAGTTGAATGAAATGAGGCTTCTGGTCTAGCTGGTCCCATTGGAGAAGAGAGTTTTGATTGCGTAGCGAAAGAGGCAAGAGCGCGTCTGGTGGTATCGTATATAAGGGAACGGCTGCATTTAGGAGTGATGTTTCCCTATTCTTAAAGCCGGTAGTGATCTCACTTTCAGCGGAGCGACTATAGGGCGACCCACCTATAGGACCGAAGGTGGCCGAGAATGTTATGTCAAAAAGCAAAAAGACCAACGATGATCTTCTCATAAAGGAGAGGGAGGAGGAGTGGAGCAACTCGACCGCTCCCTTGGTCTTAACCCTCGGAGCTAGAGGACTACATTAATGTGAATAAATTCTAAGTTCATGCCACGACTATCCATATGGAAGGGCAATTATGTTGATGCATTCCTATTTAGAATGAAGAATCAAAAAGATTTTCTTTTGAATAGGAGAATTTGGTCATGTAGTTATTCGCCCGGGCTAGATGAGTGGGAGGCCCACGGGGCCTTTTCTTAGGACTGGAAAAAACCTCGATGAAGGCTTAGGTAGCTCGGAATACATAGGTGGAGTTGAAGAAGCTCGAGAACCACTAACAAACACTAAACCGCTAGTGGGAGATTAACAAAGTCTTGAACTAGTTGAGCCTCCCCAAGTATCACAAGGACCATGAAGGACAAGACATGGGTATGAGAGATATAGATTTCTTATTACTAATAGTAGTAAGGTATTTCTTATGGATTAAAATAAGCCCACTAGTAATCAGGAGGCTATTGATGTGTGTGCTGCAATTATAACAACTTACTTGTTGTAATGTATAACCAACTTATGTTGATCATGAATATCGTTCTCAAAGAAAGATTTTTACACTAATTATTTAATAATTTGATTTTGAATACGGAAATAGTTTTTTATTAGTTTTATGGTAACTAAACTAATCAAACAAATCAACTTAAAGTTTACTTGAACTCTTATATTAAGGATATATTAGTTTACAACTTTAACTAGGTAAGTTAAAACTATTCTTTGTAACTATTTTTACATCTCATTATTTTGTGTGAAATGCCTAATTAGAATAGATATATTTCCTTCAAATACACTTTAACCCACTATCAAGGCGGAAAATATTCTAATGTGCAAACTAGAACTCTACCTATTAGTGTGAGTAATGTAAGCTCCACATTGCTTTATGTCCCAAATC
Organism: Stephania yunnanensis; assembly: GCA_039657365.1. Classification (NCBI taxonomy): domain Eukaryota; kingdom Viridiplantae; phylum Streptophyta; class Magnoliopsida; order Ranunculales; family Menispermaceae; genus Stephania; species Stephania yunnanensis. Next base: position 42,662,553 of record CM077584.1, read on the forward strand.
TTTAGATTAATAACCAAGTTTACTATCCGCGCCTCTCTAATTAAAACCTATATATCGATGTTGTGTATTTTACAGCTATACCATTCATATTCGAATTAAAAGCTTCAACGGCTATGATAACTTCTAAAGCTTAAGTTCATTAAGCACATGATCAAGATTTTTAAAGCATTACGAAAAGATTTAATACGAATTCTAACTATTGCATTTTTTATAATCACTTTTTATTCATATGCAAAGCATAACATTCATACTAAAGGATCCATTGATCCCTAAGATAAATATACGATTCACACTTCATTGAAAAATATATCTCAAAAACTCATAATGGAAATCATTGCAAATCAGAGATGAATATAAATATTACCTTGAATTAATCAATGAAATAAAACTATAATTGCAAGCGTAAAGTCTTCAATGTTTTATTTACACAAGCTCCTTAATACTCAAACTCAAAGTAAATTGTATGCTAAAATAGTAAACTGTATGCTAAAATACTCTAATGGTGGCTAATATTTGATAAGTGGTAAGTTTACCACGTCCTAATATCTATTTATACTCCTTAATAACAATTAGAAATCCTAATTTACAATTTAACTCAATAAAACTCTAACTTTCTATTTTTTTGTGTCTAGCACTATCACTAATGCCCCGTAATCCACCTAAAAGTTTTCTTTGTAAAATCTGTTATTTTAAAATGTGTAGTTTTAACATGTATAACTTCACTTTTAAAACAATAAGTAGATCACAACCAAAATACATCACTACTTTTGAGTTTGTCTTATCATAACACTCAAGTAGCAAGTGTTGAATCTCATGATTTCTCATTCTGCTCAAGAATTGACAATGAAGCATATATCATACTCATCTTTAGTATACTTTAGTAGTTTAAGAGTTTATAGGACTAAACATAGTTGGATTAGAAATTTAACTCAATTAGCTACTCGTACTCGAGCTAAATCTTTTATTTGAAGATTTTTATTATACTTCTGCCTTATTTTCTTAATTTTTCTTTTCTCATTTGTTTTTTCTTCTTTTCATTTTTTATATTTAACAGTCCTTTCTCATTTTCCAATGGACTTTATCATTTCTCACTTTTTCCAACAATCAAATTCTCTGCCCCATTTCGTAGAGTTTGTGGGATTCTCTTATTTTTTCTTTATTTCCAAAACTCTTGTTAGCACTTCTCATTTTCACTAAATCAAGTAAGTAAATTCCAACTTCTAATATACAATGCCAATTTCTTCCCCTCTTTGCACAAAATGTTTATTTGCTTTATATTTTCAAGTTAGATTCATTCTTATTATTTAATCCTTAGAGATCTAACTTTTCCACAATAAGTGTTCTAATTTCTAACTTTTGTTTCAAGTTGAAGGTCTTCCTTAACTATAAGTTTCCAATTATGAAATCCTATTGTTGTTTGCTATATTTAATTATTTCATCTTCAAAATTTAAAACACTCTCTTGAGTTTCATATAAATAAGATACTTGTAATCCACTCATCCGCAATTAAAGGCATGAACATGCAAATCAACTATTTATTCATTATATATTACTATATATAACCTAATCTATACTACTTAAATATTCAAATAGTAAATAAAATTAAAAACTTATACACTACTATGCTATCCTTCTTAAATGCTTCAAATTAAAAATTTAAATGATCATATATACATTGTTTATCCTTATTTCCCAGCCTATCTTATGGCTTTTTATAGTGTAGTGAGTATTGATGGCCCCAAACTTAAGCCAAAATTTGTTCTTAAGGTTAGAAAGTAAGTCTGAAATATGAAAATATTAAAACACACAAACATATATATATATATATATATATATGTATATATAATAACACACGTTATAATAAAGTAAAGTAAGCATAGGATTTAAAAAATTAAACAGTTAACAAAATAACTCGAATATTAGAGAAATTAAATGGTATCAAATTCACTCTCAACTTTAACAGGTTTAAAGGATTCCTATAATACTACTTAAGGATTGCGCGTCATTATCGTCATCTACATCATCTGCTCCATCTTGGGATAGTGAAAATGGATGCTCCACCCTCCTACTTTGCACTAAATCCTGATCAAACACGTATGCTCGTGCTACAGGAAAGCTTAAAAACCTATCAATAGGTCTAAACTATCTACCCCTTTCATATCTAACTATAGTTGGACTAAGTGGTTAGTCATTTATACTCCACCTAAAATTTTGATGGAAACAAACAAAGTGAAAAGATTCTAACTAGTTTGCTAAGTGTTTTCAGAATACCAAACTTGACTTGGAATCATAAGTTCAAAAGGAAGATTCAGTTCTCACAAACTCATGTCAAATGTAGTTGGTGAAATTCAACATTCTGATTAGACAAGGACACAAGGATCAAAAACTCACACCGCATTTTGTACAAATCATTTAAGGTATATAAGTCCAATTATTCAAGCCAAATGCATTAGATTCATGCATATGATGTTTTCTACATTTTTCCAAAGTTTCAAGTTTCAATTTTAGTATATCAAAGTTTCATAACTTGAAAAGGTTTTACATTATCAAAACTTGTTTTTACACATGCTTTAGATTTAGAAAAATAGTAGAGTAAAGTTTTGAAAGCCTCAAACTAAATTTGAATGGTTTTTGAACTGGAAGAAAAATATTAGTAGAAAAGCCCCTACATGTCTAATGAAATCGGGATTTCCAATTTTTGGGATGTATCAAATCATCCGGGCTTTCCAAATTGGTCCAATGACTCATGCTAAACATTTTTAATGTGTTCCCAAGGGTTTAGTTAAGTTGTAGCTACTGATTTCACCTAGCGTGCTAACCAACCTCTTAACAATTTTTTTAAAAAGCTTACATCTATTGCTTTAGTTTGAATCAATGATTGATCTTGGGCCCTCAGATCAAGATACCATAAGCTATTAAATAGGTTTGAAAACCATCAACAAACCACTTAGAACATTCTTTTGTCCTGTCAATCTAAAAACTCACTTATGTCTAACTTCTCAGATCAAATAGTTTTCATTTTTATGTTCAACCACTTGGAGTCTTTTGAGGCTAATGAATCATCCTTGAAACTGGCGTAATTGAGTTGTTCTAAGGCTTACAACCAATTTTCCATAATTGATTTGATTCTCTCTTATTCGGGGTTGTAAGAAAGTTTGATTTCCTAGCTTTATTGTGCTTAAACTACATCTTTTATTGTGATTGGTGAGTGGAAATCATTTGTTGTATTCTAGAACACATTTGTCATGGCTTTGCGCTTACACTTGTCTTTATAAACCCTATAACTAATTTGAACAAGAAATAGGCCTTAAACTTGATTTTTATCAAAGTACTTGTTCATCGGATTTGAAACCACATTTATTCTCATCGACATGATTTACTCAATTTTTTTTTTTTTGAAATTGGTGCAAAATCAGTGGCATATTTTTATATCTCATTCATATCCATACTTTCATTCATTATTATTATTAGGCTCTAATTGGCTTACTAATAATTGAACTTATTGCCCCTTTACTTTGTAAAGTTAATTTTCATTATATTCATATATTTCTTGTAAGTGGTTGTTTATAAGTCTTAGTAGGATCTAAGTCAAGGGACGACCTATTTGAGGCTAGGATAAACCCTATTTGAGGCTAAATGGGAAGTCATAATTTGCTTTTAGACATTTTAGGTTTGTACGCTTAGGTTGTGACACTTGTCATTAATAAAAGTGGGGGTTTAAAAATCTTAACTGGGGAGGTTAGGTAGTTGATGTAGATCTGTTGGATTGAACCACTATAAATCATATGTCTCTTTTCTACTAGAAACTTGAGAATTGTTCTTAAGTATGAACCGAGGTTGCATGTCTTGGATGATCCTATTCCTAAGGAAGCACTAGCTAATGCTTTAAGAGCCGTGATGGATGCACATACTAAGCATGTCAACGACTCAACTGATGTTGCATGCATTTTGTTGGCAACCATGGTTCACGAACTTCAAATGGACATGAACACATGGAAGCTTACAAAATCACTATGATGCTAAAGGAAATGTTCCAACAACAGGCTAGGCAAGAAAGGTTTAAGACAGTCAAGAACCTTCATTCTTACTAAATGGTCGAGGGTCCATCTGTTAGTCCTCATGTTGTGAAAATGAAGGGCTATATTGACAATCTTGACAGACTTGGATTTCCAATAATCTAAGAGTTCGCTACAGATTTGACCCTGAATTCATTACCTGATAGTTATTCATAATTTTTGATGAGATATAACATGAATAATATATAGAAGTTTTAGTTAGAGTTGCATTTGATGCTTAAAACTGCTGAGTAGAATGTCGAAAAACCATTGCTTATGTGTTGATGGTTCATATATGAAAGGCTCTGAAGATAAATAGCAAAGGCAACTAAAGTCGCCAAGGTGGTTGAGACTGTCATAAAGCCTATAGAACAAATCAAGCCTAAGAGTGATTCTACTTCACAGTCTCAGAAGGAAAAGGAAAAGAAGAAAACTTTCATTTCTTCCATGCATTTAGACATTGATTTAGAAATTGCAAGCTTTATCTTGAAGATCTAAAGAAAAATAAGAATAGTGCGACTACTACTTCAGGAATTTATGTTGTTGAAGTTAACATGTCTACTAATGATTCGTAGGTACTGTACATAAGATGTGGATCTCACATTTTTATTAATGTGTAGGGTTTCATTAAAAGTAGAATGCTAAAGAAAGGAGAAGTCATCCTACGAGTTAGAAATGGAGCAAAGGTTGTTGCATTGGCTATAGGACGCTATAAGTTAATTTTATGTAGTGGACTAGTTTTTGTTTTAAATAATTGTTATTATGTCCCTGCCTTGAGTGGAAACATCATTTTGGATTTGGATGGTTTTAATTTATTATTGTGAATAATAAATGTTCCATTTCTCGTAAAAATGTTTTCTATATGAATGCTAATTTGTGTGATGATCGTTATATTCTAAACGTGAAACGGTCTATAGATACTCCTATTCTTAACGTAAATACAAAGAGATTCAAGTCAAATGACTTGAGTCAAACCTACTTTTGGCATTGTCTTCTTGGTCATATAAATGAGAAACACATTTCTAAACTCCATAAAGATGGTCTTTTCGGTTCATTTAATTTTAAATCATATGAAACATGTGTATTTTTGTTAGGTATGATGACAAAGAGTCCCTTTACAGGACACAGTAAAAGGGCAAGTGATTGATTAGGTCTAATAAATATTGATGTATTTGGTCCTATAAACACAATGGCTATAGATGGTTGTTAGTACTTCATTACTGTCACCGATGATTTCAACATATATGGTTACATTTTTCTCATGAAACATAAAAGTAAATCTTTTGAGGTGTTTTCAACATTTCAGAATAAAGAGCAAAATCAACTTGGTAAATCCATTAAGCATTTTGATTAGATAGAGGTGGTGAATATTTGAGCTAAGAGTTTGATGATCATCTTAGAAACTATTTGATTGTTTCACAATTAACTCCTCGTACAATTCCATAATGGAATGGTGTTTTTGATAGGAGAAATTAGACTTTATAAGATATTATTCGATCTATGATTAAACATGTAGATTGTCATATTTCCTTTTGCGGTTATGCCTTAAAAACTGCCATGTTTACACTGAATCTTGTTCTTTCTAAAGTGGTTCATAAAACACCATATGAGATGTGGTTTGAGAAAAGACTAAGTTTGAATTTCTTTAAGATTTAGGGCTATGAGGTTTTTGCAGTATGACAAATCTCAAAAAAATTATCAGCTAAATCTGCCAAGTGTGTATTTGTTGGCTATTCTAAAGAAATTAGTGGATATTACTTTTATAATCCCACTGAGAACAAAGTGTTTATTGGTTGGAATAGTTTCCTTATGAAAAATTAGTTTATTTAAAAAGATAACAATGTGAATAAAGTAAGTCTTGAAGAAGTTCAAGGACAACAAATAAATAGTCAACCGCTAGTGAGAGATCAACAAAGTCTTGAACTAGTTTAACCTCCATAGGTATCACAAGACCTACGCAGGTCAGATAGGGTAAGACATCAACCTAAGAGATTTGGATTTTTTATTACTATTAGCAGTGAGGTGTTTCTTATGGATCAAAATGAACCTACTATTTATCAAGAGGCTGCGTCTAGCCTTGAGGTAGATAAATGGCTTAGTGCCACGAATTTTGAGATGCAATTCAGGTAGATAAATGGCTTAGTGCCATGAATTTTGAGATGCAATCCATGTATAATAATAAAGTTTAGAACCTTATTGATTTAGTTGAAGGTGGTAAGACCGTTGGATGTAAATGGGTTTTCCAGAAGAAAAGTCACATGGATGGCAATGTGCATACTTATAAAGGACGACTAGTAGCAAAATGTTTCAAGCATACTCAATGTGTTATTATAATGAGACTTTTTATCCTGTAGCCACGCTTAAATCCATTAGAATTGTAATTTCCATAGCCACATATTATGACTATGAAATATGGAAAATAGATGTCAAAACAACTTTTCTAAATGAAAAGTTACTTGAGGACATGTATATGATATACCCTAAAGGGTTAATTCATCTTCAGATTTCTAGGAAGGTGTGCAAGGTTCAAAGATCCATTTATGGATTAAAGCAAGCTTCTCGGAGTTGGAATCATCATTTTGATAAAACAATTAAGAAATTTGGTTTCATTAAAAATAAAGATGAGCCCTGTGTAAATCAGAAGGTCAGTGAGAGTGTGGTTATTTTGTTGGTAATGTATGTTGTTGATATATTACATATTGGAAATGACATCCCAACCTTAGAAAATGTCAAGTCTTGGTTAAGGAAGTGTCTCTCAATGAAGGACTTAGAAGACGTAACCTACATCATTGGGATAGATCTAATAGAAGGTCACTCCCAATGTCTCATGGTATAAGTCTTAGTAAGACTCAATGTCCTAAGACTAATGATGAGCGGGAACACATGAAATGATTCCATATGCATTAGCTATTAGATCTAATATGTATGCCATGTTATGCACTAGACTTGATGTACCGTATGCCTTGAGTGCAACATGCAGATATCAGTCTGATCCTGGTAAGTGTCACTAGATAGTAGTAAAGAACATTCTTTAAGTACTTAAAAATGGCTAAAGAAGTGTTCTTCGTCTATAGATATTTGGAAGATAGGCTTGTTGCAAATGGTTACGTAGATGCAAGTTTTCAAATCGATATGGATGACTTTAGATCGTAGTATGGATATGTGTTTACTTTGAATGTAGGCGTATTGAGTTGGAAAAGTTTGAAGTAAGATACTGTAGCAAATTCTATAATAGAAGCTAAGTATATTGCAGTGTCCAATGCAATAAAGGAAAAAGTTTAGATAAAAAAGTTCATATCTAAACTTGGTATGGTTCCGAGTATAGCTAACCTCATTTGCTTGTATTATGACAACAATAAGGTGATAGCACAACCAAGGAACCAAAATCACACCACTGATCCAAACAAATACTTAGACGTTTTCATCTCCTTAGAGAAATCATTGAGATGGGAGAAATGAAGATTTGCAAAGTTCCTACAAAAAATAATGTTACAGATCCTTTGGCAAAAGCTTTTCCACAAGCGAAACATGATAGTCTTGTTAGGTCATTAGGTATTAGATATATAAATGATTGGCCCTAGTGCAAGTGGGAGATGTTGGGGCATGTGCCCTAGGTCAACCTACGGACATTGTTTATCTTATAATTTTAGTTCATAAAATTGAGGTTTTCATTTATTGTTTTATTATAAGTGATTGCAAGTTTACCTTATAATAAGATCCATGAGTATTTGTTGAAATATCCTAAATGTCCTTAATCGGTCATTATATTGGGAACCATGATGAATTAAGACTAGTGCGAATCTCGATTGATGGTCATGTAATGATCACGTGTATAGGGATATGAATTGTGATCATGATTACTTTTTAGGGAATAAGGTCTTTGACTGATCCACTATGAGAACAATACATGATTAAGTCATAGGCATTACTCATGATAGGTATATCATTTAGCCATTTGACTTGAGATTACTATAGACTTCAATATTAGGAGCATGATAATTTGACACTATCAAATGTTGTCTTCAACCAGACGATTATAAAGATTGTGATTGGTTACCATGTGAATAATATGTGATAGTGCGTAATCAAGATAGAATTTGTCCATCTTATATAGAGAGATATCAGTAGATCACTCGATATGACGGACTAATAATGGCCAAGTCCATGTGAATTGTATTGATCAATGTCAATTGGATATTCTTAGTTTATGTAGAGATCGAGACTAGTACGATTAAACATTAAAGGTGACTTTTCATGCCTTATGTTTAATCAAAGAATATCGCACGACAAAAGGATATGATACATGTTATTCATTAGGTTGTATCGATTTTGATATTCAAGCTACTCAGATAGTCATAATGCCTTATTAGAGACAACTTATGAATTGTGTACCAAAATGGTTTTGGTTCACTAACAATGTCGCATGAACCTATTGGGCCACACACAAAGAATGGCTTTGCGCAATCTCAACTGGTTCAGAGTAATGAATTTTATATGATAAAATTCATGATATAAAAGCCCTTATGATTCGTTATTGGATAACTTATTAATAGGGGCATACATGTAATTTACTTAAACTACCTAAGTACAATAGTGGTATTACGAATAGGATTTTAAGTGAGAGCTTATCAACACATATAAATAAAACTTGAAACCCCAAAACAAAATAAGATTTTCGTTTTTGCTATTTTTGAGTTCTCAGTATTTTAGGAGAGAAAGAAAAAACCTTTTTATCTCTCTTTGGGGCTAACACTTTAAATTGTGCTCAACATTTGTGTGTGAATTTTTGATAGAGGACGCGCACTTGAATGCCTTAGAGATCGAACAATCAGAGAAGGAAATCAAAGATTAAGTTATGGTTTAGATCTATTTTAATGGAACTTATTTTCGATCCTATTAAGGTTTTTTTTAAAAACGTTTTGAACTTTTCTTTGCGTATAAACCCCGAAACCCAACATTGTTCTCTTTGGCTCTAAAAAGGTATAGGTTATAAGGTTTTTCATATAAATTTTTCGGGAAAGTTGGTTTGGATCCATACAAATTTAAGAGCTCCAACTCATAGATAGTGTTGATCTCACATTTATTGAAAGGAACAAAAATCCCTCTCATTTTCACTGGCTTATCATTTGCCGTAAACTTTGCATTAACATAAAATTAAAAAACAATCTCACTCATTCCTTTAACTTCATTCTTTATATAATATTGAGTGAGTTATTCCAAATTTCGGTGCTAACGAAGTTATTCATTCTATTCTTATATTTTGTTGACAAATTAATTCACTTTTCACAAACGAACTCCCTACGTAGGATTTTCTCATATCAATACTTAGCCTCTCTACAAAAGAAATGGATGTAAAAGGTTTAAGCTCTTATTCATTGGGATTCTCAAAGGTAGATGTCTCAAACTTATTTGCTTTAGTTTGGCTAACTTTTTTCCTTGTTATTGTCATTTTTTTCAAATTTCAAACAACAAAGGAACAAAGCAATGCAGCTCGGGTCTTCAAGCCACCTAAAAAATTAAAATTCATATAACATTGATCATGCATATGCTAAATAATGCAAAGATATCTACTAAGTCTCTATGGGTAATATAAATGCTCAACATTCACATAATCTTGCAAAACGAATCCTTCAATCACAATGCACAATTTCATACAATATCATCAAAGTTTTCAAAATTCAAAGCCTAACTAAATGAAATTGTAAATCTGCCTCAATACTGGGTTAACTTTCCTAAGCCTCTTTGAATCTTCCTAAGCCTCGCAAGAGATTCGGTGTCATCTTGTTTGAACAGATTAATCTCAAGTTTCCTTTCCCTAACCTTCACTAGGGAAAGTAGTTATCAAGAAATCTTTCATTTATCTTTGCCCATGAAGTCATACTCCCTGTATCCAACCCTTCGAACCAAGATTTGGCTTTTCCACCTAATAAGAATAGGAAAATTCCCATCCCGATCACATCATTTGTATCTCTGGTGATGTGCACAGTGTCTCACTTCTCCATGTAATTCTCAACGTGTGCAATTGAATCTTCATTAGATAGCCTATTGAACAGACTATTTGGCACCATGTTTATTAGAGACGATCTCAGTTTGAACTTAATGGTGTTAGCTGAAAGCCTCATCACTCCATTGTAAGTATCCTGAACTTCTAGCTTTAAGTAGTCACGAAGGAATATCTGTCCTCGCACTTTGTCCAACACTACCAGATCACCTGTGGGTTGGTTATTCCTTTAACGACCCTAAAAATCTAACTCGTGCCACATACCATGTAAGAGTCGTATATGGGATCCACTCATCGTGATCCGTATGTCCAAATCTTGGGTGTAGACACTGAGGCATGTTGTTTTTATGTGATGCTTGTATTATTTATTATACAAAAGATCGAACAATTTAAAATAATTAATTTAAAAAAATGTGTAGGTAAGATCTTACCTCTAGTTTCGTGTCTGTAGGCAGTGGTCGAGGTTGAGATTGGGTTTAATTTGGTGTAAGTTCGGTTAAATATGGCAAGAGAATAGGTTTGTGAGAGTTGGGTATGTCATTGAAGAGGTTAAGATTTTTGTGGTTTTGGCGTGACCAAAACCAGTATTTTGGACATTTTACGAAAATGGACTATTTCGTTGAGAGTTTGCTTCAATTTGGTGGAAAACGGGATAAAAACGAGCACCAAAAGTCAAAATGTGCCAAAATAGGACTTTCGAGGATTAATAAATAAAAAGAAATCCGAGGGTTTATAAATACTTATATATGTAAAATATAAAATGAAAATAAAAAACTCATTTGGTCTCAATTGAACGAATGATCATTTCGTTCGTTCATTCCTAAACCCCTCGATTAGTGTTTTTACTCGTGGAGCTCCCGACATCCGATTTTCACCAGGTTTCTTTTCGCAAAATAGTAGAAGATCGTAAGACGGTCAACTCGAGCTAACTTTCTGCGACAAAAATGAGGTATTCAACCCGTAATTTGGTAAATTCTTAATTCAAGGCATTTTCCTCAATTCAATTCGAATTGTTGCAATTTTTCATTTCTTTCTCGTGGTGCAATAGAAATTGGTATGAATTGTCATTAATTGGTGTATTGGATTGATTTGCGTAAATTTAGGATAAATCTCAGTGATGTGGGTTAGGGTTTTGATGATTTGAATTAATGCAATTCGGTTGGTATCAATTTTGAAGATGTTTTTATCATTGAGATCTGCTTATATTGGGTTATCAGATGAATTGATTATTGATTTTTATACAATTTGACTCCACTAGCCATGGAAATATTTTAGTGTTGCTATCGAGTGGTTTCGTGTCATTTATTAGTGAGTTTTGAGGATTTGGAGACATATTTTGTCAAGTTGACATGCTATATTAGATAATTCATAACTTCTCAATTTGTAATCTGACTTTAGTATTCTTAAAGTCTACGAAAGTACGTAATGAGTACTACAAGCTCCTTCTTGGTTGTCATGACAAATTATAAAGTTTTTAGTGTTAAAACTATAACTTTAGTGGGCTAGTTGATAATACTTTGAAATTATTACAAAGTATTATTTTTAGAAATGGCTATCGAGCGTACTATAGTCACAGTATTTTTACAGTTTAAGAGTTCTAAACCAAGGATATTGGAATTGAATTGATACTAAATGATTTCAGGGAATCGAAGGAAGAGATATGAAGGTTCGAGAATGCATTTTGAAGTATTTGGAGGCTGGATAGGTTAGGAATAAGCGTATGGATTGAAGTAAGTAAACCAGTTTGGAATTTTTTTTGTAATTTCAGTTTAAGCTATTGAATATTGTTGTTCATTTCTTTGATATCAATAATTGGATATTCCATTCTAATTGAGTTATCCGAGGGCAAGTGAGTCAACAGTGATCCTTGGAAGGAGTGGCTGGCTGTGGTAACATACCAGAGTCATGACCTCGGGATGTACTGCACTGGATACTGATTTTGCTAGGGTGTGAGTTCTTAGCGTGGTTGTTCAAGGAAGTCTCACTTTTTCGTGGGTTTAGGACTTTTAAGTGTACCGAGTCCTAGAACCCGAGTCTTGATGTTTTACCAAGACTCAATGACTTATTAGTCGGGACTACTTGTGCCTCTCTGTTTGCACTTTGGACACTCATGTATCGATTGCTTTTAATTTATTTACAGTCTTTTATTTATTCATCCGTCCTTATATATTTCTAGTTCTCTACATGAATATGGAATGATTTATTTATTTCAAAATGTTGTTTAGTATCCTACTGCCATTACTTACCTGGACTCATTATTCTCATGTTTAATTGAGTGCAGATCCACAATCGAATAAAGAAAAAAGGCCTGTACTAGGAGATCTATTGTGAGGACCTTGGAGCGGCCGTCTTTTTCACATTTTTTTAGGTTTTGTATTACTTATGTATATTATTTTTGTCACATGGGATGTATGGGTTTTGTGAGATATTTTAAGACATAGAGTATATGCGTAGTTTTCCACACTCTAGGTTATCCTGACTGATTTGTGTAGGGTTGTTTAAATTGAAATTGCTTCCGCATGATTTTTGATAACATACAAATTTGAAGAACTTATGATACATAATGAAATATGGTTAGGAAGGCTTACTAGGCTTGAGTTAATGTCGCGATGATTGACTCAGGGTCCACAAAAGTCTAGTTGGGTGGGGCCCAGTTTGGGTTATGGAACTAAGGCCATCACAGTTGGTATCAAAGCCAGATTTAGAAAACTATATGGCTTAAGGCAATATGATACCAACATAGTTGGTATCAGAGCCCTCGGTGTAGATAAGTGCTAAGTGTAGACTCAAGAATAAACCACAACTAACATAAGACACAAATCAATAATAGAGTTAGGACAAGGTTGGAACTTAGAGTGGAACCCTATGATCCTAACATAAGTCTTAGTTGGGAAATAAGGAGAGTTGAGGAAATTAAAATTGGACTATATGACCTATTTGATGTTTTGTATATTACTACTAGCGATAGCTATAACATGATCAAGAAATCGCATTCTTTGCAGATTGCAATGGTCGATCAACCCAAGATCGGTGATACCGGTCCGAGTGGCATATATTTCTTGTTCTCTACATGAATATGGAATGATTTATTTATTTCGAAATGTTGTTTAGTATCCTACTGCCATTACTTACCTGGACTTATTATTCTCATGTTTAATTTAGTGGTGATCCACGATCGAATAAAGAAAAAGGGCCTGTACTAGGAGATCTATTGTGAGGACTTTGGAGCGGCCGTCTCTTTCACATTTTTTTAGGTTTTGTCATACTTATGTATATTATTTTTGTCACATGGGATGTATGGGTTTTGTGAGATATTTTAAGACATAGAGTATATGCGTAGTTTTCCACGCTCTAGGTTATCTTGACTGATTTGTGTCGGGTTGTTTAAATTGAAATTGCTTCCGCATGATTTTTGATAACATACAAATTTGAAGAACTTATGATACATAATGAAATATGGTTAGGAAGGCTTACTAGGCTTGAGTTAATGTCGCGATGATTGACTCAGGGTCCACATAAGTCTAGCTGGGTGGGGCCCAGTTTGGGTTATGGAACTAGGGCCATCACAGTTGGTATAAAAGCCAGATTTAGAAAACTATATGGCTTAAGGCAATATGATACCAACATAGTTGGTATCAGAGCCCTCGGTTTAGATAAGCGCTAAGTGTAGACTCAAGAATAAACCACAACTAACATAAGACACAAATCAATAATAGAGTTAGGACAAGGTTGGAACTTAGAGTGGAACCATATGATCCTAACATAAGTTTTAGTTGGGAAATAAGGAGAGTTGAAGAAATTAAAATTGGACTATATGAGCTATTTGATGTTTTGTATATTACTACTATCGATAGCTATAACATGATCAAGAAATCGCATTCTTTGCAGATTGCAATGGTCGATCAACCCAAGATCGGTGATACCGGTCCCAGTGGCATTCATGCAAGGTTAGATGAGATGTCCTAGTTGGTCACCGCACATGGCCAGCAACTTTAGGAGATTCCTTGACTTTTGAGAGCACAGGCTATAACATCGCCCTATGCATTTGCAGCTGCAGCACCATTCACTCAGGGCGGGAGTGCGGTGATAGTACAGGCCGCTGTTACGACTCCGACAGCACCGACCAGACCTGTGACTAATGTGGAGGTATAGATTCAGGTTGAGAAAGTACCACCAACACCTGATACACTGGTAGAGGGTATGTTGAGTATGCCCACTGATGCGAGTACTAAAGCGACGGCTGAGTCGAGGCTATCTTGCGAGTTTCAGAGGCATCACCCATAGAAGTTTAACAGTGGTACAGTTCTCGAAGTAGCAGAGAAGTTATGGGGAGTAAGAGAAAACTCATTATGTATTGGCCACACCAAAGCAAATGAGGCTGAGCATTTCATCAACTTCGTTGTTCAGGAAGGCTGATGTATGGAGGCGTATCATGGTGGCAATAAAGGGGAAGCCCAATGACTGTGCTGAGTTCGAGGAAAGGTTTAAAAAAAGTATTTCCCTCACACGGTCAGGAATATGAAGAGTACTGAGTTTCAGAACATCCGATAGGCAGTGGATGAGATAGTGATGCAGTGTGTGGGCCGATATTTGCGGTTGATGGACTATGCCGGAGGCATTGCTGATACGGACGCTGACGGGGCCTACAACTTCACGAATGGTCTGTTAAGTGAGATTGGGTCTATGGTGATAACCACAGCTCCAGGGAATTTACAGGTGGCCTATGAGAGGAGTATGGCAAGTGAGAAATTTTTGATCATGATCACCGGAGTAGTAGTCACGGCTCCACCACCATCACAATTATAAGTTAGATTTAAAGATAACGGGAGAAGGAAGAGACCTATATAGTGGAGAGTTCGAGCTAAAAGTGTCGATCTGTGCATCTCCACCATATACAGCCCGTATTGCGCCAATACCATCTGCTCTAATACAGAGTTATATCAGCACACCACAACTGCCGGCACCGTCAGGTTCTCGACCATAATAATATTAGAGGACTGAGGGCAATGGCAGTGACAGGGGCAGAGGCAATGGCCAGGGGAAAAGGTAAGGATGGGGACAGATTGTTCCATTTAGATCGGGATCTCAGTATACTTGTTGGGAGTGTGGACAACCAGGTCACTTCGCCATTACGTCTATGATTGGGCAAAGTGCAGCCACAACAAAGTAGGGAGCAAGTTCTTACTGTTGCCGCACCAGATCCGACTGCTACCTGTAACCTGATATAGGGTACACTTTATATTTGTAGTCATTTTATGTACACTATGTTAGATTTTCGTGCTATGATATCTTTTATTTTTGGTTGCTTGGTTAATGAGTTGAGTTTGAGACCCATTAGACTAGAGCGACTGACGGGCATTCAAAATGACTGATTCACATTCTCGCAGATATACTTAGGATGTGTGTGTTAGAGATGGTGGACAAGGTCAATGGTACCACATTTACTAAACACGCGCACTTAAACCCCCAAGGCGCATGTTCTAGTCTAGAGAGGTGAAAGACTGTTCCCAATATATGTTTCGAGGATGTTGCCCAGGCATATATTGGAGGACATAGATGGTGTGGGTAGTGGAGTCCCACACTACCTGGAGGTCTTAGAGGAGCCCAACTCATCTCGGAGGAGCCAAGCCCAGTGTAGGGTATGGCCTTGAGCCTTTAGAAAAAAAATTCCTCATTTGTGAATTGCTTCAATTTCAAGGACAAAATTTAATTTTAGTTGAGAAGACTGTAACGACCCTAAAAATCTAACTCGTGCCACGTGCCATGTCAGAGTCGTGTGTGGGATCCACTCATCGTGATTTCTTTATTCTTTTCCTTCGTTGGTTCTCTGCCATCTTGATTTCTTTATTCTTTTCCTTTGTTGGTTCTGTCAATCTTCGGGTTGTAAGGGACTAGGTTTTCTCTCCCTTGCTACACCTGCTGTAAGTTTCCCTAGAAAGAAAACACAAAAATATCAAGTGTTGATAGTCAAAGTTGATACTTAAGTCTATTTTTTATTTTTATGAACTAAAAAGTAAAGTACTTCAAATAAAACTTAGTAACTATTCAAATTAACTAAGTAATACTAATGGCTACCTATCCCCAAGAACGGCGCCAAAAACTTGGTTCGCGTGTTGCAAGTATAGCAACTTGCTTGTAGTAATAGTGTAACCAACTTACGATAATCATGGATATTGTCCTTAAGGAAAAGTTATTTCACTAGTGGTTTACCTATTTAACTTTGAACTATTACAACGGAAATCACTTTTTAATTGGTTTGATACTAACTAAAATAATCTAACAAATCAATTTAAACTTTACTTGAACTCTTATATTAAAGATGTCTTAGTTCGCGACTTTACTTAGGTAATTTCATACTATGCTTTGTAACTATTTTTACATCTCATTATGTTGTGTGCAATGCTTAGTTAGAATAGACTAATTTCATTCAAATCCATTTCAACCAAATATTGTGATGGAAAAGATTCCAATGTGCAATCTAGAACTTCACTTATCAGTGTGAATAACATAAACTCCACATTTCTTTAAGTCCCAAATCTTTTAATTAATAGCCAACTAAGTTTACTATCTATACCTCCCCAATCAACAATTATCTATCGATATTGTTTTTTTAATGGTTGTATTGTCCATGTTCGGATTAAGAGCTTCAATGGCCATGATAACTTCTAAAGCCTAAGCTTATCAAGAATGTGATCAAAGTGTCTAAAGCATTACGCTCAGAATTAATACAAATTCCAACCATTGCACTTTTTATTATCATTTTTTATTTTTATCCAAAGCAAAACATTCATACCCTAGGATAATTGATCCCTAAGATAAATAGACTCCTCGCACTTCATTGAAACACACATCTCACAATTCGTAATGGAAATCATTACCTTGAATTAATGAACGGAACCAAAATTGAATTATGTTCCTAAAGTATTCAAGTTTTTCATCACACAAACTTATTAATACTTAAACTCATAGTAAAGTATAAGCTAAATTATGCTAATAGTGGCTAATAGTTGGTATGTTGTAAGTTTACTATGTCCTAATTCCTATTTAGACTCCTTAACAACAATTAGAAACCCTACTTTACAATTTATCTTGAAACAAAACTCTAACTTTCTATTTTCTGTGTCTGGCGTTGTCACTAATGCCCTGACGCCATGTGTGTTAAGTTACAACACTGTCGATGCACCACCACTGCATAAATAAATTTTGACTCCTAAGTGCGCGCCTTGGCATTTTCACTTAGTTGCCCGACATCGTCTCTTGTATGCCACAACACTGCCACTACATAAGACCTACAGACTTGGTTTTCTTCACTTTTTCATCTCTCCCAAGCCATGCCTTTCCTTCCTTCATTGTGCTTTATGTTCCCACACTGCCAACATGTGTAGCCACAACGCCAACCATGTTTTTGTGGGTTTTTGCTATGTTTCTTCTTATTTTTGCTCAATACTTTCCTTTACACCTTAATTCACTAAAAATGCAATAACACCATGAATTACAACTCATATAAGGATATTTATACTAAATATTCTACTAAAATAACCCTATATAAGAATAAATAATCCTTATCAGCAGTGTCTCGCTCCGAGTTAGATATATGGCTTAATGCCATGAAATATGAAATACAATTGTTATATGATAACCAAGTTTGGAACCTGGTTAATTTACTTGAAAGTTGTAAGGTCATTGGATGTAAATAGCTTTTCAAGAAAAAACTAACATAGATGGCATAGTACACACTTATAAGGAATTACTAGTGGTAAAAGGTTTTAAACATAGTTAAGATGTTGATTACAATGAAACTTTTTATCCTGTAGTCATGATTAAGTCCATTAGAATTGTATTTTCCATAGCTGTATATTATGACTATGAGATATGGAAAATGGATGTCAAAATAGCTTTTCTTAATGGAAAGCTACTTGAGAACGTGTATATGATACAACTTGAAGGGTTTGTTATTCTTGAGAGTTTTAGAAAATTGTGTATGCTTCAAAGATCCATTTATGGATTAAAATAAGCTTCTTAGAGTTGGAATCTTTGTTTTACTGAAGCAATTATGGAATTTGGTTTCATCAAGAATGAAGATGAGCTTTATGTATAGAAGAAGGTCAGTGGGAGCGTAATTGTTTTCTGGTATTGTATGTTATTAATATATTGCTCATCGGAAACGACATCTCAACCTTGCAGAAATGTCAAGTCTTGGTTAGGGAAGTGCTTCACAATGAAGGACTTAGGAGATATGGCCTACATCCTTGGGATTAAGACCTATATGGATTGATCTAAAAGGCTAATTGGTCTAATTTAGAATGCTTACATAGACAAGGTATTAAATACGTTCAGTTTCCTGTATTCTAAAAGAAGATTAATACCTATGTCTCATCGTATAAGTCTCAGCAAGACACATATCCTAAGACAAATGATGAGAGAGATCGTATGAATAAAATTCCATATGCATCAGTCAGTGGATCTATCATGTATGTCATGTCATGCATTCGACCCGATGTATCATATGTTTTAAGCACAATAAGCAAATATTAGTTAGATCTTAGTGAGAGCCACTGGATAGCAGTAAAGAACATTTCTAAGTACTTGAGAAGGACTAAAGAAATGTTTTTAATTTATGGTAGTTTGGAAAACAAGCTAGTTGTAAATGGTTAAACAGATGAAAGTTTTCAAACTTATATAGATGAATTTATATCGTAGTCTAGATATTGTTTACTTTGAATGGGGGCGAAATGAGTTGGAAAATTTCGAAGCAAAAAACTATGGAAAATTTTATAATAGAACCTAATACATTCCAGCTTTAGATGTAGGTAAAGAGGCGATTTCATCAAAAAGTTCATCTCTAAATAAGTTGTGGTTTCTTAGTATTGCTAACCTCGTTTGCCTGTATTGCGATAGCAACGGGGCGATAGCGCAGGTTAAGAAATAAGATCACATCGCATATCCAAACATATAATTAGCCGTTTTCATCTCATCAAATAAATCATTGAGAAGGGAGATATGAAGATTTCCAAAGCTCTTATAGAATAAAATGTTGTAGATCCATTGATGAGGGCTTTTCCATAAATAAAACCGAAGGTCATAATAGGTCGTTAGGTATTAAATACTTGAATGGTTGGTCCTAGTGAAAGTGGGAGATGTTAGGGCATGTGCTCTAGGTCAAAATTGTTTCTATTATTATTCTGCTTAATAAGATAGAGGATTCATTTGCTACTTATTATAATTGGTTTGCATATTTACATTATAATAAGATCAATGGATGTTTACAAAAACATCTTAAATGTCCTTATTCGGTCATTATACTAGGAAATATAATGATTTAAGACTATGTGAGTCTTAATTGATGGTCATTTGATGATCATGTATATAGGGATATAAATCAAAATCACAATTAGGGAACAATATACTGGACTGACCTACTATGAGAACACCACATGGATTAAGTCATAGGTGTTACTCATGATAGGTATATCTTTTCGTCCTCTAACTTGAGATTGCCAGAGACTTCGATATTAGGAGCATGGTGATTTGACGCAATCAAACGCTGTTCTAAATAGACAATTGTAAAAATTGTGATTGGTTGCTATGTAAATAATATGTGAAGGTGTGTAATCAAGATATAATTTGTCTTTCTCATATAGAGAGAGATATTAGTGGATCCCTCGATATGATAGACCGATAATGGCCAAGTCCATGTGAATTGATATGATGAACGTAACTTTGAAGTTTTCGTCCTACCAAGAGATTGAGACTAGTATGATTAAACATCAAGGATGAGGATGAATTTCTTATACCATGTGTTTGATCAAAGGATATTGTACGACAAAAGAATACAATACACACTATTGATTAGGTTATATTGATTTTGATCTTCGTACAACTTCTGTAGTCATAATGCCTTGCTAGAGACCATTTATGACTTATGTACTAAAATGGAATATTTTCACTGCCAACGTTGCATGAACCTATTAGGTCACACATAAAGAATTGTAAGTTAATTGTCGTGAAGGTAAAACATAATATGGGTGACACCTAGGCAAAGAGCCTTCTATGCTTCCTCAAAGAAAGAGGCAGAATATAATCGTAAGGAAGATGGCGACCGGAGCCTGACGTGGATGTCATATAGGTGATCGTGATGTAGGGCAAACTGATAGCTATTTCCCTCATGAGGGCCTTGAAAATGTAGAGGTTTAGCAAAGTGACATAGTTCTTATTACCGAAACAAGGAAGATTTAACGTTTGCAGGATTTTATGGAAAATGTGAGGCACAAGTTTGAAGTCAATATTAGTGACTTTATAAGTATACACAGTTATTTCCTTATCAGACCTTGTGAATAAGTTAAGAACCTAAAGCCATTTGGATAGCCGGTCACGAATCTTACCCCGTAGAGTAGTGTTAGAGAGGTTCAAGAAGAAAACCCAGACCAAGGGAGCATTATAGGTCTCCTTATATAGATAGGAGAACACCTAGCAAAACTTTGCAAGCACCTCACGCACCAGAAAGTGTGCCATATCGAAGAAGTCGATGTCCATGATGGTGGGCTGGAGTACCTTCGCGACCATTAGCTGTGCGCTAACCACCTTAAGGACCTATTTCGAGGACGAATGACCATCTTGTTTGGACTTAGTTCGACCTTCATTAAGAGGGGGACTGGCCAGGATAGTGGTCGACGTGTCAATGACTAGTCAATCTAGTATCGAGATTGCTAGTGGATTGGGAGGTGGTCAGATACAGAGACGATGTCTTGGAGTTGCTATTTTAGGACGCAGGGACGAATCAGCCTGCGGGAGGACGACAAGAAGAGGTCCCAATGGTAAGATAGTTAGTCTTACATAGGGCCGTCATGGTTGTAAATACAAAAGTGAACTAGGGCACAAAAATGAAACGAGGGTATATAACTAGCAAAATGCCAAGAACAAGGAAAGAAACAATAGTGATCACATGTCGTGCGTGTCAAAAATAACGCACAAAAGGTTACCAGTCCCACTTGGGTGTAGTAGTGGTAAATATGGGGTCGAATTCATAAGATTTAGTCAAATTGAGTCCAACGAATAGAAAACTAAATATGAGGGGTTTTTGAAATGCTTATATCCTAAGGGTCTACTAAACTAGAAATTAATTAATTGCAACTTAGAAAATAGAAACATACCTAAGTCTAGGAATCACAATCTAGCCCTATGTCGTTTCCATGTTTTATATCATCAACTTTGAATGACGGGTTTCAAAATAATTTCACTTGATAGGCTATAGGTGTTAGGGTCACCAACACCCTAGTTCCCCTATTCTTGATAGATAGGGAAACCACTCTATAAATACTTATTTTATTCCACCATACAATCTCTCAAGATTTATCACACGAGCAACATTAACAGCTTTATGGGAACACACACCCTTGAATAACCTTGGCCAAGCCAATGATCAATATTTAACCTAGTTCTCAATGTTACTCACCTAAAATAACAAGTGTCTCAAATTTCTTGCTCTAACTGATTGCCACTTCATAACTTAGTTGGTATGACGAACTCAACCTGATTGATTACAAGTTAATAGGTTTACGCCAAAAGATTTGCAATGATTATACGAACTCTAAACTACCATTAAGAAAACGTTACAAATAGAAACTTAAATATAAAGAACTGAATCGAAATAATATTATATTAGAAAATCTCAACAAGACACCGAAAAGAACCTACTAATGGCTAGATAGCTCCATCCCTGACCTAGTTATTAAAGAACCTAGCCGTACATGGCTACTCTAGCTTGATCTACTCCTAAACCACTGTGAAAACAATATATTTTAATTTTTAAATCTCCCTCTTCTATATCAGTGAGCTTGGGAATAAGAATAGGAAGGCTAGGGACATAAGAACCTTCTAAAACTTGAAAAACTTTTATTCTGTAAATCTGGCGTCGTCACTAGCGCCGCCAATATGTGGGAATGGCACTAGCTCATGGCAAGGCAGTATGTAGTAAGTTTTAGGCTGTAAGTTTGTATGAACTTCTATTTCTAAACTTCCAGTCATTATTGGTGCTGTCCTTGGTAAAAGTTGACATCATCTATTCATTTTTGGCTCTATCCTGTCTTTTAGCCTGACGCTTTGAGATGTAGTGTTTGTTCGTGTCATCCATATATATAGTGGCATAAAGTCTATTGACTTTTAACCGAACTCTGATTTCTCTCCTAAATTTTTCTAAATCTCATAGAATCACTAAAATACCCTGTAAGTCTCCAAAGTAAACATATAGAGCCAAAAAACACGACTTTGGACTTGATTTACTTCACAAAAGACCTATGAAATAGTTCATAAACAATGATTCATTGAATGGAAATGACCAAAAAGTAGAAAAGAATTACCTAGGAAACCCTAAAACTGCAGTGGAGGTCGAAAGGAGATGAAGAAGGCTTGGCTGAGGTGACGGAATACGAAATAATGAGCATTTTGAACTGTCTCAGATGGTTTTAAAAAACTTACCCGAGACGTATTAGTGTGCTAGGTATGTGATTAGCGTGCTAATGAGCTAAATATGTGTCTCATGAGCAAACTGCCTAGCACACTAGATATATTCAATGGTGTGCTAATAACATGACCTAGCGCACTACTAGGATGGACCTAGCGCTCTTTGGGCAAACATAACGTGCTAACTTAGAGGACCTAGCGTGCACTTGAATTTTTTGGTAAAAAGTTTGGATTTTTTAAGGATGACTCGGTTCATCTCATACTCTATGGACACCTTACAAAGAATATATAAAAAGGTTTGAATGACTTAGTCGAATGATTGACAATTGGCCTTTAAGTAATTGCTTAGTGAAGATATCAACTAGCTAGTCCTCAACAGACAACGAAATTAGTTTAACATTCTTTTTTTCACATGATCACGAAGGAAGTGGTGCCTAATCTCAATATGTTTTGTACGGGAGTGTGAATGCTTTTTTTGAAATGTTGATTGCACTTGTGCTATCACTATAGATTTCAGCATAACAGACTTGCATTTGATAATCGTCAAGTTGTTGCTTCAAGTATAAAACTTGAGCACATCTACTTTTTGAAGCCAAATATTTGGCTTCGGAGATGGAAAACGTAATGGACTGTCGCTTTTTGCTAAACCATGAGATTAATTAATTTCCTAGCAAGTGACAAAATCTTGATGCGCTTTTCCTATCTGCTAGACTCTCCACATAGTCGGAATCAACAAAGGTTATAAGTTCAAAACTTTTAGCTTTTTTGAATCACGATCTCAAGTCTTGTGTCCTACTTAAGTATCGAAATATATGCTTGCCATATTTTAAATGTGATTCCTTAAGCTCGGATTGGAACCTAGCACATAGCCATACAATAAACAAAATATTGGGTCTACTAGTAGTCAAATAGAGAAGACTACCTATAATGCCACGATGTAGCTTAGGATCTATGGACTTTCCCAATTGGTCTTAGAACATTTTGACACTGGAACTACTAGGAGTTTCATATGCCTTAAATTGCCAAATTTGAAGTTCTTAAGCAAGTCCCTTATGTACTTCACTTGATTGATGAAACTGTAACGACTCAAATTTCTTAAATTGGTAATTTCACTTATTACCAAGGATA
This sequence comes from Stephania yunnanensis, assembly GCA_039657365.1. Lineage (NCBI taxonomy): Eukaryota > Viridiplantae > Streptophyta > Magnoliopsida > Ranunculales > Menispermaceae > Stephania > Stephania yunnanensis. Next base: position 42,686,196 of record CM077584.1, read on the forward strand.
TTTTAGTAAGTTTTTATGATATTGTATGTTGATGAGCTTAACCATGTGTACTATGTACTTTAAAGTTGACCTAGAGGCGAAATTTGCTTAAGTTAACTAATCAAAATCGAATAACTTGTTGACCATGTACATATAAGGGTAATGCCGATAACACACAAGCAAATGTGTTCTTGTAAAAGCACAACAAATGGACTCACTTTGGAAAAATGGTTTGTCCTAGAACTAAAGAGACTAAGATGAGATGTGGGGTTAAGATTTTGCCACCAAACCCTAAATCTCAAGGAGGACCCTACGTATGCAAGTTATAACTAGTTGTAGCCATTTTGTTCCAACTTAATAAACAAGAGTGGAGGCTAAGGTTTTAGTTCTAGAAGTGGAGAAGATGAAGTTTGGATGCCAGAAAGGGGCTACACCAAGCTACACTTTCCCCACAAGCTTGAAGTTTACTCAACCTAGGTAAGAACCCTAACCTTACTCATTCAACTTAATAAAATTGTAGGAATCAAAGGTGCATTTTCGGATTGGAAGATTGGCCAAGGTTTCAAACTTATTTTCTTGTTCTAACCCAGAATCTTGATGAACACATATTTTTCTTGTTGGTCTTCGTCTTGAATCCAAGTTTGTGTTTGTTTGAACCATGTTTTCAACCGTTGAATGTATTTGGATCTTAGAATTTTAAATGGGTTTTAGTTGACATGAATTCTTGATGATTTGTGAAGTTTACAAGGTTTTCAAACAAGAAAAAATATTGCATTGGAATTTTAATAATTTGGTACAAATTGGTTATTTTTGTTGTTCATGATGTGTTTTGGGGACACCATATATCCAAATTTTGGGTAATGGGACAAAGGTTTCGGGGGTAGTTGGAACTCCGTCAAAGGAGAAAATGAGACCAGCGCGATTGGCGTAATGGGTATAAATTCCATGGCATCAGTTACTACCTAGCTATTAATATTTGGATTTTTCTCATTTTGGCACGATGTTTAAACAACCATAACTTCTTCATTTTAACATTGTTTTCGAAGTTCTGCCCATCATAGTAATACTTATGGAAAGCTTAATAAGATGGACTTGATAAAAAACTTAAAACAAGAAATTAAATAATTTAAAAATGTGTTAGAAATCACGGGTATCGTCGATGTCTCAAATGAGGACTCAAATATGAACTACTAGTAAGGACCAACTCATGGTCTAAAACTCCTAGTTACTTACTTATGAGTGCTATGAAACTTATTAATTGTGTGTTAAATGTAAATATACGAGGAAAACCACTTCAAACTTCTAAAAGTAAGGAATTGGATTAGGAGTTGCAGCGAATCGAGGTAAGTGCGGGATGCACTTACTTTCAATCATGTCATGCTATTAGTATAACTTAGGTATCATGTAAGGTAAAGACTTGTGATGGGATGTCATATGCTATTGACATGATTTCTTGTTAAATCTGCGGTTGAATGCATATACCTAACGTGATAACTCGTAGTTGCGAGAATCACACTTATTACTCAAAATATGTTTGTTGGTGCTAGTACGTAGATATATGAATTGTAGTTATGAGCATCATGATTCACTCTTATCATTATTCTCGTGTTCGTAGTGGCATACACGATCGTGTTAGTAAATGCTAATACGACGGACATGGGAAGAGTATTTATTAATGCCAAACTCTGAGAACCATGGGTCGATTAGGGGTGTATGTAACGGTAATGGCTTGGGCTAACACTACTTGTGTTTAGAAGCTTAACCAAATAGCATAAAGGAAAATGTGTCAGATAGTTGGTCTATTTTCACTTAGAGTAGGAAATCGATATTTCATAATGATGTCAATAGTATGTTGGCATGATGGAAACTGTGACTTGTATTTATGTCTATTATTTTTTCTTATGTAAATGCTTATTTCTTGATATCCCTGAGTTGAGATTATTATTCCTATATCTCCTTATTTATTGTTGCACGTAGTTATACATTGCATTTTGTATTACTTACATGATTGATGGTAAAATGGGTCCTCACTTTACTGAGCTCATCGGATCTTTTGCTCACCCCACTACTTTTCCTCCCTCTAGGTAACTCGTCAGCTGTGTTAGGTTTATCAAGTAATTTATTATGTTTTGTTGGAACATGTAACAAAATAGGGTTTTCAAATGGGTTGACTTTGACCCTGTAGAACTTATGTTTAGTTGTTCAAGTTGTAATGAATATCTACCTATTATTATGTACCTTATAGATTGATTTCTGCACTTTCATACATAGTTATCTATTTGTAGATAGTTGTTTATGTTATTTCTTAGGTTAAGTGTTACTAGATCATCTGCCGACTCGATGCGACACCTCAAGGAGTTTAGCGATAGTTTAGGATAGCGATCCAAGCCCACTTGTGTTTACGTCGTCATAGTTGGTATCAGAGATTCTCAGAGGCACAAGTTCTTGAACTTAGTGCAGGGAGTCAGACTAATGCAGGAGTATGAATCAGATTATAGTGAGTTGTCAAACTTTGCTCCAGATTACGTGGCTGCCATGCAGGAGAGGGTTACTAGGTTCATTGACGCACTAGATGAGCAGCTTAAGACACATGTCGCACCCTATATTTCGAAGACTTATGCGAGTGTAGTAGTTTGTGCACAATATTTTGAATTAACATATCAGGTCAGTAGGGTAAGGGGGCCATGCCACTACCAAGAACTGAGCCAATGGTAGTTATTTGGGTTTCAACTATATTGGATATGAAGGTTACCAGGGAAGCTTGAATAAGAGGAGGAGAACTAGAGGATGTCGAAGCTAATACGCTCGAATCATTGCAACAACGAGGGCACGATAAATGTCCACAAGGACCACTACTCACATTCCTACACCCTCAAATACATGTGGCACAATGGCCAAAAGTGAGGGATACATAGGACTGAGTAAGAGTGTCTCATAATCAGTGGCACAATCAGCGCAAAAAATTTAGATGCCATGATTGATATGTTACATTGTGGATAAGCCGACTATTTCATGATGAAATGCCTAAAGTTAAGAACGCTTTATATGGGCGACTGGGCCCTAACAATAATTGACAAAGTACACACTATTACCGAGTACACTTGGGATACACTAGAGAGTTTATGGTATGTAACATAATCATTTTGTACTCATGATATGCCTGCATTGGACATATTCCAACATATTAAAATCCTTCGTATGAGATAACATGGTTGACAAATAAAAAAATTTGAAATTCTAATGGATAGTATTGTCAATTAGTGATCATAGTTTGTCCTAACTCGACTAGAGATAACTGGGTCACTGAAATTGGGGATTCCAATTTAAAGCTTAGCTCTCAAACAACTACGTGTAGAATGAATGGCATTATATATAAGGAGTTAAGGAGAAAATTAATACATGATGGGACTATCGAATAAGATAAACCTCAATGAATGAATGCCTTGTAAGTTTAACATAAATGGAACTAAGTATGGGTGAAAGATTAAAATTTTGGATCCTAGATTAGGATCCTCCTCTAATGCAAATAAAATGTATAACATGTTGGTGCAATGAATAGAAACGCGAGTATCGACAAATTGTGACACACATTAGTATTTAAGCTTGGGGTACATATGGTTATATGTACAGCTTTGAGATCTCTTTATGGATTTATGCCAAATGAATAAGTTAGAGTACTTAACATAAAAAGGGGGGTTCGATGATGGGGTCATTAATGAAAAAAAATGGGGATGATAACAAATAATGAAATTCATAGGGGTATGCTTCAAGAAAGTGTTTAGAACATTTTTATGAAGTGGTATTGTGTCAATCTGATAAACGTGAATTCGCCGATTTCTATATCTTTAAATAAGTAAATTCTAAAATTTTAGTGACAGCTGAGGGATGACTAGGGATATGATTTTCTATAACCTTCGTAGCAGTCATAATTTATCTATGTTGTAAATAATACCGTGATAGTACTCGCTAGCACAGAGAACAAAAAGTGTTTTAGTGGTGGTTGTCACATAAATACCTGAGCAATGACGCGAGAGCTATGCTTGACGTTTTCCCAAGTGATATTACTATGTTAGTTGATGCTAGCACAATGAATAACAGGATGGATTTGGTGATTGTCACTCAAGGAATCAAGGCCAATATGGAATGACATAATATATGATGGGGAATGGCACAAAGCAGTGTGTAAGGATGTTGTTTGAAAGAATTTCCTTCATCATATTTATGGTGTACAATCTTCCTAAATTTCAAGGACAAAAGTTCCTAAAATCAAGGATATTATAACGACCTGAAGGTCTTAAATTGGTAATTTCAATACTTACCAAGAGTATTTTGGTAAATTTACAAGATATTGTGTGTTAATGTGCTGGACTATATGTACTATGTACTATAAAGTTAACCGACGGGTGAAATTAGCATAAGTTGTCTAATCAAAATTGAATAACTTATTGAACAGATAAGGATAAAGGTAATGGAAATAACGCACAAGCAAGAATATTCTTGTAAAAGCACAAAAAGGATGGTCTCATTTTGGAATAACAGATTATCCTAGAATTAAAGAGGCCAAGATGAGATGTGGGGCTAGGTTTTGCTCACCAAACCCTAAATATTAAGGAGGACCCTATAAATACGAGTTATAACTAGTTGTATCCATTTTGTTCCAACTTAACAAAGAAAAGTGGATGCCTAGGGTTTTAGTTGTAGGAATTAAAAAGATGATGTTGGGATGCTCCCATGAGCTTGAGAATCACTCAGGCTAAGTAAGATCCCTAACCTAACTTGTTAAACTTAAACAAATTGTTGGAATCAAAGGTGTATTTTTAGATGTGATATTCACCAAGGATTCAAACTTCTTTTACAAAGGATTTACACTATCAGATGTTGTTTTCTTCATCACTGTAGGTTAATGTAAGGGTATAGGGTTTGTTTTCTTGTTTTAACCCTAAATCTTATTGAACATATAATTTTTTAATGGTATTTGTTTTGAATATGAGTTTGTGGTTATTTGAACCCATGTTTCAACCCCTGAATGTATTTGGGCGTTCAAATGGTAAACGGGTTTGATTTTACATGAATTCCTTATGATTTGTGTTGTTTTCAAGGTTTTCAAATAAAAATAAGTATTGGGTTGGAATCTTAATAATTTGGAACAAATCGGTGGTTTGGTCATAGATTATGGGTTTTGCGGACACCATACTCCCAAATCTTTTGTTATGGGAACTTTAGAGAAGTTTGAGGAAGTTCGAGGAGTAGTTGGAACTCCATCGAATGAGAAAATGCAATCAGCGCGATCAGCACAACCCCCGGCGCCGGTTACTGTCTCGCTGCTAAGTTTTAGATTTTCCTTATTTTTCACTCAATATTTAGACGACAATAATTTCTTCCTTTTAACTCTATTTTTGATGATCCACCCACCCATAGAAAGGTTATGGAAATCTTAACAAGATGAAGTTGATAAACAACTTAAAACAAGAAATTAACTAATTTTAAAATGTACTAGAAGTTACATGTATTGTTGACGTCTCAATTGAGAGTTTAAATATGAACTCCTATTAAAGATAAACTAATGGTCTAGAATTCCAAGTGAACTTACCTAGGAGTGTTGTGAACCTTATTAACTTTGCATTCAATGTAAATACTCGATTATTACCCCATCTAACTTCTACGAGTATGTAATTAAATTTGGACTTGTGTGAATCGAGGTAAGTAGGGGATGCGCTTTACTTCCAATCATGTCATGATATTAGTATAACTCAGGTCTCATGTAAGTTAGAGACTTAGGATGGGATACCTTATGCTATTGATATGAATTCTTGCTAAATTTTTTGTTACTTGCATATATCAAACGCGATAACTCACAGTTGCAAGAATCATACTTGTTACTCAAGATACGTTAGTGTGTGCTAACACATGGATACATGAGCATAGTTGCGAGCATCATGATTTACTCTAATCATTATTCCTTGTGTTTGTAGTGGCTTACACGATCGTGTTAGTAAACACTAATACGAAGGACATGGCAAGAGTATTGGTTGATGCAAAGCTCTAGTAACCATAGGCTAGTTAGGGGTATATGTAATGGTGATGGCTTGGACAAACACTACTTTTGTTGAGAAGCTTAACTAAGTGGCACAATGGCCAATGTATCAGATAGTTGGTCTATATTCACTAGGAGGAAGAAACCAGTCACATGTAATGATTTCAACAGTATGTGGGCATATTGGCAACTATGACTTGCATTTATATGTATTATGTTTGCTTTGGTAAATGCGTATTTCTTGATATCCCTAGGTTTAGATTATTATTGATGTATCTCCTTACCTGTTGTTGCACGTAGTTATATATTGCATTTGGTAGTACTTAAATGATTGATGGTAAAGCAGATCCTCACTTTAATGAACTCATTGGATCTTTTACTCACCCCACTACTTTTCCCTTTATAGGTACCTCTTCATCTCCGTTAGAGAAAGGAAAAGTGAAGTTTCTAGCAAGGAAGATTTTTTTTTTCTTATGTGAGTTGGATTTATTAAGGAATCTATTATGTTTTGTTGGAGCACGTAATAGAATAGGGATTTCAAATGGGTAGACTTTTAGCCTAAAGAACATATTTTTAGTTGTTCAAGTTGTAATGACTATATACCTATTATTACACACCTTGTAGACATTGAAGGTTCGTATTTCTGCACTTTAAAATCTTAGTTGTCCATTTGTAGATAATGGTTGATGTTATTCCACATATTAAGGCTTACTAGATAATTCCCCGACTCGGTTGGTCATCTCGAGGGGTTTTGTGATGGTATAGGTCAAGTGGTCCAGGTCCATCGAGGTTTAGTTCGTCACCGAAAATCTAGTGCTTAGATTGCTTAATTTTGCAAACCATAGAAGTATTTTAGGAAACCCATCATGCTCATTTCAAATTCTATGGTCATTAAAGAGGAGAATTCATAATATAGATGTGCATTTGGTGATCAAATGATGATACCATCAATATAAATTTGAACAAGGGGCACATACTATTTTTTGATTTAAATGAACAAGGTGGGATTTAATGTTCATTTCTTCAGCCCTTTATCATGAAGAAATGCACTTAGTCTATCATACCAAGCTCTCAAAACTTGTCTCAATTTATACAAGGCCTTCTGAAGATGATAAACGTGACTTGGATAAGCATGGTCTTCAAAACCCAATGGTTGTTCTTCATATACCTTTTTATTGATGAAGCCATTTAAAAATACACTTTTACTATCCATTTGCTATAGTAGCAACCCATTATAGAAAGCATAAGCAAGCAACATTCGAATGGCTTCTAGCCTTGCTACTACTGCGAAGACACCTTAATAAATGCCTTCCTTTTGATTATAGCCTTATGCAATAAGCATAGCCATGTTTCTCACTACTTCTCATTATTTTTGTTCCTAAAAACCTATTTGGTGCCTATAATGATACAATTTTTAAGTCTAGGCAACAAGGTCTTGACCTTGTTTCTTACAATATGACCTAACTCCTTTTGCATAGCCATGATCCAAAATTCATCACTTAAGGCTTCATCTCTCTTAAAGTGCTCAAATTGTGACACCAATGCAATTTGCCCCACATCTCTGCTTAATAAAGACCTAGTGGTTGTGCCCTTGTTTCGATCATTTAGAATTTGTTGAGGATGATATCCTCAAAGAATTCTTGAGTTCTTTGGGGCACTTATTTTGGTTTTCGTTCTTACTTCCACTTCTTTACCTTTTGATTCTTGAGTTTGAATGATACCATCATCATCATCAAATCTCATTTTCTCCAGGTGTGCATTAATTGAAATTTAGGAAATATCTCATCAAATTTGACATGGTTTGACTCCTCTATGGTCTTGGTTAATCCATTGAACATTTTACATGCGTTACTTTGCATAGAATATCCTAAGAAAGTAAATACATTTGACTTTAGGTCAAATTTATCCAAATGATCCTTATCATTCAAGACATGGTAAGTATAACCGAACACCATAAAGTAGCTAATGTTAGGCTTTGGACCTTTCCATATTCAAAACATAGCATACAGTTTTAATGATGTTTCAAGAGAGGATAGTCGATGTGAATACCTTTGTCAAGCATGAAACACCTTTAGATTCCTATTGAAAAATTTACCAACCCTATCACTTCGAATGATAATTATTTTATATACTTTTTATTCTCAACTAATGCATAAAACTTGACAAAAACTTCAAATCCTTCTTCTTTATGTGCGAGAAATTAAACCCATGTATATTTAACGAAATCATCAACAATCACAAAGCAATATAATTTTCCCATAGACTTTGTGTTTGGGTAGGTCCGAACAAATCCATGTGAATTAGTTATAAGGCTCTAGTTACATCACTAACTTCTTTCATCTTGAATAACGATTTCACTTCTAAGAATATAAGGTTCACATTCCTTGTCTTTCTCGTATGTGCATTTATGAAGACCTTTAACTAGCATGTGCTTGGTCAATTTTGACATGTTTTTCGTACTAGAATGTCCTAGTCTACGGTGCCACAACCATGAATCACATTCATCTTGACCACTCAAACTTGAAACATTTGGCATATGCATCTCATCAAAGTTAATAGCATAGACATTCTTATCTCTAGATGCAATGAACAAGATTTCATGCTTCCCATTCCTAACAATGCATTTTGATTATTCTAACATGACATGAAAACCTTTGTCACACAATTGACTTATGCTAAGCAAGTTATGTAAACCATCAACAAGATAAACATTAGAGATATATAGAAAATCATTACCTACGGTTCCAAAACCGATGAACTTTCCTTTTGTTATCATTTCCAAATCTTACCTTTCTTGCATCTTTTGTCATGTGTCTCGAACACCCACTATCCAAGTACTAGGGTGCTCCTACTTCCTTCCCACATAGAATGAAAAACACTAGGTTTTAGTAGCCAAAATCCTTTAGGTCCTTTAAAGTTTGTATGCAAATATCATTAGTTACACATGCTAGTTTTTCCACGTTAATTTTTTTCAAGACACATTTCCCAACCTAATGGGACCTATTGCACCTAGAACATCTATAAACATCAATAAGAAAATTTTCATAGCTCAATAGATTTGCTCCATGTCTTCTACCTCTCTTATTGAGTGCATGTTATTAAGCTCCTAACATCATATCAAACATATATCTACCGTTGGTGAACTTCATCACTATGTTGCTCAAGTCCTTTACTTCTCTCTCTTTCATTACCCTATTCAAATCATTTTGGAGGTCATTAATGGTCTCATTTTGTGATTCTATCTCACAAATTTCTATGGTCAATTTTTTTTCGAGTTGTTTGGACTTTCTGACTGGTTTCTCCAACTGTTTCCTAAGCTCATCAAGACTAGGCAAGTCAACCACGTCATAAACATCATCAAAGTTTAATTAATCCATAAGAAAAAGTATAGCCTTTTTATTTTTCGACTCAAAGTCAGAGCTAGATGAAGATGAATCTTCCCATGTTGCCTTGAAGCGCTTCTTGCATTTTCTCTTCTCCACAAATTTCTTGGACCTAAAATCAGCCTTGATGTCACTTTGTTTGCCAACCCAAAGGAAACTACTTTACATGATATGCCTCTTTTGTTCCCACCCTTGAACTTTCTCTTGCACCTTTCAGGCTTATACATAGCCTTCTAGATCTTTCTTGAAAGCATAGCTACTTCGTCCTCAATATCGTTCCCATCATTAGGCTTGTCATCCTCAATGATCTCAATCGATGGAATCGGAGCTTTCAACTTAACTAGTGGACTATTTGCCTTTAAAGCAATCTTTTTCTTTGAATCTTTCTTTGAACCTCCACCGAGTGGTTCCTGAATTGCTTGGTTCTTTAGCTCAAATTGATGAATCTCTACTCTGTACATGGAGCATTGAAAGTGAAATCTCTAGCATATTCGTTAATTGGAAGGCTTACTTCTTTGCATCACATTAATTAGGCAAACCACTAAAGAAATTTTACACTGAAGCATCTTGATCATAGTCTTTACCGAGATTATTTATCTTAATCAAGAGCTTAGTGAAGTGAGTGATGGCAATGGAAATGTCTTGATTAGAGTCAACTCGAAAAGTTTAATAATGCCCATAAAGATTCCTCAATTTGATCTTCTTCACTTGAATTGTACCTTCATTGTGTACTTCAAGCTTCTCCCATACTTCCTTGGTTGTTTCACATGCACTAACTTGATTCAATTTATTCTCACTTAGTGTAAAAAACTAGTGATTCATGGCTTGATCATTTGCAAGCTCAATTCTTATCTCCTTGTGGGTGTAGTCCTTTGTAAGCTTATTAAGTGGAACATATCCATTTTGGACATAATCCCATAAATGTCTACTTTGTGCTCTTATATAGAACCTCATCCTCATTTTCCAATAAGCATAATTGGTTCCATTAAAATATGGAGGCCTACTCAAAAAGTCTGATTCCCTAAAGAAAGCCATATCTAAAGTTTGTATCTCTGCAAGAAAACACTCAAAGATATGTTAATAACATTTGAAGCAATAACTCGCTCTAATACCAATTGAAATCATACCTAATAGGGGTGAATTGGGTGTATCGAGATGTTATCACCTTTTTAATCCTTTCAAGGAACAAAAATGCTTAATGCACTCATAATCAAGAAGTATAGATGCAAATTAAGGGTGAATGATGCAGATGAGATGGAAAAGAGATATAATATTTCTAGTGGTTCGATCTAAAAAATCTACATCCACTACTTAATCTCCCCTGTTAGGATATTGAAACCCCCACTAATATTACTGAAGAAGTGTTACAACCTAAGCTTAAAAGCCTAGAATACCTAATTACAAATTAGTACTTTCCACCTAGCTTCAATTATGATTTATGCCTACGCTCAACTTGGTTTTCCATTGAATTAGATCCTACTAAGTCTCAAAATCAGCCACATACAATGAAATATGTGAATACAATGATAATCAACTTTACAAAGTAAAGCGAAAATATGTTTAATCACTCATAAGCCACATAGGGCCTAACAACTCTAATGCATGTGAGTGTCAATATGGATGAGATGATATAAATGCCACTAATTTTGCACTAGTCTCAATCACGAAATCAATGAAACCAATTCAATAGAATGAAAGCGGTTTCTAATCTAATAAACAAGTAGTTTTAACGAAAAACAAATTTAACGCCTAACCCTTGTTCAAATCAGTCCTAGGGTTTTGAAAATAAAGTTTAAGCACAAAACCTAAGACAAATGTGTTCAAGAATACCATAACTAATTTCCAAACAACAATTATAGCAAAAGATGTAGTTCAACCATAAATGAATTAGATAATTGAGCTTTCTTACAACCCGAAATGAGAGTGACTCAAATCAATTTTGGAAAGTTGGTTGCAAGCTTTACAACACCTCAGTGATACTAACTTCGAGGATGATTTAGTAGCCTCCAATGAATCCAAGTGATCAAGCACAAAAACTAGTCAAAGCAATGTACAAACTCAGACAGTAAAATTTTTTTGAGCTTGAGAGGATAATAGTGTGTTCTAAGTGGTTTATGAATGGTTTCCAACTCTATTTAGTAGTTTATGGCTGTTATCTTTATCCAAGGGCCTAAGATCAATCATTAGTTCAAATTAAAGCAAAAGGAGTAAGCCTTTTCAGAAAGTTGTTAAAAGAACGGTTAGCGTGGTAGGTGACATCATTAGTGCGCTAACCAATAAGGACCAGAGACTAAATAGTTTCTGCTTTAGGTTAGCGACTCCCTAACTCACTTACAACCCAACTAAGACTCATAGAACACCTTGTACATGGTTAGTTTGAGTAATTGGACCTATTTGGACTGCCAAGATGATTTCACATATCCTGAAAATAGGAGATTACGGTCTTATGAAACATGTAAGGGCTTAGCTACAAAGAAATTACTTATCAATAAAAAATCATCCAAATTCATGTTGGTGCATTCGAAGTTGATCATGAAAATTCTCCAAATTCGATGCAAATTTAAAAACATATTTGCACAATTCAAAACCCTTTTCAAAGTGTGAAGCTTAACTTATGTAAAAATCGAAACTTGAAAAAACTTGAAACTATTAAAAATGTGATATGCATTAATCTATTGCATTTAGCTTGTGGAACTAATCTTATATACCTTACGTAGATTGTACAATAGTGACTATAGCATTCCAAAGTCCTTCCTCATCCTGATGCATTCTTGGGCTTTTCAATCTTATTTCATCTAAGGACATTTGAATTTGTGAAGTTGTTCATCCTTTAATCTTGCACATACTTGACAAACTTCATTACTAACTCACATTGTTTGTTGGCATCAAAATCATACGCGGAGTCTAAGTGACAAGACACTTAGTCGAACACCTTCTGCTCCATCAAATCCATAAAGCAAGTATTCTAGAGTTCCCTCCTTTAAGTTCTCTCTATAGTTAATTAAAGCAAAAGTGGCTTAAAGTCTTAATTGTGGTTTAAATAATTAGTTAATAAGGTTAGGGTTTGGTTGACCAAATCAAAACCCCATATCTCATCCTAGTCACTTTAAGTACTAGGATGATCCTAGAGTCCACATTAATCCACCATTTCTTGTATTTTACATAAATACCCTTATGTCTATTTATTTACCAATTTTGACATTATTCTTTGTTTGGTTTATTTTAGAAGTCCTTTAAGCTTATTTTTATTGACTTAGGCTTATGTTATAGTATATAGTACACGTATTATCCACACCATTACACACATACAATGCATATCTATCAAATTAACCTTGATACAAGGACGACTTATTCGAATAGAGATTTGAGGCATTACACGTTGTGCTAGGCCGTCCATTCATGAAAATGGCTAAAAGCAAGATAAACATAATTGGCAGTTCACTTTTATTAGAGCATGATAGTAGGGTCATATACTTTTCAATACCTGACCATTTGGACTTGACTTCTAATGTTTCCACCATGGGTAGTTTTGTCTTCTTCCAATAATGACTCGTAAGATTCTATGGAGAATTTTTTAGATGACTTGAAGAAGATAGGCAAAAAGAAATGAGAAATGAATAGGAAAAAATAGAGAGAAAAAAAGAATACCCGACTACTAGGTATCGACGGAGGACAAAAAGTTTCAAAATTTATATAGCAAGAAACTAGAGTCTGAACCACTAGAAAACATCATTGTATCATGCAAGTTCAGCATAAAAGAAGAACCATGAGTTTTCAATCGACGAGGGAAATTAAACCGTCAGCAAAGACGTGACGAAACCGCCAGTTGAGAAAATTGACTTGGACTATGATAAGTCTGAAATTGTGTTAAAGTTAGTTCATCGATGTTAAATACTAGAGTACTGCAGGAGGCAACCCACATTTATTTTGTGCAAATTTAGTTTATTTAAGTTTCCATAAATTTTTAGTTTAAATACATTATTCTAGGTTAAATTATTTAGTTGGAAAAATGTGATATAAATTAATGAATTTCTCTATTCTCTTTAAAGTTTGCATAAATCTCATGAAGAAATAAGAGGACATGGATTGTTTTGCATGCTTTAATTTTGAAAAACTTTTGGCGATATAGGTCTAGACAGGTTTGATATAAATTAAATCATTTGCATTATATCATATGCACACAAACGGAAGTGCATACAATGAATAACATGAATATAAATTTTTTGGGGACGAATTCAATTTTAAAGGCCAGCAATTTTTTAGCATCGAGTGTTAACATGTAAGGCATCTGGACGGCGTAGGGCCAAATACGAAAATGCAAATTCAAGCAAACAATGTGAGAGAACAAGTACAACACTGCCATGGCGCTCAAGTGTAACTTTGGAAATTTCGGGTAATTCCCAACGATTTCCTACCGCTAAGCCACTGCCATGATCTTTGAATGTACAATGTTAGACACAAACTAAAATTTTAAAAAAAAGGCAAGACCCCACCATCTTTCCCAAAATCATATCATAGCCCCTCCACACCACCGTCTTCACCTTAAAAACCTTTTCTAACCATTATGTCCTTCATTTTTAAACTCTAATCCCACTCATTATCGATTCTCTATCAAGTGGTGATCATTTTGAATCATGAAACCAAGTAATTGGTGAGTTCTTCGACGAAGCCGAGACTTAGGAGTTACAAAAATTAGAGCTCCCAAAGCCTCCATTTGACCAAAAAAAACTCCTTTGAGCACTTGGGAACTCATTCCCAAGTCAATAATGTCCCAAAAACAAAATTTTTTGTCCATTTTGTTGCTTTAGCCAATTTGGGCAAAATCAGTTCTCTGGGAGGCAAATTGGTTTCTAGATCCCTAGGGCTTTTTATTGTGAAAGTATTTAAAGTGATTCGGTCAATTTACTTTTGATTTTTTGTCAAACTTAAAAAATCCCATTTTTTTTAGACAAAATGCCTACTTTTGAAAAATTCAAAATTTAAAGTCCAGTTTTTTATTTTGAATGATCCAATGGCTTTAAATAGATTAGTGTAATGTGAAATAAGTTTGGGGGAACGTACTGGAGGTCGTTATCAAAACTGGAATTTTCAAAGTTTTGATCTTTGCTGAAAATTCATCGATGTCGTTGATACTTTGGTTTAACTTTGATTTATGGTTTGATTATAGAAATGTACGTGTATGATGAATTAATTAAATCTTGTCGATATCAATTTGGAACGATTAGAAATTTTTATATGATTTCAAGAATTTGAAACAAAAATTTCATTGAATTTTGTTGATAAATTGATTGACTTGGATTTCAAAGGCCATAAGTAGTTTTGCATAAAATTTAGTGTTTGAATCAATATTCCCATGATTGCAGAGTGTTTTCGTCTTATAAGCTTATTATTCATGCGCTATGAACTTTATGCAAGTTATTGTGTGTTTGATGCTATCTTTTTGTTTGTTATGGATATAGCAGAGTGCAACGGTTCCGCTAGTCCTAACAAGAGGATAAGTGGTTGATTACATACACTTAGGACTAGAACCCACGACGTAGTGCACACAAGCCTTTTAATGAGTTCTTATTTGTGACTGAAAAGGCCAGAAGAGATTTAATTATAATTAGAAAAAGAAAGAGAGAAGACCCTTACTCGAAATGAGGTTTAATAGAGGAAACTTCAAATATGAGAGGAAAGTGACATCAATCATCCGAGAGCAGAGATGAATTATTCACTAGGGACCACGAAGGCTTAGCTGAGCACCCTATAACCCATTATCTAGGGATGTAAGCAGTTGGTTCATAATTTTTACGCAAATAGACATCTGACTAGACTAGGAGATAGTGTGAGGGTAAGAGTAGTGATGTTTCGCTACATTCACGAGGCCATTAAAACCTATTATGGCCTACATACTTTCAATGGCTTAGGATGGTTTAGTTTTCCATAGTCGAGATCTTTTTTAACTTTTATTTCCCCTATCAGATAGTTTGGCAACTCTGACTTGTTTGCCCAATCAAAATTGGGTCTATTCCACTTCTTAGTACCCTAAGCATCTCATTAAGACCTACTTTACCAAGACTCTCAAGGCATGCTCTTACTTTGTCAACGCTTCTCTCTACCCCGCCACTTAACATGGCAAGGTGACATGACCCTGATGCGCATTTAAATATAATATTTTGGGATCGTGTTGATCATGATTAAGAACGAGTGCATAGCTTTTCCCATTCTTATCACTGATCTATGCTGCCGAGCAGTAGTCCATCTCTTTGATTAAACGTTTGATACCCCAAACCAACCAACCATACATAATGATGATATCTTTGGATTCAGTAAATTAGAGGAATATGGTGAGGAGGATGGGGAGGATAGAGAATAGGAGAGAACATGAGCAATATCGCGGATGCAACAGCAGTAACGAGACACTCGTATAAGGAGAGCTGCTGCAAGGAATAAAGGATTTTCTTTTTCTGCACCACTACTATAAGACGGAGTAGGAAGATGGATGTCCAATAAAGAGATGGTTCTCCATAATTAAAGGGAGATTAGTCATTTCTTGTACCATGGGCAAATGTGGTACCAACAACTCTATAATCACCCTGACAAGCCAGCTCACTCGATTTTAAACAATCCATTCATCGTACTTCAATGCTATGAAGTTTATCAAGCTTATAAAGAGTATGGAGCTATTTTTTCCTTACTTTCTTCACTAAGAGAATAGACGCCTTACCGGGCTTCGTAGAGGACTTGTTAGTAGAGTGAGTAGCATCAGGAAAACTTTAGTTACTCTGATAGTTGATTTTATTATCTATGCAAATGTTCGAGAAAGATGTTGAGAAATTGATACTAATTCAATTTCGTAATATATTTGAAAGAGATATAATAAGATAATGATGTGATTTTGTAATATCATTACATAGCACATAAATTACATACATTTTTAAGCTTTTTATATAATTATTTCCTTTTATTCCACCTCATTCTATTTTTTTGCTTCCATTATTATATTTCACTTGTTCTTTTGGATTATGTATTGCTTATCCTAATTTATTATACCAAGAGGGCATGGTTAAAGATATGTTTAAGGGCATGTTGTTATGCAGGTTGATGAAATGCATGAACGAAACTTATGTACAGGAGTTATGGTAAAACTTCTGCAATTTTCAAGTTTTTTTCGAAATTTCACGAGTAATACAAGTAATACAGTTTCATTTCATTTGAAAGTTTGACATTTAGGTAAGTTGGTTACACACTTCCATACTTGTGAATTCATTCTTTTTATTTTTCCACAAGTTGTTTAGAGCTTAAATGAATGCTCAAATTCTAAATTAGGATACTGGTAGACAATTTCAAAATTCAAATGTGAATTGATGGTGCCTTGAATGGACAAGACCTTAAGTAGAGTTTAGGCGAAAAATATATTCTTTTGATTGGTCTATCGTACTGAGTCTATACCTAAGAAAGCTATTGTGGAGTTATGGAAAAAAGTTAACTAAATCTCTATAGATTCTTGGGTACGATCGCAATTGAGTAATAATTAAAGAATAAGTTTTGAGAAAGATATAGGCCTTGTTTATTCAAAAGCTCTTAGCCTTCTGCCTACCTATTAAGCTATCACTAGTTAACCAGCTGAGTCAAAACAACCTAACTCTTTCATCACTTATCTTGAAACCTAGAAACCATTGGTCTATAATCTCTTACCTAGTTGGATTCTAGTTTTAGACTTGAAATCATTAAAAGAGACGTGAAGAAGAAGAAGGAGAAAAGAAAATTTTTTATAAGAGTGAAATATTCTTTAGATACCACAAGGGAAAATTGATCTTAATGAAAATCTAATCATACTAGTCATGATTAGAGAGTTATATCAAAAAATGGTATCAATAGGAAATGAGTAGGGAGCTGTGTGCTTAGAAAAATAAGAGTTCCACCTAAAAATGGTATCCACACGAAATGGAGCACAGAGCCATGTGGTTAAAAAATGAGTGTCCCATTTAAATCGTTATCCACAAGAAATAAAGTAGGGAGTCGAACAGTTAGAAAAATGGTAAGGACTGCATAATGTGAAAAGAAAACTTGGTAATGTTTTCCAATGTTTTGAATCCATGAATTACTTTTCTTTGTACCATAACCCAACTATTGTAATCCCAAAAGAAAGTCCTATCGACTCCAAACTATGTTTTGAATGTGTCGATGGAATGGTTGTATAAGATCTATTTTTGGAATCTAAGTATTCAATGATCTATTTAGAGATTGCAAGACTTTGGCATGTATAATGTTTTGATGTAACTTGTGATTAATTCTTTATTTTGGTCTTGACAAAACCAAGTGTTTTAAAGAGTATTCTTCAGGAAAGAAGCCAAAATATCTTGACTTAAAGTAATCGACTTTGCTTGAGTGTTCTTGCTTCTATTTAGCAAATTTGTGAGAAATTGGACAAAACCATTTAAGTTAAAGTTGGGCAGTAATGAAGCAGGAATGTATGTTATGTATGGAATTTGAATGTCTTATACTCCATTGCTCAAGACAAGCAGTTTTCTAATTTTGGGGTACTTGATAAGTCGCCAATTAAGCTATATTTTTAGTGTGATATTAATATGAATTCCAAGAGTTTCATATTCAGTTATAATTTCAAACCTTTTTGTTTTGTATTTTCAGGGTAAATATAGGCTATTGAACAAAAAAAAATTGTTTCCTAGCAAAATACAGTAAAAAATCTAGAGATAGGCTTGGCGCCTACATAGTGCATCGAGGTGACCTCATATCACAAAGGAATCATTAGTCTTAACATAACAATATCAAAGAAAACTAATTAGGGAAGTTGCATATGAAGCATTGTTAAGACCTAGAAGAAAAACGAAGCTCAAATCCCAAGGAGAAGGCCAATGCCTTCACAGTGTCCTTAGAATGTACACATGGCACTAGTAAGGCGCTTGACTCAATCATAATAGAATCAAATGGAAAATAAAGCATCGTAGTGCATTTTCCAGTGCCTTGGAGTTTTACACGTTCGGCGTTGGATAGATTCCTAGATTGACAATGGCGTATTTTAAATATTTGTCAATTCGAGATTAGATTATATAGCATCCCCTATCCAAATTAAGGATATACCCAACCTGAAACCCTAATTACGCCCAAGTACACTAGTCGGACTCAAGGAGAGTAATATTAGAACTATCCTTCATACCTGATAATCACAATACAATACGTCATCTATCGAATAAATAATTGAAAATGCAACAGAATTAAAAGTTTTTCAATAATACAAATGATATACTAAATTATACTAATTAGAGTCCAAAATCGGTATTAACCTTGATCGTAAAATAATATCCCAACCAAGATTATTACAAAATAGTAATTCAATACAATATATAAAATAATATGGAAATCAATTCAATGTAGAGAAGACTATAAACTCCTAATCTTCTCCGTTCTTGAGTCGAAACGCATGTCTTTAACGTGAAACGTTAATTAGGGAATGAGTGTTGCAACCAACTTAGTAAGTGATGCTCATAAACATATAAATTATCAACTACTATCAATGAATTGGTAAATATCAATATGAATCCAAGACATATCTATTCACGCATTAAAAAATAATATAACAATAAAAAACATAATGCAAGTTCACGGGTCAATTGCAATTGTGCTCGAGAGTTGTATTTTCATTTTCATTTTAGAGGCATACTTTCACCTTATATAAGAATACGTCTATAGAATCCACATGTTGACAGACATGGCTATCGATGACTTCAAATGTAATTGAGCTATAAACTCTTAATAGTTGGAAAGCCATACTCCAACCTTAACTTATGAATACAATGCAAAGAACCCCTCATTTTGGTCATAATGTGATTTTGTCAGCATATTTAAGTGTAACTCAGCTACCAACCCCAAAAGGACACTAAGCGAATTCGATACAACTCTGGCGTACTGAGGATGAAAGGGAGGAATCCATTTCCAAGCTAACCTTTTGTTTTTGTTAGGACAAAGGGCGGAATCCATTTCCATGCTAACCTACACATCCCTTAATCTCGGCCTGCTTTATTGACACTTCCGAGGATTTTTACATTTAAACATAAATACAGTCAAGTCATAGTACATTGTCCCATTCCCAATCCATAATGCTATATTACCTAAATATATTAATTATGTTGTATAGTTGACAAGAATATGAGTTCAACTTACCTGTGCCGAGCTTTCCTAACTTTTTACAAAATTTACTCAACTCTCAAAATTAATAGAATTTTCCTCGTTGACTGAAAACCTAAAATAGATTGATTATCATCAATTTTAGTCTAATACTCATCAATTAGAACCCTTAAACTATTCCTACTTGAATTTGAAAGCAATTTTTCACTTTTTAGGTCAATACGACCGTTTCACATTTTTTAGGGTAAAAACCCTAATACAAAGTCCTGAAAGAATTCCAAATTCTCTGTCTTTCATAGAACTCTATAATTTCAATTAATTTTATTAATTTTTTTATTTTATTCCCATTTCTAGAATATTTTTCCAATATTCCAACATTTTTCTCCAATTTTTTTTATTTTGGAAAAGGGTTGGCGCCTGAATAGCGCAAAATTAGATTCGGCTCCTTTGTCGTGTCCTTCCTCGTTTGAGCCTCCCATATCTATCCTCAACTTTCACTAACACAACAACACCATCGAAAAAATATAGTGACATCTACAACAACCGATAACTACAACAATAACAACACCAATCATAAACAATGACGACAACAACAAAACTCACCTCCATCATCTTTGAACTCACCCTTGTTTGATCTTTTTCCCATGGTTTCTATCACTCTCTATCGATTTCACTTTCTCTAGGGTTGGATAAAACAAACTGATGAGGTGTTGTGTTTGCATTTTGGGAAATATATAAACTTTTCTCGAGATTCGCATGCACAAATCTTGAGGCTAATTCAAGTGATAGCTATAAAAAAAATTTCCATGAAGTAACAACAACTTCAACACATGCATAACACACGCTTATTGATTATCCTTGAGATGTAATTAAATGCATGTCGATGCATGGAGAATCTCTCCAACATCCAAGATTCCACATATCCACCTCCTCGACTTAAGCGTGACAAGTGTCTCCAGGTGAATCTAACGTACAATTTAATTTGATTTACACTTTAGGACTCATTTTATATATTTATATATAACTATATATAAATATATAGATAAATTCATAATCCATAATTACAAATTCGTCTTGCATGACAATGAACACCCTCGGACATGCATACGCTTGTCACCCTCGACCTCGCGTGTTATAAGGCGCCTACAAATTTACTAATTATTTTCAACATATATATGTATGTATACACTCTATGTAAATATGTTTATGCATTTATTTACGTGTTTATCGTTTCACTGTGTGCGCCAACAAGTACACCCAAGTTAAATCCTGTGACCTAGGTTTATCTAATAATTTTAATTAATAAATTGAAGTTTTCATTTGTTGTTTTATTATAAGTGATTGCATGTTTATCTTATAGTAAGATCAATGGGTATTTTTTGAAATATCCAAATTATCCCTAGTCGATAATTATAGTGGGAACTATTACGATTTCAAACTAGTGTAAATCATGATTTATTTTCATGTGATGATCATTCATATAGGGATATGAATCCAGGTCATGAGTACTTGTTAGGGAAAAAGGCACCGGATTAATTCCCAGTGAGAAAACCACATGGATTAAGTCGTAGGTGTTACTCATGATAGCTATATCATTTAGTCCTTCGACTTGTGTTTACCATAGACATCAATATTAGGAGCACGGTAATTTGATATAATCAAATGTTGTCTTTAACAGACGATTATAAATATTTTGATTGGTTTACCATTTGAATAATGTGAAAAATCAAGATAGAACTTGTCACTCTCGTATAAAGAGATATCAGTGGATCCCTCAATATGATAAACAGATAATGGCCAAGTCCATCTAAATTGATATGATCAATGTCACTTGGATGTTTTTAGTTTACCTAAAGATCGAGACTAATACGATCGAACATTAAGGGTGACTTACCATGCCTTATGTTTAATGAAAGGATATTGTACAATAAAACGATATGATATATGTTATTCACTTGAAATTCATGCTACTTGGGTAGTCATAATGTCTTGATAGAGATCGTTTGTGGCTTATATATCAAAATGATTTTGGTTAGCTGCCAATGTCGCATGATCTTATTGGGTCGCACACAAAGAATGGCTTTCCTCAAATTCTATTGTTCTAGAGTAATGAATTTTATATGATAAAATTCATGACATAAATGCCCTTACGATTTTTTATATGATAACTTATTAATAAAAGCCTATATGTAATTTGCTTAAACTACCTAAATATAATAGTTGTACTACGAATAGGATTTTGAGTGATAGATTATCTACATATGTAAATAGAGGTTAAAACCCTAAAATGAAATAAGATTTTCGTTTTTACTATTTCGGAGTTCTCTAGATTTTGGGAGAAAAAAAAAGCCTTTCTCAATCACTTTTGGGGTTAGCACTCCAAATTATGGTCGCCATTCGTGTATGTCTGATAGGAAAAGCACGCTTGAACATCTTGGAGATTAAACAATGTGAGAAGGAAATTATGGGTTAAGGTATAGTTTATTTTTGTAGATCTAGTTTAATGGAACGTAGTTCGATTCTTTTGAGGTTTTTCCAAAATTGTTTTTGAATTTTTTGTTGTGTATGAACCCCAAAAACTCTATAGTGGTATCAGAGCCATATGTTTAGTTTTATTAAACATTTACATGTTTTTTTTTATGTATATATGATGTATATATAAGTTTTCTGATAATTGTTATCAACAATTGGTTTTAAAGCATGTTGTTAATTCATGCACATTGATATATATGCATGATTAAATTCAACGATAGTATTAAGTTTGGAATATTTCGATTAACATATATTTTTTAATACCGAATGATGCAAATTTTGTTTGTTCATGGTAGAAGTCATGTTTAAGTTAATGTGATTCGGGTGTTAAATATATGTTTCTTTTTTGTTCAATAATCAAGTATGTCTTCATGATAGAAATAATGATTAGGTTAATATGATCAATTAATATGATTCTAGTGTTGAATGTATGATTAATATTTCAGTTCTTGACTCAATCGTTTGTTTTCTATGAATAAGAATCGAAATTGGTTTTGATCATATAACTCGTTATGGTTATTCATTATTATATTCCTATTAGATAAGATATAAACTTTTATTGGATAAGGATTCAAAGTATCTTAAATTATAATTGAATTAGGATAAAATATTGATTTAAAGGTTGGTCCGAGTTAATTAAAAACATTTTAATTATTATTTTCGAAATTAAAATAAGGGGCAGTTTTGGTAAATTGAATTGACTAAAATAATGTGAGATTTTCGACGATTTTCAATTTTCTAAGATTTAATTTTTGTCTTAAAAATAAAAACGGGGGACATTGCCCTTTACCCCCGCTGACCAACCAGCATCACTAACTGTTCATAGCATAAGGAAATTCATATAATAGTCAATATTAGCAAATTTTCCTAACTCGTATAGTAATTGTACATGGATTGTAATATATGATATTTACCTTGTTTAAATTATGATCACTAAAACAAATAAAAAATCCTTATTCCAAATTTAAAGTCAAGTATGACCCTTTCTCAAACACTTTTCAAGGTTCCGATTGCATCAATGTGGGGTCTACCTCCGTAGAGTGTATTTTGTTATCTTGGTAAGGCAAGTAAAGTTGCATTTACTCTATTGTTTGAAACGATTAGACTTGATAAAGCTATCAAAATGGTTTTGGGCTTTAGAAACTACATGAGATAAAACATGCTAAGACATAAGATGTCATAATCTCGTAAAAAGAAATAAAAGCTACATATAATGTAATTGGTAATTGGCACCTATCTAAATAACCTAATTGAAAGTGTGATGCCTTAGCTATCTCAGAATTAGGTTAAACAAGGCTTTAGTCCCTTAAATTAACATAAAGTTTAAAAAGGTTGTTACTTTAGTGGGATTCTATTCCTCTATACTAAAATGAACTTTCGCATAATCTTTGGTGTAGATTTATGGTCTCATCAAATCACACTAATCCCTTGTCATTGCGATCCATCCTTGAGAAGGATAAGTTGTCTAGGTCAAACTTTTTTGACTAGTTTGGAAACTTGAGAATTGTTCTTAAGCATGAACACAAATTGTTTGTTTTGCATGATCCTATTCATGAGGAACCACTAGCCAATGCTTTAAGAGCCTTGAAAGATGCCCATATTAAGCATCTCAATGACTCGATTGATGTTGCATGAATTATGTTGACAACAATGGATCTTAAACTTTAGAAGGACATGGAGAACATGAAAGCTTACGGTATGGCTGCGATGCTGAAAGAAATGTTCCAACACTAGGCTAGGCTGGAAAGGTTGGAGACAGTCAAGAATCTTCATTCTTGCAAAATGACTGAGGGTGTATCAGTTAGTCCTCATGTTCTAAAAATGAAGGGCTATATTGACTATCTAGATGGACTTGGATTTCCCATAAGCCAAAAGTTAGCTATGAATTTGATCTTGAATTCATTGCTTGATAGTTATTCACAATTTATGATGAACTATAACATAAATAATATGGATAAGTCTATCTAAGAGTTGTATTTGATGCTTAAAACTACCGAGCAGAATGTCAAGAAACCCATGGCTATTGTGTCGATGGTTCAGAAAGGAAAGGCTACAAAGAAGAAGGCCAAATGCAAGGCTAAAATTGCAAAAGCTGTTGTGACTGTCACAAAGATTTTAGAAAATGCCAAGCTTAAGGTTGCTTCTACTTCACAGTTCCAAAAGGAAAAGGAAAAAGAAGGAAATTGTCGTTTCTACCATGAACTTGGGCATTAGTTTAGAAATTGCAAGCTCCATCTTGAAGATCTAAGGAAAAAAAAAGTGCGACTATTGCTTTAGGTACTTATGTTGTTGAAAGTTGACTTGTCTAATAGTGATTCCTAGGTATTGGATATCGGATGTGGATCTCACATTTATATTAATGTACGGGGTCTCACCAAAAGTAGTAAGCTAAAGAAAGGAGAAGTCATCCAACGAGTTGGAAATAAAGCAAATGTTGTTGCATTAGCTGTAGGATGCTATGAGTTGATTTTACCTAGTGGACTTGTTTTTGTTTTAAATAATTGTTACTGTTTCCCTGGCTTGAGCAGAAACATTGTTAAGTAATTAATTATGTAATTATATATAGTTTATTTATATTTTTTATTATTGTGTCTCCAAAATATTGGTATAATTGTCCTTATTTTTTTCAATATTCTTAGGGTGCATAGTTGAATTAGAAACAAAAAATTGTGCGAAGTGGAGTATTTACATGTAGTGGAACAACTGCTGTTGGATTAGTCTCGAGTTATGTAATGTAGAGCTAATTGAGCATTGAGGAGAATCTGAAGGACGTAGCTAGGGACACACTTAAGTCACTCACAACTAGAGCCACTTATTTTACTTCGAGATGCGTGTTGTACACTCTTCCAAATTAATGAACAGCTGGTGCAAGTTTCCTCCTTGCTAGGATATCATCAGCAGCTCCATCTCCTCACATTAGTAGCCATGGGATTCTCCTTGGGATACTAGCTTTGCTACCTTCCACAAATTTCCACGACTTTCTGCACTTTCTCGACTATGCCAATTGTTGCCACGTGTTGTGTCCTCACCTTTCAAGGACCAATGCAGTAGTTCTTTCTTCCAATCTTTATGTGACACGTCAGTAGGCAGCTGGGTCTCCACTCAATCGTCTCATGCCACATGGAAGAATCTTGTAGAAAACTCCAAACAGCCACCAGATTATCCTCGGTGCATGTGTCACGAACCAAACCCCCAATTTCAAATTCTCTATCTTCCAGAAAGCAAAATTATAATGTCATTTTATATTATACTTTAGGGATTCTTTAGAGAACTTACTTTTTCGATGGTTAAAAATTGTTATTTTCTCCTTTATTTTCCAACAAACCATTGTTTTCTTGTTTTCTCTTTAGATTTTAATGGAGTTTATTTAGCAATATGTCTGGCTAACTTCATCGATCTAGACCGGAGGTGGAGCAAACTACCTTTTCGGAATAAACATATGTGAGATCTACTTTGACTTATTTAAATTGCAATTTATAGTATTTTTGTCCCTTTGTTATAGTTTGAATAATTGTAGTTCAATTCATATTTAAACCTTGATTCCTTTGCTAGTAAGTCATACGAACCCGTCCTTGTGTAATAAGGACACACTAATGACAATTGATTCTACTAATTGGTTCGCCCCTTTTGGGACCTGTTGAATACCTTAGGGATCGAGGTAAAATTGCACATACTAGTGATCTAGTTGGCTAGTTGTGGTGCTTTCACAAAGCCCATTACAATTAATGCATTAAACTCAATTTGCTTGAGTATATGGTTATGTGTTTGACTAGAGAAGTGGTGATTACCGTACCTTGACTATCGAGATAGGGAAGTGCGAGGACCCGCATACGTTACTGGTTCTATAGCTAATCTAAATTACCATGAATTGCATGCTTTATTTAGATTGACGACCATATGTATAACTATACCAAAAGGTGGAAGTTTGTGGTACCGATGGTTTAGGTTGTTTTCCTTATTGATTTATTAACTTAGCATTTTTATTCTTTGTTTTTAGTTAATTCTTGAAAATACTTTTGAGAATCCCCCCGATTTACTTTTTAGGTAATTGGCCCAGGTTAGAAACTTGGTCTTCGTGGATCGACCCTGTGCTTGCCACTACTGTAGTTCTTGTAGTCGTTGGTATTCTCTATTGGATTATATATTTTGACGCATTCGACACGCTTCAAATTTTGGCGCTGTTACCGGGGTCCGAGTTTTTTCACTTAGGTTTTTCTTTTTTCTTTTTAGTGTGCCCACGTTTATGTCCCATAGTTTTCTCAGATGTAGTCCACTAGATTTGTACTCCTTTTTGGTTGAGAGATCGAAAAGACTTGTCGTCAGAACATGAAAGAAACAAGGCAGAATAACCAATCCTCAAGTGCTCAACTGAGCGATGAGCTACCCTATCTAATGGTTAACCACGACGGGAATCCACCACTTGAGGGGTGGGTGGAACAAATAGTTCCTCCCTAATAGTTTGTAGCATCCGCTATGTCACATGTACCAGTGGCGCAATAGAGGCCTATAGTACCTCAATACCAACTGCTTGATCAAAGAGAGGTTCATCCCGCTCCCTAAAGGCCATAACCAAGCACTTGGGCACAACCTCAGGCCGAATAATGCATTATCATTAGGATGGAGAATGATGAGATACATGATTTCCCAGCTCATTAACCACACCGCATCAGATTCCCAGCTCATAGGGGCAATTTTGTGCTTAGATCTGGTTTCATAAACCTTTTCCTTGTCTTCCATGGATTGTATTGTGAGGATCTACTGACTTTCATCAAGGACTTCCATTCTAAATGTAGGACCATGGTTTCCCTTAGAGTCGATGAGAGCGAAGTCAAACTCTCTACTTTTCCTTTCTTCCTTAAGGACAAAGCCCAAAACTAGCTTTTCTTTCTCCCCCTGGTTCCATCACAAGTTGGAATGACATGATTTCTATATTTCTTAAAGAGTTTTTTGTTGCATCAAGATCTTCCTAAACTTACTAGAGAGATATGCAGTGTCAAAATGAAATAGGGGAAGTCTTTTGGCGACTATTAGGGTCATTATATGCTCTTGCTTGCGCAATGCCCCCAACATGGCCAAACCAACCTCTCTATTGTTTGTTTCTTCGATATGGTACTTACACACGTTGAAAAGCACATTATTGATATTGCTTATGGAGGTGACTATAGATACAAGTCAACTCATGGGATGTGTAATTTGTAGGACTCTATAGCTAGCCAATTATGTCATTACATAGATGACGAGATAGAGAGACCCTCAGGAAATCTTTCTGATGGAGTAGGGTCAAGTTCTATCAATAGCAAGCTTGATAAACTCACTGATCTCATGGAGCGATTCCTTACCTCATAAAAAGTTCAAGTTAAACCTTACAGTCTTTGCTCAACCACAGACCATCCCACTGATTCTTACCCCACCTTGTTTGAGAACGAACGAGTAAACGCTCTAGGTGGCGGATTCCTAGGACCCCCAAGGAATCAATACGACAAAAGATTCAATAACACTTATAATCATGCCATCAAAAGCCCATATTATAGCTATGGAACTCAGAACTAAAACTACCTCTAATATGTTCTAAAGGGATAACCTCTTCCTTAACAGTCCCAACATGCTCCAAATTTGGGGTCTTTAGAAGAAATGACGAGGACACTCATTGTTGGTTAAGACAGATTCTCTAAAGTCTTAATCCAAATTAAAAATGACAACGCTTCACGACCATCACCATCAAGCATTAAAGAATCTTTAGTTACACCTAGATAAGCATTAGGCTCTAATATGTTATAGGTGTTCTAATTGGTCAAAAGTTAAGCCACAATTATGCAATCTCATTACTTTTGCTATTTTCTCATGACCAATCTGAATCTTAATGCAAATGTCAATGTATGTTTTCTAGTCTATGCATGTGTACTTCCGTATGTTTTTTATTAAGTGTTTAAGGAGAATTTAAAGAACCTGGTATATTGCTTAAAGATGCCACCATTAAATCCAAGGAAGGGAGAGTTTATTTCTCTCGTATTGTTTGAATCGTGCCTATCTTTGCAGATACTTGACCCCATTGTCTTAATAATATCAAACGGGGGAGAAAAGGTAGAACTTGAAAGGGAGATATTGTGATATCTTTGCTATTGTGATAATTTTTGAAAGGACGATATGAAAGCGTGATATTTTCATTGGTATATATTGGTATAGAGTTCATAATTCTCATTTTTACTAGTATCAGGTTGATAAGTTAATATTATTGATTTTTGTAACTGGTATCAAGTTAATAATTTTAACCTGCATATATTGGTATACTTGAACAAGTTGTTGGTTTTTATTGGTATACTTGATAGGGGAGAAAAATTGTGGATGCTTGATCCCGCTTTTTGATAATATCAAAAGGGGGATTAAAAAAAATGTGGTGAACTTGAAAGGTTTGAAGTTTGAAAAATGTGGTGTTGAACTTGAAAGGTTTTTATCTTGGTATAGTTGTTGGTTTTGAACTTCCATATTTGAAGATAAATGTAGTTAAACTTGAAAAGATTGATGTGTTGAATGTGATATACATTTAGATTGTGTTTTCACACCTTTAAAGTTCACATTGTTTGTTATCATCAAAAAGGGGGAGATTGTTGGACTAAGTAGTTAGTCATTCACATTCCTACCGAGATTTTGATGGAAACAAACAAAGTGAAAATGTACTAATCAAGTATTTCAGTTTGTGTTAAAGGATGCAATACAACACATCAGGAAATATGGAGACAAACAAACACGGTGAAAATATATTCAAGAAATATGGAGAGCTTGTTGGAATAAGTGATGCAATACAACACTTCAAGAGCATTCAAGAAATACAAGTTCAAGACTCGGCACAAATGAAGAAATGAAGAAGAAAAGTTCAAGCCGCAATTTGTAATATCAATGTAAGGTATACAAATTCTTTCACACAAGCCAAATGCATTAGTTCATGCATACATCAAGTTTTCGAAATCATTTCAAAGTTTAAAAGTGGATTTTAAACACCTAAATAGGTAAATGAAGTTAAACAATGTGAAATCATGTGTGAATGGTCATTTACATATTAGAAGATCATTATAAATGTTTTTGAAAAAGAAAAACTTGTTTTTGAAATGTAAAACTGAAAATTTGCAGGATAGCCCCTAATAAGTTGTGAAACTTGGAATTTTCGTTTTCGGGGTTTGTAAAACTATCCGGACCACCTAAGTAAGCTTAATGAATCATAATAAACATGAATAACATGTTATATAAGGGTTGGTTAGGTCCCAGGACAAGTTTAAGGGTTGCTAACACAAAGGAACAAATTACATATTTTGAAGTTCTGCAGTTAGCGCTATATTGTCGTTAGCGCGCTAAGAAAGATGTTAGCGCGCTAACCCAAAGTATTAGCGCGCTAATTGCACTCGCCGCAATTTTTGACTTTTGGAAATCAAGCTTGAAATTTGAATTTTCGATTTTACGGATTCCTAGAACGGTCATAAACGGCTATATTGGAATTCCTACCACTATAAAACCACCTCAAACTTGGTTTTAAACAACAAGAACAAACACACTCAAAATCAATAGATCTACAAGGTAGAAATCATATTTTTGTGAAGAAATAAGGGAGATCTCGGTGGTTTGTTCTTTAGCTCACATATCCAAAGACATTTGAGGCTTTCAAAAGGAGTTCAATAATCACTCCAGAGCTGATCTCTTCTGTCATTCTTTTGGTTGTAAGAAATTTCTAGATCTACAAATCTTACTTGTGCTTAATCTATATATTTTGAGTAGTTGATTTGAAAATCATTTTGGTATGTGTGTTTGAACATATTCTACGAGTTTTTGTACTTAAAATTTATACTCTCAAACTCTGAGATTGATTAGAACAAAAGTGTTGCACCTAAACTTGATTCTTATCAAACTTTTGTTCTTAGCCTTGAAATCGATTTTCATACAAATGTATTAAGTTTTTGAGACGATTTCAAATTTGGAATTTGTAACAACATCTTCTCTGAGTTTTTGCACTTAAATTTATCTTATCAAACTCTGAGATTGATTTGAACAAAAGTATTGCACTTAAACTTGATTCTTGCTAAACTTTTGTTCTTATACTCGAAATCGGTTTCACACATATATATTAAGTTTTTGAAACGATTTCAGATTTGGAATTTGCAACAACATCAGTAACATATTTGCATATTCCATTTATACTCACACTTGCATGCATAAGAGTTAGGCTCTAGGTGGCTTGCTTGTGTTTGAATTTGATACCACTTTTGTTGTAAAGTGTATCTTTGTATTTCCAGCAAAATTGTTGTATTCGAATGATTGTAAGACTTAGTGGAATCTAAGTCGAAAGGAAAAATCCTAGTTGCGGCTAGGTGGGAAAAATCCTAGTTGAGGCTAGGTGGGAAAATCCTAGTTGCGGCTAGGTGGGAAAAATCCTAGTTGAGTCTAGGTGGGAAAATCCTAGTTGCGGCTAGGTGGGAAAAATCCTAGTTGAGGCTAGGTGGGAAAATCCTAGTTGCGGCTAGGTGGGAAAATCTATCTAGGTGGGAAAAATCCTAGTTGAGGCTAGGTGGGAAAAATCCTAGTTGCGGCTAGGTGGGAAAATCCTAGGTGATGCTTAGGTTGTAACACTTATTGGTAATATAAGTGGGTTGAAATCCTAACTGAGGAGGTTAGGTAGTGGACGTAGATCGTTGGATCGAACCACTATAAATCTTGTGTCACTTTATATTTCCAGCATTTCTTTTACTTGCATAGCTTATATATACATCATAGTTGTAAATTGCGCACAAAGTTTTTAAAAGGGCAAAAACTACTCGGTAACCCAATTCACCCCCCCTCTTGGGTGACCTTCACTATGTACAAACAAAAGTCGACTCAAAGGCAACGAGAAAATCATCGTAGGTTGAAATGTTTCTGCTATCTTATGCATGAAGTTGCCTACCAAGTGTGAGGACCTAGGCATGTTCACTATCCCTTGCACAATTTGTGTAGTCGAGATCTAGAAAGCTTTGTGCGACCTTGGTGCCTTTATCAATGTCATGCCATTATCCATATAGGAGACATTGAAGGCAGGCCCTCTAAGGGATATTGGAGTTGTCATAAATTTGGTAGACCGATTCATCGTTTGTCCTGTGGGAGTCTTGAAAGACTTCCTGGTGAAGGTTAGTGAGCTCATGTTTCCTTCTAACTTCTATATCATCGATATGAAGAATCAGCCATGCTCCCATTTTTCCTTGGTCTTGCTTAGGAGGCCTTTCCTTAAGACTGCCAAGAGTAAGATTGATGTTCACAGTGGTTCTCTTACCATGGAGTTTGATGGTGAACTTATTAAGTTCAACATCTATGATACGTAATGCCATCCTTGCGATAGCTCTTATGTGGTGCTTTCCTTGGACATTGTGGACTCATTTGTCCAAGATGTCTTTCTTGTAGAAGGCGATGATATGAAAGTGATGTGAGAGAATCATCTCGACACTGATTTTTTGCGAAAGCAATCCTTCATCGTCATATCTTGACTTACCTACTTCAAACTTTATGCTTCTCCCTTCTATGGAGCAAGCCCCCACACATGAGCTCAAATCACTATCTAATTGGTTAGGGGAAGATCGTGGTGAGGACCATGGAGCCCTAGATGGTGACGTATACTTAAATGATGACATTGGAGAGCTTAGACCCTACTACATTGCACGGTAGAAGCATTCAACACCACTACCACCTGCACCTCACCCATCTTTTCGGTAATATGATCTTCAGCCTATAGAGGACATGCCTCCTTTTGTGACCTTCCTACATTCATACATGTCTACTCAATTTGATGCTATCAATGTTTGACTCACTTTATTTGATAACATACTAGCCGATTAAACTGCGAGTCTCCAACGACTTGAGTAGGCTCGTTCATCTAGGAGAGCTAGCCCATTGCGCCTCACTCGTTAGTCTTAGGAGCTGAATAGGAAACTTATATGCATATGATTAGAAGGATCTCTAGTTTGATCATGTTAGGGGAATATCTAGGTCATTTAATGATTAAGAGTTCAATTTGCACTTTATATGTAAACTTTTAACTTATGTCTATATCAGTTTCTACTTGCATGACATTGTCTCACCTTTAATATTTTTTGCAAATGTAATGCTATAAATTTTGTATATCTTTGAATTATCATTTATGGATGAATGACATTTCTTTTTTCTCTTGCGCTATGTGCTTTCGAAAATTTCTTGAAGGATAAATTGCCCTTTTCTTTCTTTTATTCATCTTGATACCTATTAATAAGGTGATAGTCTATACCCTTTTTTGATGTCATTAAAAGGGGAAAAATATAAACACCGAAATAAATGTTTATGATCTATTTGATATTGATATGCACTTAATATATATGTTTGTTAATTAAGTTCATATTGTTTGTTATCTTTAGAAAGGGGGAGATTGTTGGATTAAGTGCTTTGACACTTACACTTCACCTAAGATTTTGATGTCAATAAACAATGTGAAATGGTAGTGATACGCTTGCCAAGTATTTCAGTGCATCCAAAGTTGTAAGAACTCACATATTCAAAGGCTATTAGTTAAGTTCAAATGGAATGGATGGAATGTATGATATGGATGGAATGACTTCAAGATCTTATACTTTGATCAAGGAAAAGTAATGCACCAGAAAGCATATATGGAGTTATGTACATCATTTGTAACGTATTAGAGTTTAATTACAATAGCCAAATGCATTAGATTCATGCATTTCATAAATTTCATGTTTTCAATAACATAAATTCATGCAACTCATGACTTTCAAATTCGTGAGTTTTCAAATATTTTAAATCATGAAAATTTATTTTATATCATGAATGTGAGGTTTGCAAACCAATGAATTTGATTTTAGATGCACCGGTATCAATTGAGATGGGTTTTCGGGTCACTTGAAAAATATATGTAGAAAATTCCCTTCCACAGGAATGAATCATAGATTTTTCGTTTTTAATTTTGAAAAATCTTTAGATGATTTTGGCACGTTCTTAGGTTTATACAAAACTTATAGAGACCATGTGCAAAGGTTTAGGGGGATTCATAACCTGAAATAGGAGTTTAGAGCGTCAAACCATAAAAAATTATTTTCAAGCCCCTGCTGCTGGAGAACGCTCCACTATTATGTGAAGTACCCCCTAGTCCTGGAGTGCGACCCATGAATTGGTGGATCATTCTCCTTTGCTGCCTAACAACTTTTTTAAAGTTACCAATCTACACTTTTCATTTGAATTGGTGGATTGTTTTGGACCTTTGGATCACCCTAATGGTCACAAATAGTCAAAAGGGTATGGAGAGAACATTACAAACACAAAGAACAAGTTTTTGATTATAATAGCATATGCATACACAAAAAGAGAGCTAAAACATGAAGTTTTTGCACAAAGAGTAAATATCAAACACATACACTCACTTGAAGGCTTTAGGCCTGATCTTATGCAAATCAAGTAAGGTAAAAGGAAGTGCTCTAAGGTCATCAATATGCTTTTCAAACCCATCTCAATCATCTTCACATCTGGAGTTGTAAGATCTCATTTTTTCTTACATTATTGTGCTTAATCTATATCTTATTATTAGAGATTTATATGGAAATCATATGTGAGTAATTTTAATATATTCATATAGTGTGTATAGCCTAATATTAAGTATAAAAAGGACCTGGAATGAATTTTCACCTATAAAGCAAAAATTTCAATCACTATTGTACATATGAAACTAATATAGAGCCTAATCCATATTTATATTGGTTACTTTTCTTTGAAGAGTGAGAAACACCATTAAAAAGGGGGTTTGAATTAAATCTTGATTTTGTGTAAACCTGAGATTTTGATTGCACTTACTTGAGCTTAATTGTGACTCTCCATAGTGCATTGAATTTATTACAAACCAAGTTGTACTTAATTTTCAATGTGTTTATGGTTTAATGCCTTTGTTGTTTTGACAACATATACATAAGTGTTTTGTTCTTAATCTTAAATATATTTTTTACTCAAGGTTTTGATAGCAAAACTCGAGCTTAAACATGTGTTTTTCATTGGTGCATCAATTAGCCACTTTTGGAACCAACTTAAACTTAATATATATTCCTTTTGTTGGTTTCAATATTGAGAGTTAGCCTATAAAAATTGAATTACAAGGCATATCAATTGGCAAAGTCTCACTTGCATTGTCGTAATCTAAAGATTACATGGCTTGTGAGAGGAGAAGATCGTTTACCGCTTAACTTGTTGTAAGTGTCCAATCTTTTTTAATTACAAATGTTGTAAGGTCTATAGGTGAATATACCAAATTGTCAATCCTATTGGTGTGTACGAGACTTTATAAAGCCTGTTGGGAATATACATGATAAAGTCTTAGTTGCATTTTGGAAAGTCAATTTCCTAGTTAAGGCTAGGTGGTTGTAAAAGTCCTTATTTATGGTAAGGCAATTGTAAAAGACCTAGTGGAGACTAGGCATACTAAGCTTGTGGGCTTAGGTTTGTTCATTTTTTTAATATAAGTGTTATTTCAAAATCCTAACCAGGGAGGTTAGGTAGTGGATGTATATCTGAGGGATTGAACCACTATAAATCGATTTTGTACTTCCATATCTTCTAATTCTAGTTTAACATTTCACTTGCTTGAATCATTTTGGCATATTGCTATTGCTATCACTAGATTATTGCAAAACGGAATTAGGAGATTAGCAAAGAAATTTATAAAAATTTAAAATCGGCCATCATACCCAATTCACCCCTATTAGGTGACCTTCATTGTTTACCAATTTCTAATACTTATTTATACCCTTAAGAAATTTTAGAATATAATTAGAACCTAATAGACAATTCCACATGTACTGGAACTCTAAACTTTCTATTTTTACCTCTCGGTGCCATCTGTATGTGATTTGGTTTTGTATGTGTAAAGCCGCGATGCCGCCATAGCTTCGACCTCTTTATGTGCATTTTCCCTTCTAAGTGAGCTTGACGATTTGTTTAGTCATCTGCGGCACCATGTGTACAAAGCCATGGCGCCACCACTACTCTAAGTGTTGTGCCTTACTATTCTTCTCTTCATGCCTTCTCTACGCCTTATCCATATTGTATGGTCACTTCTTACAGTGTGAAACCTCCTTGCCACGTCATCGGATATATTTTTGTGCATTTTATCCTCATTTCTTCATGAAATTACTCATTTGTATCTTTCATACCTGAAATAGATAAATACTATCAATTTGAGCTCATTCTGGGATATTTACCCCAAATATACTATTAAACTAGTGCTATATATCAGTCTTACTAATCACTTATTGGCAGTAACCCTTATATATGATCTGGAGATATTTGTTCATGTGATATGATGCCTTGAGCACTACCGATATACTATAACTCCACTCTAGATCATCAAGGTTGTGTAAGGTGCACATAATAATATTATGCCGATCTAAAAGTCGGAGTCGGCCACTAAAGGCCAAATGACTATATGCATGGCAAACAGATAGCCGTAGATGTAATGCAACAGTGGAATAGATATATAATGCATACTAAAAGTTTATAAATTTCGATTGTTTACTTAAAGTGCATCCCACGTCGAATGTCGTAACCCATAGTCGAGCTCGCGTACCACGAAAAATTTGAACTTCGCGAAATTATATCCCAACATAATTGTGTTATAACACCTTCAATTAGCTTTCAACTAGCTAACTTATGGTAACTTTTTACCTTGAAAACCTTAATATTTTTCATATTGACCAAAAAGAAACTTTTAGAGCTCACTTCACAATTTTCATAGATTCCAAAGAACACTTCAATCGGATCACAAATGGAGAAGTTATGAACTTCCCAATAAAGCATGTGGATTAGGAAAACTGTAAAAACTTAGAACTAACAAAACTTCTCCTAATCAATATTTTCAAAATTATATCATCTAAACGCAACACCAAACACCAAGAAATCACTTAATACCACATTCAAAATATTTCCACAACTGGTGGAGTCAAATTGGACGAAAGCAAATAATCTAATTTTTTGAGAATCCTAACGTAATTTAATTTTAACTATAGAACAACTTCAAAATAGTTAACAATTGAATTGCATCTATTTGTTTCATCAAAACCATACCAACACCGGTGGTAGTTTTCCCAAATCAGTGCAAATCAACCCAATACATCAATTCACATCAATCCCTACTAATTCCAATTAAGAAACCGTGAAAGAAATAAAAAAATCACGAAAATTCGAATTGAATTGTGGAAAATGCCATGAATTGATAATTTATTAAATTTCAAGCCAGATACCTTGCCTAGGTCGCAGAAACTTAACTGAAACTTATTGTCGCGCGACGCCATGTCAGCCCTATTGTCATTAAGAGGACTAACCAACTAGATTATCTTAATTCCCTGCTAATCTAGTAATCCTTATCCATTCTTTTAATTTTGAACTTTAAATAATTCTTATTTCAATCCATAACTAAGCTCCAAAATTAAATTTATATCATCAATGAACGTTAATTAATGATTTTTTACCTTAAGCAAATTAGGAAATCAAGCGAATCATTCTCCGTATTTTGTATAAATTTTGGTTGCACCTTCCTTATAAGTGGTCTAGAGGAAAAACTTTCACCTAATAGACAACATAATTGGGGAGAAGCCTAAAAAGAATCACAACTCCCCGTAGTTTACAATATATATAAAGTTCAACTTTGAAACTAACTTAAACAATGTCCTACTCTCAACCTAATCCAAAAATATAGATTTTATACACGAAATCAAATCATGGACATAGAGAAACTAAGCTTTAAAGTGAAGCGCCAAAATATTTTCGAGCTTCTACTTTTCCTTGTTAGTGTGAGGTAAACCTGTGGCCATTATATTAAATAATGGTGTTAGAAAAGTAAACTTTACACTGTCCAATGCACTTGGTAATAGCAATAGATAATATGGAATAATAATAAAATAAAGGTGATAAGTGATTATTTATACATATATATAGGGTTATTTTAGTCGTATATTTAGTACAAATATCCTTAAATGGGCTCTAGATCATGGTATTATTGAATTTTCAGGGAATTAAAGTCTAAGGTAAGGAATTGAGGAAAAATGAGAAGAAACAAAGTAAAAATACACAAAACTAAATTCGGCGTCATGGCCACCTTTGTTGACTCTGTGAGGTTATAAGGTCAAGTATGGGAAGGAAAGGCACTGTGTGGGAGAGTTGGAAAAGGAAAGAAAACTAACTTTGGAGGTCTAGCGCAGTGGCAGCATTGTAGGCAGAGGGGATAGCACTGGAGGAGCCGATGACAACATTGGCACACTAAGGATCCATTAAATACACATGCAGTGGCGTCGCAGTGGCAGCATAGAAGGCTTAAGGCACGCCGCAGGGCAATAAGTGACAGCGCCAGACACGAAGGAGGTAGAAAGTAGATTTTTAATTCGAGTTAAATTGTAAAGTACGGTTTCTAATTGTTATTAAGGTGTATAAATAGGTATTTGGACATGATAAACTCACCATATACCAACTATTAGCCACTATTAGAGTAATTTAGCATAGTTTTTACATTGAGTCTGAGTATTAAGCAGTTTATGTGAACAAAACATTGAAGACTTCACATTTGCAATTCAAGTTAGATTTTGTTTATTAAATTCAATGAAATATTAATATTCATTTCCGATTTGCAATGATTTCCATTATGAATTGTGATATGTGTATTTCAATAAAGTGTGAGTAGTCTATTTATCTTTGGGATCAATGGTATGAATTCTATGCTTTGAATATAAATAAAAAATGATTATAAGAAGTACAACGGCTAGACTTTTTTTATTATGAGCGTAATGCTTTAAAGAAATCGATCATGTTTTTTATGAACTTTGGCTTTAGAAGATATCATGGTCATTAAAGCTTTTAATTCGAACATGAACAATACAATTGTAAAATACTAAACATGAAGTGATACTTGTTCATTAGGAAGGCGCAGATGGTAAATTTAGTAGTCTAGGAATCCAATGATTTGGGACTTAAAACAATATAGAGTTTACATTATTCATACCGATTAGTGGAGTTTTAGTTTGCACATTACAATCTCTTCCATCACGAAAACTTGTTGAAGTGGATCTGAAGGAAACCTATCAATTCTAATTAGGGATTGCACATACCATATTATGATGTAAACATGAATATAAAGCATAGTATTAAACTACCTAGGTGAAGTTATGAGCTAATATATCTTTAATATAAGAGTTTAGGTAAAGTTAAATTTAATTTATTTGAAAGTTTAGTTCGGTAGAAAACCAGTTAAAAGTGAATTTCTTAGCAATAGTTCAAGTTAAATACGTAAATTAATAACTAGTCCAAAACCTTTCCCTTGGGAAGATATCTGTGATCAACGTAAGTTGATAGCATTATTACTACAAGTGAGCTATTATAATTGTGACATGCACACCCAAAAGAATTGAAGAAATTAATATACAACTATGCAATTCACTCCATTTTTCTTCGTAATTATAATCAGATGTAGACTTCCTAAAATAGCACGGAAACAATGTTAAGAGCTTATGAAATGTAGAGATAACTTGTCTGTGTTTGACTCCTCAACTTGTCTCACTTGCCGACATTTGAGGTAGGAATGAAATCTAATTTTAAGCAAATCATACTCTCAAACAAGCTTATCTCCTTTCCTTGTGCATGCATGAACAGTAATGAATGCCAATTAGAAATACCATATGAAAATGAGAGTCATTGTAAAGTTTATTTACAACTAACCAACTTTGAGTTGAATTCTCATCCTTCTCAAAGTTTTAGTTCACCTTGAAAGTGGACTTAAAAGCTTTCCTACATATCCATTATAAGTGAAGAAAATGAATCCCTATGAAAATAACGGCTAAAGTATGCGTTATAACTATTTCCAAAATGATTATTCATAAAAATTTGAAGTAGCTATCACCAAGCCAACTTAGGGTAGCTTTTTAATCTTGAAAACACCATTATTTTTCATATTCACGAAAGAGGAGCTTGTAGAACTCATTTCATACTTTCCATTGACTATAAGAACATTCAAATCGGATAATAAATAGAGAAGTTATGATTTTTCCAGTGTAGCTTGTTCATTAGGAAAACTTTAATAATTTTGAACTAACTAAACTTCTTCAAATAAATATTTTCAAAATTTAATCCTCAAAACTCGACGAAAAACACCAAGATATTTCCTAATAGCACATTCAAAATATTTCCACAGCCCGTGGAAACAATTCGGACAAAAACCAATTTAAATTCAACTCACCTTTGATTGATGCAAGACACCATAGCCACGACTCCTCCAATTTGAGATCAAACAGTTACAACGAAAGAGCGATTGAGCCAAAAAGATGGGAGGGAGAGAAAACAGTGATCAACAAGAAGGGAAGAAAATATAGTTGAACAAAAGATATGATGATGATGGAAAACGATGAACCAATTCCATCTCATTTAAAGGGAAAGGTTGCTAATTTACTATTTTGCCACTCCATTTTTGAAGTCATTAATATAAATCAAATGCCATTGTAGGTCTTTTGTTTTTTAATTAAAATTCATGATTATTTCCTTATTTTAAGCCCAAATCATACTCTGAAAGTACCCTAATTTCGCCAAAATTAGGAAAATTCCCAACGCAATCTGAAACTTTCGTACACTATGCTTTGGGCCTAATTTAAGTTAATTTTGCAACAAAGTAGTGTATAATACATCAAATAGGCACACAAGACATAAAAATAATATTCAATTTATGATATCTTATCCGTAACGTATAGGTTCCACCTCGGATACCTAAATTTCATTTTTAATCCAAAAATACTTAGTCACCCAATCAAGTTTATGAAATTCTATGATGTTACGATTCTTCATAATTAATTAAAAATTTCGTTCTCGAGATTTAAACTTATAGGTTACTGGACCAAAATAAATATAAGCAAATGATCCTTCATATACAACTATTTTAATCCAAACCTTTAATATTATTTAAAAAGTGAAACTGTTATATGGACTCAATCACATTTGTCGTAATCGACGACTTGATAGTAAAGATAATAAATATTTCAATTTTTCATTTCAAATTCCTGGTTTAATGAAAAGTTATCTTTGTTTCTTTGCCAATCTGGGAATTTAACGAGTTTCTAAAATGTTCAACGATCAACTTTGTGAAATATCCGATAATCTTATTTTGATTTTTATGCCTCGAATCAAATTTTACCATCAATACATAATAAGATATATCCTATCTTACTTTTTCAATGAAAACAATTTTCTTTCTTTACCGAGAACAATTCCACAAACCATTGATAATTCTTTCACTATCTACTAAACTCTGGTACACATCCTAGTTTAATTTCTCATCACTAATTATCTATTTAATTAAATTCTCGACCGATCAATTCCAAGACTATAACTAGTCTTTAATTACATAGTGATGTAATTAATATTTGAGCACAACATTAGATACTAACTACAGTTGTGTATCTATCTGATCCATCATCATTCCAATATTTATTAAGAGAAACTTGAAATTCTATAATTTATCCCATGACTATAGATAACTTATTACATTTTTCATCCCACGATAAGAAATCTCTATTTTAATCTGATCAGAAAATGAAACTAGACACATCGTGCAACTTTCGCTCATTCTCTAAATATCTACTTTGAAAGTCATTTAAATTTGTTGAATATAAAGCAACCATAAATTTTAAATTGTCAGTCAATTCACTTAACATTTCCTTTGATTAGTTAGAGAATTAATGACTTTTTTTAACTTCGCCAAACCATTATCTATCCATAGTTAAGAATTGAACCTTATTACATTAATT
Source organism: Stephania yunnanensis (assembly GCA_039657365.1). Taxonomy (NCBI): domain Eukaryota; kingdom Viridiplantae; phylum Streptophyta; class Magnoliopsida; order Ranunculales; family Menispermaceae; genus Stephania; species Stephania yunnanensis. The sequence goes on from CM077584.1 coordinate 42,727,073, forward strand.
TTACTATAAATCTCTTACAGATTGTCTCAATCACTACCATGATTTCCACATTTACCAATTTTATCACATTTGCTTCTATCATTTCTCCATTTACTAAGATTTTACATCTCAATCACTTACTGTTTACTAGACTTCTTTCTTTACTTCAATCGACACAGTTATCCTTCCCTTAAGTAGATATACACATTTAAATAAAGTTATTGACATATTTCATGATTATATTTTCATATTATAACTTTTAACTTTTATCTCATACAATTTATAAATATGATATTTCTCTTCGTCTCTACTTAATACATTTTTGGCTTCCCTAAATTACAATGGAAGAATATTTAATTCTTCAAACAAATAAAGGAAAATGCAATGTACTCCACTAAATTTTCCAACCAATAGGGATACTACTGACTAATTGAATTGTAAGTTACGTTTCTCTTTTAATATCATTTGTATCTTCTCTGTTATATAAGTATCTTACGTCAACTCCTATTAAAAAGATAACCTAGTGCTTCAAACTCCTCCACTGATTAATCACGTGGTGTAACATTACATTTGAACCAACATACAATGTATTCCCTAATATAAATTGTATATTATTTTGGTTCCAATTTTTCAACATTTGAAGTTTTACTCCTTGTAAGATTCTTGTGAAAATATGTTAAGTTCCATCAAACTTATAGTTTGATATCTTAAGTCTTTTAGCGACTAGTTAACTTGAAATTTCCATTTTTCATGCTTATGTGAGAATTTATTGACCATTCATTTTCCTATATTAGGCTTCTAATTGACTCCAATGAAAATTCATAGACTTTATTATACTAAACTTCACCAATTCATTCGATTATTCAAAGACATGTAGGAGCCACACTAGTCTTCTACACTGTGAATGAATCATGATTATGGTATAAAGTCTACTCGGTTCTATTTTCATCAATTTTAGCTATTCTCACATTAATCTCATTCTTGGTCCACTTACAGACTAATCATGCCTTCATTCAGCACTTCGACCACTTACAACTATTTTATCTTGACTTACAAAGACAATTTATATATCTTTTATTTCCAAAATAAAGTTAAAGACGATGCAACTTTTTATGATCATTTAATCAGTTGAAGTTTTCCTTAACTATTTTTGATTTGAAATAGACAAATTTTATGATTCAAAACGTTTTACTGTTTGTTATTGCCTTAAGTTGTTTTAATGAGCCTCTTATTTCTCAACTTTCCTTTCTCTTAAAAAAAATTCAGTACTTTTCAAAAGACTACATAAGATAGGATATCAAAGTATCTTATTGATCATAAATTCAAAATTTTTATGGTTTCATTTGTCCGAAGTTGTTCAACTGATAAGATAAAAGACTTAGAATTCCAGGACCTCGATCAACTTTATGGCTAATCGAACTCTTCAATGATGCTATTTCAATCCTTTAAATCGTATTAATGGAAATTCTAACAATATAGGAGTTCAAACTAACTTCCCATACATATCACTTATTGATATTCAATTGGTACATTTACCCCTTCATTTATTATATTTCAGGTTGTAGTGATAAACATTATAACTTAAACCGGTAAGAAGTTACTTTTAAATACTTTGAATTTTAAAACATAACCACTTGTGTTTTGTTTAATCACTAATCTTAGCTATTTTCATAACAATTTTCCCAATTTCAACATCGAACACGTTAATCTTATCACTACACTAATATTTTTCAAGTTAGAAATTTCGTTGGTCTCCATTCCATAAGAACAACTAATCTAGTTTTAGCAAAAACTACTTCTTATTAGTGTATTTCCATTTGTTTTATTATTTTATTATTCAACCCATAGTACCACTATACTTTGTGTCACTCATGAATAAGTAACTTGAGTAATAAAAAATCAAAATTTTTATTTTTCTTTTAAGAATCCGTTTAATTATTTACACAGCGGATCTATTCCAATTTTACTCTTTGTTTTGTTTTAGAAAGAGACAATACTTTGCTTCAAAGTATTTCATTTTCATAGAACCCAACTTAGACAATAAGACTGGTCCCATCACAATCTTATTGTGACTTTTAAGTCAAGACTCGGTTTGTCGAATCAATTTCTATTTTTGAGAGCTCATGTCTCCTTTTTATTCTCATTAAGACTATTTCTGAAGTAACATTCAGTTGGTTATTAAAAAAACAAATACTTAATAGAATAGGACTTCTCTAGTGATTTGTTCCACCAATACTAACCTTATTTTAAAATCCAAGATATCCATAACTTGTGGTTGGCACAACTCTCAATTTTATTTTATATTTTCCAAATGATTATCAATCATTTGAGATTTAATGTAAGTCCATTTTGGTACCTTTCTAAGCATTTTATAATTGTAATATATCGATACTTTCAATTTCAAAGAAATCCATGTTCAATACTTACGTTCCTAAATAATCCAGACTTCTTGTCAAAAAGTTTTCTATTAGTTTTACCATTGACTATTTTCGTGATTTATATTAGTATCAAACTACTTACAATACCCTTGTGAATTTAGACTTCTTGAGTCTATTTCACTTCTAATCACGCTCGGTCTTGTTTCATAAGTTTATTCTCTTTTATTATCTGTTCCTATTTAACTCGTTACATTTCAAAAGTTAAGTATCGAGTAGACAATGAGAATAAACTTCCAATCTAATGTCTTTCAATAATACCTACATACAAAAATAAGCATAACAAAATAATTTAAATACCCCAGCTCACGACCACTTCGCAACTAATCGAGCTCAATCCCCCTTTGATCCCCAACCAAATTTTTTCCTAAAATTTGGCCATGCCTAAACTCTATAAGAAACTTTGTCAGCTCCCTCGACATTAAAATGATTGTTCGGCCTAGATTTTCTTAATTCCTTAATAATCTAGTCAGCCTAATCCATTCTTTAAATTTTAAGATCTACATAATTTTTATTTTAATCCTTCATAAAGCTCTAAAACTAAATTTGAATCCTTAAAGAAAGTTAATTCATGATTTGTTTAATTGGATCAAATCTGCAAATCATACGTATCATTCTCCGTATTTTGTAAAATTTGCGGCTGCACCACACTAATAGTGGTATACAGAAATAACTTTAACCTTATAGACAACAAAATTTGGGATAAGCCTTAAAGGACTCATAACTCCCCATGGTTCATAACATATACCAAGTTCAACTTTAAAAACTTCTGGGGCATGTGACTTAGGTCAATCCATTAACTGTCTTTATGAATACTTGTAGTTAATATAATAGAGGATTTCATTTGTTGTTTATTATAATTAATTTGCATGTTTACATTATAATAAGATCCATGGGTATTTACAAAAATATCCTAAATGTCCCTAGTCGATCATTATACTAGAAACTATAATGAATTGACACTAGTGTGAGTCTTGATTGATGATCATATGATGATTATACGTATAGGGATACGAATCAAGATCACGAGTACTTGTTAGGGAACAAAGTACTGGACCGACCCACTTTGAGAACATCACATGGATTAAGTCATAGTTGTTCTCATGATAGGTATATTTCTCAGTCCTCTGAATTGAGATTACTAGAGACTCAACATTAGGAACACAGTGATTTGACATAATCAAACGTTGTCTTTAACCGGACGATTATAAAAGTTGTGATTAGTTACAGTGTGAGCAATGTGATGAAGTCGTGAAATCGAGATAGAATTTGTCCCTCTCATATAAGGAGAGATATCTAGTGGATCCCTCGATGTGTTAGACTGTTAAAAAGCCTAGTCTAAATGAATTAATATTGATCAATGTCAGTTGGATGTTTTAGTCTACCTAGAGATCGAGACTAGTACGATTGAACATGTTGGATGACGATTGCATGCCTTATGTATGATCAAAAGGATATCGTGTGACAAAAGGATGGTATATACACTATTGATAAGGTTTTATCAATTTGATATTCGTACAACTTAGGTAGCCGTAATGTTTTGCTAGAGGTCGCTTATGACTTGTATCCCAAAATGTATTTTGGTACACTACGAACATTGTATTAGCCTATTGGGTCACATACTAAGAATGTTTTTACGAGATTTTAAGATGGTTCGGAAAAATGAATTTTATATAATAAAATTCATGACGGAAACGTCCTTGTGGTGTATTACACTTATACTTCTTCAAGTAGGGGTATATGTGTAATTTACTTAACCGTCTATATACAAGGGTTCTATAAATAGATGCTTTAAGTTAGAACATACGTATAAACGATTAAGGTCCAAAACTCTATTTTCATTTCTGAAATGAATTATGGTTTTCTGGTACGCTCTGGATTATGTTTGAGATAAACAAAAAAAGGTTTGATATTCTCTCGAAGCTAGCACTTCGAATCTCGGCCGCCGTTCGTGTGCGGAGTGCCGGTACAGGGCATTCGTCGTTGGCAACACCTTAGAGATCGATCAACCTTTAAAAAGGTATACTACCACCGAGGTATGATTAAGTTTTCATGGTTTAAAAGTTTTTAATGGAATTAGATTCGGATCCCGTTGGGGTTTTGTCAAAATTATTTTGTAATTTTCGTTGTATATGAACCCCAAAACTCTACAAAAACTTCTAACTATCATCAAACTTTAAAAAATAGATTCTATACACAAAATCACGTCACCCACAAAGAGAAAGTTAGCTTTAAAGTGAATCACAAAAAAAACTTTGAGCTTCTATTTTCCAGTGTTCGTCCGAGATGAATCTGTCACCATTACAACAAATGATGATGTCAGATTAGTAAACTTTACAGTGTGTAAAGCATATGGTAATATCAATAGAATACTATGAAATAATCATGAAGTAAAGAAATTCAACAAATAAATATAAAACTGTGCAATCCATTATGTTTCTGTTTCATAAGATATTGACATCAAAATATTGTATAGAAATCATATTAAAAGCTTATGAAATGCAGAGATAACTTGTTAGCGTTTGACTCCAGAACAAATGTAAACCTTAAGCAGCTGTTTAGTGCTAATCCGGGTCTTAATAAACTCAAGTTTGGCTCCAGGTTAAGCCCGACTTGTCTTGAATAATGTGTGAATGATGTATGGTGCTTGTTTGGCATGGAAATTGATTAACTGAATTATATACAATTAATATGTACTAATATAAGATCTATAATACTAGAACAAATAGATAATTAGTTGCTCGAAATCTCATAAATCAAGTGTGATGTATCACATAAAAATTTTACCTCGGTTTGCATGCAAGTTTAGTTCATTGGAAGTGTAAAATAAGAATGAAGTTTATGCAAGACCACGCCTCTAGTTTCATATCAGTTGACTATAATCGATGTTTACATTGGGTCTATTTTGGTGCAAGATTGACTAAATATGGTAAAAGAATTTGTTTGTGATATTTTGATATGTCAGGGACAATGTTAGTATTTTTGGGGTTTTGGTGTGACCAAAGCCATTATCATGGAAGATTTATGAAGATGGACTATTTTATTGAGTGTTTTGCTCAATTAGGTGAAAAAAGGGATCCAAAATGAACACCAGATGTTAAAACATGTCAAAATATGGATTTCTAGAATTAATAAATAAAAATAAATAAAGCTGTTAATACGCTGCTGAAGGTTTATATATAAATATTAACAAAAAAAAATCAAAAACATTTTAATCATTTTTAGTAGAACGAAAGGAAATGTTGGTTTCAAGAGACTATTAAAGCCTTATCTCACTCTGCAATCTTTGTACGTCTAATTTTCATCCGATTTCTTTCGGTAAAATAATACAGCATTGCGAGCCAGTCGGTTTAAGCCAAGTTTTTTTTGTGAAAATGAGAGATTTTGTCTATAAATTGGTCAAATCTTAATTCAAGGCATTTTTCTTTATTTCAATTTGAATACTTGTAATTTTTTTATTTCTCTTGTGCGATGTTGATAGAAATTGGTAGAACCTGTTTTGAATTAATGTATTGGGTTGATGCAATTCAGTTTATAACTATTTTGAAGATGTTTTATAGTTGTTACTGATTTACATTTGGATTTTGGATGAATTGATTATTGGTTTTGATCCAATTTATAAATCTATCAACTGGCTATGTTGAAAAATTCATAACTTCTATGTTTGTCAACTGATCGGAGTCTTCTTGGAGTTAATGGAAAGTACGAGATGAGTACCAGAACTTTTTTTATCATCATGACAAATATTGTGGTTTTCAAACTTAGAAAATTAACCCTAGGTGCCTAGTTAATAGCACTTTGAAATTATTATAAAGTATTATTTTCGTAAATAGCTCTTGAACGTACTTTGGTTATGATTTTTGTATGGTATCGTGATTGCGAATTCAAATGGGACCAGTTTAGGGGTTATTACTAATAAGTATTAGAATAAAATTGATGATGATCAATCTATTTTATGTTCTTAATCTTTGAAAAAAGGTTTAAGGATTTTTTGAATCGCGTAAATCGATATAAAGTTGGGAACGACCATCACTAGTAAGCCAGACTCAATTACAAATATCTTGTGTCTTATTTATTCTAGAATATGTAGTTCAAGTAGGCTCTGGAATAGGATTAAGAGCACTACATAATGATGAAAATAAAACATAGTGAATATCATGAGATAAATTGGTTAGTGTTAACTGGATATGGAGTGGCTATGAGATTTCTAGGATTAGCCTTACCCTTTTACCTTCATATACCATGGCTTGGTATTGACGTTCATATCCTATAGAAAGTAGAGACTCCGTTGTTCCTAAATACACTTACGAAATCACACATTTGCCAATGTATGGATTTCGGGTAGTGGTATTTTTACGTAACTGACATATGACTCTAATAAATGCATGATAATTGACATCATACAGGCAGGGGTTATGGAACAATGGTTTTGCATCTATTTATCTATTGTTTTATTATTTATCATGCCCCGATAGATATTGTTGGATTCATATTAATATTCATATTCCTTGATTATTAGATAGACTTTTGATATTGTAATTGCTATTCACTTACTGAGCCAGTAGGAGCGACTCATTAATAGAGAAGATTCGGAGTTTATAGTCTTCTCTACAATGAATTGATTTCCCTGTTGTTTTTTATATTGTAATTAATTACTATTTTGTAATAAACAATGTTGGGATGTGATTTTATTACCATGGTTGATGCAAGTTTTTGCATATCTCATATTATATCAAAAAAGTTTTAATTCTGTGCAGCATTTTTAATTATTTATTCTATATACGATATATTATATTATGATTATCATGTATGAAAAAAGGTTGTACTATTACTTAATTGAGTTCGACTGGTGTACTAGACTTAATTAGGGCTTTAGGCTGGGAGTTCTTTTAATCGGGAAAGGGAATGTTACACTTGGGATCAGAGTTGGTCAAAGCTTGATTCCAGTAATAGCTCTAATATTGTTTGGTATGAAAGCCAACAATTACAAAGTTTAGTCACACTATTCAGTTTAGCATTAGAACTTGAATTCATTACTTGAAAATTTAATATAAGTCTTGATTAATGACTTAGAGATTTATTCTAAAGCTATTGATAAAGTAGAACTTAATAAATGGTTTTTATCAATGTTTTGGGGGGTATGAATAATAAAAGCTTGAGTTATGTTATGTATTATGATGTATTGTATCTATGCGATAGATAGCAATGTAATATCTTTCCTATACACTTTCTTAATGGTCTTGTCTCCCGTCTCTATTTTGGAATCCGATGAAAAGCTGGTGATTGGGAACCAGGACACAGGGGTATTATGATAAGGAATGACAATATAAAGGTAATAAGATTAGAAAACATTGAGGAATCAGGTATGTAGAAATCTAAATCTTAATGATACTTCGAATAAGGAAAGATATAGGGAATCTTATAAAGATAAAAGATAAACTTTTCTCCTAATGAAAAGTCTATAATGGTTTTTATTCTCACTGATGTTGTTATATTAACGAGAGTCAGTGAAGAATGATCTATTAAAACATGGAATGATTTTCAGTGAAGCTCAAATGTGACGATTCCCTTTGAGTTAAATTCATACTAGTGTTGAGACTAGTTAAACAAGATTTAATGGTCGTTTAATGAGAAATGTTTTGATAAATAATGAGGAAAACCTATGAGGTAGTATAAGATTCCGTATGTGGCGCTAGTCCATATATGAATAATAAGAAAACTTCTATTAGTGTTGTTGTGATTTAATTGCATACACTAATAAAATGATAAAAGAAAAGAGTGTGTTATGGTGGATCTACATACAAAAAAAAACAAATAAACTTTACTAAATGCAAATGGAGAATTGGATGATTTGATTAAAACTCAAAGTTGATAATTTACTGTGACCAACCCTTCCCAAATTAGGGAACCACTCGGCCAAATCCCGTCATTAAGCCCTAATCTCGACTACGTAGGACTTAACAACGTATTAGTAAGCCTTTCTAATCTTTTCCCCAAACTAGCTATTTTAAAATAAGCAACCTATTGTCATCTAGTAAATTAGTTTTTCGTAGTTAATTAAAATATTTATAACTTAACCAAATTCAGCGAAAGTCTTAACAAATTAGCAGAAGCCATTAACATAAATCCTAAATATGTGAAAAACCAAGAAACAAAGGTAACAAACTTATATATAGCTGAACGACAATAATAATATATCAACATGTCTCTTGTCGGAAAATCTATTTCTCAACTCATATGTACAAACCGAAAAGTATATAAAATACATATATATACAAGTCATACAACAAAATAAAAACCTACAATATCAGAGGTAGCAACAGTACAATGGCTCAGAGGTAGTTGCCGACCTTTTCCTCTCCTGGTCTGCTACTTAATAGATATGCACTCACCATCATAGAAAGGACAGTGAGTACAATAAATGAGGAAATAACCCTAAGAGATATTTATCTACATTTTTAAATATACAACAAGTATCTAAAAGCATAACAATAACTATACCGAAAAAGAATCACATTATAAAATACTTCAGTTAAGCAATGTGAAACTAACACTCGTCTAAATAGTAATGATCTAGGGCTTATCAGTTGAGAGTTACATCACGTAGGTCTTATTCCACTATTTAGGGAATAATCTATCTTATATATGCCTTCATATCATTACAAATGCCCATTACACATGTTTAAATGTGTAGTATACTTGCTAACAACCCTTTATTCCATACCATGTGTACTGCATAAGGAAGTGGTGAGATCCTGACAACCTCATAAATTTATAGGCCATGTGTGCCACGCTCAGCTCTATCATACCATGGTATTAGATACAAGAACTACTTTCATAATTCAAGCAATTACAAAGTTTTAGAATCTAACAATGTAATTGCATAACTAATGCATAAAGGAAAATGGATTTACAATACCATAAATCACCTATCTAGTAGCTTGCTATTTCAATTGACTAAAGTCCTCAACAATCAAAAATGACCAAGCATATGATTTAGAATGAATGAAACCACTTAATTAAGACATAATGCAATTATAGCAAACTCATTAAATGCGATGAAACAAAAAGTCATGGCATTTAGAGTACAACAATTAAATAATTCCCAATGACTTAAATGAATAGCATAATAGGAATGAAACGTAAATTAGTATCTCAATCAATTTACTTAAAATCTACACAAAGTTCAAGGCTAATTATGCCTCTTGACACCCGAATCTCGCTTACAATCTCTCAGGACTCTTCCCCAGATTCCTAAGGTTAATTAGGGTGTTTTGAGACTTTTAGAAACTATCAAAGTTTGATTAAATCAATTAGAAAAATAAAAAACTTATAGCTTTTGCTAAAAATCCACAAAGAACACTTACAACTTCAAAATTCGATAACTTTGTCAATTCAAATCGAAATCTAAATTTTCTTGACTGCAAATTTATCGGTATTTCATGAAAAATATAAATAAATAAATATATTTTAAAAATAATTTCATTTAACTTTTGAAATTTTGCAAAAACTAGAACATAAAAAAAACTCTAATTTTTTTTCATAAACATTTACAAACGGATTGTGTATACTAGCTTACTGTCACACCCCTAAAAGCGAGACCCGAATAGGCTGGGCTGGGCAGGCGGTAACCTAGCAAATAACCAAGTTCCGGAGGACTTGGGTGGTTCTATGGAGGTTAGAAGCTGGACTTCGGAGGGTTAGAGCATGGCCTGCAGTGATGCGCATGGGCAGTTGGGAAATTGCATGCGTAACGCAAGGAGGTGTCTAAGCGCGGGCTTAGGCACGGCGCAAAGAGGCGCCTAGGCGCAACGCACGAGCAGTACCGAGGTGTGAAGCGGTCGTGCCTTAGTGCGAGGCGCATGGGCACGAAGCACGGGCACGCGCGCGGGATGCGGGCACTCAGAAGCGCGTAATGCAAGCACGCAGAAGCGCGTAATGCAAGCACGCAGCGCGGAGAGCGGATGTGCATGCGCGCGAGACGCGGGCGAGCGCGTAGGACGCGCGCACTCGGACGGGCGAGCGCATGGACGCATGCGGACAGACGCGCGCATATGGTTGAGCGCGTATGGATGCGTCACATGGGCGAGCGCGCTGGACGAGCGCGGGATTTTCCTTGGCACGGCGCCTTGGCACACCTTGGCACGGCGCCTTGGCAGACCTAGGTATTCCTTGGCAAACTTAGGTACATTCCTTGGCACGAGCAAGGATCGGGCACTTTTCCTCGGGCGCGGTGGTGCCTTGGGCATGAGCAAGACTTGGGCAAGGCGGACCTTAGCCAGAGTTGACAAATCTTGACCTGGGCGTTGACCCTGGTCAAAGTACGCTTGGTCTCATTTTGGGATGTTTTCTATTGGAGCGGAGGAAACGACTTAACATCAACTATAAGGGGAGGTGGTCTCTCCTAGGGGTGGTGTGTGCACGGTAGCAAGATGGTCCCTCGAGCATGCCTTGGGCATCATGCCAAGGTAAGTCCCTCGAGCCCATGCTCCGACCACCCCGAGCCGGTGGGACTCGTCCGAGCCCCGGCTAGCACCGACGCGCCTGGGCGGACCTAGACACGGTTAAGCAGGTCCTGTCCCTTAGAGAAACATGAACCACGAGGCGTGGGGAGATCAAGTGCCAGCGTTTATATGAGTAAGTAAGTAGTAGCGGTTACGAAATGCTCATTAACTACTTGGTCATGGGCATGACCAAGGCCAGTCCCGAGTTAGGTGGTCGGGATTAAGGTGGTGGCTGTTACAAGTGGTGGTGGCTACAAGTTGTAACGGTTACAAGGGAGGGCGGTTACGGAACTACTCATTGATTACCTTGATCATGGGCATGATCAAGGTCCGTCCCGGAATTGTGGGCGGTTTTAATCCCTAGTGGCAGCAAGGGGGGCGGACAGTTTGGTAACTGCCGCGTCCACTAAGGGAGTGGTGTTTAATGTAGGCTTAATTGGTTTTGTAACTGCCGTCTGGTTGAGCTATAAAGCCAGAGGCAGGGATGCTTGAGGGAGGCATCCGGGGATGATCAGAGAGAGCATCCAAGAGGGATCAGTTGTAATTCCATAGAGAGCTAATAAACATTTCCTTGTTGTCCATTGCATTGTTGTTGCTAGTGCTTGTTGTGTGTTATTATTCTGCATTGCGCATTGGTTGTGTTGAGCTAGGGCGGTCCCTATGCATCACAGGGTTGGTTGAGTGGGAAAAATTCCTTAGGGAAAACCCCTCTTCAATTGACCCCGTGACAGTTGGTATCAAAGCCTCGGATGAGGTGATTGATCTCGGTTGGAGACGATTGGTGTTAGAGACAACTCTCCGAAAGTGACAATTGTGGCCAAAGACACATTCGGAGACGATGGCGACAAGAGCAGCAAGCGATCTAAGTGAGAGGGTAGCTCACTTAGAACAACAATTGGCAACAATGTCTGTTCCGGAGGAGCAGGCAGAGTCTTCAACAACGTCGGGGCGTATTGAAGGCTTGGAAAGGTTGGTGGCGTCGCTGGTGGCCAGGGAGGGGTCACAAGCAACCACAATGGCTTTGTGGGAAACGAGATTTGATGAGCTTGAATCATATGTGCGCTCTGTGGTAGAGCAAACCACCGACATACTTGCGGAGATGGCAATGGAGGTGAAGCTGCTTAAGCGAGCCGTGGGCGGATCCTCGAAGGGTGCCGTTACGGTGAAATCTCGAACCAAGGTAGCGGAGCCAAAGAAATTCTCAGGGAAGCGGAGCGCTAAGGAGCTTGAGAATTTCCTTTGGGACATGGAGCAGTATTTTGCTACTACCGACACGGAGGAAGGCAAAAAGGTTACCCTGACCTCTATGTATCTCGAGGGAGATGCAAAGCTTTGGTGGCGAACCAGAGTGGACAACGATGTAGCTGCTGGTCGACCAAAGATTGAGACGTGGGAGGCGCTGAAACGGGAATTGAAGGAGCAATTCCTACCCACGAATGCAGCATGGCAAGCGCGGGAGGCATTACGCCAGTTGAAGCAGAAAGGGACGGTCAGAGAATACATGAAGGAATTCTCTTCCTTACTGCTTGACATCAAGAACATATCCAAGGAGGACAAATTGTTCAATTTCACTGCAGGTTTGCAAGGATGGGAGCAATCGAAGTTGCGAAGGCAAGGCGTGAAGGACTTGCAGAATGCAATTGCAGTGGCAGATAGTCTGGTTGATTACAAAACCAGCGGCACTTCTTTTGAATCGAAAGAAAAGAAGTACAAGGAGAAGGATCGAACGGGTAGATCCAAGAAGGAGGAGGAGTCTTCTTCAAAAGATGATGCTAGTGCCAAAGCATCAAAGGGGAAACGCGGCTGTTTCATATGTGACGGTCCTCACTTGGCAAAGGATTGCCCAAAAAGAGAGAAGCTAACTGCGATTGTGGTGGACGAACAAGAGGTTCGAATGAACCCCTTGCAGTTGATCAACACGGTGCAGGTGCACAAAGCTGGAGCATCAGTGGGACTGATGTTCGTGGATGCTCAAGGTAATCACCAGAGGGTGAAGGTGTTGATCGATACGGGGGCCACACATTCGATGATAGCTGTAAACCTGGCTCGGAAGCTTGGTTTGAAGCTTGCGGAGATTGCAAGCATGGTGAAGGCAGTCAACTCCGAACCAAGGAAGGCTGAGGGCATAGCCTTGGACGTGGATATTCGGATTGGTGCTTGGGATGGCAAGGTAAACTTGGTTGCTATTCCGTTGGACGATTTTGAGATCATTGAAGGAAATGATTTCTTGGTGGCCGGGAGAGTCGCCGTGATTCCATCACTTCATGGCTTGTTGATCATGGATGAGAAGGAGCCCTGCTTTGTTCCAGCGATGCGGGGCAGGGGCAAAGGCAGTGCACCGAGGCTGGTGGCATTGCAAGTACGTGATCAGATGGAGGTGTGTTGCTCTGGTGGGCAGCAGTCTGGTGGACAGACGGAGGAGTGTTGCTTCGGTGGGCAACAACCTGGCGAGCAGGCAGAATTGGAGCGTTCGATGAGGGCATCGAACAATTCGGCGGGGGGATGTTTGTCACACCCATAAAAGCGAGACCCGAATAGGCTGGGCTGGGCAGCCGGTAACCTAGCAAATAACCAAGTTCCGGAGGACTTGGGTGGTTCTATGGAGGTTAGAAGCTGGACTTCGGAGGGTTAGAGCATGGCCTGCAGTGATGCGCGTGTGCAGTTGGGAAATTGCATGCGTAACGCAAGGAGGTGTCTAAGCGCGGGCTTAGGCACGGCGCAAAGAGGCGCCTAGGCGCGGGCCTAGGCGCAACGCACGAGCAGTACCGAGGTGTGACGCGGTCATGCCTTAGTGCGATGCGCATGGGCGTGGAGCACGGGCACGCGCGCGGGATGCGGGCACGCAGAAGCGCGTAATGCAAGCACGCAGCGCGGAGCGCGGATGTGCATGCGCGCGAGACGCGGGCGAGCGCGTAGGACGCGCACACTCGGACGGGCGAGCGCATGGACGCATGCGGACAGACGCGCGCATATGGTTGAGCGCGTATGGATGCGTCACATGGGCGAGCGCGCGGGACGAGCGCGGGATTTTCCTTGGCACGGCGCCTTGGCACACCTTGGCACGGCGCCTTGGCACACCTTGGCACGGCGCCTTGGCAGACCTAGGTATTCCTTGGCAGACTTAGGTACATTCCTTGGCACGGGCAAGGCTCGGGCACTTTTCCTCGGGCGCGGTGGTGCCTTAGGCATGAGCAAGACTTGGGCAAGGCGGACCTTAGCCAGAGTTAACAAATCTTGACCTGGGCGTTGACCCTGGTCAAAGTACGCTTGGTCTCATTTTGGGATGTTTTCTATTGGAGCGGAGGAAACGGCTTAACATCTACTATAAGGGGAGGTGGTCTCTCCTAGGGGTGGTGTGTGCACGGTAGCAAGATGGTCCCTCGAGCATGCCTTGGGCATCATGCCAAGGTAAGTCCCTCGAGCCCATGCTCCGACCACCCCGAGCCTGTGGGACTCGTCCGAGCCCCGGCTAGCACCGACGCGCCTGGGCGGACCTAGGCACGGTTAAGCAAGGTCCGTCCCTTAGAGAAACATGAACCACGAGGCGTGGGGAGATCAAGTGCCAGTGTTTATATGAGCAAGTAAGTAGTAGTGGTTACGAAATGCTCATTAACTACATTGGTCATGGGCATGACCAAGGCCAGTCCCGAGTTAGGTGGCTGGGATTAAGGTGGTGGCGGTTACAAGTGGTGGTGGCTACAAGTTGTAACGGTTACAAGGGAGGCGATTACTAATCGCTCATTGATTACCTTGATCATGGGCATGATCAAGGTCCGTCCCGGAATTGTGGGCGGTTTTAATCCCTAGTGGCGGCAAGGGGGGGACGGTTGGTAGCTTGGTAACTGCCGCGTCCACTAAGGGAGTGGTGTTTAATGTAGGCTTAATTGGTTTTGTAACTGCCGTCTGGTTGAGCTATAAAGCCAGAGGCAGGGATGCTTGAGGGAGGCATCCGGGGATGATCAGAGAGAGCATCCAAGAGGGATCAGTTGTAATTCCATAGAGAGCTAATAAACATTTCCTTGTTGTCCATTGCATTGTTGTTGCTAGTGCTTGCTGTGCGTTATTATTCCGCATTGCGCATTGGTTGTGCTGAGTAGGGCGGTCCCTAGGCATCACAGGGTTGGTTGAGTGGGAAAAATTCCTTAGGGAAAACCCCTCTTCAATTGACCCCGTGACGCTTACCTAGTTGTTGAACATCACCAACTTCATCAATCCCTCTTAAATTCACCAAACATTTCTCCCAATCTTTGGTTTCCATCTTTAGATCCTCTTCTCTCCACTTTAGATCAAATGAAACGTTTGCATGTTTATCCTATTCAATCTTATATATAATACGTTAAGATAAATTTTTATGTTCTTTGATCTTATGTACATCACCAATCTCTAGATTAATTTAATGGCCTTAATTGTGATCTCGTCATCGATTAACTCATTACTAACAATTCCTTGATAACACAAATCTTAAGTTTATTGGTCTTGTGATGTGTCCACAAGTATCTCAAGGAAATCAATGACTAATGTTTTATCTTTCTTTCCTTGGCTATAGTAATGTAAAATAAACTATAGCCATATCCAATTAGCTATCTAAGCCACATTAACATATATTAAATTAACCATATCACTCTTTACCCTGGCCAGTCCCACGATGGCATGCATCTCAAGGCACATCCACGCTTAAGTCTCGACATCTAAACACAAGTAGGAATTAATTAGTAGTCAACTCATATATAATACACTAGGCATGCATCATAACAAATCTAACATATACCTCGACCACATTGCCTTAGTCAGTCCACGTATCTCGATGTAGGTCCCGTGTCACGGGTCAATGATCCTGATTAAGGAATTAAACTTGGATTACAAAATATGGGGCGTGAAAAATCTGCCAAACTGATGAAAAATTCATCATCGAAACTAAACTTCAAGTTCAGGTTATACCTTACTCAAAAAGGTACAAAAACCTTTCTTGCATATAGTCTTCTCGCTCCTAAGTGAGTTTCGAGTAACCATGGACCTGCCAATAGACTAAAACCCTTGGGATAGTTTTACCTTTTAACCATAGTACCTTTAATTCTAAAACTTGTATTGGTTTCTCATCATAAGTAACATCCTTAGTAAGGTCAATTTTGCTCAAGTCAATCGTCTGTCATAAGCTATCTTCAACTTAACTAGTTGAAGCATTGATATATCCAAGTTTGGATGAATCCCTAACATATGTGGAGGTAACTCAAGCTTATAAGCAACTTTCAGACTCATTTCTTAATTTTGAAAGGCCCGATGAATCTCGATACTAACTTTCTTTTCAAACCAAATCTGTGAAGACCTTTCCAATGAGAAACCTTCAAATACAATAAGGCTCCCTTGGTATATGTCGGATCGTTGTGATACGTTTCGCATACTTTTTCTACTTCTCATGGTGCAATTTAAGCCTTTGATGAATATGATGTACCTTCTCCATGTAATGAACAACAATCTGAGGCCTCACTAACTCCTGGTCCTCTTACTTAGCCCAATACGATGGTGAACGATAAGTTCTGGAATATAAAGTGTCAAATGACGCCATCTTAATGCTAGCCTGATAAATGTTGTTATATGCAAACTCAAACGATAGTAGGTACTCTTCCTGAGATATGCCAAACTCTAATATATAAGCCAAGAGCATATCCTCGAGAACCTAAATCAACCTCTTAGTCTACCCATTAGTCTTTGGGTGAAAAGTTGCGTTGCATTATAGGTGTATACCATAATGTTCCTGCATACTCTGCTACATCAAGAACCTATACATAGCATCTCTATTTAAAGTGAGCGTCAATGGTATTCTATGCAACCTGATAATCTCTCTCTCGAATAATACACTTAACTAGTCAAATTTGTAATGAGCTGTGACTATTAAGAAATTGACAGATTTTGCAATTATGTCCATAATTACCAAGATAATATCATGTCGTCTTGTTGTCTTTGGAAATTCTTTGATAACGTCAAAGGCAATGTCTTCCTAATTCTATCATGGAATGGGAAGCGGCAGTAATGACCTTTTATGTCTACGACGCTCAGCCTTCACCTATTATCAAATCCTACAGTTCTTAATAAACTTTAATACATTCGCCTTCATCCCAGACCACTAGAAATGTCTCCTCATATCATGGTCCATCTTGGTCCTACCTTGATGAACAGAGAATTAGGAATACTATAAATCTTGAAAAATCTCAACTCTCAGGTTTGCAACTAATAGTATATGTAATACGCCTCTATATCTCATAAACTAATTCATTGTTTCTATCCAATTTAAACAATCAATACTTTAAGCTAAGTCATTGAACCTCGTGTATGGAATGTCAGCTCTCTGACCCTCTTACACTATCTGTATAGGCACTATCTATAGCTTCATTTGTGCACATATCATCACCCGAGTGTCTACAGGAATAACTAACTGAATAATCATCACTGCTGCCTTAAGTACTCCATACTTATGTTTCATATAACATCTAACGATCTCGACATCTCCAGTCAGTATCCTAATCAAAGCATATGTAACTACATTAAACATTTTTGGGTGATACTCAAGAGAAAAATCATAGTCTTTCATAAACTCCAACAACCTATGCTATCTTATTTCAGCTTTTTTTATGTCAAGAGATACTTTAGACTCTTTTGATTAGTTTAGAGTGTAAATCTCTCTCCATACAGATGATATATCCATATCATCATAGCAAAAACCAACACCATTAACTCTAAATCATATATGGATAATTCTTATCATGTATCTTCATGTAGAGTCTGAATCTCTTTCCATATAGATGATGTCTATATATCATCATAGCATAAAAATATATGAGAAGCATTTTTATATACCAAGAATCCTTGTCTAACCTCTGGAAATATCAATACTGGCGCTGTGGTCAACAACTTCTTAAGTTGAGTAAATGCTTGCTCGCGCTCCTTAGGCCAATTAAATACGCCATCCTTTCGGGTTAATCTTGTAATTGATAAAGCGATCTTTGAGAAATCTTTCATCAACCTGCGGTAATACCCCACTAACCCCAAAAAACTCATCTCAGTAACTAACGTTGGTGCCGGCCAATCCATAGTAGCCCAAATCTTGGCTGGATCCACTGCAATCCCAGTTGCTCCAATAGTATGACCTAAAACATGACATTTGATAGCCAAAATTCACATTTTTCTAAACTTGGCGTATAATATGTGGTCTCTTAAAATCTGTAATGCCTTCTCGACGTGCTCCTCATGATCCTCTCAAGCCCTCGAATATATCAGTATTATTTGAGCATATGCTCTAGGTCAATTTACAAACATTGTTTATCTTATAAGTTTAGTTAATAAAATAGAGGTTCTCGTTTGTTTTATTGTTGTAAATGATTGCTTATTTACCTTATAATAAGATCCATGGGTATTTGTTGAAATAACATAAATGTCCTTAGTTGGTCATTATACTGGGAGCTTTAATGAGTGAAGACTAGTGTGAATCGCGATTGATGGTCATGTGATAATCATATGTATAGGGATACGAATTTAGAACATGAGTACTTATTAGGGGATAAGGTACTGGACTAACCCGCTATGAGAACACCACATGGATTAAGTCATAGATGTTGCTCATGATGGGTTTATCATTTAGTCTTTTGTGTAGAGATTACCATAAATTTCAATATTAGGAGCATTGTAATATAATACAGTCAAATGTTTTCCCTAATCGAATGATTTTAAAGATTGTGATAACTTACCTTGTGAATAATATGTAAAGATGTCTAATCAAGATATAATTTGAATCTTTCGTATATAGAGAGATATCAGTGGATCCCTCGATATGTTAGACCATAAAATGGCCAAGTCCAAGTGAATTGATATGATCAATGTCATTCAGATATCATCCGTCTACCTGAATATCGAGATTGGTACGATTGAGCATTAAGTATGGCGTTCTATGCCTTATGTTTAATCAAAGGATATCACATGCAAAAGGACATGATATATATTATTCATTAGGTTGTATGGATCTTCATATTCATGCTACTTCGATAGTCATAATGCCTTGCTAGAGACTGCTTATGATTTATGTACCAAAATAGTCTTGGATCATTTCTAACGTCGAAAGAACCTATTGGGCCACACATAAAGAATGGCGTTGCATATTTTCAATTTGTCCGAAGGAATGAAAAGCTCTTACGATTTGTTATATAATAAGTTATTAATACGGTCATTTATGTAATTTGATTGAATTGCCTAAATATAATAGTTGTATTACGAATAGGTTTTTTAAGTGAGCTTTTCTACGCATATTAATAAACTTTGATACCCTAAAATTAAATATGATTTTTCATTTTTACTAATTTTGAGTTCTTTAGATTTCGAGAGAGAAAGAAAAATGTTTTCAATATCTCTTGTAACGAGCACTCCAAATTGTGGTCAACGTTTATGTGTCAATTTTCAATGGAGGATGTGCGCTTGAACGTTTTAGAAATTAAATAATCAGAGAACGAAATCACGGATTAAGGTACGGTTTACTTTCATAGATCTATCTTAATGGAAATTATTTTTGATCTCGTTAGGGTTTTTTTAAATTGTTTTTAATTTTTCACTGTGTATGAACCCAAAAGCCAACAAATATATCATCAACGGCAACTACTATGAAGCAGTCAAGAAATGGTCTTATCACCCAATGCATCATATCTATACACATGGTGGCGACATTGGTCGATCTGAACGGCATGACCATGAATTGATAATGTCCATATCCCACGTTGAATGATATGTTTGAAAGTGTGATGAATCCTTTATCTCTTGAATTTTTGGACCTTGTTCGACTGCTTATAGTCGATACATAGTGTCAGAGCACCGTTCTTCTTCTTCATAAACAGGACGGGTGGTCTCGTTGGCAATGTAAAAAGTGTGATGAATCTATTATCTCTCAAATTATTGAGCTGACTCCTCAACTCCTTCAACTCTCTCGGAGACATATGGTACGACAGTATTGAAATATGTTCGGTGCCTATGACAAACTCAATAGTAAAATCCATCTCTCTTAATAGTGGTAAATATGGTAAGTCAACTAGAAAAATGTCTAGAAACTCCACATAACAATAATCTCTGCAAGTTTAGATCCCTCACTCTCTACTACTATGTATAATGATACCAGAGTCTCCATCTATCCATTAGTCATAAGTGTATCACTATTGCCCTCAACTCTTAGTGTACTACCACTATATATAAACATCAGACGCCGTAGGATCTTAAATATCATTATCTTATTAAAACAGTCGATACGAACATGATATAGTGCTAACCAATCCTTCCCTAATAACATGTCGAAATCTAAATATTCGAGCACTCTGAAGACTTCAGGTAACTGTACTCTGCTTATATCTAGTGGACATCCCTCAACAAGATAATTAAGGTAAACCTTATCCCTGGCTGCAGTACTCAAATCAAATGTACACTAACTTTAACCGATGTCTATCCTAGGATGCCTATCATGCAATCAGAAATGAAAGATATCGTATAACCCAAATCAAATAAGACATATAAATCTCTACCACAAATAGAAAACGTACCATCAAAAAGTCCTCGTTTGACATTGACATCTAGTTGTACTATCATTTGAATTCCTTCTTGACTCTATTATGGAAGTACTGCTACCGGCTTTGGAAAATATCTCAACATGTGCCTAGCCTGCCGTTAACTATAATAAGTAATTGACCTGCGCTGACCTTGTGATTAATCCAGAGCCTCTGTTTGTCTCTACCCCTATCAAAAACAATCTTGACCTCCACCTTTACCTCTGCCTCGGCCTCTACCATCCTACTGTAGCTAATGTGGTCCTAGTGGTGTTGGTAAAGTAGTAGGAGCTGGCTTAGTAAGTCTAACTAGAGGTGGCAAGGGCGGTCTACC
Organism: Stephania yunnanensis; assembly: GCA_039657365.1. NCBI lineage: Eukaryota > Viridiplantae > Streptophyta > Magnoliopsida > Ranunculales > Menispermaceae > Stephania > Stephania yunnanensis. The sequence goes on from CM077584.1 coordinate 42,747,894, forward strand.
AATTATACTATGTAATGGAGTAGGCTAACATACATAGAGTACATTTGATATGGCTACCCCTGACCCTTAGTATTTCTCTACTAGCTCCTCTATTCCTTATCCATATGTCTCCTCCTTTCAAACTCCAAGAACTGATCAGATGATAATATTGGTCCCAACGATGTCCCATCTGCAACTCTACTGAAATAAAAAGTCTAATTAGAAAATCCACGCTCATATATCTCACCCAAGGTCTTGGTACATGAATTGATCACATAAAACCTTATGTCTGGCCTCAATCCATTTCCATATTGATACATGTCTTTAGATTCATCTCTCCTTAAATCTTCAGCAAACTGCCTCAGATAGTCGTATTTCTCTCTGTAGCTCATCACTAACTCATTAGCTCCACCTGTCGAATTCATAACTTCCTTTCTCAAACTCTATAGCACTGTAGATGAAAAGTATTGTTGATATAACTTCTTATTGAATGCATCCCAAGACTTAAAATCTCCATCCGAAGCTATTGTCACAAAATACCAAACATCAACGTCTCTTTGTATTATATACGATGAAATATCTACCTAAAGTCTATCCTCAATCTTCAAAACTTTATGTAGATTATCTAGAGAAATCATCCACTTCTTTACCTTCTACGAATCTCATTATCTATCTAAATAAACTAGCTTATGGCTGATGAAATCCTTAACTAACTAAACCTCTGTTGATGTACTTTAAAATGTAAAAGTGTGAAATAGTCTATCAACTGTCTCTGTGATTGGTACTGTGAAAATTGAAATAGCTTGTACAACTAAAGTTGCTGCAATCACTAATTTTGCGTCGATTTACCATCGCGTTGTACAAGTTCACAACATTTGCAATACCAGCTGCTACTTGAATAACGCATATGTATATACATACCAAAACTTACATGATGATATAAAAAAATCCCCATCTCACTTCCACTCGCTTACCAACTAATGGTTTTATTTCAAGAACATCTGTTTTCCATATCTAAAATTTATGTTTTATTTAAGTTTATTTGTTGCTTATTAGAAACGTTAGCTCTTATACCATTTATAATGACCCCTTCTAGAATTAGGGCATCCCTCGGCCTAATCCTGTCATTAAGCCTTAATATCGAGCATGTAAAACTTCATAATTTATTAGTCAGTCTTTCTAATCTTTTCTCTAAACTAGTTTACTTTAAATTAAACAACCTACTAATTTCTTGTAAATAATTTTTTCATAGCCAATTAAAATATTTATAACTTAACCTTATTCGGCGGATGGTTGTACAAATTAGAGGAAGCCATTAACATAAATCCTTAATATGTTGAAAACCTGGAAAAAAAAGTTTGCATGCATATATATAACTAAATGACGATAATACTACATCAACATGGCTCTTTTCAAGAAAACCAATTCTTAACCCATATATTCAAAAGTATATAAAATACATATATAAGCCATTAAAGAAAATAAAAAACCTACAATATCATAGCTAACAGCACTCATTGCTCGGTCTACTACTCGATGGATTTGCACCTAACATAAAAAAAAAGATAGTGTGTATAAGAAAGTAGGAAGTAACACTAAAAGAAATTTATCCAAATTTCCAAATATATAACAAGTATCTAAAAGCATAACAATAGCAACTATGCTGAAAAAAGACCATGTTATAAGATACTTCGGTTAAGCAATATGAAACTGACACTAGGCTAAATTTTAATGAGCTAGGGCTTGTCGGTTATGAGTTGCATCACGTCCGCCTTAGTTTACCATTTAAGGCATAATCTATCTTATAGATGCCTTCACATCGTTACAAATGGTCATTACACATGTATAAATACTCATAAATGCCCTAAAAATGTAGTATACTTATCAAAAACCCCGTGTCCCATACCCTGTGTGCTATGCAAGCTAGTGGTGAGATCCCGACAATCCCAAAAATCTAGTGACCCCGTGTGCCAGGCTTATCTTTATTATATCATGGTCCTAGATACAAGAATTACTTTCATAATTCAAGGGATGACGAAGTTTAGGAACCGAACAAGGTGACTGCATAACTAATGCATAAAGGAAAATGGATTTACAATACCATAAATCACCTATCTAATAGCATGCTATTTCAATTGACTAAATTACTCAACAATCAAGAATGGCATAGCATATGACTTAGAAATCAATGAAACCACTTAATCAAGTAAAAGTGTTATGATAGCAATCTCATAAACTTAGATGGAACAATCAGTTATGACATCTAGATTACAGCGGATGAAATAGTCCAAATGAATGTAAATGAATAACATAATAGGAATAAAATGTAAATAAATATTTCAATCGATTTATTTACAATCCACCTAAAGTTACTATGCTAATTTGGACTCTTGACACCTTGTATCTCGCTAATAACCTCGTGAGACTCTTCCCTAGATTCCTGATGTTAATTAAGTTATTTCAAGACCAATAAAAAATATTGAAATTGGATTAAGTCAATTAGAAAAAACCCCAAACTCATAGCTTTTGCTAAAAAAATCCTCCAAGAACATTTACAACTTCAAAATCTCAAAACTTCGTAAATTCAAATCGAAATTTGAGTTTTCTTGATAGCAAATTTGTTAGTTTTTCGCGACGAATCTAAATCTTTATATAAATTTTGAAAAAGATTTCATTTAGCAGCTAAAAGTATGCAAAACATAAACCGAAAGAAAACTCTAATTTCAACAAACTTTTATAAAATTATTGTGTACACTAGCTTACCAAGTTGTAGAACATCACCAACTTCATCAATCCCTCCAAAATTCACTAAAATTCTTCTTACAATTTGTTGTTTCATGCTTCTGTTCATCTTATTTCCCCTTTAAATCAAATGAAATGTTTGCATGTTTGTCCCATTTAATCTTATATATATTAAGTTAAGACTGATTTTTAGCCCTTGATCTTATGTACATCACCTATTTCTAGATCAATCTAATGGCCTTATTTTTTACCTCACAATCCATTAACTCTCCACTAACTATTCCTTGATAACACCAATCTTAATTTAATTTGTCTTGTGATGTGTACATACGTATCTCGAGGAACTTTAATGATTAATATTTTATCTTTCTAACTTATGCTTCATTAATGTAAATCAAACTATAGGCACATCAAATTAGCTATCTAAGCCACATTAACTTAAATTAAACTTATCATAACACTCTCTACCCCATTACCATGCCTGCACACATCTTGAGGAGCGTTATCACGAACGTCTCGACATCTAAACATAAGTAGCATTGACTTTTAGTTTACACATATGCAATACACTAGACATACATCACAACAAATCTAACATATACCTCAAGCACAATGTTACAAGTAGTGAACATAGCTCAATGTGGGTCTTAAATAACGAGTCAATGATCTTGATTAAGGAATTAAAGTTGAATTAGGAATTTTGGTTATTGTGACATTAACTTTGAGATGTTCCTTGCTACTATGGTTGATACTAGTTAAGTTAAAATATAGGATATATTAGGAAAGTCATTTAATTAATGAAACTAATACTAATGGTCATTAATAGTACCTAAAATAGATAAGAAAAACAACTAACTAATGTTTACTTCATAAGTGTTTTATGAAGAATAAATTACAAGATCTATATGTAGAAAAGTTGGATTCTTAGAAAATGAATTTAATTAAAAAATTACATTGAAAGTGAAGATGTACAATGAGATATGAGAGTTAAAGGATTAAAAGAAATCAATGGTGTTAGTCAACTCTATCTTATATGTTGGACTTCTATCACTTATATGGTCATTTAAGATGAAAACTAGAAGTTAAAGGAATGTTATGGCGAAGTTAAAATTAGAAAACTTTTAAAAACTTGTATAGTTAGAGTTAAAATATGACAGTGAGCTAGTGAGATGTTCTAGTCTGATATTTTAGAATGGAAATAGTATAAATTAGGGAGAATGAGTTGTAGATAAATTTGAGGGTCTTGAGAATCTAAGAATACTCAATGACACTGGGAATGAATAAATAAGCGGCTTACCAGAAGATTGGTATTAACTATTACTCTTAACCAAAAAACTTTGTAAATCACTAAATTTTTACAAATGAGGATTTGTATAAATAAATTTATCAGTCGAGATACCCAAATAAGATGAAAATAGGAGTATATTAAAATAAAGTCACGGTAAGGCTTGATTAAGATAGGAATCAAGGTATAAATCATTAAAACTCTCTAAAGCTCATGATAAGTTCATAAATGGAAAATTATATTTGTTGAACTCTATTAAAATAAAATTACAATTGTGTTATGAATGATAATATAAAAAGGGTAAAAGACATAGCAAAGGCACAAGCAATATCACAGACTTATGAGAACTATGACGATATATTAGTTTAGGCCAAAAGATTGCAAGCGCAAATAATAAGCTTCAAACAAAATTCACTGAAAATGTGTTGAATTTGAATTACAAGTCAACAGATTTGACTAGAATTTAGATAATTAGAGAATTGTCTTACAATCAACACAGAATGAGAAAAATTAGAGTTAGCATGAAAAAATTGAATGATACAAGCAATGTATCCCAATATTTATGTTATCGTTGTGTTTTATGTCCAATTAACCAAAAAGTGGAATTAAGTTGACTCGTTAGTAACGAAAGATGCCTCGAGAGGAAATTAATATGTAGTTTGAGTATAATAATTGCTTAGTTATACCTAGAATATGGAAATAGTTAAAGATTTAGCCTAATACTTTAAGGAATCAAACAATTTAAGGCATAACTTGTAGAATAAAAGCTTGAAATGCATTTCAAATGTTAAATGAAATGAATTGCAAAGATAATTCTTAAAGTTGAGACTTAGGGTTATAAAATGTGTGTGGATGAAAACTTATTTGTGAATCATGTTCAATTGGGTAGGTTTTGTAAATTCATTCATTCATACTAAGGTTTGAAATACATATATATACCCATGTGAAAAGGTTTTGGTGAGTCTTTTAGTTATCCTAAAGATTAATGACTCTTCAAGGAAAATCTAGAAAACAAATGAAAAGTATGAAAATTAATGAGTGGTGAAATGGGAACAAGAAGTGTAATTATAATAAGAACTTCTCCGCACTATGTCTTTAGAGAGTTGTGTAATAGTGATTATAGAATAACCTCATGCATAGGCACATCATTAACTGAGTTCTTAGAATTGATAATTACAAATCTATTCATTTTAGCTCAAATTGGTGATGAGCCAAGTGTTTAATTAAATGGGTGACAAGGTGATTAAGACTTTTATGGGGAAAAACATGATGCGCTAGGTTTTAGCTATCAAGGATTAGTATTATGATTAAATTGTTTAGAGAAATTATGCAGGATGCTATTATGAAATGAAATTCTTGTTCATGAAGGATATTAGGTAAGAATTAATTCAATGATCTCATGAATCTTTTTATATGGTTTATATATACAATATGAAATCGTATAAAGGTATACGATGAGATTATGGGTTGTCTGATGTAAAGAATTATGTTAAAGCATTCGTAAAGAGATATGAGGTTATTTAGTGATTTAAAATTGAATATTGAGAACCTTAAGGGTTAGATAAATTCTCGAATATTCCAGATGGTAAAAGAAAAGCATATCAGTAGCTTTTGTAATGAAAACTAACCAGATTTAAGCGTCAGTATAAAATAATGAAAGTTGTAGTTGATACATTGATTAAGTCTACAAATTCTTCTTAGTAAGGTAATATTATTCTTTTGATATATTAAGCAAGATATATGTATATGGAGATGTGAGATGATATGATATTTCAGTGTTTGATTCCCCAGACGGAGATCTAAGACTTGTTTCCAATGGTGGAAGAAGTTATTGATATAGCTAAAAACCATTATCTATCTTCATACATGATTTTTTATCTTTGTGTTGAAAAAGGAATCGAACCGGAAATCCTTGTTCTTAAAAATAAATATATTAAGCTCGTGTCTAATAATGTTTAACCACTGTGAAGAAATAGATTCTCTGTGTTAGTTTTTTTGGTAATTAAGTTAATTAAGGGGATTATATCATAGAATAATAAAAGATAGGTAAACTCAATCTTGTATATATTAAAGTATAAATCTAAGATTGGAGCATTGTTTTTCCAAAAAATAAAATAATAAAGAGCTATAGAGAGAGGGTATGGCAGGCTAAGTGATATATAACTACAACTTAGTTAAAGTAAAAATGTTGAGGAGTCAAGCATCATATATTGTAGGAGAATTCAAAACACAAATTCATCGTGCTTTTGAAAATCTCATGAATGAAAAGGCTTTTGTGTTTTGATTAGGGAAGTAGAAGTTTCATAGAAAATAAAAAGATAACTCAGGAAAAAGAGCGAATTTCATTTCTTTTCAAAACTACTGGTAACTTATCCTAAATTAACTCATGTTAGGCTCGAGGTTAAGCCCAACTTTTCTCGAATACTTTATAAGTGCATTTATGTGATGTATGGTGTTTGTTTGGCTTGGAAATCGTTCAATTGAATTATAGACAATTAATATGTATAAATATAAGGCATATGAAGGTGAAATAAATAAATAATTAGTTGCTTGAAAATAAGAACAAAGTTTGTGTCAAACCTTGCCTCGAGTTTCATGTCAGTTAGTAGTAGTCGAGGTTGAGGTTGGAAAGAGAATTGGTCTATGAGAGTTCGATATGTCATGGACAAAGTTAATATTTTTATTGTTTTTGTGTGACCAAAATCATTATTATAGATGTTTACCGAAGATGGACTATTTTGTCGAGATTTTGTCTTAATTTAGTGAAAAATGGATTCAAAACGAGCACCGGATGTTAAAACACGTTAAAATAAGGATTTATGGAATAAATAAATAAAAATAAATCATGATGCTGACAAGTAGGTGAGGATTTATATTTAAATATTAAAAAACTCCGAAACATTTTAATTGTTCTTAACAGAACGATAGGAAATGTTGGTTTCAAAACCTTTTCAATGCATTCTCTCAATTTACAATCTCTATACGTTTAATTTCTCTCTACAAAACAGTACATCATTGTGAGATGATCAGTTTGAGTTAAGTTTCTATGGTGGAAATGAAGGATTCGGTCCAAAATATAGTAAAATTTCAATTCAGGGGATTTTTCCTTAATCGAAATTGAATTCTCGTAATTTTTTAATTTCTCTTGCGCGATGTTGATTGAAATTAGTGGAATTTGTTGTGATTTTATGTATTAGGTTGATTTGCATCAATAGGGATATATACCACTATTGTGTATTAAGGTTTTTGTGAATTAGATTGGTGCAACTCCATTATTAACTATTTTGAAAAAATTTTATAGTTGATACTGATTTACATTAGTTTATAGAGGAATTAAGTATTGGTTTTGATCCAATTTGATTCCATGGATTGTGAAAATATTTTAATTTGGTGTTGGGACATTTCTTGGTGTTTGGAATCGATTTTTTAAGATTTAATTGCGAAAATATTTATTTGGATTAGTTTTCTCTATTCAGAATATATAATTTTTTCCTAATCAACATGCCATATTAGGAAATTCATAACTTCTCCATTTATGATTCGATTCGAGTCTTCTTGGAGTTTATGGAAGGTACAATATGTGTATTGCAACTTCCTTTCTTGTCATAATGAGAAATATTGAGGTTTTAAAGGTTAAGAATTTTACTCTTGGTGGCTAGTTGATAGCACTTTGAAATTGCAATAAAGTATTATTTTCGTAAATAGCTCTCGAGCGTATTTTGGTTGTCGTTTTTGTTTGGACCCGGGATTTAGATTCAAATGGGAGTAGTTTAGGTATTCTAACTAATGAGTATTAGATTCAACCTAATGGTGGTCAATCTATTTTAGGCTCGTGATCATAGGAAAAAGGTTTCAAGATTCTAGGAATAGTGTAAGTCGATCTAAACTTAGGAAAGCTCGACAAAGGTTAATGGTTCTCAATTACAAATATGATTTATGCTATTTATCGTAGTATATCTAGTTCAAGTAGGTTATGGACTGGGATTGGGATCATTGGACGGTGACGAGAATAAAATGTAACAAACATCAGGGAATGAGCTGGATCGTGCTAACCGAATATGAAGAGGCTTTAAGGTTGTGAAGGATTAGTTTTACCATTTTACCTTCATGTAACATGGCTTAGTATTGATGGTCATATCCAACTGTGTGCGGAGACTCCGTTATTCTTGAATACGTTGACGAAATCACACATCAGCTAGTTTGTGGATTTTTGGTAGCAGTACTATTGCATAACTGAAAGGTGAGTCGTATAAATTAACGATAATTAACGTCCAAATGCAGGGGCTATGGAACTATGGTTTTGCATCTTTTTATCTATCATTTTATTATTTTTTATGCTTTGATTAGATATTGTTGGATTCACATTATTATTCAAATTCCTTGATTATTAGATATACTTTTGATACTTTAATTGTGCGTCACTTATTAAGAATATCGAAGCGATCATTCCTCAATTAACATTTCAAGTTATCAACATGTGTATTAACTTAAGAATGGAGAAGATTAAGAATTCATGGTATTCTCTATAGTGAATTGATTTCTCTATTGTTTAATTACAGAGATTGGAGTTGATTTTTATATATTTTGTGTTTTTTAGAAAAAGTTATAAATTTCCACTGTGCTTTCAATTATTTATTCAATATATAATAAACTATATAATGATTATTAAACATGAATGATGGCTATACTATTACTCTAAATGAGTCTGACTAGTGTACCGAGGCTCAATTAGGGTTTTCAATCAGGCATTCTCCTTATCGAGATAGGGAATGTTACAACATGTTTCTCTGGCCTGCCGTTTGAGGTAGGATTGAAATCTATGTTCATGCAAACCAAACTATCGAAAAAGCTTATATTCCTCTCTTCATATATGCATGACCAATAATAAATGCAATTCATGCAAATAGATAAACCATATCAATGTGAGAGTCATTGTAAAGTTTACTTACAACCAACCACCTTTGAGCTAAATTCTCAAAGTTCTCGGAAGGTCGGGTCACCTTGAGCGTGGATTAAATAGCTTCCCTATATACTCAATTATAAGATGGGTCAATCTTCATGTAAAACCAAATAATGAAACACCATGAGAACAACGCCCAAAATATGCTCGATAATGATTTACAAAATAATTATTTATAACAATTTCATGTAGTTTTCAACAAGCCAACTTGGGGTAACTTTTTAACCCTGAAAACATCATTCTTTATCATATTGACCAAAAAGGAATTCTTAGAAGTCTCTATGTACTTTTTGTAGACTCCATGAACACAAAAATTGGGTAATAAATAGAGAAGTTATGAACTTTCTAATGGAACTTGTTGATTAGGCTACCTTTAATAATTTTAAACTAACCAAACTTTCCAAATCAATATTTTCTTAATAAATCGTTAAAACACTACACCAAACACCAAGAAATTGCTTAATACCACATTCAAAATATTTTTATAACATGTGGAGTCAATTTGGAGAAAAATCAATTTAATTTTAACTCACCTTTGACCAATCCATAACTCTAGAGCCACAACTCCTCTTTGATTCCAACTTGAGATAAAACAATGATGACGAGGGAGTGACGGAACCAAAGAGATGAAAGGGAGACAAAACACTAAGGAACTACGAGGGAAGAATATACAATTGAACCAAAGCGATGATGAATAAAGAAAATTATTAACCAATAACCCCTGGTTTTGATTTCACTAAGCAAATTTATTGTTTTACCATTTCATTTATATCCTCATAAATATGAATCAAATGCCCTTTTAGGTCTTTTATTATTTTTCAATTTCATGATTATCTCTTGTTTTTAAATCCAAATTAAACTCCAAAAAAACACCAATTTTTATCCAAAATTGAGAAAATTCCCGACGTACTTTGAAACATTCATACATTGCTCCTCGGCCCTAGTTTAAGTCGATTTCACAATGAAATTGTATATCATACATAAAATAGGCATGTGACTCACAAATATAATGTTTAATTTATGATCTTCGATCCGTAACGTGTAGGTCCCACCTCGAATACTTAATTCCATTTTAAACCTGAAAAATACGTAGTTAATCGCCTAATCAAGTCTATGAAATTCTACGATGTCACACGCCCCACTATTTTACGGAAAGAACTCCGGCAAAAATTAGATATACGAAGCTTTGCGAGTAAAAATTTATGCGGAGAGGTTTATAAAACAAAATGTCACAAACATTTTGTTGAGTGTATGGAAGAAAAGATGATTTCATTTGATTTTTTCCTATATTTATATATAAACCCTTAGTTGCTTTTCAGCAACTTAGTTTTTTTAATTATTAAATCCCAAAATTACTATTTTGATGTGTTTCAACTTTTGGTGCTCATTTTGCATCAAACTTTTCACCAAATTAAGCCATACTCTCTATAAAATAGTCTTACTCCATAAGACGTTCATAATACTAGCTTCTGTTAAAACAAAGCCCCAAAAATCTTAATTTTTTCCATTACGCACCAAACATTTTTGGACCAATTTTGTTGTCATACTTTGCTAAAGTTGCACCAATTGGAACCCAACCTCAACCACAACCACCGCCAACTAATATGCAACTCGAGGTAAAGTCTTGTCCCAACCTTCTATTCATTTTACATTACCACTATTCCAAGTTAGATTATTAGATTTTAAAAATATTTCTTTTAATTCAGTTATGTAATTTTACATTATAAAATCAAAGGAAACTTGAAAAATAAATTCGATCACGCCTAGCCTAGCTTTTAGCCACATGTCTATCCTAACTATGCTACAAATGTAGTCATTACAAATCTCAGATCTCGCCACATGTATTATATAATATTATTTTAATATTTAAATAATAAGCGACCCAAATGTAAAAGAAATAATCAAGTTCTATGGTCCACTATGTCGAGCATGCCCGTGCCACCCAGTCGAACCTGGTCCGGGGCCTCCAATCTAATCAAATCAGACTAAGTCTGGTATAATTTGGTAACAAGCATCGTACCTATTGGGATTGTAAGAGTTCGATTTGGCTTGTACACTGTAAGAGGAGGCCTACAATGAATCCTCCATTTTCTTAGAAGAAACTAATGTTCATTGTTTCATTAGAATTAATGGTTACAATATGCTAATCCATAGTGTTCAATTCATCTAATTAGTTATCAACTAGGTCAAAGTTAATGATCTCCATATCCTATGAGACAATTTTGATGAAAAGGTTTTAGTCAGTGAAAATTAAATCTAAAGATTCTCCTTGTTTTTCTACTTTCTATCTCTATAGTACGATGGGAAAATACGTGCATAATTACAAAAGATCTCACCATCGTGGATGAAGTTTTCCAAGAAAGATATTAAGATGTGAACAAAAGAGTAAAATTTTTTATCCAACTTCAAAATTTTTAATATTCAACTTAGTTAAACGAAACAATTAGTTTTGTTTTTATAAATAAAAGCACTTTCATACACATCATTTCTCAAGTCTTCTATCTCTGGGATACTAAATTTAAATTGTTTTCCTGCATTATTGTAATTCATATTACATGTCTTGATTACCCAGTATGCCTTATCCCTAGTTCGACTAGTAAATGACATGCTTTACCAAAATCTAGACTATAAGGTGTCATACTTGTGGGTATCTTAAATGTACTTTTATAAACCCATAATGCATCTTCTAAACAAAGACTCCAATCTTTACTTGTTGGACATACTATCTTTTAAAAAATTTATTTAATTTCTTTGTTTGAGATTTCGGCTTCTTCATTAGTTTTTGGGTGATATGTTGTAGATGTTCTATGGTTAACATTGTATTTGTAAAGTAGAGTAGCGACAATTCTATTACAAAAGTGTGAACCTATATCACTAATCAATGCTCTTGGTGCTCCAAAATAGTACAAATCCTATATTTTAGGAAATTAACTACTAATTGAAATCATTAGATTTTGTGGCTATAGCTTCTACTAACTTAGACACATAGTTTACAACTAATAAAATGTAAATACATCCATTAGATGATGAAAGAGGTCCTATAAAGTCTATTCCTAAACATCAAATATTCGGCAAAAAAGAATATGACAATAGGGCATTAGATCGTTACATCCTAATTTTTTTATTCTTTGACAATTTCGACGAGCTTTCAGATAAACAAAATAATCAAGGAATAAAGTACACTAAAAGAACCCTGAGTCCAATATCTTACGGCTTGTATGATGTGGGCCAAAATCTCCTCCACAAGCATAAGTGCGAAAATGAGCCATGATGTATTATATTTCTTTTTATGTAATACATATTCGAATGGTCTGATCGGAACATAATTTTCAAAGGTAAGGGTCATCCCATAAATAATGTTTAAAATTATGTTTTATCTTATTCTTTTGTCCTCTTGTAGAATGAGGTGATAGCCAATTAGTAGTGAGATAGTTGACTATATCGGCATACCATGGACTAGTTAGAGCTATCTTATATTAGTGTTCATCTAGAAATTAATCTTTTAATGGTATTTGGGGTTCTCAATCTTCTAATTTAATTAGATGTTGTACTAGTAAGTTTCTGACACCTTTCTTATCTTTTGTAATAAGATTCATCTTATTAATCTGGGTTTAATGTCTTTCTCTGTCGTCAAAAATCTTAGCGAAGCAAGATCTGAGCATATTATTACACTAATTCCTAGTAAGTATAGCCTAAAATTTTCTAATACAAACATAACTCCTAGGAGTTCTTTTTTATGATGGTACTAACTTGTTGGATGGGATACAAAGTCCTTCATACATTATATATAATATAAGAATCATTTCTTGACTTTTTACCCAAACAACTTCCACTACATAGCTGATTGCATCACAAATTGTTTCTAAAGGATGTGACTGATCTGATGATTTTATACAATTGTGGTGTGCATGACGTTTCTTAACTTATTAAAAGCTATCTTGCATATAGGTGTGAACTCGAAGGTGACATCTTTTTGTAAAGATTGCATAAGGGATGTGTTATTTTTGAAAAATCTTTCACAAAACATTTGTAGATTACTACATAGCCAAGGAATAATTTTACCTACCTCATAGTTGTTGGGTAAGGTAATGTCTTTATAACTAGGATTTTAGCGCAGTTTACTTCTATTCCTTTTGCAGACAATAGGTGTCCAAATATAAGACCCTGATTTACCATAAAATGATATTTTTTATAATTCAATACAAGATTTTTTTAAATGTACTTTAAGTACTTTGGTTAAATGATTGAAATATTGATCAAAAGAATTACCGTATATGGTAAAATCATGCACAAAAACTTAAATAAAATACTCTACGTAATCTGAGAAAATAGTAATTATAATTTTTTTGGAATGTAGCGAGTGCATTACATAGGCTAAAAGGTAAATGCCTATAAGCAAATATACTAAAAGGGCAAGTAAAAGTAGTTTTTTTCTTGATCTTCTAGTGTTATAGAAATCTGATGGAATCCTAAGTATCTATCCAAGCAATAGTAGTTGGTTCTTCAAACTAGTCTTTCTGATATTTGATCTATAAATGAAAGTGGATAAAGATATTTTCTAGTTGCAGTGTCTAGCTTTTGATAATCTATGCACACTATCCAACTGTTTTGGATTTAAATAGGTATTAATTCTCCATGTTGGTTTATTAAGATTGTGATCCCTATCTTATTAAGGACTACATGTACTAGGCTAACCTAATTACTATCTTTTATTTGAAATATCATTCATGTGTCTAGTAATTTAAACATTTATTTCTTTACTGCTTTCATCCTTGGGGAATTCAATCTATGTTTAGCTCATCTAGAAAGTTTTGTATCTATTTCAAGAATAATTTAATGAATGCATGTGGCTGGACTTAGTCCTTTAATATCGGCTACAATCCATCCCGTTACTTTCTTGAATTATTCGAGAACGTTTATTAGTCTCTTCTCCTCTTGGTTTGATAGTTTATTAGAAATTATAACTGGTCTGGCAATGTTACTTTCTAAATACGCATATTTCAAATGATCTGGTAGATCTTTTAAGGCTAAGTCTAGAGCTTTTAGTATAGTGGGTAAAAGTTTCAAATGGTTTATTGGTAGATCCATATAGTATGAGAGTTTAAGGAGTGCATTAAAAGATTCTATGGCATTAATTATCTCCCCTATATCTTCACCTATATCATCATCGTCATTTAAATCCTCTCTCATTTTTTCGAGCTTGTCTGACTTATTGTTTGTAAAAGTTTTGTCTATTATAGGATATAACATATTTATGGTGCTTAATGATTAAACATCTAAAGGATATTTTATACCATCGTGGATGTTAAAGTTTATAGTTTCATTTTATATTTCCATTGTTAGAGTTCCATTGAGAACGTCTATTTTTGGCTTTTTCCACTTTTAAGAACGACATCCTAAGATTATAGAGGTATTATAAGAGAATTAATCTTCTTTCATGTTTATGAAATTAGAATTGGCTGGGACCACTAAATCATTAAACATAACAAGTACATTCTCTAGTACTCCTACAAATCGAACAGTAGATTAATGAGTTTTATTTATACATTTTTATAGGTGTTTTGCTATGTAAATCAAGTCCAAAGTCAGGTTATTTGGCTCTATATGTTTGCTTTGGAGATTTACTAGGTATTTGAGCATTTATGCATGATTTTGAAAAAAATCGAGAAAGAAGTCAAACATCGGTCAAAACTCAAGAGACTTAACGCTAACAAAATGGATATACGGTGCTAGGGAAGTCCTGTTTGTAAGGTTTATGGAGTTCATATGCAGCGAAAAATTTAAAACAATTTTTTGAAAGACCCAATAGTGTTGAAAATAAGTTCCACTAAACTAGAACTACAAAAGTAAACCATACCTTATTTTGTGATTTTCTTCTTTGATTGTTCGATTTCCAAGATGTTCAAGTGCACGTCCTGCATCAAACATCCACACACTAATGGTGAACACAATTTGGATTGCTACGCCCAAAAGAGATTGAAAACATTTTTCTTTCTCTCCTATATTATAGAGAACTCAAAATTAGTAAAAACAAAAATATTTTCTTGTTTTAGGGTTTTAACTTCTATTTATATGCGTAAATAAGCCCTTACTTAAAAATCTTATTCGTAATATAACAATTGTATTTAGGTAGTTTATGTTAGGGCATGTGCCCTAGATCAATCTACAAACATTGTTTATCTTATAATTTTAGTTAATAAAACCGAAGTTTTCATTTGCAGTTTTAATTAGAAGTGATTGCATGTTCAAAGTAAGATCCGAAGGTATTTGTTGAAATATCTTAAATGTCCCTAATCTCTCATTATACTTGGAACTAAAATGAATTAAGACTTGTTTGAATCTTTATTGATGGTCATGTGATAATTATATGTATAGGAATAGGAATCGAGATCATGAGTACTTGCAAGGGAACAAGGTACTGGACTGACCCTCTATGAGAACATAACATAGATTGGGTCATAAGTCTTACTTATGAGAGATATATCATTTAGTCCATTGACATGAGATTACCATAGACTTCAACATTAGGAACATGGCAATTCGGCACAATCAAACATTGTTTTTAATTAGATGATTATAAAGATTGTGATTGGTTACCATGTGAATAATATGTGATGGTGCGTTATTAAGATAGAATTTTTTATTCTTAAATAGAAAGAGATATCGGTGGATCCCTCAATATGATAAATTAATAATGGTTAAGTTTATGCGAATAGATATGATCAATGTAACATGGATGTTTTCAGTTTACCTAAATATACAGACTAGTACGATTTACCATTATGTGTGACTTTCTGTGCCTTATGTTTAATCAAAGGATATCGCACGACAAAAGCATATACTATATGTTATTCATTAGGTTGCATTGATTTTGATATTCATGCTACTTAAGTAGTCATAATGTCTTGCTAGAGACAGCTTATGAATTGTGTTCCAAAATAGTTAATGTTCACTTTCGACGTTGCATGAACCTATTGGGTCGCACACAAAGAATGGCTTTGTACAATCTCAAATTTTCTAGAGTAATGAATTTTATATAATAAAATTCATGACATAAAAGACCTTATGATTTGATATATGATAAATTATTGATAGAGGCATATGTAGAATTTCCTTAAAATGCCTAAATACAATAGTTGCATTAAAAATACGATTTTAAGTGAGGGTTTATGCATACATATAAATAGAGGTTGAACCCTAAAAAGAAATAAGATTGTAATTTTCGTGAATTTTGAGTTCTCTAGATTTTGGGAGAGAAAAGAAAAAAGTTTTCTATCTCTTTTACGGCTAGCACTCCATATTGTGGTAACCATTCTTGTGTAGATTTTTGATAGAGGACGCACGGTTGGACGTATTGGAGATCGATCAGTCAGAGAAGGAAATCAAAGATTAAGGTTTGGTTCACTTTAAGAGATCCGAGTTAATGGAACTTATTTTCGATTCTGATGATGTTTTTAAAAATTATTTGGAATTTTCCACTGCGTATGAACCCCTAAATCCAACGGTTTAAGCAAATTATACATACGCCTTTATTAATAAGTTATCATATAACAAATTATAATGGCTTTTATGTCATGAATTTTATCATATATAATTCTTTACTGTGGACTAATTGAAATTGTGCAAAGCCATTTTTTGTTTGCAACCCAATAGGTTTATGACGTTGGTAGTGCACCAATTTTGCTACAAAAGTCGTAAATAGTCTCTAGCAAGGTAAAATGACTACCCAAGTAGTATGAATATCAAAATCGACATAACATAATGAACATAATATATAATATCCTTTGATTAAACATAAGACATGAAAATACGCCATTAAAGTTCAATCATACTAGTCTCGATCTTCAGGTAGACAAAAAAAATCCAAGTGACATTGATCATATCAATTAACTTGGATATAGCCATTTAACAATCTAACATATCGAGGGATCCAATGATATCTATCTCTATACAAGATGGATAAATTCTAGCTTGATTACACACCTCTGCATTTTATTCACATGGTGACCAATTACAATCTCTATAATCATCCGGTTAAAGAAAATATTTGAGTGTGTCAAGTTACCATGCTTCTAATATTGAACTCTATGGTAATCTCATGCCAAAAGACTAAACGATATAGATATCATGAGTAACACAATGACTTAATCCATGCGTTGTTCTCCTAGTGCGTCGGTCTTGTACCTTCTTCCCCTAATAAAAACTCAAGATCTCAATTCATATCCATATACATATGATCATCACATGACCATCAATCAAGATTCACACTAGACTTAATTCATTGTAGTTCCAAGTATAATGATCGATTAGGGACAATTAGGATATTTCAACAATTACCCATAGATCTTATTATAAGGTAAGGATGCAATCACTTAAAATAAAACAACGAATGAAAACACATTTTTATTAACTAAAATTATAAGATAAATTATGGATTGACATAGGGTACATGCCTTAACACAACAATGCCAAGCAAGGCATCACGGTAAGACAACATACGGCGCAATAGTTGAACGAACGATGCCATACTTTGAGTTTACAGTGTCACCCACGATGTTAGGTTTAGAAATAAAAGTTTAAAAATGACTTGTTGCCCAAGACTTTATGTATTTTTTTGAATCGGCACTTGGCGCGGTACCCACATGACTACGATGACGAGGATGATGTGAACATCGCATTATAGAAGTTTTGGGGCTTTTAAAAATGTTCTTATTCCTAGGAGTTGCTATTATTGTAACCTAGCAAAACTAATAAAGGAGGAACCTCTATGAAAGAAAATATTTTGAATTCAGAGTTATTTATGAGTAGAATAAGGTAGTGTAGCCATGTCTGGCTAGGTTCTTTAATACCTAGGTCTGGGATAAAGCTCTCCAACAAGAAGTAAGTTGTTTTCTATTTCTTGTTGAGAATTTTTTTAATAACAATAGTGTTTTTTTTCAGTTCTTTATCTTTGTGTTACTATTTTTAGCGATCTCTTAATGGTGGTTTGGAGTTGTATATTAATTGCAAATTTCTAGGCATAAAACCTATAGACCTACTATCAATTACGTTGAGTTTATGATACCAAGAAGGTTGAGAAATGGCAATCACATAGAGTAAGAAATCAGACATAATTATTGCTCTAGGTGAGTAACATTGAGAACTACTATAAATCTTGAGAGCTGTTGCCCAAGGTTGTCTAGAGGATAGTGTTCCCACAAAGTTGTTAATGATGCTTACTGCTAAATATTAAGAGTGGTTGCCCAAGGTTGTATGATGAAGTAAGAGAAGTATTTAGAGATCGGTTTCCCTATATATCTAGAATAGGGGGACTAGGCCTATAACCTATATAAAGAAAATTGTTTTGAAACCCATATTTAAAACTCAAGGATATAAGACATGGAAAAACTGTAGGGATAGACTGTGGATTCATAGACTTAGGCACTTCTTTATTTTCTCTTTACAATTATTTTTTTCTTGTTTAATAGGCTTTCAAATAAAACTCTTTCAAAAACCTCCATATTTACTTTTATTTTTTTTAAGAAAACTATTTACAAAGTTTCGTGGACTCGACCACGTTCTTTCCCCTACTATATTATAGTAGGATTTGGTAACCTGTTACTGGTTATATTTCGATGCACGATGGATCTATCTGCTAATTGTACTATTATACTTATTTTTCTAAAGGTATGTTAGTCATTTGCTAATGTATTGACAAAGGCATAATGTTGATTGAGGCGTCCAAATCACATAATGCTTTAGATATCCCTATATTTTCTATCGTGCAAGGAATGAAAATATTTACATAATTAGAACATTTATTTGGTAATTGCTTTTGGATTAATATTGATCGATGTTCTCCCAAGATAACTCTTTCATTATGTTTGATTTTATTAGTGCATAAGTCTTTTATAAATTTTTAATATTTAGTTACATTTCATATGACTTCAAATAAAGTATACTCACTACCACCTTCCTTAAATTGTCTAAGATTTTTTCTCTTCTTGTAATTTCTTGACGTTCTTATTGCTTTCGATAAAATGGAGAAATGGTGGACTTCCTATATTCAATTTATCCTCTTCAAAATCACAATCACAATTTCCTTTCAAATTTTATTATTTTAATTTTTATGTCTTTTATAATTTAACCTATAATTCTTTTTTAAGGAACTAGTTGTTCTATCGCCTTCGGTTCTTCCATTTTTTAACCCCTTCTCAAAGCTTTTGCTTTTGTGCATGAACTATGGTAAGGTTGAGATGGTAATTTGCCTTGGTTAAACCATGGACTCATTTGCATTGGCATTTGACTTTATCAATTTTTTATTTTTACTATATCATCTTGTAAGGCTTAATTTTTTTAATCTTTTCCTTTATTTGAAATTGCTAATGCTATTCTTCAATCATTTATTATGGGTGTTATATATTTTTGATAATTCCTAGTGTCTACACAATTAACTTCGATTGGTCTTAGGTAATTTACAATTTTGCTAAATCTTTAAGTAGGTTGATTAGTATTATTGTAATGCATCATCACGATATTAGCCTATTTAACTTAATTTTGTTGCAACCACATACATTCATCATATATCTTTGATAATTAAACCATAATTTTTAGTTCATCAAATTTATCTTTCGATGTCTAGATTATATTTCTAGGATGCGGCTAAACACACCCTAGTTTTTTTATTGAATTTTTACCATTTTTATTGAACCTATAAGCAAAATGACCTTATTGGACCTGATACATAAGGGGTTTTTTGCAATGATACCCCATATTTCGAAATCGAACCGTTGTGCCACTCCAACTTCACGAAATTGTCTTCAACCTTTACTTTTTCTAATCTCATTTTTTGTCCAAACAAGGGTGAATCCTCGCAAAATCAACCAAGAAAGATATTTTTCTACTTGTTTTTCGTTATGTAGTAGGTTATGTTGGCATTTTTGGCATTTGTTTTAGTTCTCACGGTTTTGCCTTTTTCAAATTTCTAGGGCTTTAAGTTTAGGGACCTATTATTCCTTAAAATATGGAAAAGTAAAAGGAATCGCCAAGACGAAGCGAAGCAGAGCCGAATGAGATAATTTCTCAAGTTTGTCATCTATTTATGTGTAGTTTTTTAATGTGTTATGTTGCCGGTGTTATCTGATACGTCCGACACGTGTCTCACCCCTACTACGCCATAAGTAGGTAACTCTACCAAGCCAATAGAGATGTATATGATTGTCTAGGTTTCAGCTATTTTGATATGTTATGTTGCTATACCTTTGGACTCCACGTTACCGAGATGCACATAGTTACTCTCGATCACGTTACACCGAAATGCACCTTGCGGTTTCGGTCCTACTACTCCACATAGTTTATTAATGATGAAATTTTATGTTTCTACCATTACTCTATGTTTAATTAGTGTTTTTTTCCTTATTGTACCCTACACACGATATAGCGTGTACATTAAAACTTCTCTAGTACCTTTACATTGGCATAGCCGTTTGATAAAAAAGAGCTAGTAGTTTCTTGGGTATAAACTAGAACAAAAGTGCATGGGTTTATTGTCATCATACTAAAATCTTATGCACCCATAGGTTGGCGAGCTAGATTTTCCATCAGGTGCGAGAGGTTCGATTCATTTGATCTTAAGATTTAGAAGGGTAAATAATAAGAAAACGAGTAG
The DNA here is from genome assembly GCA_039657365.1 of Stephania yunnanensis. Classification (NCBI taxonomy): domain Eukaryota; kingdom Viridiplantae; phylum Streptophyta; class Magnoliopsida; order Ranunculales; family Menispermaceae; genus Stephania; species Stephania yunnanensis. The sequence continues at coordinate 42,768,507 of CM077584.1, forward strand.
CGACAATGGGAATGGGTCGAGGATAATCATAATGTCACTGCTTTCAAGAAGTGTGAATGTCAATTCAAGTTCAATATGAAAATGAGGTTCATGAAAAGTGGCAACTACAAAATTTCAAATAATTTGATTGGCCACTTTTATGCTGAGAAGCTTACCGTACAAGAAAAGGTGATTCTCCTAAATTTAATCAAGTCTAACGCCCGACCTCAAGACATGCTACCCAACATTAAGGAGAAGAATCCAAAGAATGTAATTGTTAAGAAAACAATCTAAAATGAGATAGCTTGATTAAGAAGGATTAAAGCTTAAGGCAAGGCAAATATGTAGATGTTAATGACGAACTTGAATTAGCATGGATATGTTGAGAAACATGTATTTTGGGCAGGACCGAATGTCATCAAGGGCCTATTCTTCGCTCACTCCATTTCAGTATAGTTTCTCTAGAGCTTTCCTTGTGCCTTGCTTGTGGATTGCACCTATAAGACTAACATGTTCAAGTACCCATTGCTCAAGATTGTTGGTTTGACCTCCACTAACAAGATTTTCATTGTTGTGCATCCATTCTTAGCTAAAGAAATGATGTATGGTTATGAATGGGCTTTGAGTAGTTGAGGTCATTATTGCATGGGAGACCACTTCCTAGGGTCATATTAACCAATATAGATGAAGCTCTCATAAGGGCCTTAGAGGAAGAATTCTCAAGTTGTGTACACTTACTTTGTGGTTGGAATGTAAATAGGAACATGGTTGCCAAGACAAGAGAATTATTCTCTAAGGAGGAGGACTACAATCGATGGTATGGGCTGTGGAACACTCTCATACTAAGTTAGCATATAGGGGTAGGCTTAAGGAGCTAGAAGATCAATACGGGGGAGTGCTAGGTTTGTTAGATTACTTTCGGGAAATGTGGTTATGTTAGAAGAAGAAATTCATGGTTGCGTGGATGGATAAGGTCATGCAATTTGGGAATGCCACTACGAATGTGGGGAGGGCGTTCATGCTCTTTTGAAGAAGAATTTAGGGACATTAGAGGAACATTTTGGGGACACATGCAAGTCCATACACTTGCTACTTTCCCACCAACAAATAGTCGTGGTGTCTTCCATTTATCAGTTGATGCACCTCGTGGCACTTCATTTTGAAAACCACATTTTCAGTCAAATCATTTGGTTTATTTCTCAGTATGCATTAGATGAGATCAATTGGGAAATGTAGAAGGTTAGCCATGGTATTGTGCTTGATTGTTCCATTTATCGATGTGTCTTGCGTGACACTCACGAATTGTCGTATGTCCATGAGATTGCATTTCATATGTTTGATGATAGCCCACTTACTCTCCACAAGGTTCAATAATATTCGAAGAAGTTGAAATTGAACCCGATATAAGTTGCTGATGAACAAGAAGGTGATTTCAATATCGAGCTGAAATTGAAGTAGAGGACTCCAAGTACCAAAATGGTAGTCCTGACATGAGAAAGAAGATTTTCCAAAAGTTTAGGGAAATCATATGCCATGCCTCAAATTCTATTTTCATACTTAGAGAGAAGGCTAAGACTAAGGGTCACTCGCATAGTAGTGGTCCCTTAACCTTAAAGAATAAGGCCCGAAAATATAAGGAGAAAATCAATAAATGTATAGCGTAGGATCCAAGTGAGTTTGAGTTTGTCGAGACTTTAACTAAGTATTCTCAAAGTCAAGCTAGTTAAGCTGAGGCTCGAGGAACACAAGAGTCTGGGTTTCAGTTTGCCAAGCATTTAGCTAATTCTCCTGAGGCTCGAGAAACACAAGAATCACGGTTTAAGGTTGTTGAGGCTCGAGCTAAGTCTCCCGAGGCTTGAGGAACGCAAAAGTCTGGGTGTTGTTGCATCCAATTCCACCAAGCCAACCTTATATTCTAATAGTTCAAGTGGAAGGTAGAGAAGAAGAAGACGAGATCGAGTTACTTTTGTCACATTTATTGCATCAAAGCAATCAAGGACCCGATCTTAGGCTTTTGCCGGGTACGTTGATGAAAGCCCTAATATGTGGGTACAATGTTGGCAAAGTACAGTGGTTGTTAACTCTGACGGGCACTATGGATATAGAGCAATAGGACATGCTTGAGGGTATGATTCTAGGGAGGGGTGGATGAGAGTGAGGAGGGCACTAGTAGACGAGCTTGATAGTAAAAGGGATTTCTACATGAATTTGTTTCAATTAGAAATAATATTCAAGACATGTAAAAATTGCATTAATTGTTTTTTGGCCTATGCACCGCTTTCTTCTTTGTTGGCTTTACTAGATATGGGTTTAATCATTACCAATTGTTACAAGAGGCCTTTTATTTCTTTGTCGAATAAAAGAACCATTATTTGGTTCCCTGCCATTAGTCTGGCCTCTCTTTTATCTCAGAGATGCATCATTTGGTTGTGCTTAGTTCAGACTTCTGATTTATGATGGTGAGAGTCCTTAAATATCTCTCTTTTTCATGGCTTGTGTTGTTAATTGTTCATTTTGAACTTACTCTTACGTTATCTCAATTGCAGTTACACATGAAGGATGGCGGACCCTTACCACATGTCACGAGGCTATGAGAAGTATATGCCAAGGAAGAAAATGGGCATTAGTTGATGGGTTCAACATTCTACCTCGACCATAACCAACTCTACATGCGGCTTGTGTTTGTATTGATTGAAACATAGAACTTCATTAATTGATAAATTGAAACTTCGAACTTGATTAATTGAAACTAGGAACGTGCACCATTTTTTGCATGTATGTGTTGCTTTTATTTTTTTGTATACACGATTGTATATGGGTGTATTTGGATGATTATGTTATAGTGATTGTGTTGGATTTTCTTTTGTTTGAATGTTGAATCATGTGCTATGTTTATTTGTTGGTGGTTATGTAAGTTGTGTATGGGCAGGAATACACCAAATTTAGCAATTTTTCAGTTTCATTTTGTTAAAAATAATTGTTGGGGATCACTTCTTACATTTGTTTTCAAATTGTAATTAATTGATTGTATATTTTTGTTATAATCATTTCTTATTTTTGTCTCAAAATGTTAATTTGGATGCCCAAAAACTATTATGTGGTTGCATTGTTGATTATGTGCTTATAAAATGTAATGTTTTGACTGTTATGATTGCTCTCAGTTAGACAGTACCGTGACATATTCCTAACTTACGGTACCAATTATCAGGTTTCGAAAAGAAATAATCGTGATTGGGGATGACATGTTGGCCATGTACCACCGCACTTCTACCCATACCCTAGGAAATTTTATGCATACCCCATGAATAAATTCTGACCCTCATCGTAGAATGATTCAGCTGTGTGGAATTGTAAGTCACATTAAGAAATGGCAATAAGCAACCATAACTAAACATAACAAAATGATTACTTATAACTATTTGCCTATTCTTACCCCACTCCTTTGATACCTCTACCCCACTATTATCTAACACCGAGTAAAGAAAACCGAAACTTTTACCAGGTATAAGTTAAGTGTATTCAAAAGTAAAAACTTCTTTCTGATATGTATAATCATTCTTTTGTCAGTGCCTAACTTTGTGGTACTTGTACAACATTATTTTGCAAAATCATGTATAACAGACCAATACAATAGAAATAGTATAATAAGTCACGGTGAAGGGTCGACATGAACCATAAAAATCTTTAGTTACGTATAGCTTTAGTTCTACCCATACACCATTATATTACTACCTATACCCCTTTTATTTTTAAAAACAATGTTATACGGAGCTCGACCACTATAAGCTTATTATAGGTGACGTACACCTACTACCATTTTATTTTGCATACCCTACTTTTTGTTACTTGTTCCTCCCATTTGTAAAATATATCGTGCTTCCAGAACACCAAATCGATTAAATATGTAATGTTCTTCTTTCGACGAAACATCTTATTTAGTTACGTTTAAGTAAAACTGTTTTAGTATTCATGCCCCACTATTTTTGTAACTCCACCCTACTCTTGTTAAAATGATGAAGTGCAGAGTAGGTTGACCGAAGCTCTTGTTGAAATTTTTTATCATGGTTCTCCATCAATTACGAAACAACTTGGCAATGTATTTTTGGTTTTCGTGTTCACCCCACCCATTTGCGAGTTGTACCACACTTACTTGTAGAATGATGAGCTACATAGCTCTTAAACCGAGTGTGTAGATAAATTAATGGTGGATGTTGTCTATATATTTTGGAAAAAGTCAGTTAGGTTTTATCGTTAACAATCATTACATTACGGTGCAATGTGACCGTAAGTTAGCTATATCTTTCGGAGTTTGTGGACCAAATATTTAAACATACCTTACAAAGTACTTGGTAAACCCCAAATATTATTGGTAGTGGTGTGTTGCAGTCATTTGGGATCCAAGTTTGTTTTCCTCTTTTGACATAATATAACCAATATGTTTGTGATGAGTTCAGTAGAGCCTAACCATATGTACAATAAACCTTTTGGTCCTACATGACTGACATATAGTTTTTTTGAAACAAAAAATATCAAACATAACAATAAATTTCCACCAACTGCCAAGAACATTAAAACATAGTTTGCAGAAGGTTCCCAAAAGAGCCTTGAACACTACAATAATATAAGAATAAAGAAAGTAGTCATAGAATGCCTAAATTGTAACCCACAATTTAAATGCAAACTAAAAAAATCTAAATTATGTGAAAATGTGTTCTAGAAGTAGCACAAAAGATTTTTGTCTTAATCTTTCCTGTGTTTGAGTTGTGTGCGATAAATGTCCCGTGAGTCATAGCCTTGCCAGATCTCTAAGGGTGGTCGTGGCAATGGTCCTCTCTTCCTCTTCAACACCAGACAAGAGAGTGAGTATCGCACCCGCAATTGCAATTGCATTATCGATTGTAATGTTGGCCTTCGATAAGGATCTGACTGCAATGCAACATCACGTGTCCACGATTATCCTGTTAAGATGAGGTAATAAAGTAAGTAATTGATAACAATATCCCAACCTAACATATAAATGAATATATTGAAACATAAATCATATTCATACCAAAGTTTACTCGTCGTCTTCATCCCCTCCTTTTAAGTGTTCTGAATTCTCAGCAAATAGGTGATTTACATATTGAAACCATTCAAGATATCCTAGTGCAGCTTTCCATCGATGGTTTTTCCTTCACCATGCTGCTCTTTAAAATTGAGATGCCTCTCTCAATCTTCCTAAAATTGGGGGTCATAACCGTACTTCACTATCTACGTATGGGCTAGACTACTCATATTGACAAAAATTGATCGATATGGTTCTTTGGAATGCCTTGAACATGTCACATTTGCCTCAACACATTTGCAAGATTTTGTGGTTTGATGACATACAAATATTTCATCAAACTTGCATAGAAGCCCATTTCATGGATAGGTGTACCCTTCTTAGTGGTATCCTAAAGTACATAGGATATATATAAGCCTTTCATATATTAAATTAAGATATATTAGTGGTTGTAGTGTAGTTTAGGGTCATCACCTCATGGGGTCGCATTCTATTGACGGGCCTCCTAAATGCTATGAGAAGATCTAATGTTAGCTTTGGCTCCTTCTTATGGTGCCACTTCATTACACGGTCACTCCTTCCTTGTAGTTATTACGCTGATGCATCTTGTTGAATGGAATGTAATAGTACATCCGGCCATGCACAAAAAAATGCTATGAACAAAGTAATAATAAATCAAAGTACATGGTTTAATAGTTTACCTCTAACAATGTCATGTATCTGCAAATCCGAGTGACCTTTGCGTGAATTGCAATGTCAAGTTGACGATACATGTAAGCAAGTGTTGCACCACCCAATTAGTATTCACCAATCTTCTCCACATCTTCCAATAGCTAAATGAGATTCAAAGGGTTCTTGTACCAGACTCATTCATAAAAAGGGTCACTCATAGTAGGTATAGGATGTAAGCTCTAACCAACCACTCAACGGGAGGATATACATACTCCTTTTTCTTCCCCTCATCCTTTTCCTCTTCCTATTCCTTTTCGCATCCTTTACTTGGGACTAAAAATCGGTCCTTCAACCATACTAACCTAATGGTGAGGCTAGGCATAGTCGTAATCTTTTCATTGACTTCACTAATTGAAACCCCTAATAAATGACTTACCATCAATGTGACCTTAATAATCTGCTTGTATTTGACAATAGCATTCTTTTTACCGACCTTAACCCTAAGAAGAACCCGCATGTCATCTAAAGTGCTAGTCATCTTGCCTAATGGCATATGGAATGTATTGGTCATCTCTCCACGATATCAGAGATTAACACCCTATTACTACCATCATATGAAATATATCCCAAAGGTGTGAATTAGAAGTCCTCATTCGACTTCTTCACTCTATCTTTTGGAAGATATCCCTTGATAATCTCCCTAAATGAAATTTGAGAATTTAGGAAGCCTCAAGCCTACAAAATAAATTGTGCCCAAAGTTAGATTACGATGAACCTAAACATTTCAAAAACTAAGGAATGGATACAAATATGTACCTTGTTCTTTCAATTATCTAACAAGACATAGTTCCGAAAGGAGGGTAAATTGGACGGGCCACCAAGATATAAAGTGGTCATTTCGTGTTCTGCATTTGTCGATGTACCAATGTGGAGTATATTTTGCCCACAAAATATGCTGCATTAGCCACAATATCTCCTGCGTCACTTGATGGTGTACGACTATGCTCAGTATCTTACCTACTCCAACACCCATATGTAAGTGCACCTCTCTCTGCAACAAAAGAAGTTGCACCCCCATGCTCGATTCCACGCTCATTGGCCTACTCTACTTATTGGCATTTAAGGATAAGATTATTCTCTTCCTCTTTTTCCTTCTAATTCAAATAAGTTGGGCGCTTTCTTTCAGGATGGGTAGCCCCTACTTGGGACATTGTGGTACTACCATCCTTAGCCTTGGTACTCCGCGCACCCCTCGCGCCCTGCCCTATAGTAGCAGATCTCCTTGCTTATCTATTTGATTTACCCATACCTTAAAATGAAATGAATCATTCTCAATATAGTCCCACTAAAACAACACCCTAAATAGTCCTAATAAAGTTAACAAAAATGTAAATTTCATGACCTTCAGATGTATGGAACCGATATCATTAGCATGGGTATCGGTCATATGATATTGAAAGCAACCTACGAGCTGCATTTAGGGATGAATGAAACCCTATATTAATCTTGGTCATACATTTTTTAAAGTAATTAACAATAATCGTTCACATTATTTCGAAAGTAAGGACCCCACACGGTTGGCTAAAGTCAAAGTGCAGTGAAGTAGTACACGTTATTCGCGTTAAAACATTCCACCAAAACCTATGAAAACCAAAAAACAAATCGTAGCGGCCAAAATCAGCAAAAATACAACAAAAAAAGTAGAATCTCATTACGATCAAAACGCCAAACATTTAAATGCTAAAAACTTACCCAATCAATCGAGATGACAAAATGACTCCAGTGGACGCTCCTTGCTCCTCAACTTCTACTAAGCACAACTTTGGTGGGGTTCAGTCGGTAAGAACATTCCTCATGCACTCTCGACTTTTATAGACTACTCTGATTGACCCAAATAATGAGAAAAAAAGTATGGATAAATCTGATTTTTAGGTTTCAAATGGAATGGAAGAGAGGGGGGTAATAGTGTTTTCTTTCATAGATTGCAAGGTAATTTTAGATATCTGTCAAAAAAGGGGGTTCGTTTAGTAAAAAAATTCAAAATTGTGGTACAGAGTAGTAACAGGGTATGCTTAGCCGCTCCTCATTTATATTAATTTCAAAAGAATGGTTTTTCGTAAAAAATTTTCTGAAAATACTATTTTGATTACTTTTTCATTTTATTAATAGTGTCTCTTGCTAACGTTGGTGTTATGTCAAATAAAGATCCTCCACATACCGTGTATAGGAATGTTAATTTTAAGATGTTTAGTACTTCGTAAAACTATTCTAAAATTTGTTGTATGTAAATGTTATGGACATAATGATCTTAATCTTTTGTATCTATCCAAAAACTCACAAAAAATGTCATTCGTTTATGTCCTAGCTTTACTTATTCGTTTTCTATTGAACTAATTTTACATGTTGGAATGTATTTATTTAAAAAGGTTTTTAGCATTTCGAGCCATGCAGTTACGGAAATTTTAATGAACTAGCTAATCTTGGGCTTGACCTATCAAAGAATAAGGGAAGCATTTTGCTTGACATATTCTAACTCTATGTTTTATGATTTTATCACACCTACCATATTTGTGCATTTCCAAAAATATTGTTGAGGATCTTCGTCACCTTTACCTTGATAATAAGTTATCAAATTGATGAAACTTGGTCTTAGCTCCAAATCAGTAGATCCCACGGGAAAGGTAATACACATAGATAGGTTTTTTACTACCTTGGTTAAAAGATGTCTACCATATTATATGACATGTAACGTGAAAGATTCCTTAGAAATTAATTTAAAGCCCCCGGCAATGGCACAAAAAATTGACACGTGTTGAGCGTGTATAATAAAATTTTCACTTTTACAATACTGTTAAATTTTGTAGTAGTGGTAAGTGGGATCATCTCCCTAGGGATTTTTTAAATTCCTTATGAAAAAAGGTTTTATTATTTTTATTTTTAATTTAATTTAATAAAAAAAATTCATTTAATAATTTCTAAATAAGGAAATTAACTAAACTAGCTATATGTACTTAACTAATAGAAATCAAAGTCACTAAATTCAAAGAAATTCAATTCAATAGAAATCAAAACAAAATATATGTAAACAAACCTCCTAAACAATGAAAGGTCCACCCATTTTGCATCAAAACAATTTTCTTTAATCAATGGTCATTAACATACTTTCAAAAGTATCATAGATCATTAAACTTTAGTCATAAGTAGGTAATAGCCTTTAGCCAGCTATTTGTTTTCCTTATATTGGTGGAAAATCCATATTTTAATTTTATTAAGGTAACCTGTGATTGCACCTTTCCAAATCTACGGCACTTCCTGGCCTAATCTCATCATTAAGCCCTAATTGCAGCCATGTAGAACTTCACAACGTATTAGTCGGCCTTTTATTCCTACTATCCTCATTATTAGTGTTCTGGATAAGTATTACCCAAATCTAATTATTTGTATTTTAAGACTAATTAGAAATTTTTACAATTCATAAGTTACTAAGTGGAAGTCTTTAAAATTTAGCATAAGCAAAGTAAATAAAATCCTAAATGTGGAAAGCACAAAACAAAGATCACATGTTTATATATAAAGAAATCGTGATCAACAATAAAATAAACATGTGTCTGATCAAGGAACTATTGCTCAACCAAAATATATAGAACCAAGAGAACATGAAAGACATAAAGTAAGTAAATACATCAAAATATCAAGAACCTACAAAAGTCTGAAGTTGCAGCACACCCAAGGCTCAAATTTTGTTATCGATCTTCTCCTTACCCATACTGCTAGTCGATGGATTTGCACCCAACATTACAAAAAAACGGTGAGTATAGTAAAGTAAAAGTAAACCTTGAAGATACTAGTACACATTTCCAGATATAATAAGAGGAATTTAACAAAATAAAGGTAATGAAGAATTGCTAAAACAGAAATATGCTAGAAAATATCAGAGTTAAGCAAATATGACTATCAATTGGTAAGTATTGATTATCTAGGTGTGCTCGGCCATGAGCTACATCATATTAGCCTTTAAGGCCATTTAAAGGATGTGCATACTATCACATTAACTATGTAACTATTTGCCAATATCCCAATGGAATCTAACTCGGTGTGCCTCGCTATAAAGTAGTGCAATGGACCTTATATGCTTGGACTACTTTATATTCTCTAGAAAATCTTACTATACAATTTTCAAGAAGTGGTAAAGTGCTACAAAGCATATCAAGTGGAGTACAAGTCCATCAACACATTCATATTTCCATATACGGTAATAGCATGCTATTTATAACCAAATTACCATTAAAACAACAAGAAAAACATATGGTAAAGGAATAAAACCAATAATTTCATAAAAAATGCAATATCATGATGGAACAACTCATTAAAAGAGTAGAACGAAGACAAGTAATGATATCAAATCACAAAAGAAATGTAGAAAAGGACATTCACAAGCTTACTTACAACTTATGCAATCCTTCCAAGCTCAAAATCGCCTATCGACACCTTGAAACCCGCTATTAGACTCCCGAGACTCTCCCGTAGACCCCTGGTATCATTTAGTATGTTTTAGAGTGGGTTTACGCTATTCGATAGGGTTTTAGACTAAGTTAAATTTTTATGTTCTAATAAAAAAAGTGTAGATTTTCTTGTGTCTAGAAGGTAGAGCGCACAAACTACCAAGATGGAGTGTGCTCCAGGAGACGAGGCATGCTTCCCTTAAATGTGGAGCACACCCCCATCAAGAGCCTAGAATTATGAACCAAAAACTCTAGGTTTCCTTTATGGGGAAACCTTCTCATCGCCTCACAAAACCTTATTCAGCTCCGTTAAAGGTCCAACAAACCCTCAAAATAATAACGAGGCAGGCATTTCAAAAATTACCATTAAATTCTAGCCTAATTCATACATTTTATCTTGATTTATCTTGGACACATGAAAACTTAAAAAAATTATAACTTGATAAAAACTTTGCAATTTTTCAAATTTCTTGATAATAAATTGAACGGTTTTTCACGAGGAATTCAAATATGAATTTGGTTTTCATAGCCAAACTCATTTGCTAGGTCGAATTAGGAAAATTCATTATCATGAGTAAAACTCCAACTTTTGGCCAAAAACTTCAATTTTGAAAATTGGTTTGAAGGACACAAATTTAGGCTTCTGATTGATCAAACCAAACTAAAAAACACTCCAACATATATCTCAAACTAAAGCCCTAACGTTAGAAACCAATTAACCTTGAATTGAGAGTATGTACACTAGATACCACTCTTGATTTATTAATTTGACTTTTTTTAACTGGAAATTCCAATAGAATTTAAGTAAGATAGCAGTGATTTTTTTCTCTCATTCATGCATGCAAATGAGCACAAAATGGTCTAACTGTTATATTTATAGTCACTAGATGATTCATGTATGTACACACCCATCACTAGGAGATCTAATGGCTCATATTTGGTCCTATATCCCACTAATTTCAGCTCTCTAACAAAATCTTGACATTAAAGTCTCATACTTATATGTCGTAGCACATATCAAGAGGTATGATCTATATATGTGAGAATTTTGTTTTCAACTTTATGTTTGTAACTTGATTTACATTAAAGCATATACTAAACACATTAATTTTTTGACTTCGTTTGAACAAAATAAGACTCGCCATATCACTTACTACTCAATCCAACGACTTGCACACATCTCGAAAGGCATCCTCACTCTGGTAGTCTAGAGTTAAATGCATTAGGAAAATGCCAAACAAAACTTAAATATACTTCGACCATTTGTCTCGATCAGTACGTATATCTCGATGCGAGTCCCACATCACGAATCGATGAACCTAATTATAAATTAAACTAAATTTAGAAATTTGGGCTATGAAAAATCTTCCATACTAATGAAAATCTTGTCCTAGAAATTTAAATTTGGGTTAAAGTTATGCCAAACTAGAAAAGGTACGAGAATCTATCTCGCATGTAGTCTTACCTCTAATAAGTGAGTTCTAAGTAATCATGGAACTACCACTTGATAAGTACCGTCGAGAAGGACTTGTTCCTGAAATATTATACATTTTAATCTACGATATCTACTGGCTGCTCCTCAAACGAAATACCCACACTTAAGTTAGTTTGAGTAAAGGCAATTGGCATTCGTACACCTGCCTTCGGCTTTAGATAGTCAAAACATAGAAATATGAAAAATCGAATGAATCCTTAAGATATACAGAGCCGACCTATTTCTTAACCTTAAAAGGCTAGATAAACCTTATTGCAAACTTGCCTTTCAATTCAAATCATAGAAGATCCTTTCAAGGGGAAATCTTTAAATAGAGTGGCTCCTTCGGCATACATTACATCATTGCTAGAGTTCTTTGCATCCTTCTTCTGCCTCTCATGTGATTCTCTGAGTCGTTGAAGAATCTGCCTCACTTTCTTAATGTGATCAACAACAATCTAAGCCCTTCTAACTCTAGGTCCTCTGCTTAGCCAAATATGATGGCGAGCGACACAGTCTAGCTTACCAAGCCTCAAATGGCGCCATCTTAATACTAGGAAAATAACTATTATTGTAAGAAAACTCACATAAATAAATACCCATCCTATGATCCGCAAAACTATAATATACAAGAATATAGCATATCCTCAAGAACTTGAATCATCCTCTCAGTTTGTATGTCTGTCTAGGGGTGAAATGATGTGCTGAGCTATAGGCATGAACCATACTACTCCTGCAATCATTTGAATAGAGTCATGTCTCCTAGCAGTCCTTGGTATTCCTCTAACAAAACCCATGGCAATATCTTCCCATTTCCTTCGCGGAATAGGAAGTTGCGACAATAATCCTTTAAGTCTATGATGCTTAACCTTCACGTGCTGGCAAACTCTACCATTCCTAATGAACATAGATACGTCCGCCTTCATCACGGGCCACTAGAAATGTCACTTCACATTATAGTGCACCTTTGTCTTGTGAAGATGAATGGTGAATAAGGAATAATTTGAATCTTATCTATCAGCTCGCTAGTGACAATATCCACAACCTGCCAAGTCAAGATGATCTACACTCTGCGCTAACTCAATGAACCTCATGCACAAACTATCAATCATTTGACAGTCTGACATTATCAATGTATACATGGTTTGTAGTCTCATCGATGCAAATATAATGGCCTAAATATATGTGGGAACCTCTAGTTGAATCGCTATTGTCATTGATTTAAAATACCCATACTCATGTGTCCTGTGACATCTGACAATCTTGGCATCTCTAGTCGGTATGCTACTCTATGCATTTGTTACTATGTTAGCTTCTCTAGGGTTATACTACAAAGAAAACTTATAGTCCTTTTGAAACTCTAACAATCTGCACTGTCAGATGCTCAGTTCTTTCTATGTGAATAGATACTTTGGACTCTTGTGATCAGTGAAAGTGTGAATCTCTCTATATATAGTTGATATCTTTAAATCTTCAGTGCAAATACAACCACTGCCAACTCCAAATCAAGAGTGGGATAGTTTTTCTCTTGTATCTTCAGCGATTTAAAAGCATAAGATATTATATTGTTGCCCTACATCAACACGTATCCTAGACTCATACAAAAAGCATATGTGTACCAAAAAAGTCCATGTCCAGCCTCTAATAATACTATCATTGGCACATTATTCAACAACCTTTTCAGCTAATCAAGTGTTAGCTCGCACTCGTTTGACTAATGAAATACGATGTCCTTCTTTAATAATATAGTAATCGATGAAGTGATTTTCGAGAAATCCTTAACAAATGAGTGTTAGTAGACTACCAAAAAAGAAAAACTCCTGATCTCAGTCAATAATGTTGGTGCTGGCCAGTCCATGATAGCCTGAATCTTGGGTAGATCCATTGCAATCACTATTGCCCAAAAAAAAGACCAAAAAACTTGACATCTAAAAGCCAAAATTCACACTTGCTAAACTTAGCGTAAAGTATGTGCTTCCTCAATGTCCACAAAGTCTCCCAAAAGTGTCGTTCATGATCATCACGAGTTCTCGAATATATCAGAATGTCATCGATGAAGAAAATTATGAAATGGTTAAGAGTGTCATACTTGGTGGATCAAATTCATAAACATAGTGGGACATTCGTCAGCCCGAATGGCATGACCGTATATTAATAATCTAAATATTTTATGCTAAAAGTTATCCTAGACCTATTCTTCATCCCTGATCCTAAGCTGATGAAATAAATTAGCCGTTTGTACTTGATACATAGTCTGAACGTACCATACTTTTCTTCACAAAAGAATGAGAGCCTCCTATGGCGACAAAGAAAGTTTGATGAATCCCTTATGTCTAGGGGTATAGAAATAGGCCTGATGCCTTGGGGCCATGCAGTACAGTTGTATAGAAAAATGCTTGTTGCCTAGTACCAACTCAATAATCAAGTCTATTTCTCACAACAACAATAAACAAGGATATTTTTTCTTAAAACGCACCTAAAAACTCAAAAACTACTGGAATATTCTCTAATGATGGTCACTGACTTTCCGCTATGGCATACGGTACTACTAGAGCATCTATCTACTCAGTAATTGTAAGTCGACCTATAGTACTAATTACCCTTAATTAACTACCTCCACAATACATTTCGCATGCCCTAGGATCTTGAATATTATTGTCTTATTGAAACAATTGATATATGCATGGTACGTTGGTAACCATTCTATTCCAAATAACGTATCAAAATCGAGAAACTTGAGACTCGTTAAGTCTATAAGAACTCTACCCCACCTATCTCGACCTCACATCCATTGACAAGACTATTAGGGTAAACCCTATCCTCGGGTGTCAATCACAAGAGGCTTATCATGTGATTAGCCATGAATGAAACAATAGATCAGGAATCAAGCAACACAAAATCATTCTAGCCTTTGCCTCTACTTCGGCCTTAACCACTCAACTGTTGCTGTTATGCTGTTGGTGGTACTGGTAGAGCTGCATAGTGGGAGCCGGTAATGCTTGTCTAACAAAAGGTGGCAAGGAAGGTCTCTACAATATACTTTGTGATGAAGGAAGGTAAGATGAATAGGTAATAGTTTGTGTATAAGGTGTCGCTGTCCCAGATCTATGAGAATCCTTGTTCTATTTCTTCTATCCCTTACCCTTCGCTTTTATCCTCTTATAATCTATAACCTAATCAGATGGTACTGTCGGTTCAAGTGTTGTACCATTGGTTATTCTACTTAAGTAATAGGACTCATGGGGTCTTGCGCGCTCATAAATCTAACTGAAAGTGCTGGCGCCTGTTCTTACCTCTTAGTACCTAATGTCTAGCATTAATCCGTCCTTAAAGTGGAACACATCCTTTGAGTTATCCATCATTAGGTCCACGACAAATTGCTTTAAATAGCCATGTCACTCCCTATAACTCATCGCCGAATCTTCTACTCCATGTCTCAGATTCATAAATTATTTCCTCAACCGCTTCATAATTAATGCGCAATGTACTGCTGAAAGAACTTCTTTAAAGGCCTATCAAGTCTCAAAGTCTCCAACAAATGTTGTTGCACACGCTACAAAACATCTTCATCTCTCTACAATGTGTATGATGAGATCTCGGCTCGATGTCTATCCTCAATATTTAGTATCTTATGAAGCTTCTTATGAGACAACACCTACTAATTTATCTTCTCGAAATGTTTATGTCCATAAAAATAAGTTGGCCGAAGTCTATAGAAGTCCTTCACTAACTTATCCTTAACAGATGTGCTGGAAGAAGTCGGTGCAGGGGACGGTACTGTCTCTCTCATCTTCAACGCTGGTATTGTAACTACCGCAATGGTCTATACTAATAAGGTCGCTACTAATGTAGTAGGATTCTCTAGCTCTGGTCACGAAGGCGTAGTAATAGTAGTAGTAGAGGGGGTTGGTATCTGTGACAATGGTGTAAAGTGAGTCCTCATCATCATAATGAAATCGACCAACTATTGTCCATGAGCCAATACTAAGTCAGTCAGCCTCTATTGATCATCAACAAAAGCAAGAGGCAAACTGGTACTTGCTCATGCATATTCACTATGTCGTGAGCTAGCTATCGATGTCTGCAATTTAATAGCGAGCGCTAACGAGCTACTACATAGATAGCATATACCTATACATATCAAAATTAACATGTACATATAAAAATCCCCAACTCACTTTTGATCACTTACCAGCTAATAATTCTCTAGGCAACATCATCTCATATCAACATCCAAGTTTTATGTTTTATTCAAGTTTGCATTTTTACTTATCATGAACTAGGTAGTGATACCAATTGTGATGGCTCCTTCCTTAATCTAAGGCACCGCCCATCCTAATCCCCTCATTAAGCTCTAATTATAGCCACATAGGACTTAAAAATATATTAGCCATCCTTTTATCAAATTCTTCTCATTATTCTTATTTAGATAATTACTATTCAAATTTATATATTCATGAATTTATGGGATGATTGAAACTTTTAAAGGTTTAAAATTATTCGACCGTAGTTTTAAAAATTTAGCGGAAGCAAAATAAATAAAATCCTAAGTATGGAAACTAGGAAACAACAATCACATGTATATATAAAGAAGTAGTGATGAAATGTGAAATAAACATGCGTAGCCAGGGAACTATCGCTCAATCTTAATATATACAATCTAAGAGTATGCGAAAGGCATAAAGAAAGAAAATACATCAAAATATCAAAAAACTATATAAGTCTTAAGTAGCAGCACAACTAAGGCTTAGAGATAGTTGTTGATTTCTCCTTGCTCAGCTTGATAGTCGACAAATCTGCACACACTTTCCTAAAAAGGATGGTAAGTACAGTAATGTAAAAATAAAACCTGAAGATACTAGAAAAAATCTCCTAATATAACAAGAAGTATTTTAAAGCATAAAGGTAGCAAAGAATTTCTGAAATAGAAATATGCTAGAAAATAGAAGAGTTAAAAAATTATTAGGCTAAGTAGTCATAATTTAGGTCCGATCGGTCATGAGTCATGTCACATAGCCAAAAAGGCCACTCTAAGAGACGTGCATACTAATGGATTAGTCGGGTAATCATTTATCAACATCCTTAGGGAATCTAACCCTATATGTCGTGCCATAAGAGTGGCGAGTGTCGACATCCCCAGGGAATCCAGCCTCGTATGTGATGCATCTCAATATAGTGCAAAGTACCCTTCTTGCTAGGACTACTTCATATTTTCAAGAAGGAATTAGTTTAGAATTTTCAAGTGCTAAAGTGCTATAAAGCATATTAAGTAGAGTACAAGTCCATCAAAACATTTGTATTTTCATCGACGCTAATAGCATGCTATTTATAACCCAATTACCATTCAAAATAGCAAGATGAACATATGGTGAAGGAATAGAGTCAATGATTTCATAAACAGTAGAATATCATTATAGAATAACTAATTAAATAAGTGGAACAAGGACAAGTCATAATATCATATCACAAAGGCAATATATATTAAAATAGATAGTAAATTCATAAAGAAATGGAATGAAATGTGGAGAAGGACCTTAATAGGTTTACTTACAATCTATGCAATAATTCCTAGATAAAAAGGGGCTCCAGACACCCCGAGACTCTCCTGTAAACTTTTGGTTCCATTTACTATGTTTTAAAGTATGTTTAAGCCATTAGATAGGGTTTTCGACTATTTTGAGTGGTTTAAGTTCTAGTAAAAGAAGTGCAGATTCTATGCTGCCCAAGTGTTGGAACACCCTCCCCAGTCAAGAGACCAAAATTTTTAACCTAGAATTTTTGGTTTTCTCCATGAGGAAACGATCTCCATCCCCTCTTACACATATGCTTACCTCTGCCAAAGGTCCGACACAACCCTATAAGCCATAACAAGGCAAGCAATTCACATAATTACTATCAAATTCAAGCCTAATTCATGCATTTCATTAAAATTGACCAATAACATATGGAAAGTAAAAAAACATGACTTGATAAAAACTCAACTAATTTCTGAATTTCTAGACAATAAACTGAAGGATTTTTCATAAAGAATTTAAATATCTAATTTGTTGTCACACCTTAACTCATTTGCTAGTTCAAATTAGGAAAAATCAGTATCACGAGTAAAACTCCAACTTTTAGCCAAAAACATCAGTTTCAAGAATTTGGTTTAAGGACACCAACTAAGGCTACAATTTAATTAAACTAAACTTCAAAGCATTCAAATATCAATTTTTAGCAAAAGCCCAAACATTAGAATCCAATTCACCATGAATTGAAATTATGAAAGAGTGAGATTGATTTCCTAAACTTGTAGACTGATAGAATGCACTTAATACCTCTCTTGATTGATGAATTTGACACTATTGAACTGCAAATTCCAGCAAAATTTAAGTGAGATATCACTGATTATTTTCTCTCATTTACTTATGCAAATGAGCATAAAATGGTCTAAGTGTTACTTATACTAACTAAATGTTTCATGTGTGTACACACCCATCACTAGGAGAACTATGGTTCATATTTTGTCCAATAACCAACTAATTTCATCTCTCTAACACACTTTTAACCTAAAGTCTCATAATGATGGGAGGTAGCACATATCTCGAGGTATGATCTATGTGTGTATGATTTTTGTTTTAAACTTTAAGTTTGTAACTTGATTTACATTAAAACATATACTAAACACATTAATTATTTGATCTCATTTAAACAAATTAAGACTCACCATATCATTTGCTACCCGGTTCGACAACTCGCACTCGTCTAGTGGCACGTCACCGCTCTCATCTTGATGCTTATACAAAACAAGTAAAATTAACTTAATAGTCTACACATTTAATATGTTTTTCGTAAGTCCATGTATCTCGACGTGGAAAATGATGTCACACATAGAATCCAAGCTGGATGGAAGAAATGGCGGAGTGCAACGGGGGTGATTTGTGATCGACATGTTCCTACTAAGTTAAAAGGAAAGTTTTATAGGACCGCAATTAGGCCAGCTATGCTCTATGGAAGTGAATGTTGGGCAGTAAAGCAACAACAATTACATAAAGTGAATGTAGCAGAAATGAGGATTCTTAGGTGGATGTGTGGTAAAACTCGTAAAGATAGAATAAGAAATATAGAAATTCAAAGACAAGTAGGAGTAGCACCAATTGATACAAAGATTAGGGAAGGGCGGTTGCGATGGTTTGGTCACCTGCAAAGACGGCCTACAAATGCCCCAACTAGAAAACTTGACTCAATAGAAATTGAAGAAATTCGACGAGGTAGGGGTAGACCAAAGTTAACATGGGATGCATTAATTAAGAGAGATTTGAATGGTTTGCAAAGCTCACCATCAATTGCACTTAATCGAGCACAATGGAAAAGTTTGATCCATGTAGCCGACCCTAGTTAATTTGGGACTGAGGCTATGTTGTTGTTGTTGTTGTATGTATCTCGACGTGGGTCCCACGTTACAAGTTGGTGATCCTGATTATGGAATAAACTACGATTAGAAATGTGCACCATAACATAACTCCTTCAAATACATAAATACGTTAACTCCTTTCATAAAATCGCATTACATTTTGTGAGAAGTTCGAACAACTAAAGTTATCACCTTTAAAAAGCCACTTCAATATTAGATTTAGATCTCTAATTCACCTAGGACATCAAAGCGATCATACTTTACAAACAATCTTAGTTACTACTTTAAACTAGATTATGAATCAAAAAATCACAATACATATTAGCCACTATGCACATAACACTTATATTCATGATTGCAATCTATAAATAATAACCTATAAAATTATTGAATTAAAGAATACAATTATTTTAAAGAATTAAACAAAAAATAATGTCATCATCTATACATCCAAAAATGGATCTAGTTCATGTTTAGAGTTTTGTTTAGACTAACAAACTACTAACTTGTAATCATAAATAACACCATAACATTATAATGGAAAGACATACTTAAAAACATCCAAACGCATCTAGTTCATGATTGGAGTATAAATAGTCGTTAGGACGTGGTAAACCATATATTTGTAGAAAGGAAAATAGAAAATTTAAGAACGTTATTTTCTTTAGAACTTGATGGTATTTATCAAGACAATTTCTGGCTAAGCACTCTTTTCCTCTGTCGAAGGCAAAGCAAGTTCGAAATCTTGGTTGATAACATGTCATTAGATATCTTTTGGTTATAATTAATTTATTTCGATTCTTTAAATTTTTATTTGTTGTTGTTTTCATGATTACGGTGCAAGCGTAGGGTATGTATATGGCCAACCATGCTGCTAGGTGGAAGACCTATAGTTAATCGGGATAACCATATCTGTAATTTTACAATTATACTTATACAAAGGACAATCAGTTAGCGATTTGCCTTCAATTCTTTTTGGTCCTTTTGTGTGCGAAAAATAAATATAGGGTAAGCTGGAAGCATATAGGATCAGGTTATTTCGAATTGGTATACACATGGATTTTTATGCGATTACTACGTTGAATTTTATTGGCGGATATCTAGGGTTATGTGTTTTCTAAGGAAGTAGTCAGTGACGTACATCCTAGCAATCGACATTAGGGTAATTAAGGGTTTATGGCGGATGTTGATTTCCTATAACTAATACTGGAGGAATTGAATTAATAATCTTTTAGGAAAGATCAAAGAACATGGCATGGTATTGAATCTTGATTCGGATTTGTGGGACCATAGACCTAGGTAATTTCTCTCATTGAATTCAATTTTGGGATCTTTTATTTCTAGTAGTTTAATTAATTGTTTTCTTAAAATATTTTCAAAAACCTTTGAATTTCCTTATTTATTTTACTCAGAGTAAAACCTAAGTCCTATAGATTTGAACCTATATTTGCCACTACTACACCAAAGTGGAATTACTAACTCAAGTGCGGGTTATATTTAGCACAAATCTAACATGTGAAAACGATTATGTTTATTTTGAGTTTTGTTTCTTTCTTTTTCTTTTTCTTTTTCTTAATTGTATATGTCGAGACTCGCATGGTCAAAATCGACTGAATCATTATTTTGTTTTGATCCTGAACCCGAGAGAATATTCTTAAGATTGAATAGGGAGACCTAACTTAGGCAACAACAAGGCTAAAATCCTCTAAACGTGGTGCAAGCTAAAAATTGTCAAGTTACTGTGGAGCATTGACACGCGCCGCAAGTATAACGACTCTCTCGTAGTTATAATGTAATCAACTTACATTGATCACGAATATTGTCTAAATGGTAAGTTTTTTGTACATGTTCTATATCACCTGCTTAACATGAACTATTGCTAACGCCGCAAGTATAACGACTTGCTCGTAGGAGATGCATGCCACATTTAGAAGGACAATCAATTATAGCTCATTATCGTACTTATGCGTGTGGAGCTCATTTTGGTCCACTTATAATTGACCATAAAATTTTGGGTTTCAGATTATTTTGGCCTAATTTATTTTGCGATTGTTTCCTTTATATAAAATCTTCTCCAAATTTTTAACAAACTGGAAACTTAGGATGTAGAAATCAAATGTCTTTAACCCCTATTCTAGTTTGTGAAGTGTTTGATGTATGGGTCATAGATCTCATGGGACCTTTTCAACCTTCGAATGGCTACGTTCATATATTACATGTTGTAGATTATGTATCTATATGGGTAGAAACAAAAGCTACTGGAACTTATGATTCAAAAGTAGTAATTAATTTCCTCGAATAAGTAATCTTTATAGTTTATTAAATTCCTTAAATAAAAAATCTTTACAATTTTTAGAGCACCTAAAGCACTTATAAGTGATAGAGGTTCACATTTTTGTGATTGATTAGTTGCCAATCAACTTTTTAGGTACAACGTCACACATAGGACATCTACTACATATCACCCATAAACTAGTGGACAAGTCGAAACATCAAATAGAGAATTTAAATTAATACTAGAAAAAATAGTTTGTCCAACATGTAAGGATTGGATTTTCAGACTGGAAAATGCATTATGGGCATATAGAACAACATTCAAGACACCTATAGGCATGACACCTTATAGGTAAGTATTTGGAAAAGCATGTCATTTACGAGTTGAACTAGAACATAAAGCTTATTAGGCAACAAAAACATGCAACATGAATTGTAAAGAAGCAAATAACCAACGTAAGTTGAGTTTTCAAAAACCAGAAGAAATCAAGAATAACACATATGAAAATGCATTAATTTAAAAATATAAAATTAAAGCATTTCATGATAAGAAACTAATTTCTACAGACTTTTAAGTATGAGCGAAAGTTGTACTATTTTGTTCAAAACTTAATATATTTCTAGGTAAACTCCATTCAAGATTGGCAGGACCTTATCTGTTCCTTAATTTATTACCTCAAAGGTTAAAACCTTATTATGATGATTTCGTTGAACAAGATATGAAAATCATTAACTTTGACACTAACCAACAAAGTCAGTATAGTAAAGAAATGAAGTATAGTGTCTACATCAATGCGAATGAAACTGTTAATAATGAAACCATTACATAATATATGTATAAGAAGACTCGCAACAAGAAAAAGAATATAAAGAAGCAACAACCTGAAGTGCACAAATAAAAAGGAAAGCAACCGGCAGAAGAAAAATTCACTAATGAGTAGTTAAAGTTTCAAGATTTAGGACTCTCGCTGGAAATTTAGAAAGATGATCCGGGGAACTTTTCCTCGTAGTGATGATCAATGACGTAAGTTTCTCTAATGTTTTACTTGACACAAGGCTGACATGAACATCTTACTGGAACAATAGAAAAGAAAAGTCTGGGTTAATATTGATTTTATACTACCTCTACTTGTCAACAAAGTAAATGGTGACAATATCTTTCCACTATGAATGTCAATGAATGTGCTAGTGCAAGTTAGATGATTAAAGTATTTCACCTTTCCTGATTATGCCACAGATTGAGAAAAAATGTGATATTGATGGGATGAATTTTTCGCAAGACAGCTAGAGCTTTCCTTGATATTCAATAGCGTATAGTTACAATTAGGATAGGAAATATTTATATGTATCATCAGGATGGTTATGAAATGGATGATTACATCAATAGCGATGATTATGAAGACGATTATGAGTGCAAGATATCCTATCATGATGAATATGCCAAAGAACATTATGCAGATGCTATGAATGATAAGGAAGATGAAGATATTAAGACTAATTATGATTTAACTGATAGTCAGTTTGAATCGTTCAAACTGAACAATGAGTGAACTTATGTAATAAGTGGAGCCAATGCCTAAAAAGTATTTATTTAGTAAATTACATTTACTAGAATTATGATAGTTAGTACATTTATCTTTCATTTAAATCTTATATTTTTTTAACTATTTTTAGAAATAATGCATTTATTTAGTTTATCATTCCTTAAATAAAACTCCAAATCTTTCACTATCCCCTAATTATATATTAAAATACATCTTATTGTATACAGATCATTCTACCTCAATTATGACTGCTACATGTAGGAATTATTTCAATAAAAATATATTAGAAAAATAGCATAAATGACTCCGCAATTTCCCATTGATACCAATGAACACTGGAAATCGTTGGTTGAATCGCTAACAGGATGTAAGTTTTGAGTGAAAAATTGACTTAGCGATTCGTCGACAATTTTGGTTTATACTAGGATTCACTGAACTAATCACTAAACCAGTGAGACAATTTTTTACTTATTTCACTAGCGATTTGTTAGCGATTCCATTTAAAACCGAAATCGCTAAGCACGAATCCTTGTTCTTCAAACACAAAGCCTAAAATTGCCATCACTAAAACTTTTCACTCATAATACATTTGCACCCATTCGTTTGATATATTGATTTTTGCCTAGATTCAACCCCTCCAAAGCTTAAATTAAAATATCCTAAGTGCATCCCACCTTAATTAAAAACACTTCGACCTATATATTTCAAACCCTAGTTCATACACCATACTTAGGGATTGGGGAATGTTTGATCAAAATTGAAGCTTATAGAGGTTATCTAAGGAGCTCTCGTAAAGCATTTTACTCGAAAGACTCATTCTCAAGAAGGTAATGAATTAATACCTAACAACCTTTTTTATTTCAATGCCTTAAACAAAAAAAAAATTATTTTCAATAAATTTTCGAACTTATGTAATTTTTGGGTTTTACTGACAAATTACTTATTGAAACAATTTTTATGCACAATTTCAATTCGAATATGGGTTTTCAAATGAGTTCGGGGGCTCTTGTGAATTATTTCAATATATTTATATATATACAAAAGAAATATGTTAATATAAGTGTTTTAAACGAATCACTTTCTCCTCTTTGGAATTTTACACTAAAACTTTTACATAAATTGTTTCCCTTACCTTGTTATTATGGAATTTCAATGATAGAATTTCACTTTACCTATTTCATTTTAGTTGAACTATTCTATGGCAGGATATGGTATAGGAAGAGGTAGATATGATAAATATGACAAAGGGAATGGTGTAATGCAATCCAAACAAAAGTAGAACTATGCATGCCATAGAACCAATATAATACCTACCGAGATTAGCATTGGAGAACTTAGACAAGGGAGGCCTGAACTTAAAGAACAATCTACATTATCATCTGATGAGGGGGAATACTTTGAGAACCTAAACCTTAGTCACTTCGTACCTTATAACCCATTTTTATTTATGAGACCTAGAGTTCGAATGAGGTATTATAGTGATAAAAAGAGAGTCGTCATTGCTGAAAAAGGATTCAACATTCAAAATGTGAACAAGTATGTGGATATCATTGTGAGCATCATCTCAAATAGGGGATGGGATCAACTACTATAATATTATACGGGAAGATAAGAAATTGGATGTTCAGAAATTGTACGACATTTTTATGCTAATGGACATGGCAGATGGAATGGGACAGAGTGGTCGATAAAGGGAAGATAATCGATATTTCAACCGCAAGGTCGAATAGACTTTTTAGTGTTCCACATAATAGACATATAATGGAGGAGGATAACTCTAATGTCAAAGTGAAGAATCTAAGAGTTGTTTTATCATACAATATAGTGATGAATAAGGGCTATATAGATGTTCGAAGAATTATACATGATTCTATGAAGTTTAATATGAAGACTATGGAGAATTGAGGATTATCATTCCTAATTTCTATTATTAAGTTATGTAAGAAAGCCAGAGTGGGTTTCCACACTTAATTTATCGTATTGCCTGATAAGACCATAAATGATGCTGGTGCGCAACTAATGAAAAAAGTGGTAGGATACAATGACTCGGAGGGTGAACAAAAAGCATTCAATGTAGTAAATGCGAATGAAGCAAGTGAGAGAAACACCATTAAGAATATAAGGAAGAAAAGAGAATATGCATATAGAACAAGAAGTTTAATGGCAGGAGTGACTATACTGAATATTCCCACAAGTTCAACACTATCTTCACACAGCTTCGTAAAAAAATATTTTTCTGAACTATATTTTTTCATTAATGTGTAGCCAGATGATAATTCATTGCAGTGAAGAAATGCTTGTAGAAAATGAGAGGACTATACAATGTTATCATTCTATGTCTGAGACAATACATGATAGCCATTTGCAGGATTCGAGGAGGAGCATTGACATTCCGTCTCTACAGTTGCAATTTTATAATTGGAACATACAACCTAGCCGATAGCAATGCTTCTCGACTTATTGTAGAGATGGTTAAAAATGATGAAACTAATACTAAGCTCACTACTGGACGCAGCCGTAAGTAATGATTTTTTCTCTGGTATGCTTTGAAATATTGAAGAAATAATGAATTACCCTTGGTGCATTTTTTGTTAATGATAGTTTACATTTCCCTTTTGCATTCCATTAATTTGAAACTATTGACTCATATATTTGCATATTTATTTACATTTTAGCTACCCATATCAAATTATTTATGCTTCACGTGGTATGTTTTCTGTGTTAACTTAATTTTAAACCTTGACAACAAGGTTTAGAAGGATTTTCGGGGTATTTTAGGGAAGTATGATACGAAGGCAATGAAAACAAAGAACGGTAGAAGTAAAGTTCAAAATTATTTTTACATATAATATTCAAGTAAGTTGATGAATTTTTTAGTATTTCTTTTAAAATCAAGACAATTAACTGAAAAATACACTAGGGAATAGCCAGCGCTTTAGAATAACACTATGAATCACCATAAAAATCAGCAATAGAAAAACACCATCGAATACACAGTGAATTAGAGAATGACTTAGAAATCTCCAGCTGAATCCGTAGGGCATTAAGAGCTAGATTTATTGATTTGCTCTGCTATTTGTGTATACTTGAGGAATTGCTGACAAATCGCAGAGGTCGGTGATGGATTTTTTAGATTAATATGAGGGATTTGTATTTATCTAGGAGATATATTCCTAGATAAACTATATATAGGACTAGAGAACTTTGAAATAACTCTCTCCAGGTACTTTTTAACTATTCTTTATTATTTATTTTCCCTTTTATTAAGTTTTTTCTTTGAAGCAACATTGAAGCATTGACTTAAAGGTATTTATTTATTTATTTATGTCATTTAGTTACATATTAGTATCATTTCATTCCAGCATGTGTGAGTAATCTACTAATCTAAACAAACCCTAAGCATGTAATATAATTATGATTGGTATGTAGTTACACTTATAGAATTTTTTACTTAATGCTTTAGATAGATTCATAAACATCAATAACAAATAAAACAAGTTGTTTTGCCTATTAAAACTAGTAATTCTTTATGTTGAGTGCATAGTGGTTAGTATGTTCCTTAATTATTTATTTAAAACATTGTGATTTGACATAAGAAACATCAGTATAAATCACTACTTATTTCTCTGATTTAAGTAAAATAAGAATAGGCATTGTAGTCAATTTACGCTTCAACTCCTTGAAGGTGTTCTTACTCTCTTCTGACTCGTAAAAGTCAATATCTTTTTGTTCTAATTAAGCAAGTAGCTGAGTAATATGGAAGAAATCGAACTTTACTTTACGTTTTGTGGACAAGGTTTATAATGAGTTTAGGGGTATTTTAGGTGAAGTAGCTGACAAGAAGGCATTGAAAACAAAGAAAGGTAAAAGTAAAGTTCAGAATTAATTTTAAATCAGATATTTAAGTAGGTTGATGAAATTTTTTGAATTTCTTTTAAAATAAAGTAAGTATGAATTTCTTTTTTCTTCATTTGTAGTTGAAGAAAAGTGATAATGAATATATAAAATATCATGAATTGAAGTGATATTTTGTCACCCAAGTGAATTTAATGATATACAAAATTATTTTCATATCCTTTTTTATTAACTTTACCACTTGATGTGAACATTAAAATGGATACCTCGTGGTAATTGTAATAATAAGTAGAAAATCAAAATAATAGTGCAAGATTAACAAGATATATTTCTATGAATCTTATGATACAAGAGCTATTGATTCAATATTTTTATTGTATACGTATATAAGAAGCTATTATGCCACAATTAAAAGAAAAAATAGTTAAAAAATCGATGAACTTTTATAAGTTAGAAAGAATACCTTCTTCATCTTTAGTGTATAGTGAGAAGTGCGAAGAGTTTATAAAAAAACAAATATATAGATAGTCCTATAGATTGTAAAGGAAATGGAGCAGAGAATCTATAATGGGAAAATGATGGGAATGTCCAAAGGAAGTGGAGCAGGGACTCAAATACAAAAGTAAAAGAAATATATTAAAAAGAAACAATTAGATTGGAGTTGAAAAAAATTAGAGAGATGAAAATGATGGATATTTTTAAGCTCTTCAAAAGAAAAGATTTGACTCGAGTACTTAAAGCTATAGTTGAATGAAGTATTTCTTAATGTGACATTTTTAAATGACACACTCGTTGATATCTTGGTAAAACTCTTATTGAATTCAATTGTGGTACTATAATAAGTATTTTCGAAAATTAAAACTAATCCAATGGTTTTCATGTTTGGAGCTTTCATATTCGTTATCACAAACTTGATGCTTGTCAGTGGAGATTGGTAAAACCTATATTGTGCACTAACCTTAGTAACGAACTTCAAGATTTAAAGAGTATTACATTAAGTGGTTGAGTTATCATTGAGGGAAGTTTTAATTTAACTAACTCATCCTATTTTATTTCTACTTTCAATTACTTGTAGGTAGTATTTTTCAATTAGAAAACCATTTCTATTTTAGAATTTATATTATTTAATGTTAAGATCAATTAAATCGAAATCATCATATAAGAATGATTTAGAGTATTCATATGCTCGGGACTGCAAAGTGTTGAGTTTAAAGGTATTTGACGAGTCATAACTACAAACACTTTATAGTGTAAGTTAGGTTAATTTTTTGTATAAATAATGATATTACACCAGGTATTTTGTTATTTTTCTGATTTCAATTTTTAAGTAGGAAAATGAAGAAATAGAAAAAAAAAAGAAAGAAAAACAAAACAATCAACAAAAAATGCACCAGCGAATAGCCTGCAATTTGGAATAACATTATGAATCACAATATAAATCAGCTGCACAAGAAGGTCACCGAATATAGAGGGAATTGGAGAATATTCTCCATAGAAATCGCCAGTTGAATCGGTGGAACATTAAGAGCCAGATTCAGCGATTTGCTTAGCTATTTGTGTATACTTGAAGAATCATTGACAAATCGCTAAGGTCACTGATGAGTTTTTTACATTAATAGGAGAAATTTGTATTTATCTAGGTGATGTATTCCTAATGGAACTATATATAGGACCAGAGAGCTTCGAAATAACTCTCTTCAATTACTCTTTAACTATTAATTATTATTTTATTTCTCTTTTATTAATTTTTTTATGTGAAGCAACATTACAGCATTGATTTAAAGGTATTTATTTATTTAATTATGTCGTTTAGTTACATAATAGTATTATTTCACTCCAACAAATGTGAGTAGTCTATTAATCAAAATAAACCCTGAGCATGTTATAGACTTTGGATTGTTATGTAGTTATAATTAAGGAATCATTTACTTAATGTTTTAGATCGATTCATAAACATAGATAACAAATAAAACAAGTTGTTTTTGCATATTAAAACTAGTAATTCTTTAAGTTGAAGGCATAGTGGCCAATATGTTCCTTAATATAGGGTATTCAATTCTATGTCTATAGTTATTGACATCAATTATAGAAGTAATAACTAGAGTTAATCTATACGGCATTTCTTGAGTGAATGTCTTAGATGATTGTGTTCTAAGTTGTTTATTATGCTGCTTAGGTAATATTCGCTTCGATTAGGATGATTTTTGTTGAACTTAATGCTATCGCATTTCTACGGTGTTGTGTTTTATCCAATGGGTAGACTTACAATGGTAAGATGTGGTATTTCTATTGAATTTAAGAAAATTGGTGTCTTGCTAAAGGCGTTCAACCTATTATGAATTAGAATTTAATGATTCTAAAATTCAATATAAAATAATTATAACTGTATTACGAAGTGATGTTGTGTTTGGTGTTTGAAAACAATCCAAGTATATTATGATATTTAGTGGGATTTGTTTAGATGATTGGTAGATATTTTATTTACGTTTATTTATCAATTATTTGTTTATTAGTAAATGTATATTAAGTTAGTTTATTTAATTTAATTTGTTTAAAGTTTAGTTATTTTAATTAATTATTTAGTTTATTTACACATTGTTTATTGTTTATTTTACCGTTTAATTAAAGTAATTAAAATAAAACAAGTTAAATATGATAAAACCATGGGTTAGAATAAAATTTTAAGGGATTTCAAAAATCCCTTTGGAGATGATATCTCATTTACCACTACTACAATTTAATAGCAAAATACAAGAATTTATTGTGCACGATCAACACATCAATTTTTGACCAAATCTAGTCAACTTCTTAACAAAATAGTCCAATACTGTATCTTGTCTATAACGCTGAATTTGTTCAAATTAAAACCCAAAAATCTTAAATTTTTTCATGACGTACTAAAATCTTCCAAACCAATACTCTTGTCATTCTTCACCAAACTTGTACAAATTTTGACCCAATCTCAACCTCGAAACCCCCCAACCTACATAAAACTTGAAATAAGGTCGTAAATTAACTTCATTCTCATTTCACACTACCTCCAATCTCGATTTGCACACAAATTGAGGTAAATCCCCACGCCGACTCATTAAATCCATTTAGATTCATTTTTTAATTTTTAGACTTAATAGCATTTAATTTTTCACGAAATTTGAAACTAAAGTTTAGGTCAACACCATAATTATCACGAGACTCATTTCAACACATATCTCGAGATACAAACTAATGAATTTCAAATTTACTTAATTAACATTAAATTTTGCAAAATAACTTAACATATACTACACAACACTAGTCACACTTCACACAATAATAATATTACATGTATTCTCATATCACTAGTCCTTAACTCTAAACTCACGGTTGAACTATAATTAGGCTATGTTAAAGCCTAATTAGCCATAATTATTGATTTAAAATATTGTGATTTGACATGAGAAACATCAGTCTAAATCACTACTTATTTCCCCGATTTAGGTAATGTAAGAACAAGTGTTGTCAAGCTACGCTTCAATTCCTTGAAGGTGTTTTTGCACTCTTCTGACTCATAAAACTCAACATCTTTTTGTTGTAATTTAGTAAGTTGCAGAGTGATACGGTAGAAATCCTCAACTAATTGCTATAATAACCCACTAACCTTAGAAAACTAGGTGACTTTGACATTATGGTAGGAGTAGCCCAATCCTGGATTGCCTCAAACTTCGTTGGATCAATAAATATGCCCTAAGTATCAACGACATGTCTAATAAGTTTGACCTCTGAAGCCCAATATTTTCACTTACTAAACTTAGTATATAGTCAATTATCCTTTCAAGTTCGCATTGTAACTTTGAGGTGGTGTGAATGTTCTTCCTGCGTCTTCATATTAGTCAAAATATCATCAATAAACATAATGATGAACTGGTCAAGAAAGGGTTTGAGTACCATGTGCATCAAACCCGTGAACATAAAATGAGCATTAGTGAGCCCAAATGGCATTAATATACACTCGAAGTGTCCATATCCAATACTAAAACTTGTCTTTGAGTTATCCTCATCCCTAATGCTCTATTGATGATAAACAAGACTCAAAACAATCTTTAAGAAGTATTTGGCGCTCTTCAACTGATCAAATAAATCATCAATCATCGGAAAAGGTTATTTAGTTTTGATAGTCACTCAATTGAGCTGCATATAATCAATACACATATGTAAGGATCCATTGTTCTTCTTAATAAAAGGAACCAGTAAGGAGCACCAAATATATAGTAGGAAAAATAAATCCTTTCTATATAAACTCCTCAATTAAAGTCTACAGCTCATGTAATTCCTTTAGTGTCATATAGTACAGATGAATAGAAATAGGTTTGATCCCAAGAGTAAGATTAATTACATAGTCAATGACATGTGGTTGTTAGTCTAGGCAAGATAGATGAATATAGTTTTAGAAATTCAAAAAGCACTGGTATCTCACTAGTATTAAATTCCTAACCAGGTTCACTAAAAGTAAAAACCCCTGCCATAACCTCTAAATCTCATGAAGTAGCCTCTCTACCATGATTTGCAAGTCGTGAAGAATTATAACCTTTATAGAAATAAGTTTGGAAAAATTAGGAATACGAAAGATTACCTTTTTATGGAAGCAATCTATACTGGAATTGTATGGTGCTAACCAATCCATTCCTAGCAGTACATCATACTCCAGCAATTCCATAACCCTTAAATCAATCGAAAGCTTATTCTCCCAAATTTGGATAACATATCTATCATAGATTAGGTTAGGATAAACCTTGTCACTCACTGTTGGGTTTAAGATTAATAAAGTGATGGTTTTAATGGGTTTAAACTTTAACTCATCAACCATTGCACTCACAATAAAAGAAACTATAGAACCAACATCAATTAAAACATTTGTATCTCGACCACAAATAAACATACCTTCCACTAGCTTCCTATTACCCTTTTGATCAGCCTCTGCCACAACATGGGACTAATCAACAATTTGCATCGTACTACCAATTGAAGAAGCTAGAAGTTTAGGACAGTTCCTCTAAATGTGCTATGGCTAACTACACTTAATGCAAATGATATTAAACCTATACGACACTCCATTCACTCAAGGAATTTACCCAAAACTACTTGGTCTTGGACCAGCCTAACCTCTATATTTGGCTCTACCTTCTGGCTAAGGTAATGGTGGTGTTAAAGGTGGTTTCGCCACTAAAGTCTACGAAACTGAAGATATTGGTACACTAAAATAAGTCCTACTAGTAGGGACTGATTGAAATGTTACATCAGAAGAAGATGAACTAACTCTAGAACCTTATTTCCCTACGCTCTAGTTAAAGAAATCTTAAGTCATCTTAGATCATAATGGTTGAGTCTGTTGAATGTGAACTAATTCGTGAGCCCTCTAACTACCAGGATAGTATGGAACTGGTGATGGAACTGGTGATGGAACTAGCACTGTCCTTAGTGGTTTGGCTAATATTGCGACTTCCTCCTCCATTGCATTCTCAATGATAAATGCAAATTCGGTTCGAGAATAAGATCAAACCATAACTTCTATCTCATAAATTCAGCCCATTGAAAAAACATATCAATCTTATTCTCCTCTAACTCAACCATCTCAGAGCAAACTTGCTCAACTTCATGAATCTCTGCTCATACTCACTCACAGTCATATCTCCTTGCTTCAAACTAATGAATTTAGCCTTCTTCATGTTCTTGAGTGAATTCAAGAAATATTGCATGTAGAATATAGTTCTGAATTTTCGGGCTGTGAACCTTAAATATTTAAAGAGTTAAGCATTAAAATATGGTCAGTAAGTGAGTCACAATTATATATTAAATTCTATTTAATAAACAAGAAATAATGAATAACAATATGATTCCAAAAAATATCTATTCAGTGCATCTAAACAATATAACAACAAATAATAGATGCAAATTGATAAGTGATTATTCATACATATATATTTCACTAGTTTAGTACTATATTTGGTATAAATATCCCGAAATGAGCTCTGATTGACTGTATTTATGTATTTTCTAGTATATAAGGTATAAAGGAGACAAAAGAGTGATTTCGAGGTGAAAGAAAGATAAAATGCATAAAACCATATTTGACGTCGTGGATAGTTGGCTTGAAGCCATGGGAGATGACAACAAAGCGTAGGCAAGGCATGGAGAACCAAGAAGAGACGAAAAAAATGCAGGATAAGCTACGTTGTGGTGGTGCCGTAGGAGCACATGAATAATTTTAGGGTGGAATACATATGAGTCTAAACTTACTATGAATGAATCATGCACACAAAGAGGCCGAAGCTGTGGCTTTACATAGACAACGCTTGATAACTTATTGATTAAGGAGGAATGGATAGTAAAGATAATTAGTTATAAATCTAAAGACTTCGAACTTAAAATCAATTTGGTACTTATATTATTCACACTGATAGATAGAGTTCTAGTTTGCATATAAGAATTTTTCCATCACGATAGTTGGTTGAAGTGGATTTGAAGGAAATCTATCAATTCTAACTAAGCATTACATACACATAGTGAAGATAAAAAAAGAGAGTTCAAATGCATAGTTATTCATTACCTAGGTGAAGCTGTGAACTAAGATCTTCTTAATATAAGAGCACAAAGTTATTTACATTATTTTGTTAGATTAGTATAGTTTAGTTAAAAACTAATAAAAAGGGGATTTTCTTAGCAATAGAATAGTCGGAATAAGTATACTATGTGCAATACAACTTTCCCAGAGCATCATATCCATACTTAATAATAGTTAATCACATTATTACTATAATTGAGTCGTTGTACTTGCGGTGATGATCGAATTTTTTGCGCCATTGTCGGGGATAGGTAGCCACTCTAGTTAAGTTAGTTTACAAAATCGTTAAGTTTTACTTTAAGTAATTTACCTTCAAGTTTATAAAAAATAAGAAAATATAAAATAAAAGGTTTAAGTTTCATGTTTCACAATCAAGACTTGATTTTTTACATTTTCTTTTCAGGGAGGATTAGTGCATCGTAGTAAATGAGAGAATGACTTAGTGCCTTATAACCCTGAGATGGAGAGAACCAAGTGTGAAACCAATAATAGGATCAAGGGAATAACTAACCTAAAGGTAATCTGGTAGTGTAGGATAGAGTCAAAGGACAGAGATGTCTTCGTGAATACTTCAAGCCAAAAGTTCAAGAGAATTACAATGGAGTGATGAGGCTTCCAGCCAAAACCATCGAGTTTGAACAAAGACCATTTCTAATCAACATGGTGCAAAATAGCTTGTTCAATAGCCTAGCAAATAAAAATCTAGTTGCACATGTAAATAATTTATAATGGAAGTGCAACACCATACACAATACTAGTTTTAGGAAAGAGGTGATGAGGATGTGACTTTTCACATCCTAATAAATTATTCACATCCTAATCACCTCTTTCGTAAAACTAGTATTGTGTATGGTATTGCACTTCTATAATAAATTATTTACATGTGCAACTAGATTTCCAAGTGTGCGTAAACTTTGTTCTTCAAATGAGTAAAGTTTTAAAAATGCTTTCTCGAGTTTTATCAAATAAATCTTCTCCGATGAAATTTGAATCAAGTTCATCCACAGATACTTCGGCTCAGCCTTTCAACCTATGAAGACTATTGATCTCAAAAATATTAATGAAGTCTCCTTTTCCCAGATAGAACAGTCTCTGAGTAATTGGGAAATGCCACCAATAAAATTAACCAGTGTTTATAATCAAGGTTCTTCTTCTAAAAAACAAAATTTTATTATCAAGTTAGAAGAAGATACTCAATCAATTAATGGAGGTGGTCAAGAAATCCAACTAATTTCTCCTGAAAAAATTCAACAATACAGAGAAACTCATAAATATTTACATATTGGTTTAATCCAATTAGCCATAAAACCTCTAACTGTGTTAGGACTCAATACATCTATTCTTATTTCTGTTCGGGATAAAAGACATATCGAATTTCAAGATTCGGTATTAGGTTTAATAGAAGGAAGTCTTGCAGACGGCCAAATCTATTTTAATTGTTTTCCCAACTTTACAAAAGCCTTCATGATGACATTGCACATCAAGTTGCTATGCTTGGAATTTATTCGAAAGGATATAAAAAGAAAGGTATTTTCACTAATGTAGCTGTTGTATATAGAATTTAGTATAAATTAATGCACACAATCATCCCCGATGTTGCCTATACCAACCTCCAACGAGGATCCACAACTCTTTTCCTAACAAATATTAAGAATACAAAAATAGACCGTAAATAGCTCAATGTTCAATGGAAAGATATAAAGATTCCACATAAATGGACCGTTACTGACACTAATAAAGAAGAATCTCAACTGAGACACATATCACAAGAAATTCATCAAATAATTACTCGTGACAATGGAAAAGTTGATATTCTATTTGCTCCTAGATCTTCAATTACAAAACAACATGAAGTAAATCTCTCTTCTCCTTCTACATCTTAAACATCAATTCCTTCGCCATCTATACCCGCGGCAAATATTCATACTGGAATAGCTTATCCTATTTATTCATCCCCTAAAGCATATGATACAGTAAGTATAAATGATTTTGCTGAATATCAAATTCATTTGATATATGTCGAACCCTTTGAAGATAAATTCATCGTTGACTATACAACATTAAAAGAAAATTTCTTATCACATCCATTAAAACCTATTTTTTGTAAATTATATTCAATGCCGCAACAGGCTATCATTCGTGAAAAATATTTTGCTTATCTCGATAAAATTCAATTTGATCTTCCTTTCTTTGATTATTTAGCTCAAATTTGTCCATCCATTCTTCATAAAATTA
This sequence comes from Stephania yunnanensis, assembly GCA_039657365.1. Taxonomy (NCBI): domain Eukaryota; kingdom Viridiplantae; phylum Streptophyta; class Magnoliopsida; order Ranunculales; family Menispermaceae; genus Stephania; species Stephania yunnanensis. The sequence goes on from CM077584.1 coordinate 42,804,077, forward strand.
ATATTATTTGGGAAAGTACCACAAGTGAAACATACAATCAATCTCATCCTCCATTAGCACCTCTTAATATAAAAAACAATCTTAAAGCCATTCCTTTCAAAGCACCAATCCTTGATGATGGTCTTGTCACTAAAGCTGAATTAAATCATATTATTGAACAAAATAATTAAATTAATCTTTATCTCTCTACCTTCCTTCTACAAAAATGATCTCTCATGCTACTCATACTCTTACACCCTATTTGCCATCCCATTTTGCCGCTCCCTCCTCACTTGCTTTCTCTGCCTCCCTTCTTTTTTACCCCCCCGTGCATCTATGCCATCTCTCACTTCTTTCGCACCTAAACTCGCATATTCTTCTAAATTCTTTGATCGAATTAATGTTCAATTAACTCGCCTTGAACCTTCCCCTTCTTCTACTAAATCCAAAAAAGATAAGGATAAAGACCCTGTTGTCGCTAACCTTGATCAAATCTCTCATAATGAATCCTCTGATTCTGATAAAGAACTTTCTTCCTCTCCTAAATATGCAACTTTTGAGTCTTTTGCATCCACTAATGATATCCATAAAATATTTCATCAAACCAATAAATCCCCATATCGCTCAAGATATCCAAAACAACGCCAATACTACTCTCGTCCATCCCCCGCAGATCTTGTTCTTGAAGAAAAAACCAAACGGCAACAAAAATTCGATGGAAATGCAATCTATGATTGGAATATAGACGGTATATCCGAATATAAAATCCTTCGGGTTGTATATCAAATGCCAATCTATTCAAAAGCATGTCTTATCCATAAACATTCTGAACAAACAATTGCCCTTGCCATTACTGCTGGATTTACAGGCTAGTTGTATGGTTAGTGGAATTACGCTTTTGATAATCCAATTAGATTGGAAATAATAAATTCAGTTCAAAAAGATGATAATGGAAATATCCTGTTAGATCTACAAGGGAGATCCCAACCAAATGGTGTTGATATTCTATTAGCAAATATCATATGGTATTTTATAGAAAATTCTCTTCTCTAGATGAAAAGATTCGTGATCAGTTACAAAGTCTACAATGTAAAACAATTAATGATAACCGTTGGTATAAAGATACATTCTTCACTAAAGTCTATCAATTAACAACTCATGATGGTTTATTTTGGAAAGAACGATTTATTGCTGGGTTACCTCCTTATTTTAGTGCTAAAGTTAAAGAATACATTAAAGCTCAAAATAATGGAAATTTAAACTGGAATGCCCATTCATAAGGAGATCTTCTCCAATACATTTAAACATGTGGCCTTGCTATCTGTAATGACATTGCATTAAGCGTCAATTACGAAAGGATAAAGGTACTTTAAAATCAGATTTAGGAAAACTTTGTTATGAATTTGGACATGATTTAGATATTACTCTTCTTGTATCACATACATATCAAAAATGGCGAATAAAGCGACCTACCTCAAAATCATCTCCTAATACCTATTACCAAAACCCTCGCACCAAAAATCAATCCTTAAAATATAAAAAATCTTTCACCCCAAAACCTGTTTTCAATAAAAAAAAATGTTTGTTACCATTGCGGTAAACTTGGTAATTATGCTAATAAATGTCATTTAAAAAATTATAAAAAGAAAATTCAATAGATAAACACTGGCAGTTCTTCTGAAGAAGATACATGCCATTATGCAGCCAATATAGTCAATACTTCTTCCTCGTCTGAAACCGAAATCAATGTTTTAACCTCTCATGAAGAATTAATCCTTGAAATAGTACAACAAATTCAAGTTCCTTCCTTAAAACAAAAATACTTCACATAGATTATTCAGTCTCCTCATCATCTCGAAACATCTGGTATTAAAGACAATGAATACTCCAAAAGGCAGAACACCTTTAAACAACAAATTCAGATTGATCCTAATAAATATTCATTTGCTAGTCTCATGGAAACTGTAAATAAGCGCCCACAACAAGCAACTATACAGTCTTTACAAACTGACATTAATGCATTAAAAGATGAAATAAAGCTTCTTAAAGAAAGAATAACTCAAATAGAATCCAATACTACTGACTCTTTCAATGAATTTAATCCTAACAATATTTTCATAGAATCTCTCACTCAATATGTTCATCAAAGATGGTTTACACCAATCACCCTCATCATTAAGGATTTCTCTCATAAATGTAATGCATTAATAGATTCAGGTGCAGATCTAAATTGTATCCGTGAGGGACTTATCCCATTACGTTACTGTGAAATGACTACTAATCGAATTTCAACCGCTAACGGTACTAAATCCTCAATCAAATATAAAATTTCCATAACTCATATCTGTCATCAATCTATTTGCATTCCTACTTCATTTATTGTTGTTAAAGGTCTACAGCATGATATACCTTTAGGCACCCCCTTTCTTCAACATATTCAACCCTTTTCAGTATCCAATATCGGCATTACTACGACCATAAATATTTTAAATATTAAGTTTCCTTTTCTTCAACCTCCTAAATTTAAATATTTAAATCAAATTATAAATCAAATAGATTTTCAATAATCTCATATTGCATTTTTACGTTCAGAAATAATTTTCTGAAATCTGATCAACTTATTCAAACTCCTACATTTTAAACCCGCATAAAGTCGTATTACAATCAATTAACAAAACAATGTTGTTCTGACATTCCTTCTGCATTTTGGGATCGCAAAAAACATATCGTCACTCTTCCTTATATTGGTACTTTAAATGTAGCTCGAATCCCTACAAAGGCCAATTCTTCTCAAATGAATGCTCGCCTTATTTCGTTATGTGAAACTGAAATCAAATATTTGCTTTTCAAAAAAATTAATTACATCGTCAAAATCCCCATGGAGTTGTACTGCCTTTTATGTTGAAAATGCTCCTGAACTTGAGTGTGGTGCTCCAGGACTTGTTATAAATTATAAACCCCTGAATAAGGTCCTTAAAACCATTCGCTATCCTTTACCAAATAAATATGATTTAATTAAAAATACTACTATTGCATTAGTCTTTTCAAAATTTGATTTAAAGTCTGGTTTCTAGCAAATTCAAATTCATCCTAAAGATTGATATAAAACTGCATTCAATACACCATTTGGGCAATATCAATGGAATGTTATTCCTTTTGGCCTAAAAAATGCCCCTTCTGAATTTCAAAAAATTATGAATGATATTTTAAATCCTTATAGGGAATTCATTCTTGTTTATATTGATGATATATTAATTTTTTCTAAATCCTTAGATAAACATTGGAAACATTTACATACATTTCAATCTATCATTATCAATAACGGTCTGGTTTTATCTCAAAAGAAATTGCAATTATTTCAAACATCAACATCCTTTTTAGGATTCAAAATATCAAATCATACAATTACTCCAGTTAATCGTGTTATCGATTTTGCCAATAAATTTCATGTTCAATGAAAAGATAAAAATCAATTACATCGATTCCTTGGTTGCCTCAACTATCTTTCTTACTTTCATCAAAATGCAGCACATGATAGAAAACCATTACAAGAATTACTCAAAAAGGATACTAAATTTATTTGGACTCCCCTTCATACAACAGACATACAAAAAATTAAACAAAAAGTGAAAGTCCTCCCTTGCCTTCATTTGGCAAATCCTGCCTATTTCAAAATCATTCAAACAGATGCATATGATGCTCTGATACCAATTTGACGTCTAAAGACAAAATCGTAACAAACGGGAGCTTTCTTAAATTGATGTTTACAGTTCTGAAGGATTGGAATTAATTTTAGATCACAATTATGATTCGAAAGGTAGTACCAAGGAACATCATCATAGATCAATATTATTATCTTGTTGATGTTCCTTGGTACTACCTTTCGAATCATAATTGTGATCTAAAATTAATTCCAATCTTTTAGAACTGTAAACATCAATTTAAGAAAGCTCTCGTTTGTTACAATTTTGTCTTTAGACATCAAATTGGTATCAGAGCATCAGATGCATCTGTTTGAACGATTTTGAAATAGGCAGGATTTGCCAAATGAAGGCAAGGGAGGACTTTCACTTTTTGTTTAATTTTTTGTATGGATGTTGTATGAAGGGTAGTCCAAATAAATTTAGTATCCTTTTTGAGTAATTCTTGTAATGGTTTTCTATCATGTGCCGCATTTCGATAAAAGTCAGAAAAATAGTTGAGGCAACCAAGGAATCGTTGTAATTGATTTTTATCTGTTAATTGACCAGGAAATTTATTAGCAAAATCGATAACACGATTAACTGGAGTAATTGTATGATTTGATCTTTTGAATCCTAAAATGGATGTTGATGTTTGAAATAATTGCAATTTCTTTTGAGATAAAACCAGACCATTATTGATAATGATAGATTGAAATGTATGTAAATGTTTCCAATGTTTATCTAAGGATTTAGAAAAAATTAATATATCATCAATATAAACAAGAATGAATTCCCGATAAGGATTGAAAATATCATTCATAATTTTTTGAAATTCAGAAGGGGCATTTTTTAGGCCAAAAGGAATAACATTCCATTGATATTGCCCAAAGGGTGTATTGAATGCAGTTCTATATCGATCTTTAAGATGAATTTGATTTGCCAGAAACCAAACTTTAAATCAAATTTTGAAAAGACTAATGCAGTAGTAGTATTTTTAATTAAATCATATTTATTTGGTAAAGGATAGCGAATGGTTTTAAGGACCTTATTAAGCGGTTTATAATTTATAACAAGTCCTGGAGCACCACGCTCAAGTTCAGGAGCATTTTCAACATAAAAGGCAGTACAACTCCATGGGGATTTTGACGATGTAATTAATTTTTTGGATAGCAAATCTTTGATTTCAGTTTCACATAACGAAATAAGGAGAGCATTTATTTGACTAGAATTTGCCTTTGTAGGGATTTGAACTTCATTAAAAGTACCAATATAAGGAAGAGTGACGATATGTTTTTTGCGATCCCAAAATGCAGAAGGAATGTCAGAACAACATTGTTTTGTTAATTGATTGTAATACGACTTTATGCGGGTTTGAAATGTAGGAGTTTGAATGAGTTGATCAGATTTCAGAAAATTAATTTCAAAACATAAAAATGCAATATGAGATTCTTTATAATCTATTTGATTTATAATTTAATTTAAATATTTAAGTTTAAGGGGTTGAAGAAAAGGAAACTTAATATTTTGATTATTTATGGTCGTAGTAATGCTAGTATTGGATACTGAAAAGGGTTGAATATGTTGAAGAAAGGGGGTGCCTAAAATTATATCATACCGTAGACCTTTAACAACAATAAATGAAGTAGGAATGCAAATAGATTGATGACAAATATGAGCTATGGGAATTTTATATTTGATTGAGGATTTAGTACCGTTAGCGGTTGAAATTCGATTAGTAGTCATTCAACAATAACGTAATGGGATAAGTCTCTCACGGATACAATTTAGATCTGCACCTGAATCTATTAATGCATGACATTTATGAGAGAAATCCTTAATGGTGAGGGTGATTGGTGTAAACCATCTTTGATGAACATATTGAGTGAGAGATTCTATGAAAATATTGTTAGGATTAAATTCATTGAAAGAGTTAGTAGTATTGGATTCTATTTGAGTTAGTGTTTCTTTAAGAAGCTTTATTTCATCTTTTAATGCATTAATGTCAGTTTGTAAAGACTGTATAGTTGCTTGTTGCGGGCGCTTATTTACAGTTTCCATGAGACTAGCAAATGAATACTTATTAGGATCAATCAAAATTTGTTGTTTAAAGGTATTCTGCCTTTTGGAGTATTCATTGTCAGTAATACCAGATGTTTCAGGATGATGATGAGACTGAATAATCTGTGTGAAGTATTTTTTTTTTAAGGAAGGATCTTGAATTTGTTCTCCTATTTCAAGGATTAATTCTTTACGAGCGGTTAAAACATTGATTTATGTTTTCGACGAGGAAGAAGTATTGACTATATTGGCTGCACAATGGCATGTATCTTTTTCAGAAGAACTGTCAGCGTTTATCTGTTGAATTTTCTTTTTATAATTTTTTAAATGACATTTATTAGCATAATGACCAGGTTTACCACATTGGTAACAAACATTTTTTTATTGAAAACAGGTTTTGGGGTGAAGGAGTTTTTGTATTTTGAGGATTGAGTTTTGGTGCAAGGGTTTTGGTAATAGGTATTAGGAGATGATTTTGAGGTAGGTCGCTTTATTTGCCATTTTTTATATGTATGTGATACAAGAGAAGTAATATCTAAATCATGTAATTGACGCTTAATGCGCATGTCATTACAGATAGCAAGGCCACATTTTTTAATGTATTGGAGAAGATCTCTATATGAATGAGCATTCCAGTTTAAATTTCCATTATTTTGAGCTTTAATGTATTCTTTAACTTTAGCACTAAAATAAGGAGGTAACCCAGCAATAAATCGTTCTTTCCAAAATAAACCATCATGAGTTGTTAATTGATAGAATTTAGTGAAGAATGTATCTTTATACCAACGGTAATCATTCATTGTTTTACATCGTAGACTTTGTAATTGATCACGAATTTTTTCATCCAGAGAGGAGAATTTTCCAATAAAATACCATATGATATTTGCTAATAGAATATCAACACCATTTGGTTGGGATATCCCTTGTAGATCTAACAGGATATTTCCATTATCATCTTTTTGAACTGAATTTGTTATTTCCAATCTAATTGGATTATCAAAAGCGTAATTCCACCAACCAAACGACTGGCCTGTAAATCCAGCAGTAATGGCGAGAGCAATTGTTTGTTCAGAATGTTTATGGATAAGACATGTTTTTGAATAGATTTACATTTGATATACAACCTTAAGGATTTGATATTGGGATAAACCGTCTATATGCCAATCATAGATTGCATTTCCATCAAATTTTTGATGTCCTTTGGTTTTTTCTTCAAGAACAAGATCTGCAGGGGATGGACGAGAGTAGTATTGGTGTTGTTTTGGAAATCTTTAGCGATATGGGGATTTATCGTTTTGATGAAATACTTTATGAATATCATTAATGGATGCAAAAGAATCAGAAGTTGCATATTTAGGAGAGGAAGAGAGTTCTTTATCAGAATCAGAGGATTCATGCTGAGAGATTTGATCAAGGTTAGCGACAACAGGGTCGTTATCCTTATCCTTTTTGGATTTAGTAGAAGAAGGGGAAGGTTCAAGGCGAGCTAATTGCACATTAATTTGATCAAAGAATTCAGAAGAATATGCCGATTTAGGTGCGAACGAAGTGAGAGATAGCATAGATGCACGGGGGGGTAAATAATAAGCGGAGGTAGGCAAAGCAGGTAAGGAAGCAGCAGAAGGGGATAGCAAAGAGGGTGTAAGGGCATGAGTAGCATGAGAGATCATTTTTGTAGAAGGAAAGGTAGAGAGATAAAGATTAGTATAATTATTTTGTTCAATAATATGATTTAATTCAGCTTTCGTGGCAAAGCCAGGTATGGACGGTACAGCTGTGAAATACACAACATCGAGCAATAGTTCTTAATTAGGGAGGCGTAGATAGTAAACTTAATTGGTTAAAAGGTGAAGTGGCCCACTGATATGAGTAGCAATTCTTGCTGAAGTGGTGAATCACAAAGGAATCTCCATACCAAAGTTTTGCCTTAATTTGACTAGTTTCTATCACGGATTTAGCCAGCGATTCCTAGTGTTATTTGAAATCATTAATGATTTTCTAGGCTTACTGTAGAGCCTGAAATCTTGATTAATATAAGCTATCCCTTTATGAAAGCTAATGTAGTATATATGCATGGTATTTGTGAAATGGTGTGAATAATGTGTATACTATATACTATTTAGTTTACTTAGGTTGGAATACAAGCCTAAGTAAATGGAAATAAGCCTAAAAGAATTGTAAAAAAAATATAACAAAAAATAAAGGGCAAATTGATAATTAAACACATAAAGGATATTTGTGTAAAATACAAGAAATGATGAACTTAATGTCGACTGTAGGATCGTCTTATTATTTAAATCTATCAAGATGAGATGTAGGGTTGTGATATGGTCAACCAAAACTAAACCTTCTTAACTAGGAATTTAAACCATAATTAGGGCTTTACACTACTTTTGATTTGAAATCACTACGTAGAGAAATTGAGAAGGAACCCTAGAATACTTATTTGGTGGATTTGGTAGAGGAGAGAGAACTCTTATCTAGATCTTACAAAGAAAGGTAAAAAACTTATCTCATCTTTTCTGATTTTTATATTTGATTTGCATATTATATTATGGATTGGCATCATGGTTTCTCTTGAACTTTGAACATGGAAGATGAACTCATATGTCTTGATTCGAGATTTGGGTTTTCTCCATCTCATCTTCTTTCATTTATTCAATAGGATTTGCAAAATCTAGTGTAAATGGTGGATTTGTGGTTAGAATGCATTCTTCCATTTGAACTAACCCCGAAAACCTTTGTCGCCACAACGATGACATGGCATTGATTTGAAAAGGGTTTTATATTATTTTTAATATAGTTATATAAATTAAGTAAAATAACCTCAAACAAAACATGTTAATAAAATATATATGAACCTATACCAATTTAGACACGGTAAGAAGAAGATAGGAACTTCTAAGTTACGATTTGAGAGGATAGTAGCTTTTTAAGGTAAGTGGGGTTTGTTTTATCTTCAATCATGCCATGCAATTAGTTATGTTATGATTCATGATAATAAATGATATATCCCCTGTTTGTAAGAAAACTGAAAATATCTTATTGTTTTCATTTTATCTTGTTTGTTTGAGCTCTCCATTTATGAATGCATGAGGAATTAATATGTTTTAATGAATAATTGTAATAGTACCTCAGACCGGAGAGCCAGCGGCAGCCAGTCATCTCCTCCACTATTATATGATACCTTTTATGGGCAATCTCGGTAGGCAAGATCATAACAATTCTTAGACATCAATCTATTGAAGAAGGATCATATTTTAATACATTTGAAGCTATTTTGTTGTCATATCACACCCGTTATATCATATTTACACTTTTTGACTCTATGGCATTCATGTTATCTTGTCGACTATCTTATTGGGGCTTTGTTTAGTTGTATCTTGCATTATATTGTATGCTTGTTATATTATCCTCTCATGCCTATATAATAGTAGGTTGGTTAATAACCTAGTCATTCAAGTTATTATGCATTAGGTATTACATGGATAATTAAGGCTAAAGCAAGCTTCAGCTTTGCAGAGCCCAATGAAATATTTTTAACCTAACATGTCCCCCTCTTGGTACCTTAGTAACTGCCCAGGATGTAGTAAATAGCAAGATCATAGCGTAGAAGCTCTTCTCTCATTTGTAAGGTTATTTTTCTGTATTTATTTAGTTTTGAGACATTTAATGTAACAAATTAAGGATTTTATCATGGTTATACATTTTCGAACTTATAGCCCAGTTGTTTAGTATTTGTAAGAATTTCGATTTTATTACCGCAACTAATAGAGTGGGAAGACCTTTATTCAACATGCATTATTTGTTTTAGTAGTGTTGGACTAAGTGGTTAGTCACTCACACTCCGACCGAGATTTTGATGGAAACAAACAAGGTGAAAATGTACTAATAAACATCTAGTGTATTTCAGTTTTTGTTAAAGGATGCAAAACAACATATCAAGGGTACTCAAGAAATACAAGTTCAAGACTCGGCATTAATGAAGAAATGAAGATGAAAGTTCAAACCGCAATTTGTAATTTCAATGTAAGGTATACAAATTCTTTCACGCAAGCCAAATGCATTAGTCCATGCATATCAAGTTTCTTAAACCATTTTTCAAAGTTATAAGTTTACTTCAAGTTTCAAAGTGGAATTTAAACACATAACTAGGTCTATGAGTTTAAACAATGTGAAACTTTGTGTGGATGGTCATTTGCATATTAGAGATCATTGTAAATGTTTTCGAAAAAGAAAAACTCGTTTTTGAAAGGTCTTCGAAAAGAAAAGCGTAAATTTGTAGAAAAGCCCCTAATACATTATGAAATCGTGAATTTCCGTTTTCGGGATTTGTAAAAATATCCGGACCACCCAATTAGGCTTAATGACTCATAATAAACGTGTATAACATGTTATATAAGGGTTGGTTAGGTCCGGACGAGTTTAAGGGTCGCTAACACAAAGGGACAAAATAATTGTTTTGAGGTCCCTGCATAGTTAGCGCGCTAATGATTTCATTAGCGCGCTAAGTGCAGAGTTAGCGCGCTAGGTCTCAGCATTAGCGCGCTAATTGCATATCTGACAGCTTTTTTTGATAGCTGAAAAACACACTTTAATTTGAATTCTTGATCTATTTTGGACCCTTGGATCCCTAGAACGGTCATAAACTGTCAAGATGGAATACCTAACATTATAAAACCACCAAGAACATGGTTTTGTTAATAAGAAGGAAGAAACACACTCAAAAACTCAAAATCTACAAAGAGAAGGACTTTAATTTTTGTGAAGAAGAAAAATGAGATCTTTGTGGCTGTTCTTTAGTTCTCTAATCCAACACTTTTGAGGCTTTCAAAGGAGTACAAGAATCTCTTCAAAGCTGATCTCTTTTGTCATTCTCTTATTTGTAAGAAAGTCCTAGATCTAAAATCTTGCTTGTGCTTAATCTACATAGTTTTGTGTATTTGATTTAAAAATCATTTTGTTGTGTGTTTGAACACCTTCTTCTTGGGTTTTGCACTTAAATTTATTTTATCAAACCCTAAGATTGATTTGAACAAAAGTTTTGCACTTAAACTTGATTTTTGTTAAACTATTGTTCTTAGACTTGAAATCGGTTTTACACTAATATATTAAGTTTTTAAAACGATTTCACATTTGGGATTTGCAACAAAATCAGTGACATATTTGCATATTCCATTTATTCTCATACTTGCATGCATAAGAGTTGTTAGGCTCTAGGAGGCTTGCTAGTGTTTGAATTTGATACCACTTTGTGTTGTAAAGTGTATCTCATTATTTTTCAGCAACTTATTGTATTTGTATGATTGTAAGACTTAGTGGAATCTAAGTCAAAGGGGAAGACCTAGTTTCGCCTAGGCACAAATCCTAGTTGCGGCTAGGTGGGAAGTCCTAATTGTAATTAGGCACTCTAGGCTTGTATGCTTAGGTTGTAACACTTATTTGCAATATAAGTGGGGTTAAAAATCCTAACCGGGAGGTTAGGTAGTGGACGTAGATCGTTGGATCGAACCACTATAAATTGTGTGTCACTTTCCATCTCTTCCATTCCATTCACTTGCATAGCATATATATATTCATTGATAGTGTATGCACTATAGTTGTAATTTGCGCATAAAGTTTTAAAAGGGCAATAACTACTCGGTAACCCAATTCACCCCCTCTTGGGTGACCTTCAATTGGTATCGAGAGAGGGTTATTGCTCAAAGTATTACTAACGTATCTTTGAGTGTTCTTTTTGTGCAAGGATGCAAACCTTAGATCCGGCTCGCTTCGGGAAGGCAACTCTTCGAGTAGGCCTCCGTATTTTGATGGAACTAACTATGCTCATTGGAAAGTGAGAATGAAATTCTACATTAGAGCACAAAATAGATTCTTATGGGATGCAATTGAAAGTGGCTACACTCCACCGGATAAGCCCTTGAAAGAGTACACCGCCGAGGAGATAAAGATTGAGCTCTCAAATGATCAAGCCATGAATCACTTGTTTTGTGCGCTAAGTGAAAATGAATTTAACCGAGTAAGTGCTTGTCAAACGGCTAAGGAAGTATGGGAGAAGCTTGGGGTACACTATGAAGGTACCATGCAAGTGAAGAAGACCAAGTTAAGAATTCTTGAGGAGCACTATGAAACTTTCCGAGTTGGGTCCGAAGAAGACATAGCCACCACCATCACTCGATTCACTAAACTATTGAATGAGATCAAGAATCTTGGAAAGAATTATGATCAAGAAACCTCGGTGTATAAATTCCTTAGAGGCTTGCCTAAGGAATGGGAAGCCAAGAAGTATGCTATCCAATCAGCACAAAATCTTGGAGATTACACATTTGATGCATTGTGTGGAGAGCTAACAGTCCATGAATTTGAACTTAAAGACCGAGCAAGATTGGAAGCATTAAGTGGAGGTACTAAGAGTTCAAGAAAAGATATCGCCTTGAAGGCAAATAGCTCCCCTAGTGCATCGGTAGAGATCATTGAAAATGAAAAATCATGTGATGACAATGATCTTGAGGAGGAAGTAGCTATGCTCTCAAGAAAGCTCAACAGGGCCATGTACAAGCGAGACAAGTATAAGAAGAAGTTTCGAAGTGGAAGCAAGGGAGGAAAATCAAATGAAACCATATGCTTCGGTTGCGGCAAACCGGGTCACATCAAGGCGGATTGCAAATCCAAGAAGGTGTTTGACAAGAAGAAAGGAAAGAAGAGTTTCAAAGCAACTTGGGATGACTCATCATCATCAAGTTCGGAATCCGAATCGGAAAGTGAGAAGGCAATACTTTGTCTCATGGCACAAGGCGAGGTAAATTCTAACTCTTTTAACTTTGATGATGTTGATGATTTGGATGATGTTCCAAATCTTGATGAGCTTAGGAAAGAGTTGGAAAATGAGGTCAAAAAGACCAAACAACTCAAAAAGAGCTTGACCATTGCAATTAGTGAAATAGAGTCACAAAATGAGACCATTAATGATCTCCAAAGTGACTTAAATGAAGTCATAGAGGAGAGAGATGCTTTAGTCAAGGAAGTAGAGGACTTGACTAGCACGGTGCATAAGTTTACAAATGGTAAAGAAATGTTTGACATGATGTTGGGAGCACAACGACGTGCACTCAACAAAAGAGGCATAGGTTATGGAGCAAACTTGTTAAGTTACAAGAAATTGCTAAATGATGATCGTAGATGCTCTAAATGCAACAAGACTCATGTGGTCGGGAAATGTGCATTACAAAAGGCCAAAGTGGGTAGACTAGCATGGGTAGTTAAAAATGTTTACTACACTAACATTCTCGGACCCAAAGGTGTTTGGGTACCAAAATCTAGTGTGTTTCCCATTGTGTAGGATGCGAGGAAGAACACCCCATGGTACTTGGATAGTTGGTGCTCAAGACACATGACCGGAGATGCACATCAATTTATTGAACTAAAGCGGCATGATGGTGGAAAGGTTACATTTGGAGACAACAACAAAGGAAGAGTTATTGGTCTCGGAACCGTCGGTAACAATTCACTTTCTATTTCTAACGTTTATCTTGTTGATGGATTGAAACATAATTTGCTCAGTATTAGTCAATTGTGTGACAAAGGATTTCATGTTATGTTTGAATCATCGAAATGCATTGTTAGGAATGAGAAGCATGAAACCTTATTTATTGCATATAGAGATAAAAATGTTTATGCCATTAACTTTGATGAGATGAATATGCAAAATGTCTCATGTTTGAGCGCACAAAGTGAATGTGATGCATGGTCGTGGCACCGTAGATTAGGACATTCTAGCATGGAGAACTTGTCAAAATTGACTAAGCATGATCTAGTTAAGGGTCTACCCAAATGCACGTTTAAGAAAGACAAGGAGTGCGAACCTTGTATCCTCGGTAAACAAGTGAAATCGTCATTTAAGACGAAAGTAACAAGTGATGTGACTCGAGCCTTAGAACTTATCCATATGGATTTGTTCGGACCCACCCAAACACAAAGCCTAGGAGGTAAATCATATTGCTTTGTCATTGTTGATGATTTTACTAGATATACATGGGTGTATTTTCTCTCTCATAAGCATGAAGTGTTTGATGTGTTCGTAAAATTTTGTTCTTTAGTTGAGAATGAAAAGGGATACAAAATCACCATCATCAGAAGTGATAGAGGTGGTGAGTTTGTAAATAGAAACTTGGAGGATTTTTGTGCTAAACAAGGTTATACACACCAATTATCCTCTCCTAGAACACCCCAACAAAATGGAGTTGTTGAAAGAAAAACAGGACACTCCAAGAGATGTGTAGGACTATGCTAAATGAGTACAACATAGCTAAGCACTTTTGGGCCGAAGCCATTAACACGGCATGCTATGTTATAAATAAAGTAAATGTCCGAAAGCAAGTGAAAAAGACTCCTTATGAACTATGGAAAGGCCGAAAGCCCAACATAAGTTACTTTAAGGTGTTCGGTTGTACTTGCTATGTTCTAAATGATAAGGATCAATTAGACAAATTTGACCCAAAGTCAAAGGTATGTACTTTCCTTGGCTACTCTATGCACAGCAAAGCATATAGGGTGTTTAATAGATCAACCAAAACCATAGAAGAGTCTATCCATGTGAAATTTGATGAAGTGGATCCCAAAGTTAAGACGATGCAAAACTTGGAAAAATCGAGGATCGATGATGAAGATGATGGCACCCTAGGACAAACTTCAAATAGTCAAGAAGTTGAGGCATGTAAAGAATCCGACACAAGTGCGCCTAAGAATTCAAGACTTCTAATTGGCCATTCATCCCAACAAATAATAGGTGATCCAAACAAAGGAGTAATCACTAGGTCCACATTACATCGAGATGAAGGACATATAGCTTTTGTATCACAAACCGAGCCCACTAAGATAGATGATGCCTTAGGAGATGAATTTTGGGTAATGGCTATGCAAGAGGAGCTAAGCCACTTTGTTAGGAACAAGGTATGGACATTAGTACCTAGACCCAAGGACCACACAACCATAGGCACCAAATGGGTTTTTAGAAACAAAAAGAATGAAAAAGGTGAAATTGTAAGAAACAAGGCTAGGTTGGTTGCACAAGGCTACAATCAAGAAGAAGGAATTGATTATGAGGAAGCCTTTGCACCCGTAGCAAGACTAGAAGCAATTTGAATGTTACTTGCTTATGCTTGCTACAATGGGTTTTTACTATATCAAATGGATGTTAAAAGCGCATTCTTAAATGGCTTCATTAATGAAGAGGTATATGTAGAACAACCACCGGGTTTTGAAGATCATGAACACCAGGTCATGTATATCATCTTCAAAAAGCCTTGTATGGACTAAGACAAGCTCCTAGAGCTTGGTATGACAGACTTAGTGCATTCCTACTTGAAAAAGGATTCAAGAAAGGAACGCTAGATCCCACTTTGTTCATTTTGATCGAAAAACATGATATGTTACTTGTTCAAATTTATGTTGATGATATCATTTTTGGGTCATCCAACACAAGTCTATGTAATGAATTCTCATCATTAATGACAAATGAATTTGAAATGAGCATGATGGGAGAACTAACATACTTTCTAGGCTTGCAAATCAAGCAATCCAAACATGGCATTTTTATAAATCAAGCAAAGTATGTGAGGGACATGTTAAAGAAATTCAAATTCGAAAATCTGAAAGCATGTGACACTCCTAGTAGTTCCACCATCAAAATGGATAAAGACCAACTAGGAAAACCCATAGATCCTAAACTTTATCGTGGAATGATAGGTAGCCTCCTATACTTGACCGCTAGTAGACCCGACATTATGTTCAGTGTGTGCTTATGTGCTAGATTTCAATCCGATCCCAAGGAGTCCCACTTAAAATGTGTAAAGCGCATATTTCGATATCTAAGTGGAACACAAAACTTAGGATTGTGGTTCAACAAAACTAAGAGTTTCGAACTCCGCAGTTTTGTTGACTCTGATTATGCGGGAAGTCTAGTCGATAGGAAAAGTACTTCCGGATTTTGTCATTTGCTAGGAAATTCACTTATCTCATGGTTCAGCAAAAAGCAAAATTTCGTTGCTTTATCTACGGCGGAAGCCGAATAAGTGTCTGCCGGGAGTTGTTGTGCTCAAGTTCTATACATGAAACAACAACTTGAGGATTATCAAATCCTAGTTGGGTGTGCTGAAATTTATTGTGATAACACAAGTGCGATAAACATATCGAAAAATCCGGTGTTACACTCAAGAACAAAACATATTGAGATTAGACACCATTTTCTTCGTGATCACGTCCAAAAGGGCGATGTTAAACTCATCCATGTGCCCACAGAGGATCAACTAGCCGATATATTCACTAAGCCTTTGCCTAGAGAACAATTTTCTAAAATTCGGCGTGAGTTAGGCATGTTTCGAGAATCGGACCTTCTACATATGTTTTAGCTATTCCAAACCTTTTTATATGGTGTTAGTGAAGTGTCCATGAAGTTTGAGGAGAATCGGAGCTATATTGCAAAAATCCAAAATTTTTTGTCAAAAAATTCCAGAGAGGAATTAGCGCGCTAATAGTTAAAATTAGCGCGCTAATGATGTACTGACCAAAAATTTCCGAGAGGGAATTAGCGCGCTAATAACACCCATTAGCGCGCTAATAGCGTACTGGCCAAGAATATGAATCGACCCATTAGCGCGCTAATTTTATCATTAGCGCGCTAATGTCGTTCGGCCAGGCGTCTATAAATTCGTTTTTACCCTCAAAACTCACATCTCTCCCAAATTTTTCCTCTCCTCTTGCCGATTTTACTCTCCTTGTGTCGTCTTCACCGTGATCTCCACTCCTACAAGGTAACAATCCTCTCCCTTCTTTGTCAATTTCTTCACTTTTCCCTCCAAAATGTCGACTCGTCGCACTTCCAACCGTCCCTCTTCCCGTTCGGTCGCCCCCACCACTTCCCGACCAACCGCCGCCACCACTTCCCGACAAACCGCTCCCACCACATCTCGTCCTACCCAAGCCACGTCCTCACGTCGTCCTTCTAGCCGACGTGTTGTTCAATCTTCATCATCTAGTGATAAATCTGAATCCACACACCCCGTCCCAACTCCGGCAAATGCCCCACGACGTGAGGGTCGTGCCAAAGCCGTCCATGAGTCCGCATCAGTCCTAGAGTTAGTGGCTCCACGGCTAACGGATGCCAAAATCCTAAGGGCCACCATTGTCGATGTCGCCTTTTTTGATAAGGCTCATCTCCCAATTTGGGAAATTTTTGATGCGGCGGGATGGACCACTTTCCGTGCCCACAAGGCTAACTACAACCCCCCCTTGGTTCGAGTTTTCTATTCCAATCTCGAAACTTCGAACCATTTTGTACTACGTTCGTCTGTTGGTAGCCAATCTATTGAGATTACGCCTGAAAATCTCGCTCAACGGCTTCAACTTCCCTTGCACCCTCCTACGACTACGGTTGTGTGCAAATTTCTCAGTTGGCCTTTTGACCGTCTTGAAGTCCTTAATTCCTTCCTTCGGTCCAAAAGGACTTTAACCGTTTATCCATTTGGTATAACGGATGCGATTTTAAACTCCTACCTCACCTTCTCCATAAGGTACTTCACAAGGTCATTCTTCCGCGAGGTGGTAGTAAAAACTATGTCACTCTCCTTGACATGTTCATTCTTGGGCACCTAATTCGTATGATACCTCTCAGCCTGCCTCATATCATCATTGGCTATATGACGAGCACGTGTAGCTCGGGTCATCATCTTCCTTATGCTCACCTTATCACATCCTACTTGGAGTCTGCCCAAGTAGATCTCGCATTAGGCGGTCGCCCCCTCACTATATATGACACCATCGACATGGCTACGTTGAAAGCCATGAAATACCGCTACATTCGTGATAGGCAGCGGTGGACTCGGGAAGATGCCATTCCAGATGGTCAGCATCACGGCGGCTATGAGTCTCCCCTCCCTACGGACTCTCCAGTGGCTCCTTTTGATGCGCCGAACTATTTGGAATATAGCTATCAATTTGGCGATGATGACAACGCTGACGATGAAGGCAATGCCAGTCATGATGACCATGATGGTGATGATGAAGGTGCTCAGGACTTTTCTTGTTCGCGGCGAAGACGATATGAGTCGGCACAGCCTCCGATTCCCTCTACGTTCGGCGGTTTCTCGCCTCCACCGAATATGTCTCCATCATCGGCGTACGTATCTGCACAGCTGGGCTACCTGCACACTTATATGACTCAGTCATTCAATGCCGTCGAGACGAGTATCCAGCATCAGAATGATCGGCTTCGTCGCATTGAGGGTCAATTGCTCCCAGTTTCGGACGCGCGTAATGATCATGCCTCCAGCTCTGCACGTCCACCACCATCCTCGAGGAGGAGTGTTTAGACACATCACCACTAGATGAGCATTAGGCTCCAATATGTCAGTCTTAGATGTTTCGATTTTTTTTTGTCAAACTCATGTTTAAGCCACAACTATGCTCTCATTGCTTTATGCTATCTATATCATGAATTTTTTGCGTATCTATGAGTTTTCTATATGGATATTTCTTGCTTCACTATGTTTTATCGTCTATGCATTTGTATCGCTACCGTCTATTGTTTCTTGATATGCATAAAGTGAGGGGGAGAGTATATTTCTCTCGTATTGTTTCTATTGTGTTTATTTATGGGGATGCTTGGCCCCACTTTTTGATGGTATCAAACGGGGAGAAAAATGTGGTTGAACTTGAAAAGGTTGATGTGTTTTGAACTTGCATATATGAAATATAAAACCATGAATGCGATATACATTTAGATTACGTTTTACACCTTTAAAGTTCACATTGTTTGTTATCATCAAAAAGGGGAGATTGTTGGACTAAGTGGTTAGTCACTCACACTCCGACCGAGATTTTGATGGAAACAAACAAGGTGAAAATGTACTAATAAACATCTAGTGTATTTCAGTTTTTGTTAAAGGATGCAAAACAACATATCAAGGGTACTCAAGAAATACAAGTTCAAGACTCGGCATTAATGAAGAAATGAAGATGAAAGTTCAAACCGCAATTTGTAATTTCTATGTAAGGTATACAAATTCTTTCACGCAAGCCAAATGCATTAGTCCATGCATATCAAGTTTCTTAAACCATTTTTCAAAGTTATAAGTTTACTTCAAGTTTCAAAGTGGAGTTTAAACACATAACTAGGTCTATGAGTTTAAACAATGTGAAACTTTGTGTGGATGGTCATTTGCATATTAGAGATCATTGTAAATGTTTTCGAAAAAGAAAAACTCGTTTTTGAAAGGTCTTCGAAAAGAAAACTGTAAATTTGTAGAAAAGCCCCTAATACATTATGAAATCGTGAATTTCCGTTTTTGGGATTTGTAAAAATATCCGGACCACCCAATTAGGCTTAATGACTCATAATAAACGTGTATAACATGTTATATAAGGGTTGGTTAGGTCCCGGACGAGTTTAAGGGTCGCTAACACAAAGGGACAAAATAATTGTTTTGAGGTCCCTGCAGTTAGCGCGCTAATGATTTCATTAGCGCGCTAAGTGCAGAGTTAGCGCGCTAGGTCTCAGCATTAGCGCGCTAATTGCATATCTGACTGCTTTTTTTGATAGCTGAAAAACACACTTTAATTTGAATTCTTGATCTATTTTGGACCCTTGGATCCCTAGAACGGTCATAAACTGTCAAGATGGAATACCTAACATTATAAAACCACCAAGAACATGGTTTTGTTAATAAGAAGGAAGAAACACACTCAAAAACTCAAAATCTACAAAGAGAAGAACTTTGATTTTTGTGAAGAAGAAAAATGAGATCTTTGTGGCTGTTCTTTAGTTCTCTAATCCAGCACTTTTGAGGCTTTCAAAGGAGTACAAGAATCTCTTCAAAGCTGATCTCTTTTGTCATTCTCTTGTTTGTAAGAAAGTCCTAGATCTAAAATCTTGCGTGTGCTTAATCTACATAGTTTTGTGTATTTGATTTGAAAATCATTTTGTTGTGTGTTTGAACACCTTCTTCTTGGGTTTTGCACTTAAATTTATTTTATCAAACCCTAAGATTGATTTGAACAAAAGTTTTGCACTTAAACTTGATTTTTGTTAAACTATTGTTCTTAGACTTGAAATCGATTTTACACTAATATATTAAGTTTTTAAAACGATTTCACATTTGGGATTTGCAACAAAATCAGTGACATATTTGCATATTCCATTTATTCTCATACTTGCATGCATAAGAGTTGTTAGGCTCTAGGAGGCTTGCTAGTGTTTGAATTTGATACCACTTTGTGTTGTAAAGTGTATCTCATTATTTTTCAGCAACTTATTGTATTTGTATGATTGTAAGACTTAGTGGAATCTAAGTCAAAGGGGAAGACCTAGTTTCGCCTAGGCACAAATCCTAGTTGCGGCTAGGTGGGAAGTCCTAATTGTAATTAGGCACTCTAGGCTTGTATGCTTAGGTTGTAACACTTATTTGCAATATAAGTGGGGGTTAAAAATCTAACCAGGGAGGTTAGGTAGTGGACGTAGATCGTTGGATCGAACCACTATAAATTGTGTGTCACTTTCCTTCTCTTCCATTCCATTCACTTGCATAGCATATATATATTCATTGATAGTGTATGCACTATAGTTGTAATTTGCGCATAAAGTTTTAAAAGGGCAATAACTACTCGGTAACCCAATTCACCCCCCCTCTTGGGTGACCTTCAAGTAGTCTATTTGTAGATTTGTATTGTTGTATTTCTGCAGGTTAAGGCTCAGTAGATAATCGCCCAACTTGTTAGGTCATCTCGAGCGGTTTGCCAATCGTTTAAGCTAGGCAGCCCTTATTACAGGAATTAGAGTCATCACAGTTGGTATCAAAGCTTTAAGTAGCAGAACCAAAAATGATATTGTTTAGGGTTATCCGAGTTTATGATACCAACTTCACACTTAGTACTGAGAGTAGGTTAACCGAACCTAGAAAAAAAATGGGAAATGACCACAGTTATTATTCAGTCTAGGCATTAGCACCTAAGAAATATCACATATCATATCATAGCATTAAGTAATAGAATCGATAGAGAAAACTGTAGTCCAATTCTAAAATTGGGAATAAGAATAAAAAAAATCACAGATAATTTCCCAATAGTATATTATTTAAGTCACTTTAAGGATTTGCAAGTTGTTGAACTTAGGAAATGTTGGTCATTGTTAAGTAATGAAATCATTTGCGTAGGCTTATGGTTTACATTGACTTAATATGCAAAAGTGATCAAACTTATGGAGGGAAAGGGATATAATGTGAACAACTACATGTTACGATCCTATTTAGTTATGTATATGATCGAATATCATTTGATAAGTTTTTCATTCATCTTGTCTCCTATGCAAATTTCCATAACTAATTTCCTTGAACTGCTTTTTATGCATAATGAGTACTCGAAGTGGAAGTTCATATGGCCTGAGGAATACTAGGGATGCACAAGAGACTGATGTTGGATAGTGTCTTGCTTAGATTAGACTCCACATAGCAAAAAATGACTGACAATAATCATATGACACTTTAGGATATGTCTGCAGCATAGAAGCATAGGATGACATAGATGATGGATGCTATTAGGGGATAGAAAGAACCATCAGGATCACCACGAATGCCACCACTGCCACAATAGCTGAAAGTTCCACAGATGTAACCACTAGTTGCGAGAGCTGGATTAGGACCCATTACAGATGCTAGAAATGAGGAAGATGATGTGGCTCAGTCAATGTTTTAGGTAGATGAAGATCTCGTGCTACCAATAGTGTTACCAGTAATATTACCACAAGTGTTTCATGCGGACGAAGAGACCCTTGAGATGTTTAAGATACATAAAAATTTTATGAAATATTATGTACCTCATTTCTATAGGGACCGAGAGGTGAACGAGGCTAAGCATTGGATCATGTGCGTAGACAAGAGGCATGAAATTTTGAATATTGATAGTCCTCCTAAGTTTTTCTTTGTTTCATATTTACAGAAAAACAAGGCTTACAATGGCGGAAGTTAATGAAGAGGACCAATGGACCGATTAACACTAAGTTATATATCAAGACCTTGTTTTATGAATAGTATTTTCGAAAGGTGGTCAAAGATGCTAAGAGGTTCCAGTTTATGAACTTAGTGCAAGGAAGCATACTAGTGTAGGAATATGAATCATATTAAAATGAGTTGTCAGATTTTGCTCCAAACTATGTAGTTGCCACGGAGCAGATGGTTACTAGATTCATTAACGGAGTAAATGAGCACCACATAACATTCATGGCACCCTCTATAATGGAGACTTATGCCTAAGTAGTTGCTAGTGCACTGCATTGCAAGGTAGCATATCAGGTCAGCAGGAAAAGGAAGGGTATGCCACCACCAGGAGTGATGAGTAAGGATGGCTATTAGGAAGTCAGCAGGGGCAGGTTAGGTGACAAGTATTATAAAGGATACCATAAAAGAAAAAATAGGGAACATTCTAGAAGTGTCACTCTTTTTTTATAGCACCGAGGGTACAATACAGTCAGTAAGGACTAGTTACACCCCTCTCTCCTCGACTACTTAGTGTATAAATTGCCACTTTCACCATGATGATTGGAGAATACTCAAAGTAAGAATAAGGGACCAATAGGTCAAAGATAAATAAACCAACGGAATTATCTTTTGCGACATTTCAGAAGCCTTGAGTTGTATGTCTTGGATATATATAGGCTAGAAATTACTAGGTAGATTATCCTAACAAACAGACAGGGTCCACAGCTACCATTCTTCAGCTAGTCGGGGTAGGAATGCATGTTATTGTAGAACCAAATAGGGGCCACCAGATAGTTAGTGGTAGCTACGGTTTATATTTGCAATAGAGACATGCATAAATTATTTGATTCTCGATCTACTACTTCAAATCTATCGGGTAAAATGGTTGATGAACTAGGATAGAAAATTGTTAGAGCTAGCTCAATCTTAATCTTGAGTACTGATGATCATGGTTGCAAGTATAACGACTCGATTGTAGTAATAGTTTGATCAACTTATGTTGATTTTGGATATCATCCTCAAGGAATGGTGTGTTGCACCCAATATACTTAGTCAAGTTCACTTCACCTAGGTAATGAATAACTATGTTTTTAAACTCACTTCCATCATCTTAATTATGTGTATTCAATGCCAAATTAGAATAGGTAGATTTCTTTCAAATCAACTTCAACCCACTATTATAAAAGAAAAAATTATAATGTGGAAACTAGACTCCAACTATCGGTGTGAATAATGTAAGTTCCATATTGCTTTAAGTTCCAAAGTTTTACATTCATAATCAATTAAGTTTACTATCCACGACTAATCAATAACTGTATATCAATGTTATATATTTTACAATTGTTTCATCCATATCCGGCTTAAAAACACTAATGGCCATGGTAACTCGTAAAACCAATAAGCAACTAATATGTGATCAAGATGTTCATAGCATTACGTCTAGAATCAATACAAAATCTAACCATTGAATTTTTTAACTTTATTATCCATTAAAACTACTTTATCAAAACATTTATACCAAAGATCCATTGATCCCTAAGATTAATGAGTGACTTACACATCATTGAAATAAACATATGCAAAATAGTATTCATTGAAATCAAAGACAAAATACTGAACAACCATATTTGACATCCGAGAAATTTATATAACTGATTAGGCAGCTAATTAAGTACTTTCGAATTTAACTTGGGATTTAGGTATCCTAGGCGGGGAGCCTTGCATTACGAATAGGAAATCATAAATTTAATGTTATTTTTCTATGTCGTGTGCCTATTTCATGTATTATATACTATTTCAACATGAAATAGGTTCAAGTTGAAATGTATGCAAGTGTTCGTAAGTTCCTGAGCATGTTGGAAAATTTTATCTAATTTTGGTTATTTTGGGCTATTTTTTGGAATTTAACTTGGGCATATAAATGAGAAAATCATGAAATTAAATAAAATAATCAATAAATTGGTAGGCGCCTAGTGACACACAGGGTCGAAGGTGACATGCATGTGATGTATAATAGTATGCACGCCCGAGGATGGTCGTTGGCAAATTTATAGCCACGAAAATGCATAGGTGTTTATATATAGTATAGTTTATATATATAAATGAATCCTATAGTTTTATTTAAATTAAAACTTATAAATTGGATTTGCCTTGAGATACATAAAAAGTAAGCATCAAGAAAGAGAATGGTTGAATCTGGTGATGAAGTGTGTCTATGCCTCGAGATGCGTGCAAGTATATCTTAAGGAAAAAATCATGGATGGAAATGATTGTATGGTTTATTATAAAATCATTTGATCTACCTCGAGATACTTCATACGTATCTCGATGAGATCATTATAATTAATTTGTGTAAGTCGGTTAGGTGATGAAGATATTTTTTATAGGCACCAAGATCGAACTCGAGATATGTATCATATATCGAGGAAGATCAATAGGTATAATGAGAATAACAAATGGTTGTTAACCATTAGATTTTCCTTGAGATTCGTAGGATACGAATAATAAGTAAATCTTATATTTATCCAAATGAATACATCACCTCAGTCAATTTTTTTTTATGATAATGATTGACCTCGAGTTACGTAGAATGTATCTAGAGAAATATCAAATTTATATTATTGAATTTGAACCATTAGATTTGTCTCAAAATTCCCATGAGTAAATCTCGAGGAAATCTAATATATATCTTCAAACTTAACAAAATCGCCACATTCATTACAGTGAGAAAGAGAGAGATTGATTGAGACCGATAGGGAGGGAGAGAGAACAAGAGAAAGACACTTAAAGAGTGAGATCGATGCCCATTGTGAATGATGGATGTTGTTATTGTTTATGTTATTATTGTTGTGGAGTTGTGGTGGTAAAATTGGATGAACTGCCATCATAGTTCGTCTAAAGAAGACGATGGTATGGAAACTCTCCCTTGCCTAATCCCAACTCGTGGTTGGGGTTGGGAGCCCAACCCAATGAAATCAATAAAAAATATTTTGAACAAAACTTCTTGACAGAGAGCAACTTGAGGAGGAATATAGAGTTCGATCCCTAACCAGACTGAACCGATTTTGGTTAATTGAACCGGATCGGTCTAGTTCATGGGTCAAAGCCGAATGCATTAAAAAAAAAGCTGGAAAATTGGAAAACAAATTCCGAAAAATTAAGAAAAGAAATTCATAAAGAACATATTTTTAGCCAAATAAATTGAAATTGTGGATATTTATAAAAAAAATAAGGATTTTGGGATTTTCTTAAGGTTGTATACGGGGGTTTTTCTCGTAATACATGTTTCGAGACCGAAAATGCCTGAAATTAAAAGATTGTTTTAAAGCCTAGTCTAGGTTAGTTTTCGATTTCAAACCACAATTTGGAGTCAAAATTAGGATTCGGACATACAAGGAGTTGAATTGGAGGGATTCCAGGTTTTTCGGGTCGAGGAAGGACCAATAAATGTATAATAAATTAGAAAAATTATATTTAAGCTTAGACAATGCGATTTTAGATACAAAATAGTAAGTTTGAGATAAAAATGAAATTCGAGCATTGGAGAATTTATTTTGAAAGTATTTTAAGGGTTTCGAGATGTGATTGGGTCAATTAAACTGCTACTAATTAGGAAAATCAAAGAATTGTTATGAAAACTTACAAGATGTATAAATGAATTATAGGACCATGATTGGAACCCTTTGTTGACTAGCTTATCGACACACAGTGCAAGGGAATTTTGGTATCGCGTTTATAAGGTTAAGTAAATCTTATGGTAACCTTTACATTATATGAGTATTTCTTCGACGTCTCTTCTTTCATAATTCTTGTTAATACTCAAGAACAAAGTAAAACTATGTAAGACTATGATAATTAGTTGCAATCTATAGTGGTGTATATGTTTACCACGCTCTATTATCTATTTATACACCTAAGACATTTTAGAAAATGATAAGAAACCCTAATAGACAATTCCACATGAATTGGTATTCTAAACTTTTTATTTTCTACGTCCCGGTGTTGTTCATAAGTGATCTAGCATTGTATGTGTATATGATAAGTGATTATTTAGACATATATATGGAGCTAAGTTTAGTAGTATGTTTAGTATAAATACCCCTAAATGAACTTTAATTGATTGAAATTATGCATTTTCTGGTATGCAAGACACAAAAGAAGGAAACGAGCAAATGTGAGGAAAAATGGAACAAAAACATACCTAAGAAGTTTTGGCATCGTCGCAACATAGGTTGGCGTTATGGGATATCAAAGCACAATGTTAGACATTAATGCATGGCGTGGAACAGCAAGAAAGTGGAGAAAAGTGATCAAGAAGCGTCGTTGAGGTCAAGGTACAATGCCGAGGAACCAGAAGGATAGTGCTAGGACCACTAAAAAAAGAAAATTCATACAAGATGCTCGACACAATAGCGGTGTCGTGGGAATGTACATAACGTCTGGACTTAAGTTACAGCACTAAATAGAGAAAAAATTGAAAGTAGAATCCTATTTTGTGTTAAATTGTAAAATATGGTTTCTAATTGTTTGGAAATGTGATTAGGGAGTATAAATAGATATGAAATATTTTTAAACATATAACAGACAAGTGATTAGCCACCATTAGCAATAGTAGGCATAGGTTTACTTATTCTTGAGTTTTAAGACAATTTATGGTGGGAGGACATTGAAGACTCACGTGTCATGATTCAAGAATTGCGTTTATTGAATTAATTGAAGTTATTTCATTATATCTCTAATAATAATATCCACTATGTGCATGTTTGTGTCAATGATGTATGAGTAGTCTATTAATCTTAGGGATCAAGGGATTCTATGGTATGAATGTTATTCTATAAACATGTATAAAAAAGAAATATAAAGGTACAATGGTTATAATTTGTATTGATTTTTATCATAATGCTAAGAACATCTTGATCAGGTATTTGTTGATTTTAGGTTTTAGAAGTTACCATGGCCAATGAGCTTTTAAGTTGGATATGGACGGTACAGCCCTAAAATACACAACATCGAGCGATAGTTGTTGATTAGGGAGGCACAAATAAAAAACTTAATTGGTTATGAGTCTAAAGATTTGGAACATTAAAGCAATATAAAGCTTACACTATTCACACCGATAGGTGGAGTTCTAGTTTGCACATTAGAACCTTTTTTCATTACGACAATAGGATAGAGTGGAATTAAAAGAAATCTATCTATTCTAATTAGGTGCTGCACACAAGAAATAAAAAAATAAAGTGAGTTCAAAAGCATAGTATTTCACCAGATAGGTGAAGTTATGAACTACGATAGTCTTAATATAGGAGTTTAAAAAGTTATTTGCATTGATTTGTCAGTATAGATTAGTTTAATTAGTTGTAAAACAAACTAAAAGGATTTTCTTAGCAATAGACTGATTTTAGTTAAGTTCGTATTGAGTGCATACACCTTTACTTGATGACGATATTTGTATTCAATGTAAGTTGGTTACACTATTACTATAAGTGAGCTATTATACTTGTGGCACTCACATTAAGTTTTTAGCATCGTTGCCGCGAATAGGTAGCCACTTAGACTCTGTTAGTTTGAAAATATGCTAAGTTTTACTTTAAGTACTTTACTTTCAAGTTCATAAAAACATAAAGAGAAAAAAAATAAAAAGGCTTGAGTTTTAAGTTCTATTTTTTGCAATTGATCTTTTAGTTTTTATTTTCAAATAGTACATGCATAGTAAAAGAGGGAAGGACTTAGTGCCTTATAACCATGAGATTGATAGAATGAACAAAGGAAATAAAAATAAAGGGCTCGAGATGGCTAAGGATCAAGCAAGAAACCAACAATGCCGAGGGAATAACAAACCCAAAGGTGATCTAGTAGTGAAGGATAGAGAGCAAGGACAGAGATGCCTTCGCGACTACTTCAAACCAAAAGTTTAAGAGACTTGCAACGAAGTAATGACACTTCTAGCCAACACCACCGCATTGGAACTGAGACCATATCTAATCCATATAGTGCAAAATAGCTTATTCAACGGGCTAGCCAGTGAAGATCTAATTGCACCTGTAGAGAATTTCTTGGAGAAGTGCGACACCATGCACATTATCGGAGCTACAAAAGAGGTGACCAGGATGGCACTTTCCCCATTCTCATTGAGTGGAAAAGCTAAGTCCTGGTTCCAAGGACTAAATGCAGGGAGTATGACCTCATAAGCAATAAGCAATGATCGATGAAAGATTTCTAGACAAGTTTTTTCCCCTATTGAAGGTCACTAAATGGAAACTGGAAATCAATCAATTAAAGCTAGAAGATGTTGAGTCTCTTGTAAAGGCTTAAAAAAGATTCGAGGAGATACTGAGGAGATGTCCAGGACATCGGTACCTGAAATGGGCAGAACTCTAAATTTTCTACTATAGGATGAGTTATAGCATGAGAACAATAATAGATGTCACAGCGGGTGGTTCTTTGCTAACTAAGGATGAGGATTGAGCATTTGATCTTCAAGATCTTATGTCTCAAGACTCTATAATCGGTACTCATTCCAAAGAAAGGAAACAAGTGGGCATATATGAGATGGATTCGTAAGCTGAGATAATGGCACAACTATCCAACCTAAGAAATCAAATGGCAAAACTTCAAATGGGATAACAAGGTCCACAAGTATAGGTGATACATCATACAATTAATGACCAAGCCATGGTGGTTAACAAAATGGACATGCAACAAGGAATGGAGCATGAAGAAGTAAACTTCATGAACAACCAAGGCTATTGAAACAACTTTAGGCAACAAGAATGGCTCCTTAAAGTTTTCATCAAGGATGCAACAACAACAACCCTAAATTTTTGTATAGAAATCCTAATAATACAGTGAAGTTACCTCCAAGCTTCAAACAACAAGTCTAATAATTTAAGCTAGGGCAAAGAAAATATGATTTCATTAAAATCAATTTAGAAACTCTTGAACACCATGGACATGAGCAATAGGGAATGCCATGAGAAACACGAGAAATAGATGAATGAGTGAAACCAGCCATGTAGAGAATGGATGATGAGAGATTACAATCCATTAAGAATTTAAGAGAAAGAAATTGGTCAGTTAGCCATTGTATTATATTCGAGTAATTAAGAATAGTTTCCAAGCTACACGATCAACAAACCAAAAAGAAAGTTCGCATTATTCACATGAATAGCACTACAACAACGAATAAGTCTAGACAAGAGCATGTGATCTACAAGACCGAAAAAATCAATATTTTAGCTCTGTGGAAGCATGAAGTGATGCACGAGAACTGAACGAAAGAACTCGAATGATTCGGCCAACAAAGGATCAATGCCTTAAAGAATAATAGGAAAGTGAAGAAATATTGATATCTAAGCAAAAAGATGAATAACCTTCTAAAGAAGCACCGAAAGGAAATAACTTCAAGGTAGTCCCAATGAAATTGAAACCAAAGTTCAAGTTCTTACGGAGACTTCAAACAATCAAGAGGAGAGAGCCCAAAGAAATATGCATACCAATAAGCATTGATTGGCACCGTCTTAGAAATGTCTTATGTGATATGGGAGCCTCAGTTAATGTCATGGCAATAATGAACATGTTTCACACTAAGCAATAATGAACATCTTTCACACTAACTTGAAGATAAATTCTCTCGATATGACAAATTTGCAAGTAGTTGATGACAAGTTGATACCAACTATAAAAAGAGTCTCGAATATGCATGTGAAAGTGGGTAGATTCACTTTCATCATGGATTTTAAAGTTATTGATCATAATATGGATGATAATGTGTCTATGATACTTAACGGGCCATTCTTAAACATTTCCAATGCAAACTTGTTTGCAAAGAAGAAAAAAAATCACGATGAGTATCGATGAGGACGATGATGCAGAGAAGATAGTCTTTATTGATTAGGAAGTACATATGAATGAGAATGATATTGTTTTATCGTATTTAAAATTGGAGTATCTCGATTTAGATTTGGACTCAACAAGTGAAAAGCTGTCGGGCTAACGACGTTAAACTAAGTGCTACTAGGAGGCAACCCAAGGTTATTAAATTTCAAGTTTACTTAATTTCAGTTAGGAATTCGGTTAGCTAGTTTAGTAAGTACAATTCACACGAAATAATTTCTAACTTTCAAAAAAACTTGTTCAATGTTTAGGCAAGGACATTTGTTGGGTAATAATTCATTGAAATAGAAATGTCTCACCAAACTCATTAAAGATCATAGAAGAACGAAGGAGTTCAAGCGACAAACGTGAGGTACACGAGCAACAGTAAGTTTTTATGTAATTCTTATATTTACATGGATTTCACGCAATCATAACATCTTGTGTCGTAATACACAAATTCGGGGAAGCATCAAAAAGGAGTTACATGAAAAATATTTGCACAAAAATGGACTAAAAGGTTGATGTTGTGTGTGTAACACACGATGTTGTGGGTAGTAAGCATGGTACCACCAATATAACATAAAAACACCTTAAAGGGTATTGACGCCTTTATGGCATAGTCATGGCGCCATGCCTATTAAGGCACAACACCAATATCATAGAGTTTATTAAAACCCCATTTCCATCGTTTCATTCACATTTGCATCAAATCTCAAACACGACCCACTAAGTGTACATCACTCTAGAGCCCATGATTAATCATTTCTAAGTGAGAAAAGAGAGTTCCTACTGATTGTGAGTGAAAATAAAAAGTGCGTTGTGCAGTTGCACAAGGTGGAAATTACGGCTTAGATTTGGGTACTTGATTTGAATGAGCGCTAGGGTTCTAAGTTGTTAGTGAAGTGAGAGGGCTTGAATTATTAAAGACTTAGAGAAGAGTTCTACACCAGAAAGTAGTCTAGCATTAAGGCAAATTTACAATTTCATTAGTTGTGCTCTGAAGGTTTGAGAAATTTTGATGAAATTGCATAAATAGTAGATACGTGGTTATTGAGTAGTATTTTCAAGTTGTGTGAATATTGAGCATCAATAAGACTCATGGAGACCTAGTTTATGTTTTTTGCATTATTTTTCATAAGAATGATCTGTGTGATATAAATATTGATTATTAGATGATTTCAAGACTCATATTCCTAGTTGCATTGTTGTTTTGATTTGTGTAAATTTGTGAAAATGCTTAAAAAAAGAGGCAAGTTAGTCAAGTAAGAGCAAGTGATTTTGAGGCATTAACCTGAAGAGATCCCAACGAAGAGGAACCAAGGATATTTAATTTGAAGTACTTCATTAGTAGAGAGGCCAAGGATAGAATTGAGGTGATTGAGCGCAAGGAATTCATTTGTGAGAGAGGTATAAATTTCTTAGCTAAATATGATAAATGAGTGAATAACTTCATTAGACAACAAAAATGCATTTCGCTCATGACTATAAAGAAAAAAAAGTTAAAGTAATGGATGAGAATGTATATGAATTTTCTATCAATGCAAAGTTCACTAGGAAGAATGAGCTAGTGAAGGTGAGAAGGGTGTTTGTTCCCTTTAATAAGCGTGAGATAAATAGCCTCTATGGATTAGATCATTGAGTATGCTTGGAGCAAACAAGGTTGGTTAATGGGAGTTTTGGTTGTTCGAGGAGAACAAGGCTGGTTAATAGGAGTAAAGAATATGCCAAAGCACATTAAGAAGGGGAGTGTTAAGAAAGTCTACCAAATGGGGTGACATTTCCTTATTGCTCCTCTATACCCCACCACTCAATAAGGAGAGATCCATACGCCATATGCGGCTTGTTTATTTAAGATTACACAAAATGGGTAATTAAATGTTGGTGAGTTCATCAACAACAATCTGAGGGAGTCCATTATGTTAGAGAAAGACAACAAGTTGTTATTTCCAATATTGATCACTCAGTTAAGCTAGAAGGTCGGAGTGAAATTGTTTGGTGATGAAGAATTCTACATTAAGGCCTAAGCAACCATGGATGAGGAATTTAAGCTCCCACTTAAATCACCGCCTAGTTATCAAGACTTTGAGGATGAAAGGGAAAGAGCTAAGGGCAGCCAACTTGAGGTCGAACTATTTTCTAAACAACCAAAGGATAATGCGGCAATAGCAGCAGCATAGTTAGCCCAGGAATTGGAAGATGAAGGATATGGAGAGGAGGAGCCAAACTAGTAGGTATTCACAGCGGGTTACAAGTTCGTAAACCTATTTATTGGAGAGCAGGACTTGGATGGTCCTTAGGTTTTTTGACCACCTCCTCTATCATAGCCACTAGTGTCATAACTAGAGGACTAACAAGTGAATAATTTGACATGTTTTATTGATTTATACATAAATGAAGCTATTACACTAGGTATTCTCTTATTTTTATGATTTTAGGATTTAAATAGGAAAATGAAGAAATGGAAGAGTAAGAGAAAAAAGAGTGAAACAGTCAACTAGAAAGAAATATAGCAATTAGCTAGTGATTAGTAATTACATTATGAATTACCACCTAAATTGATAGTTAGAAAATGCTTCTGAATTTACTGCAAATTGAATAATATACTAAAAATCGCCAACTGAATCGTTTAAGTACCAATAGCCAATTCTAGTGACTGACTAAGCGATTTCTGTACAACTTAGGAATTGCTGACAAATTCTTGAAATCGGTTATGGGTGTTTTTAGATTAATATGAAGAATTTGAGTTTGTCTAAGATATGTATACATATGGAGACTATAAAAAGGCTAGAGAGCTTTGAAGTGACACTTTCTTTCTTTCTCTATACTCTCTCTATTATTTCTATTAACTATTTCTAGTTGATGTTTGAAGCTACATTGGAGGTTTAATTTATTTTAAGGTATTTATTTATTTATTTATTTATTCATGTCTTTTAATTATAAATTTGCATTATTTTTCTAGCATAAGTGAGGAGTCTATCAATCTAAACAAACCTTAGACATGTGTATAGTTTGAATTGCTAGATAGTTTCAATTAAGCAATCATGAACTTAATGCTTTAAATCTATTCATACACATCAATCAATGATTAAACAAGTTATTTTTGCGTATTACAACTAAAGAAGATTAATATTATGTGCATAGTTGCATGTATGTATTGTGATATTTTGACTATAAATCTATGTATATTGAAGACGATTATAGAAGTAGTGACTAGAATTAATCTATAAGGCTTTTCCCGAGTGGATGTTCTAGATGATTGTGTTCTAAGTTGTTCATTATACAGCTTTAGTTAATAAATGCTTAGATTAAGCATTATTTTCATTGAGTGTAATGCTATCGTATTTCCAAGTGTTGCATTTTATCCAATGGGTAGATTTACAATGATAAGAATGTAGCTTTTTCATTGAATTTAGGAAAATCGATGGCGAGCTAAAGGCTATCGACTTATTATGAAATAGGATTTAATAAATCAAAGATTCCATGTGTTATGGCTATAACTATAGTATAAAGTGATGTTATGTTCTAGTGTTTAAAAGCAATCCTAATATATTACATTGTTTAGTGGGGGTTTGTTTAGATGTTTATTTAAGATATTTGAATTATATTAAATTTAAGTATGGTTTAATTTATTTAAAGTTGAATTATTTAATTAAGTTAGTTAATTTGGTTAATTATGTTAGTATTTATAGATTTTAATTATTTAGTATTTTAATTCTCGTTTAATTAGATTGACTAAATTAATAAAAACAAAAAAGTACTTTTCTTTGAGATTTGAAAAATCTCTGTAGAGACGATATCTCATTTACCAATACTACAAATAACATGAAAATATGGAAACTATTGTGCACGGTCGACAAGTGTCAATTTTTGGCGTCGTCGTTGAGGATTTTTAAACAATTTCTAAGGATTTTAGAAGTTGTATGGTCTACACACTTATTTGTATTACTTCAACAGGATCCCTACATTTGTTTGATCCTGAAATAGATAGAACCTTTAATTGGAGTTTAAGACCACAACAACTTACAGAGAATTTAGCTAATAGGATGGAAGATAACAATAATGATATTAATGACAATGTCATTAATAATAATAATGATAATAGAGTTATTAATAATAAAGGTAATAGAGAACTCTTTTTTAGACTAATAAATCAAAATGTTACACCACATTAGCCTATGTGAACAGCATACCCCGATGGATTTCCTGAATTTGAACTTAGATCTGGATTTATTAATGGCTTACCTAACTTCTATTGTAAAGGCAATGAAGACCCACAAAAAACCATAAGGAAGTATCAACATAAAGTTAATGGAATAAAATCGAAAGAAGGTAATTTAGAACAAGTCAAACTTAAGGCTTTTCTTTTTGTAGTAAAAGATAATGCAAAAGATTAGTTGTTCTATCTCCCACAAGATTTAATAACTACATGGTCTCAATTGTTAGAAGCTTTCTTTCATAAATCAATACCGACTATAAAAATCAGTTCCTATAGAAAGCAAATCATTGTTGTAAAGATGAAAGACGAAAAGAACTTTAATGAATTTCAGGATAGATTCCAAAGACTAATTTCTTCTTGTCCACACCATATATATACTCGAAAAGCTTTATTAGAATATTTTTACGAATGACTCAACAACTTTAAATAAAAGTTATTAGACACAATATGTGGTGGATCCTTTTTTGAAACAATACATACTTTGGCAAAAGAAGCAATTAATAAAATGGCAAAACAAGCCTATCAATATGGTGAAAAGGTCGAATCCTTAAGAAAGAAACACTCCAAAGTTGATAATAAAAAAAGTAATGCGTCTAATGATAAAATTGATGAACTATCTTAGATGGTTAAGGTGATAGTTCATGATTGATCTAATCAAGTTAAGGTTTGTGGATTTTGTAATGAGGTTACACATCCTATGGATTCATGTCCAACTCTACATGAAGAAAATATTAAAGAGGTTAATGCAATGATGAATCAATTTTCTTGTCCCTTAAGAAATCATTATAATATTAACACTTATTATCCTCAAACACCAAACCAAAATCTTAGTTATGGTCCTCAAAATAAAAATTATAATACTTATAAACCAAGAGCTTAGATACAATCAACACCTAATCAGTAGCCTCAACAAAATACTCAACCTATTAGTCCAAATTTATACCAAATCATGCATAACTTTATGAGTCAAAGTCATCAAATCTTTACACATATTTCTTAAAATTAGATCAAGACTGATAGTACTATTAATGAACAGAAAAATCAGTTAAGTTAAATAAATTTACAAATAAATAGGTTAAATATTCAACATAGTAGTCAAGCTAAAGCACTTACTCAAGCTAATGTTGCTCCTACTAAACAAGCACAAGTTAATGCTTTATTCAATGATAAGAAAGACAAACCTATAACTAGGAAGATACTTTAACTGAATATTAAATAAATGTTCATAAAACTATTGAAGAAGAAGAAGAAGAAGAAGAAGAAGAAGAAGAAGAAGAAGAAGAAGAAATGATGGCTAATGTCATTGCTACTAGAGAATAGATGGCTGAACAATTAAAATATATACCTATTCATGGAAGGCTATACCCTTAGTATTTAGCCTGAGTTTAAGCATATGAAAAATCGTTAAACAAATTTGAATTAATTGATAAGGATAAAAATGATAAAGTTCTTGATAATTTGAATGAAGATATGTGCTCATATTCTATCGTTCCACAACAATTAGCTGATGCAGAGAGGAAGAAAACAATGAAGACATTATTGAAGTGTTTAGGAAAATAAACATCAAAAAACCATTTATGGAATCAATTATGCAATTTTTTAATTATGATGGATTTTTTAAAGAGTTCTCTAAATCGAAAGATCATTTTTAGAAGAGTCTAAAGAAAACTTAGTACAAAAAGTGTCTGCGTTAATCAAACAGAAAATTCCTGGGAAGTGTTTCAATCCAAAAATGTTTGGAATTCCTATCACAATAGGGATTTCTCTAATAGATTTTTCTATTTGTGATCATTGAGCATCAATAAACGTTATGTCAAGTAAACTATATGAGTCAATTAATATAGGTTTATTGACTAATACACTTATTAATCTTACATTAGCATACAATACTGTTATAAAAGCTCATGGTTTATTAAAAGATGTCTTAGTCAAAGTAAATGACTTAGTATTTTCAGTTGACTTCTATGTCATAGAAATGGGAGATTTAATATCATCAAAGTCCCCTACTATACTTTTAGGAAGACTATTTCATAAAATAGCTAAAACAAAGTTAGATATTTTTGAAGGAACAATGTCCACAGAATTCGAAAACAAGATTTCACTTTCTGTTTCAATTATGAAGATATCTATGATAATTTTGATGAATGTTTTAATGAAAAATTAATGATAATGAATCTTTAAAATTAAATCATCATGAAGCTTAAATATATGCTATTAATGCAGTAACAATGGAAGATAAAAATGATGTGACCAAGAATAAGCGAGTTGAGGAAACTTCAAATCATAAGGCAATAACACGAGAATGGAGGGTTAAGCAATCAAAAAATGTCGGGAATGATAATAATATCAAGGCATTTAAATCTAAGAAGAATAAAAAAAGAAAAAGAAAAATATAACAAGTATCAAACTCAATGATCTATAAAATATATTCAAAAACATAAAGGTCAAATGGGCTTGATGTTTTAAAGCTATTCATGACACAGGTTCTAGAGCAAACTACATGTCAATTCATTTTTTTTCACACTCAACTAGAATTTTATGTACTTGCTTCAGAAAAAGTTACTCTACAAAACGGTTACTTAATAAAACCAATAGGTGTGATTACTAATGTGTCGGTCAGAATCGACAAGTACATTATCCCCACATAATTTCTGGTTATGCCACACTTCAGTAACAAAAATCCTCCATTAATCTTAGGATAACCTTTCCTAACCGCTTTTCAAGCTTTTATGGATACTTTGAACAAGACAATCCCTTTTTAGCGTGCATGTCTGAGCAATCACTTTCTGGATTGGCACCAGAGTGGACAATCCTACACTAAAGTTTATAGAACAAGTTTAGAACTATGTGGTTCAGTCGAGCCAACGATAGTAAACAAAGGCGTTTTTAGTATGTAGCTCAAACCCTAACTTTATTTTAAGTTTTAATATTAGGATTAGTTAGTTGTTTTAATATTTTTGCCACTTTTTACTCTTATAATGGGGATATTTTAGGAATTTGATTCTAGAATAATTTCATGTAAGGAGGTTCATCGAGCCAATTTATTTCCATACTATATTATTTTTATGCATTAATTTAATAGTAATTAGCTATTTATAGTAATTAAATTATAGTTTTATACATATCATAGTTTACTTCTAAAAATTTTGTATAATTCTACCTTAATATTGGATATATATATATATATGAAAAATAAGGGAAAAATTGATTTAATTGGAAATATAGTAAATATAAGCTAACAATTTCCAGCAATTCCAATTTATATTGAAAATTATTGAAAAAATCGGTACTTGTGTAGATTTTTTAGTGTAACTTTAAATCAGCGATTTCTCACCGATTAAAGCTTACAACTAGAATGCATGGGATAAGTCACTGAGACATTGAGGCTCATTTTCAGTGATTTTGTTAGCGGTTTCTTAGTGAATCTACTTAAGCCCTTATTCACTGAGAACGAATTCGAGTTTTTAAAACTAGGAACCCCAAATCGCAATATTTACAAATTCAAACTTACAAATCATTGTAACCTTTCCATCAAGAGATAAAATCTTGACTAGATTCAACTTTTTAAAGCATGGTTTTTGTGTATTTAAGTAATTTCCACCTCAACCTTCACACATTTAACCTAAAAACTTGATGAATTTTGAGAGTATAGAGCCACCTGAGTTCGAATTAGTAATTGGAGGACTATTCTAGATAAGACTTTTGAGTTCCACACTTGGAATAATAACTTTCAAGAAGGTAGTTAACGAAAACACTAACATCTTATGGATTAAATTTTTGGTTTTCATCGATTTTGGATTGTTATTAGGTTAGAAGCTCAATTTCAAAACTTTTAATCTAAAAAGGATTTGATGTCGAGTAATTTTTATTACAATACTAGTATGGGAGTGATGTGATGATTTATATATTTCTGTCGAACATTTAAACTAATCTTCATATATGGTTAATGAATCGAGTTTTATATGTAAGCTAATTTGAGACTAAGCTTCGAATGAGTTCTGGGGGTTTTTGGGTATATACATTGACCAATTTGAATTACATATAAACAATTATTTTTCTCAATTATCTTTTATCAATAACTTTCACATAAGTTTCAATCTCGCAATTTATAAATGACTTTTTTTGATGAATTTCCCCTTTTAGATTGAAAAGTTGAATTTTGCCAAATACTTTTTTGACAAATTTAGTTTTAAATGGTTTTACAGGTTCATTCCTTTAATTGTACTTGTCCAAATTTTTAGAGGTGGAAAAGGTGGAGGTTTAAGAGCAGAAAGGGAAGATAAAGTTACTGGAGAAATCAAAGAAAAAACCAAAAGTTTCCCAAATCCAACCAACTTCAATCTCTTTGAACACACCTACAATTATACAACAAAAAGAAACTACTCCCCCTTCATGATTTAGTTTCAATACTGAGAACGGTTATCTAGAAAAGGATGAGAGAATGGATGAGTTTGAATAAGAGATACCAACGGGGGGAGATGAATTACGTACTTAGGAAAGGGAGCTTTTTCAACGAGAAGATCTATGAAAAATTTAGGAATAATTTAGTGAAGGACAGGAAATTTATCCTGGAGAGAGGATTAAATTTGAAGAATGAATTGAAATATAAGCTAAGGATCATAGATATCATCGAGGCTAGTAACTGGGGATTGTTGACTATGGACTATAACCACTTAGACTCAGGGGATGTTTTTAGTGAGATGTTATGATATCTTAGTGAAATAGTTTTATGCCAATGCATATATAAGTGAGAGCAAGACCGAATCACGAGTTCGAGAGATAATAGTAGATTATTCTGCTGCAAGAATAAACAGGTATTTTAGTTTACCTGACTTTCAGCAAAAATAAAATGATGAGTGCCCTAAGCCTGAATATTCCATTAAATACCACTACCACACCTGGGCAATAATGAGTGGTCTAGAGGCAATCCATGGAGATGAGTTTTTTTTATAGGGAGGGATACCCCAAGCATATTACCAGCAGATGTTTTAGGAAAATCGCTAAAGCATGGTGTTATTTTAACAACGACAGCTTATAACTAAGCTTGTAGTATTATAAAATAGTAAACTATAAGGCCTCTCTATTATACTACATCATTATGGGATTATAATACTCAGATGTTGGCAAGATTATTTATGAGTAGTTTAGGAGTGCCATCACCACTAAGAAAAACGATGGACTACCTTTCCCTTCGATAAGTACGACTTTTTATAGAGCAGATCAGGTGAACATGATAGGGCTTGACATGGATGTTTTACTGGAGAATATCATTACCGATGAGTTTATAGAGAGAGATATGGAAGTTCTAATGGTTATGAAGACATAAAAGATGAGAGAAATGGCTAAGATAGCTAGAAGAGAAACTAAGCAGTGAAGGAAAATCATATATGACATAAGGAGAATTTTGCAGGAGATGTTGAAGATTAGATATTGCTCTAATGTGGAACAGCCTGCTAGGGATAATTATAGACTATATATGGAGTCGGTGTTGGCCTTCATGGGTGCAATTCTGCCAATTGATGACTACTTTCGTAATCTGAATTGGCGTTCAAGAACTAGAAAGCTTTAGTAAGGAGCATCCATAGGATATAGCGAACAATATCTAAAAGAAACAAATATCGAGGGAGCGTAAAGGTTCATGTACATCTACATAGATGAAACTATCATTTTGTAGTAATTAAGATGTTCCAACACTACCAGGTCAAAAATACCAGCTCTACAACCTCGCTATGAGTTACCAATCCTAAAAGATTGATCTAGTAGAGGATAATGATGACGTGACTTCCTGAAGATGACATTGATTTCCTTATTCTATATATTTTCTTTGTCTCCAAGTGTTATTTTGTGAGGTGCTCTGTGTAACTCCGATATTTTCTATATAGTTTGCGATTTATTGTGATACTATGTGTTTATGGTGGTGATATACTATGTGACAAATTTTGTTCAATACTTTGGTATGATATTTGATGCATACGATACATTATGGGAATGTTTATTCATATAATTTTTCTGCACTCTATTTATGATAATTCTAAATTGAGTTTATTCATATATTGATTGTCAGATTTTGTATTAAATCTATTGTTTTATGCTTCACATGGTATGTTTGTTATGTTGAAAACCCGACTTTATTTTTTTAACTTTGAGGAAAAGTTTTGGAATGAGTTTAAAGTATTTTGGGTGAAGTATGACAATGATAGTAAAGAAATCAAGTAATGACAAGAAAGGTAAAAGACAATTTTAGAATTAATCCAAGAATTTCAAACAATATTTAAGTAAGCTAACGAAATTTTTCAAATTTCATCCAAATTTAAGTATGAATTTTATTTTACTTTTTTTTGTTAGGAATAGAATGATGATGAACATAGATAAATTCTTCAATGGAAGTGATATTTTTATTAGCCAAGTGAATTTTATGATAGAAGGAATCAATTTTTATACCCTTTTTATTAACTTTACTACTTAATGTGTGTACTAAATTGATTGTCTTGTGTTAGTTATGATAATGGGTAGAAAATCGAAACAATAGTGCAAGATGAATAAGACAGATTTTTAAAAAGTTTTTTATACGAAAGCTATTGATTAATTATTTTTATAGTATATGTATAGAAAATTATTAAGCCACAATTGAAAGAAGAAATGGGTTACAAACCAATGAAATTCTATAAGTTAGAAAGAATACTTTCTTCAACTTTAGTTGATAGTGAGAAATGTTAACAATAGTTTACAAATAAATATATAAAAAGTACTATAGATTCCAAAGGAAATGGAGCAAGGAATCTATAGTTTGAAAAATGTGAGAATGTCCAAAGGATTTAGAGCATGAACTCAAAATCAATAACAAAAGAAATATAATAAGAAGAAATAATTACAATGGAGTAGAAAAGAAAATGAGAGATGAAAAATATGGATGTTTATAAACTCTATGAAGAAAAGATTTAACTCGAGTACTTAAAGCTAGAGTTGAATAAAGTATTTCTAAATTTAGCATGTTTTAAATTATATATTTATTGGTATTTTAGAGAAATTCATAATGATTTTGATTGTGGTACTATTATAAAGTATTTTCTAAAATTAAGATTAATTTAGTTGTTTTTGTGTTTTGAGATTCTATTATAGTT
This sequence comes from Stephania yunnanensis, assembly GCA_039657365.1. NCBI lineage: Eukaryota > Viridiplantae > Streptophyta > Magnoliopsida > Ranunculales > Menispermaceae > Stephania > Stephania yunnanensis. Next base: position 42,845,031 of record CM077584.1, read on the forward strand.
ATCGTAAGATTGATGCTTGTCCCTAGAGAATGAGAAAACCTACATTATGTAATAGCCTTGGTAATGAACTTCATGTTCTTAAGAGTGTTACATTGGGTGGTCAAGTTATTATTACGGGCTATTTCATTTTGTCTAAACTATTCTATTCTATCATAACTTTCATTTACTTATGGGTAATATGTTTTCATTTTGAATTCAATTTTATTTTAAAATTTATATTATTTAAATTTAAAATGAATTAGACTGAAATCAGTTTATAAAGAATATTCCTTTTCTCATAACTATAAAGTGTTGTATTTGGGGTATTTAACAAGTCAATAATTATACATGTTTTAAAGTATAATGTACGATAATTTCATGTATAAATTATGATATTACACTATGTATTCTCTTGTTTTTGTCATTTAAAGATTTAAATTGGAAAATGAAGAAGTGGAAGAAAAATATCAAAAAGAGCAAAACGGTCAACTGAAGAAGTTAAGCGATTAACCATCTATTTGTAATTATACTAGGAATTGCCACCTAAATCAATAGTAGGCAAATGCCAGCAAATCCATAGCAAATTGAACAATATATTAAAAATCGCCAACTAAATCGGTGGAGCATTGAGAGCCAATTCAGATGAATGACTCAGCGATTTGTGTACAACTTAGGAATCGTTAACAAAACGCTAAGGTCAGTTACAAGTTTTGTAGATTAATATAAATAACTTAGAAAATATTTATTGTGGTATTTTGATTATGAATTTTTCTATAGTTATTGACAACAATTATAAAAATAGTAACTAGAATTAATCTTTAGGGTTTTTCCTAAGTGGATGTTCTAGGTGATTGTGTTCTAATTTGTTTATTATGCGGTATTGGTTATATTGGCTTAGATTAGACATGATTTTCATTAAGTGTAACTCTATTGTATTTCTATGTTGTTTCAGTTTATCCAAATTTTAGATTACAATGAAAAGATTGTGGCTATTCTATTGAATTAGTGAAAATTGGTGGCTGGCTAGAGGCTATCAACCTTTATGACATAGGATTTAATGATTCCAATATGTCAAGTGTTATGATTATAACTATAGTATGAATCGATGTTATACTCAAGTGTTTGAAAGCAATCCAAGAATATTACGTCGTTTAGTGGGGTTTGTTTAGATGTTTGTTTCAGATATTTGATTTATATTGAATTTGAGTATTGTTGAATTTAGTTTAAGTTGAATTGTTTGAATTAAATTTGTTAATTTGGTTAATTAAGTTATTAATTATAGATTTTAATTATTTAGTATTTTAATTCCATTTAATTAGATTAACTAAATTAATAATAACAAGAAAAAAATACTTTCCTTTGAGATTTGAAAAATCTTGTGGAAATAATATAGCGTTTACCACTACTACAAATAATATGAAAGATGATAAGGCGCAATGTCATGAAGCCTTAAGGAAACATGAGCAAGATAAACGGAATAGGCAGCAAAACTCCATGTTGTTTGCTAATTATCAGTGGGACGTAGCTAGATATGAGAAGAGTGGATAGATAAGACTTACTGATAGGTCTTTTGGCTTTCCGGTAGCACCCAACTATGCGTTTCATCCTGATGCGGTACAACGTCCTTCAACACCATCTTATACTGGATCTAATGATGTTGATGATGATGATGATGTGCAGTCTTGATGTGGGTGTCATAGGATTTCTTAATATCTAGCGAGATAAAAGATGAATTAATACCATTTCGCTTTAAATTTAGAATATTTTGTTACTTATTTAGTTTCTTAAATTTTATGTTTAGTGTACTATAATATTTCTTGTGTTATTATTATATGTTTGTATGTTTTAGCATTTTACTAATTTCAGGCTTATTTTTAAACCTCTAGGATAAGGTTTAGTTTAACTTTGGGGGCATCAACAATACACTACACTATTGGAAGTGGTAAGAATGGATGAAATATAAGGACAAACGTAACAGGTATGATCGTTTAAGTTTTATTCTTGAAGCAGTTAAAAAGGAAAGCATGGCAGTGTAATTCTATTTTATTTACTTAATATTTCAATGTTTAGTTAATATAGATTATATTATATATAAGAATATGTAATGAATAAGTTATTCATTTTCACGTTCATGCCATTAATTGAGGATGAGTAAAATACAAGTGTCTAGTTGATATTAAACTCAAGAGTGTGTTATAAATTTTTGAAGAAAATATGAAATGTAGCAAACAACTGTATAATTCGTGATTATAAAACTAGAGTTATGAAAGACCATAAACAAGAAACAAAAGCAAGGAGTATATCAAACACTTTTTGTGGAAAAAGTTATATCTCCAAGGAGTTTTATAATAAGTATGAATCTTACTTGAAAATAAAAAGTAAATAAAGACTTAATGAAAAAGGACGAAATAGGCATTTTTAATGAAAAGTTGAAGTTAACTTGCCTGATAAAGTGAACGTGAAAAATGCTAACAAGAGTTTTAGAATAAAAAATAGAGAGTCCTTCAAGTTTTATAGAAAATGGAGCAAAGAACTTGATGGTAGAAAAATGAGAGAAAAATGGAGTCCGTAGGAAACACAGCAGGGACCGTGAAATAAAAAAAATATAAGGAGAAACGAGAAAAAAAAGATAAAAAAAGATAAAATTATGAAAAAAAGGTGGAAGTTAAAATAAAACTCTTCAAATAAAAGATTTAACTCGAGTACCAGTAGCTCGATCAAGTTAAGTTTTCGTTCCAACAATGATAAGTCCTATATACTCTTGATGTGCTAAAATCTATCAAAATTAGTTTGATCTATGCTTAATTGTGAAATCATGAGCTTATTAAGAAATCATGAGATTGTATACTTATTACTTCATTATCACAGTGAAACAAACTTTTGAGTAGTGATGGTTTTGCTTGTAATCTACTTCGATTTTTGAAAAATGAGTTGTATATGTTGTTAAAGCTACATATCTTAAAATTGTAAGTTTTGCAAAGAAAAACTTTAAAGTGGAACATGAACTTGAAACTCATTGAATTAAAGGATACTCCATGAATGATGTAAAATGAATGTGAACTAGGTAATAAAAGTAGTTAGGAAACATAGTAAAATACACTATTGCTTAGGACTTGCGAAATCTTAAGTTTGGGGGTATTTGATAAATGATAATTTAGACTTATATATAAAAGGTTAGTTCAATACTATATCTAGTTTAAATATCCCTAAATGAGCTCGAATTGATGGTGTTTATACATTTTTTGGTATACAAAGCGTAAAGGAAAAAATCTAATGAATTCAAAAAAAAAAAAAAAAAAAGTAGGTTTGGCGTCGTGGCTAAGCAGTGTGATGATGTGGGACATCAAGGCACAGCGTGGGAGTTCAAAGCACCCCGTATGAGAGCAAGGAAGAAAAGAGAAATGAGACATGAAGCTCGACAAAATTGCAGTACAGTGGAGGTCAAGGGATGGCGTCAGGAAGCTAAAGGTACAATGTCAGGACCATTGAAAAGAGAAAATGCACACAAGATGATCTGCGCAGTGGTGGGGTCATGGAAGTGTACACACAACACTGGAACATAAGTGACAGCACTAAGAAGAGAAAAAATAGAAATGTAGGAGTTCTATTTTGTGTTAAATTGTTAAGTACGGTCTCTAATTGTTTGGAAACTTAATTAGGGAGTATAAATCGATAGGAGAACATGGTAATCACATAACTTACAATAGATTAGCCACTAATACATAGTTTAGCATTGGTTTACTTTGTTCTTGAGTATTAACACAATTTGTGGAAAGAATACATAGAAGACTTACGTGTGGGGATTCGGGTATTGCTTTTACTAATTTAATAGAGGTTATTCTTTTAATCTCTTATTTCAATGAATACCACTATGTGCTTTGTTGTTTTAAAGATGTGAGTAGTTTATTAATCTTTAGTATCAATAGATCCTATTGTGTGAATGTTATGCTATAAACATAAATAGAATAGAAATATAATAAGTGCAATGGCTAGAATTTTTTTTTATTCTGAGCGAAATGCTATGAACATCTTGATCATGTGTTTGTTGATATTAACTTTTGGAAGTCATCATGGTCATTGAAGCTTTTAAGCCAGATATGGATAGTACAACCATAAAATACACAACATCAAAGTATAGTTGTTGATTAGGGAGATACATATAGTATAATTAATTGGTAACTTCAACCTTGCCTTAGCCTTTTTTCTTCAAATTCTTTCCTTTCTGAACCATCAACACAACTGGGAATGGGTTTCTTGACATTCTGCTCAGCACTTTTAAGCATTAAATGCAACTCTGAGATAGAATTCTCCATGTAATTCATGTTATAGTTCATCACGAATTGTAAATAACTATCAGGTAATGAATTCAGGATCAAATCCTAACCAACTCTTGGCTTACGGGAGATCAAAGTCTGTCAAGATGGCCAATATAGCCTTTCATTTTTAGAACATGAGGACTAACTGACGCACCCTCAGCCATTTTGCAAGAATGATGGTCTTGACTATCTCAAACCTTTTCTTGCCTAGCCTGCTGTAGGAACATTTCCTTCAGTGTCGTAGCCATGTCGTAAGCTTCCATGTGTTCCATATCCTTCTCAAGTTCAGGAACCATGGTTGCCACCATAATGCATGCAACATCGGTTGGGTTTTTGACATGCTTAGTATGTGCATCCTTCACGGCTCTTAAAGCATTGGTTGGTGGTTCCTCAGGAATAGGATCATCTAGGACATACAACTTGCGTTCATGCTTAAGAATAATTCTTAAGTTTCTGAACCAATCAAGAAAGTTTATCCCAAACAACTTATCCTTCTCATGGATGGATCGCAGTGACAAGGGATTAGTGTGATTTGAAGAGGCAATAGATCTAAAACAAAGATTATGCAAAGTTCATTTTAGTATAGAGGAATAAACTCCCAGTAAATTAACAACCCTCCTAAAAAATGCTATGCTAATTTAAGGGACTAAGATCCATGTTTCACATAATTCCATGACTGCTAAGGCATGACACTTCGAATTAGGTTATTTAGGTATGTACTAATTACCAATTACATCATATATAACTTTTAGTTATTTTATGAGACTATGACATCTTATGTCTTAGCATATTTTATCTCATCTAGTGCTTAAAGCCCAAAACCGTTTTTATAGCTTTATTAAGTCTAACCATTTCAAACAATAGAGTAACCGTTACTCAACTTGCCTCACTAAAATAACATAATACACTCTACTGAGGGAGACCCATATTGATGTGATCGGAGCCTTGACAAGTGTTAGAGAATGGATGACACTTGATTTAAAATTTAAAAGAGAGATTTTTTTGTTTGTTTTAGTGATCATAATTAAATAAGATAAATATCATATATTACATTGCATGAATAATTACTTAAAATTTAGGAAATCATACCAATATTGATTATTGTATGATTTGTTTTTTTTTTGGATGCTACGAACAATTAATGGCAATCCCGCTGGCCGGTCAGCAAATTTTAGTCAACAAGTGTCAAATTTTGATTCAGAAAATTGAAAATCGCCTAAAATTTCTTGTAATTTTAGTCAATCCCATTAACCAAAACTACCCATATTGGAAGAAGATTCGGAAGTACCATTAATTTTAGGGAGACATTCCTAGCAACTACAAGAGCATTGATTGACATCCAAGAGGGAGAGTTCAGGTCACAAGTAAATGATGAGTAAGTCATATTCAATATCTACAAGACCTTAAGATTTTTTAGTAAGGGAGAGCACTGCAAAAGCATTGAAGTCAGAGATGCAATTTCTGATTGTATTACTGTGATAAACTAAGAGTATATGTCAGATGATCTGCTGGTGCAATGTCTAGTCCAAATCATAACAGCAAGTTCTACAGTAATTGGTGAACTTCAGGAGGCCGTAAATATTTTAGCACCAATAAGCCCTAAAGTTTCATAAAAAATTTTGAGAAATTGGAAACGAAAGTGGAAAGTACAATTAATGAACCAACAATGGAATTAAATCCTTTACCAGAGCATCTGAGAAACACATATTTATGAGAAGATTCAACATATTATATGATCATTTTAGTAGAGTTTATGGAATTGGAAGAAGAAAAACTACTTCAAAATTTAAGAAAGTATAAGTCAATCTTGGGGTGGGAAATTAAAGACTTAAAAGGAATAAGCCCAACAGTTTGCACACATAAGATCTTAATGGAAAAAAAAATCATAAACAATTAATTAAAGCTCTGATGTGATTGAATCCAGTAATGAAAAAAGTAGTAAAGAAAGAGATCTTAAAATTGTAAAATGTCGAAGTCATCTAAGTAATTTTAGACAATTCATAAGTTTCACCAATAGATGTGGTACCAAAGAAATGAGGAATAACCATTATTCAAATTGAAAATGGAAAAACCTTGTCCACAAAAAAAGTAATTGGCAAAAGAGTTTGCATTGATTACATAAAGTTAAATAAAGCTACAAGCAAAGATCATTTATATTTACCATTCATTGATTAAGTTTTGGACAGACTAGCTAGATATGAATATTATTGCTTTTTAGATGGGTATTCAGGATACAATCAAATTGATATAGCATAAGAAGATCAGGAGAAAAAGACATGTACTTGCCTATATGGAACATTTACATTTAGAAGGATGTCATTTGGATTATACAATGTGCCAGCAACATTTTAAATGTATGATGGTTATTTTCTTTGATATGGTCGAGGATATTATGGAGGTATTGTGGATGACTTTTATATATTTGGGCTTATTTTTATCTATGCTTGCAAAATTTTGATTTTTTATTAAGAAAATCAACACGAACTTGGTACTTACTTTGGAGAAGTGTCACTTTATGGTTGGAGAAGGAGTTCTTTTGAGACATAGAGTGTCTGCTCGTGGATTAGAGGTTGAAAGAGCAAAAATAATGCCGATTGAGAAACTTCCTACACCAAGAAACATTAGAGAAATAAGGAGTTTTCTAAGGCATGTAGGTTTTAACAGAAAATTTATTAAGGATTTTAAAAAAATCACTAAACCATTATGCACATTGTTTGAAAAAGATGTTCCATTTGAAATGAGTCTAGCATACATACAAGAATTTTAGACCATGAAAGTAGCTTTAATTTCAAAATCAATAGTGGTACGTAGTACCAGATTGGGATTCTAAGTTTGAAATAATGTGTGATGCAATTAATTACGCGATGGGAGAAATGTTAGACCAACGGAAAGATGGAATGTTTATAGTTATATACTATGCAAGTTAAGCGCTGTATAAAGCACAACAAAATTATACTATCATAGAAAATAAGATATTGGCAGTGGCATTTGCGTGTGGTAAGTTTATAGCCTACATAGTATGGGTCTAAAGTCACCGTGTATACTGAACATGCAGCAATCTATTACCTTTTTGAAAATAAGGATGCAAAAACAAGCTTGATTAGATGGGTGTTATTATTGCAAGAGTTTGACTTGGAAATTAAAGATAAGAAAGGAAGTGAAAATTTGGTTGTAGATCATCTATCTAGGTTACCTTACAAAGAAAGAGATACATCGAAGTTGGTAACCGAAATATTCATGGATGAGCAATTAGTTCAAATTTTCAATATGTAGATGCAGTTTCTCAATTTAGACTTAGACTAAACGAGCTAAAAATGCATCAGGTTAAACTAAGCACTATTGGGAGGCAGACCAGGGTTTTTAAAGTTTTTCGTCAAGTTAGTTAGTTTTGTAGTTTAGTTAATTACAATTTAAACATTATAGTTCTAAATTTTGAAAATTTTGTGTCAAATGTGCAAGAAAGACCATTTGCTTGGTGATAAATCATCAAAATTGATAAGCTTTAAGAATTAGGCCAATAGTTATGCAACATCAAGTAGTTACATTTGGGATTCTTTGTTATATTTTATTTAGTTATTTAAATTTGCATGTTTATTTTATGCTTATATATTGTGTTATTACATATGTTTGTGTTTTTAGTGGTTTCAAGTTTTGGGCTTTTAAACCTTGAGGACAAGATTTGATTTAAGTTTGAGGGCATCGGTACTACACAACGTTATGAGAAATGGTAAGATAGGTTTATATATGTGGATAAACACAGCAGGTATGATCATTTAAATTTTTAATTTGAAGCAGTTAAAGACGAAAGCATGGCGGTGTATAATTTTTTCATTTTTACTTACTATTTGAATGTTTAAGTAGTATAGATTAGGTTATATAGAATAATATGTGATGAATAAGTAGTTCATTTGCATGTTCATGCCTTTAATCGTGGATGAATAGATTACAAGTATCTTATTGATATAAAACTCAAGATAGTATTTTAAAGTTATTAAAGAAGAAATAATGAAATGTAACAAACAATGGTGCGATTTCGTGATTAGAAACCGAGAGTTAGGGAATACCTTGAACTTGAAACAAAAGCAAGAGATCTAGAGATAAAAAAAAATTGGAAGTGCTAACAAGAATTCTAGAAATAAAAGAAAAAATTGAGAAAATCTCAAAAGTTTTACTGGAAATGGATTAGAGAACTTGATGGTTAGAAAACGAGAGAAAAATAGAGTCCGTAGGAAAAGGAGCAGGGACTATAAAATAGAAATACAAAGCAAAAAGAAAATAAATGAGATAAAATAATGAAAAGAATGAAGAAGTGAAATAAAACTATTCAAATAAAAGATTTAGCTCGAGTACGAGTAGCAAGTTTAGTTAAGTTTTCTTTCCAACTATATGAAGTACTATAAACTCTTGAAATGCGAAAGTCTACAAAAAATGAGTATGATCTATGCTTATTTGTGAATTCCTGAGCTTAATGAGAAATCATGAGATTGCATAATTGCTACTTAAGTGTTGAAATGAAACAAACTTGTAAGTAGTGATGGTTTTAGTTGTGATCTACTTTGGTAGTTCGAAAACGAAGTTATATGTGTTGTTAAAGCTACATGTCTTCCAAAAAAATATTTTTGCAAAGAAAAACTCTTGAGTGGATTATTAACTTGAATCTTAGTGAATTAAAGGATACTTAATGAACAATGTGAATTAAACGAGGATTAGTTATTAGGAGATTTAGTAGAATATACTTTTGCTTGGGACACAAAAAATCGTAAGTTTGGGAATATTTACTAAGTGATTATTTAGACTTATATATAGGGTTAATTTAGTAATATATTTGGTATAAATATCTTTAAATAAGCTATAATTCATGGTGTTATTGCATTTTTAGGGAATTAAGCTGTATAAGAAGGAAATGAGCAGCAATGAGAAGAAACCGAGTAAAAACCCATAAAAACATGGTTGGTGTCGTGGCTACACATGTTGGCGCTGTAGAGTATTAATGTACAGCATGGGAAGGAAAGGACGACGTTGGAGAGCAAAAAAATAGTGAAGAAATTAAATCAGGAGGTCTGGTGCAATGGCGGTGGTGTGCAATACAAGGGATGGGGCCAAGACAGTAGGGACAGTTCAAAGGCAGCGCAGTGCCTTATAAGGCATGGCATCGGGGCATAAGTGACAATGCTAGACTTGTAGAAAATAAAAAGTTGGAGTTTTATTTCGAGTTAAATTGTAAAGTAAAGTTTGGTTTTTTGTTTCATTGGCATAATTGAAGGTAATATTCATATTCATCTATGATTTTCCATGATTTTGATTACGAATTGTAATGTATGTGATTCAATGAAGTGTGAGTAGTCTATCTATTTTAGGGATCAGTGGATTCTATGTTGTGAATGCTATTCTATGAACATGGTAAAAAGTGATTATAAAAAGTGTAGTGGTTAGAATTTGTATTGATTATGAACGTAATGCTTTAGACATACTGGCCATATATTTAATGATATTAGCTTTTAAAAGTTATCATGGCTACTGAAGCTTTTAATCTTGACATGAACGGTACAACTATAAAATACACAACTTCGATAGATAGTTGTTGACAATGAGGCATGGATAGTAAACTTAGTTAGTTATGAGTCCAATGATTTGGGGCTTAAAGCAATATGGAGCTTGCATTATTCACATCGAGAGGTGGAGTTCTACTTTACACATTAGAATCGTTTCTGTTATGCAGTGCGTTAAAATGGATTTGAAGGAAATTTGTCTATTGTAATTAGGCGTTGCACACAACATATTAAGATGTTTAAAATCATAGCACGAAATTACCTAGATGAAGTTGTGAACTAAGATATCTTTAATATAAGAGTTAAATTAAAGTTTGATTTGATTTGTTAGATTAGTTTAGTTTAGTTGAAAAACTATTTAAAGGGGATTTTCTTAGCAATAGTTTAAAGTTAAATAGGTAAACAACTAGTGCAAAAATCTTTCCTTAAGGAAGATATTTGTGATCAACGTAAGTTGATTACATTATTAATACAAGCCAGTTTTTATACTTAAGATACGCACATCAAGTTTTTTGCACTGTTGTGGGGATAGGTAGCAACTTAGTATTACATAGTTAGTTTGAAAAGTTGCTTATTTTTATTTTTAGTACTATACTTTTTAATTTCAAAAAAACAAAAAAAAAATACTATAGGCTTGAGTTTCAAGTTTGAGTTTCTACACTTGATCTTTTTATGTTTTCTTTTTAGGGATAATTAGTGCATGCGTAGCAAGGGAGATACGGACCTAGTGCCTTACAACCTGGAGATAGAAAGAATGAACAAAAGAATGAAAAATAGAGGAATCAAGATGGTTGAGGAGCAAGCTAGAAACCAACAATAAGGCCACAAAAATAACCAACCCACAGGTGATCTGGTAGTATGAGATAAAGTGCAATGACAAAAATGCCTTTGTGACCATTTCAAGTTAAAAGTTCAGGAGTCGACCAAAGTTTCTCATATAATCTTTATGACCCGATATATAACCTATACCCTTTTAAATCTAAAATTGCAGGATAGACCTGACCAAAGTTTCCCAAATAATCTATATATACCCTTTTATAGCCATAAAACAAGCATTGGTTGTTCGAGGAAATAAGGATGGTCAATAGGAGCAAAGAATGTGACAAAGCACATAAATAAGGGGTATTTGAGGAAAGTCTATAGAATGTATGAACACTTTCTTATTACTTCTTTATACCAAACCCCTCAGCAGGGCGAGATCAACAAGCTAAAGACGGCTTGTTTATTTCAGATTACAAAGAACAGGGAGATCAACATTGGTGAGAAAATCTACAAGAACATGAGGAAATCTATAATGTCTGAGAGAGATAACAAAATATTATTTCCAATCTTGATTACTTAGATGTGCTAGAAAGTTGGAGCACTATTGCTTTAAGATGAAGAATACGATATTGAGGTTGAACTAACCATAGACGAGCAGTTTACGCTTACACTAAAATCACCAATACGTTACCAAGACTCCAAGGATGAGAGGGAGAGAGTTGGGGGAAATAGACTTGAGGCCGAGTTGTTGACCAAGCAGCAAGAATATTACCCAGCAGCAGCAACGACAGAGTTAGCTTAAGAGTAGCAAGATGAAGGATATGAAGAGGAGGAGGATCACTAACAAGTATTTGTTGCAGGATATGAGTTTGTAGGCCTACTTATAAGAGAGCAAGACTTAGATAGTCCTGAGATATTTCCACCACCTCTTCTACCACAAGCACCAGTACCACTACCAAAGGACTTGACTCTACGGTAATAGAGGTTGTGGATTGCTAAGATTAGGAGACAGTATAGAGAGGGCAAGACTCAATATCAGGAAGCCTTGTTGCATATGAGTACGATAGGTAAAGGAGAATGCAAGATTGACCGAACGGGTATTGGAACTTCATGTTATTTGCAAATCATCAAAGGGATGTAGCAAGATATGAGTGGAGAAAATGGATGAGACCTACTGATAGGTTTATTGGTTTTCCATCAACACCGAATTACGTGTTTGATCCTGATATGGTGTAAAGCAGGAGGGTGAAACTTTCTTAGACGCCATCCTATGTTGGAGCTGATAATGCGCAGTCCTGAAGTCATAGTCTTTAGATTTTTTAGACCTTGGGGAGATGAGAGATACATTAATACTAATTATATTTATATTTGGGATGTTTTCGTCAATTATTTAGCATTTTATATTTTAATTTCAGTCTATTATTACATATCTTGTGTTATTATTATATTTTTGTGTTTTTTTTGTTTTCATGTTTCAGGTTTATTTTTAAACATTGATGACAAGATTTAGTTTAAGTTTTGGGGCATCAACACTACACTATAGGAAGTGGTAAAAAGGGATGAAATAAAGATAAACATTGTATGTATGATTGTTAAAATTTTATTTTTCAAGCAGTTAAAAAGGAAAGCATGGTAGTGCATTATTTTTTCATTTACATATTATTTGAATGTGGTTAGGTAGTATAGATTAGGTTATATGTAATAATATGTAATGAATAATTAATTTATTTGCAAAATTTATGCTTTTAATGGAGGATGAGTTATATACAAGTGTCTTGTTGATATGAAACTCAACAGAGTGTTTTTAAATTTTTAAAGAAAATATGAAATGTAGCAACATTTGTATAATTTCATGATTAGAAACCCAAAGTTAGGGAAGACCATGAACATGAAACAAAAGCAAGGAGAATACTAGAACACTTCTTGTGAAAAAAGTTACATCTCTAAGGAATTCTATAATAAGTGTGAATCTTACTTGAGTATAAAAAGTAAATAAAGACTTAGTACTAAGAGGGGAAGAAATAGGCATGTTTAATGAAAATGTTGGAGTAAACTTGCTTGATAGAGTGAAAGTAAGAAGTGCTAACAAAAGTTCGAAAAAAAAAAGTAGAGAGTCCTACAAGTTCTATAAGAAATGGAGCGGAGAACTTGATGATTGAAAAAGTGAGGAGAAACGAAATCCATAGGAAAATGGGCATTGACCATGGAATTAGAAAATATAAGGAGAAGAAGAAAAGAAAAGCGAGATCAAAATGAAGAAATAAAGGTGGAAGTTTAATAAAACTCTTCAAATAAAAATTTAGCTCGAGTACTAGTAGCTTAATTGAGTTAAGCTTTCTTTCTAACTATTTTAAGTCTTATAGACTCTTGAAGTGCTAAAGTTTACCAAAATTAGTTTGATCTATTCTTATTTGTAAGTTTCTAGACTTAATGAGAAATCATAAGATTGTGCAATTGCTACTTGAGTGTTGAGATTAAACAAACTTGTGAATAGCGATGGTTTTGGTTATGAGTTACTCTTGAGTTTTGAAACTGAATTGTATATGTTGTTAATGCTACATATCTTGAAAATATAAGTTTTTGCAAAAGGAAAATTCTTGAATGGATTATTAACTTGAACTTCTTTGAATTAGAGTATACTCCATGAACGATGAAAATGAATGCGAACTTAAATGGTAGTAGTAGTTAGAATAATTAGTAAAAGCTTGGGAAGTGCAAAATCCTAAGTTTGAGGGTATTTAATAAGTGATTATTTAGACTTTTATATAGTATCATTTTAGTAGCATAATTAGCTCAAATATCTCGAAATGAGCTCAAATTGATGATATTTATGTATTTGCAAGTATACAATGCATAAAGGAGACAAACGAGGGAATTTGTGAAGAAACAAAGCTAAAATACACAAAAGTAGGTTTAACGTCATGGCTAAGAGAGTTGTTGTTATGGGGGATGAAGGCATAATATGGGAGATGAAGGCCCAATGTAGGAGACTAAGGCAAGGAGAGAAATGAGGAAAATGTGCAAAAAGTGGTCGTAGCTGTCACCGCGTTGTGGTATTACACATATTGCGTCGGATGATAACTGAAATCTTTGAAACTAAAGAAAACAAAAAGTTAGAGTTCTATTTTAAGTGAAATTGTCTATTAAGGTTTCTAATTGTTTTCTAAAGTGTCTTAGGAGCATAAATAGGTATTAGAAAGTGGCAAACTAAACCAATACCACTTATTAGCATCCATTTTCATAGACTAGCATAGGTTTACTTTATTCTTGAGTATTAAGAAGATTTATGGAAGAGAAGACATTGAATACTCCGTGTGGTGATTCAAGTATTATTTTAATTTATTTAATTGAAGTTATTTGATTATATCTTAGATAGCAATGAATACCACTATGTGCATCTTTGTATTAATGTAGTGTGAGCAGTTCATTAATCTTAGGGATCAATGGATCCTATGATATGAATGTTATGCTATAAACGTGAATAGATTATAAAGTTAAATATTGCAATGGTTAGAACTTGTATTGATTATGAACATAATGCTATGAAGATCTTTATCACATGTTTGTTGATAATAGGTTTTAGAAGTTATCATGGTTATTAAAGCTTTTAAGCTGGATAAGGATAGTACAACCATAAAATACATAACATCGATATATAGTTATTGAGTAAGGAGGCACTGATAGTAAACTTAATTGGTTATGAATATAAAGATTTGGGACTTAAAGCAATGTGGAGCTCATGTTATGCATATTGATAGGTGGAGTTCTAGTTTGCTCATCGGAGTCTTTTCCATCACCGCAGTAGGTTGTAGAGGGTTTGAAGGAAATCTATATATTCTAATTAGGCATTACACACACATAATAAAAATGAGAAAGTGAGCTGAAAATGCATAGTATTTCATTACTTAGGTAAAGTTGTGAACTAAGATATTTTTATTATAAGAGTTTAAAAGAATTTACATTGATTTTTTAGAATAGAGTAATCTAGTTATAAAACCAAATTAAAAAGGAATTCCTTAGCAATAGAGTAATTTTGACTAGATAATACTGAGTGCATACACCATTCCTTAAGAATGACATCTGTAGTTAACTTAAGTTGGTCACAATATTACTGCAATTGAGCCGTTATAATTGCGGCAACGATCACACACACCTAAGTAACACACACTTTACACTTCATAAAGCCTTGTTTCTATAAATTATGATCATTTTAATGCTCATCAAGGGTTCTTGATTTATTTGTCAAATCATAGTCTTAGATTTTATTCATATCAACTCAACATACTTTTGCCACATTAACAATTAGAGTAGTCTTCTTAGGTCATTAGTTTGCATTAATATTTCATTCTAGAGTATCCCTATACCGCCTACCCGATGTCCGCATACACACGTATCCCGATGTTGACACCTATTATACTTACTAAGTTGACACGACAATATATTCTCGCACATGCGATGTAATATGATAATTTTTTTGAACAACACACTATACACAAATATCACCCTTAAATAACATATACCCTAGATTCTCATGTCAGATTCAACTAAGTTTTTCCACATAGGCCCGAATTATGGCCGTTAATCCCTGAGATTAGCATTAAACCCAGTACAATTAATTTAAGCCCTTATAACCATCTTTGTCTAATATGCATACATTCCAGTAAAATCCTCTACATGTGGATCTAGGCTCTGGTTCATTTTATCACTATACACGGTAGACTGTGTTTATTCCAAATTTATTTTGTTCTCAACCTGTATTTTCCTTCTCTCCAATGTCTCTCCGCTAAATACTTCATTCCTATCTCATTCCTCCTCCAAATATAAATATCCGGACACCTTTTGAGTACTTTCTATAAGTTCTTTGGTGATGGTCCTGTCAGGATAAACACTAGCCCTTGACCTCTCATGGGACTTTAGTCTGCTTTGCAAAATTCAGTGATCATTAAAGGAAAAGGCAATCCTTCATTTTTCTTTGTGGTCATGGGATTCTTATTTGAATCGTAAATTATTTTGCTAACATTGATATAGCTTATCCCATGGACAAAGCGGTACGAAAGCATCGCCTTGTAGTTCACAATCTTGTAGTGTTGCAAACTTAGTTGTAGGCTCGCATTGATTAAAAAGCTCCAAGCCTTGGTCTTTTCCTAAATTTTTCGATTTGGATATATTTTGGGTACCCATCCTTATCAAAGAGAAGTCCGTCCCCCGAAATTACTTCTAAACAATTTCTAATAATTTCGTAGGGAAATCCGTGTCTAAATCCATACACAGGTTTTGAGTACGCATTATTTTGTCTCTTATGGAATTCCAGTAAATCATAAAACTAGTTTATTCTAACAGGTGAGTAGTTCACTGGTCTTCCTCAAACCATGGCTATTGTCGTATCATCATCTTTATACCCATTTGCATAAAATTAACGCACTAAGATTTTACAACCCATTTTTATTAAGGACCCAACGTCATTTTCGGCATAATAGTCCCTAGTCAACAATCGTTAGTTCATTTCCCTTATTATGTTCAAAAATTCTAGGCCCGTACTTAATCTCATTCTTAACATTAAAGGTATAATTATCCTATTCTTACTAATGTGGCTCTTCATCCTATTAAGAGCTTTAGCATTTAATATGTTATGGATCGAAAAGTAATATTAGGTGTCTCTTAAATTTTTTCCTCTCTCTGAATCATCGGCAAAATCTAGGGGTGAAGAAGGTTCTCTTGATGTTCTAGTTTAGGGATTGTTTATTGAAATTCCAGTTGGCCAAATAGGTTTATAAGGAACTTTGGATTTTTGTTTGGGTTTCTCTACTAAAGGTGCTTTTCCCTTATCCTCTCATGAGCTTCAACATTTACTACCTCTGCCCATTATTTGAATTCAAAAACTCACATATTCGAATAGAAAATAAACATGTAAATCTTAAAACATAGTTTATCGAAATAATTCGGTAAAATTCAAGACATTATTTTAAAATAAGAATCCATTTTGAAAGCTAGCTTAAAAATTCATCGAAAACTTTAAATAAAATTGGCATCGAAATGTTAACTCAATAATAAACCTTTAAATCATTTTTGAAAACAATGTAAGGCAATTGTGTGATAAATTCTGGTATTTTCGAAAACATAACATAACAAAACAAGCAAAAACAAAACCAAACCAAACCAAACCTCAAAACTCATTTTAAACTCGATTTGTCAGACCATTTACAAATACGTTTAAATATACCAAAATGACAAAATTATTGAAATTGTAAATTAATGATCAATGTAATAGCGATGGCTAATCTTTTCGAATCAATGAAATCATTTATTCAATATATCAGAATGAATTTCAAGAAAACAACTTCGAAAAGCATAGAAAAGTTCACGAAAATCCTTTAAACCAAATATATGTTAAAGTAAAGAGCTAGGGTTGATGTAATTGCCTTCTTGAGAGTGAGTCTTTCAAGATTTAAGTTCTTGAACCCCTCTAGACCATTCTTCCAAGATCTAAGATGAAATATCTACAAAACTAGTTTTGATAAACATTTTCAAAAATGAAAGTGTTGGGTTGAATGGAACTAGGTTGAGGTGAAAGTCACTTAAATACTTTGAGATTAAGCTTAGGATTGTTAAATATAGGCCAGAAATTGAAATTTCTGTGAAGTTTTGCAATGGTATGGTAGTGTGAAAGAGTTTATGTTTATGGTAAACAGGGTTTTTGTTTTTAAAACCAAAAATCTTGCCCAAAATTTCTGTTTTAAATGGAATCATTGGGAAATTACTAGGCGAATCACTAGGTTGCGAGGTGATAATGACCCACTGAACTGAGCAACCTTTCCTTTGAAATGGCGATCACCAGGGATTCATTAGGCTCCAAATTTCACTTAATTAAGTGGTTACTGTCACCGATTTTGCCAGCGATTCCTAGCGTTATTTTGATTCGCTTAGGAGTCATTTGGCATAAGGTATTGTTTTTGCAATTTATTCCATAACTAAAATATATATCATTCAAAAAAAATTATATTAAGGTAAAATTGACTAAGATTTTGAAAGTTTGATTAGGATATGTAACTAACTTAATAAATTTATTAATTAAATAAATGATAAATGTATAATTAGCCTTTATTTAATATAGCATTAAGTATGATTTTGAACCATAAATCTTTATTATGTAGTAATAATCTCTCATTTGTGTTAATTATAGGTATCGAGGACTCAAAGTAAAGAAATGGTGCAAATACTAGAAGAATTGGACAAGGAAGTCGAGAGATGAAGAAAATAGTGTTCTATGTTGCCACTCACGCCACAAGACTTTCCCACGACATGGATTCACGCACCTACGACGTGGAATGAAGGAAAAAGACACTGAAGTGCCAGCAATCTATGCCGCCACTCGCTCCTTAAGGAACTCACGTAGCCACGGCGCCAAATCCAACATTCGAGCAGCTACGACAGTGATCTACGCTGCAAGTGGTGGTGTAGCTTCACACCCACTACGTGGATTGAAGACCTTCATAGTAAGATTGGACGCCATTCCCAAAAAGGCCAAACAACGTCGCTACCTACGCTGCTAAGTTCATGCCCGCGTCGTGACTTATAGCGTGGAGCGAGAGAGCCAAGTTTTGCTTGGATTTTTAGGGGTTTTTTAGATAGAGTTTTTATGTTTTATATAAATAGAAACACGGGAATTTATTGTTTCCATCATTTTTTTATGAATGAACTTCAAGAATTTGGTGTTTTTCCCCATTATGTCTTGTTTAACTCTATTGATCTAGACTGGAGGTAGATAAAATGACTTTTTTTGCATTAGACTTTGTGTGAGATCTAATCTATTTTAATTCAATTGCTTTTATTTGGTGTTGAGTTCTCTTTGGTGTTGCTCGATCAATTAGGATTAACTTTGATTCATTGTGAAGGGCCCTTTGCATTTGCTAGGTGGAAACTCATTGCTAATGAGTCACACGCATTCATACTTAAGCAAGAAAACTCATACAAGTTACAATTGACTATATCGATTTATTTAACCCTTATTGGATCGGTCAAGTACCTTAGCGATCTAGACTAAATTTGACGCACTAATAATCCAGTTGTCTAGGTTTAGTGTTTTCATAAAAGTCATTACAGGCATCGTGTTAAACCCAATTCGCGTAAGTCTAAGGTTATACATTTGACTAAAGGAGTAGTAAATGGTCATACCTTAGCTATGAATTAAAGGAAAACGATGAATCGGGTGCGGACTTGGTTCCATAGCTACTCTATGATACATTTAAATTGCATACTTTACATAAATTGACAATCGTAGGGTTTGAATATGGTAATTGAGGAAGTTTATGATACCAAAGGTCTAGGTTAATTTTCTCTATTTCATTTCTTTACAAAGTATTTTAAATTCTTATTTTTGGTGAACCTCTCAAAAAAACCTTTACAAAACCCCAGTTTACTTTCTTGTTTTTATTCTTCGTGGATAGACCTCATCCTTATCCTACCGCGGTACTTGTGGTACTTGGTATCTTTCTGGGATTATATTTTGACGCATTCGAAAAGCGTCAAAATTTAGAGTCGTTACTAAGGACTAAATCCTTTCTTACTTAGGTTTTTCTTTTTCCTTTTTGTTCATTCACCTTTATGCCCAAAAGTCTTCATCGATTGAAGTCCACCAGATCTCTACTCCTTTTTATCTAGAGATCAAAAAGACTTATCATCAGAACTCAAAAGAAACAAGGCGAAACGAATAATCCTCAAGTGTCCAGCTGAGCAACGAGCAGTCCTCTCCAATGGTAGACGATGATGGACATCCTGCACTCGAGAGGCGGGAAGAACATCAAGATGCTCCTCCCCAACAGTTAGGATCGCATGATGTGCCAGACACACTAATGGCTTAACAAAGGCCTTTAGTGACTTAATTCCAGCCATTCAATCAGCAAATGGTTGATCATGCTCCACAGAAGCCACAAGCATTGGGCACAGGTGCAAGCCAACCACCGCATCACTATAAGGATGGCAAATTATGAGATACAAGATCTTCTATTTCATCAACCACAATCCATCGCATTCACAAATTATAGGAGCAATGTCTAGCTCAAATCTGATTTTATAAAAAAAATTCCTGTCTTCCATGGAATGGATCATGAGGATCCAGTGACCTTCATTAAAGCTTTTCGTTCTAAGTGTAGGACAATGACTCCTATAAGAGTCAATGAAGTCGAAGTCAAACTTTTGCTCTTCTTTTTTGTCTTAAGGATAAAGCCCAAGACTGGCTCTTCTACCTTCCCCTTGGTTAGATTAAAAATCGAAACAATATGATTTATGCATTCTTAAAAAAATTCTTCTCAGAATCTCAATCTTCCTAACTCACTATGGAGATATACAGTATCAAGATGAAACGGGTGAATCCATTAGCGATTATTTGGGTCGATATAAATGCTTACTTGCAAACTTTCCCCAACGTGGCCAAAGTTACCACTCTCTTCTTCATTTCTTCTATGCGGGACTTAAGTCCCTAGAGAAATGCATGATTGATAATGCTTGCAGAGGTGATTATAGATATAAGGCAACTTAGGGGTTTTTTTATTTGTACGAATCTATAACAAGTCAATCACGTCAGTATATTGATGATGAAGATGAGGGACTTTACGACATCTTATCGATGGAGTAGGTCAAATTAAACTAATAGCAAGCTTGACAAACTCACTGATGTCATAGAGGGATTTTTGACCTTTGAAAAAAGTCAATTTAAAGCTTGCAATTTCTATTCAGCCATCGACCATTCCATTTATTCTTTTCCAACCATGTTCAAGGATGAACAACCTGATGCTATAGGCAGCAGATTCCATGGACCACTAAGGAATCAATAACAAATTCAGTAACACTTATAATCATGTCATTAAAAGTCCATATCAGATTTATATGAACTATCTCCAATATGTTCTAAAGGGGCAACCTTCTCCTTAATAATCCCAACCTGCTCAGATTTCGAGGTCTTAAGAAGAGATGGTGAAGACACTCACGGCTACTCAAGACAGACTTTCTAAAGACTTAGCCCGGTTTAAAATTGATTCCTCTGCAATAATTTAAAATCAATGTAAATGTCAACTTCATCACACTTCATAATAATGAGTTGGAAGAAACCCCAAGAAAACCTAAGCCTAAAAGGTCGCCCAATCTATAGAAGTCGAGCAAGAGCTTAAAGTTCAACCGACTCCTTAGGAAATGGTAATCATAGAAAAGGAAGCAAAAACTTCTATCAAACAGTTACCTCCATTCCTTCAACGATTCGTGAAAAATAAAAAAAAGTGGGAGAAAAAAAGGAAATTCTAAAAATCCAAAGGAAAATAGAGACAAATATCCCACTTCTTGATGCCTTAGCACATATGCCCCGCTATGCTAAGTTGTTGAAAGACCTATGTACAAATAAAGGTCAACTCAAAAGGAATAAGAAAATCAACAGGTGAAAATTTTTCTACTATCTTACGCAAGAAGTTTCCCACCAAGTGTGAGGATCAGAGCATGTTCACTATGCCTTGCACTATTGGTGAAGTTGAATTCCATAATGCTATGTGTAATCTCGATGCCTCCATCAATGTCATGCCATTGTCCATATATGAGGCATTAAAAGCTGGCCCACTTAAGGATACTGAAGTTTCTCATACATTTTGTAGAACGATTTATAGTTCATCCCGTGGGTGTCTTGGAAGACATACATGTGAAAGTGAGTTATCTCATGTTCCCCGCTGACTTCTATATCATGGATATGAGAATCAGCCATTCCCTCATTTCTTATCAGTCTTACATGGTAGGCCTTTCCTTAAGACTCCTTATACTAAGATTGATGTTCACAGTGGTTCCCTTAGCATGGGATTTCATGTCGAACTTGGTGAACTCATTAAGTTCAACATATATGATACGATGCGCAATCCTAGAGATTCCTCGTCTTTGGTGCTTGCCTTGTAGAGTGTGGGCTCACTTGTCCATGATGCCTTTCTTGTGGAAGGCGATGATATAAAAAGTCATGTTAGAGAATCATCTCAACACCAACTTTTTGTGAAAGCAATCCTTAACCATTGATACTAAGATGGAGGAGTGGATCTTGAAGTTGGATTCCTCTCCACTCATTTCTCCCATTCTAGCATATTTTGACCTACCTGGTTCAAACTCTAAGCTTCTTCCATTTATGGAGTG